>OY728127.1:1418493797-1419743797 GCA_963277665.1 Viscum album
TGTCTATTACACCCTTCCTGTAGTTATTATAGACATAGGAGCGAGTCACTCTTTCATAGTCGTTGCCCTTGTTCAGAGCTCGGAGATTCCGACAGAGCCGTTGGATCGATCCTTATGGCTAGAGACTCCTACGGGAGCAGACTCGACGATTATGCATTGGTGCCGGCAGTGTGAGCTTACTCTAGGAGGTGAGAGCTTTGGATGGGATCTTCTTGTATTGGCGTCGAGTCCTTACGACGTCATCTTGGGCATGGATTGGTTATCTACAGTCCATGATCAGATTGACTGTATTAGGCGCAAGGTGCGATATGTACGCACCGACGGGAGCAGGTTCACCTTTACTGGTGAGAAGGTAGCCTTTGTAGCACAGGATGGACTCTCACAGAGGAGAGGACAACCCATCACTCGTCAGTTGGCTAGCCTCATCCTAGGAGTAGTTGATGTGCGGAGTCCTAGTTTTCTTACAGTGGTGGATCAGTATGCAGACGTTTTCCCCGACAACGTCCCAGGGCTACCTCCTCGCAGAGAAGTAGACTTTTATATTGACCTGTACCCCAGGATAGCCCCGATATTGACTCCAGCATATCGAATGGCCCCCGCTGAGCTTCGAGAGCTATGGGTACAGTTGGAGGACTTGCAGGGTAATGGTTTCATCCGACACAGTGTTTCACCCCGTGCTTCCCTGATATTGTTCGCCAAGAAGGTGGACGAGAGCTTGCGACTTTGTGTCAACTATCGTCGCCTGAACCAGGTGGCAGTGAGGAACAAGTATCCGCTACCGAGAACTGATGTCCTCTTCAATCAGCTCAAGGGAGCACGGTGGTTCCCGAAGATAGACCTCAGGTCAGGCTATCATCAGCTCAGTGTTCGGGAAGAGGACGTGCAGAAGACGACCTTCAGATGTTAGTATGGCCACTTTGAGTTATTGGATATGCCATTCAGCATAACCAATTCTCCAGCGGTGTTCATTGGCCTCATGAACAGGATCTTGCAGCCATACCACGATCGATTTTTCGTGGTTTTCATCGACGAAATTTTGATATACTCGACGACTGAGGAGAAGCACACCTACCACTTGCGAGTTGTACTGGACACACTCTGAGAGCACCAGCTTTATGTAAAGTTCTCGAATTGTCAGTTCTGGATACGTGAGGTCTACTTCTTGGGACACGTTATCTCTAAGGCAAGAGTTCCGGTGGATCCTGCGAAGATCAAGACAGTGCTAGCTTGGGAGCCACCCAGGAGCATGACAGAGGTGCAGAGTTTCTTGGGACTACCTGAATACTACCAGAGATTTGTGCCAGACATCTCCAGAGTTGTGGCACCACTCTCAGCTTTGACGAAGAAGGTGAAACCCTTTGTGCGGTCAGACAGATGTCATCAGAGCTTCCAGGAGATGATATAGAGATTGACCAGCACACCTATGAGGTTGTCGGAGGAGGGAGTAGGGTACGTAGTCTACTGTGATGCATCAGGGACTGGACTCGGATGTGTCCTGATGCAGGAGCGGGCAGTGATCACCTATGGATCACGCCAGTTGAGGCCGCATGAGTAGAACTACGCTACCCATGACCAGGAGTTAGTAGTAGTGGTCTTATCTCTGAAGACATGGTGACACTATCTGATGGGCGAGCGCTTTACAATATTTTCTGACCATAAGAGCCTCAGGTACATCTTCTCACAGATTTACCTGAACCTGAGATAGTTTCGATGGCTCAATTTCCTCCCGGACTATGAAATTGAGATATTCTATACTCCACGGAAGGGGAACGTGGTAGCCGATGCTCTCAGCAGGAGGATGGGAATTCATCTACTTGAGGAGATGAAAGAGCTGCTAGCCGCCTTATAGATATCCTTCGTGGATAGAGATGGATCCGCATTCCTTCAGTCTCTCACAGTCACCCCTCCACTACTGCAGTGGGTCAGAGAGGCACAGTGTGGGGATGCTGACTGTGAGACGCGAACTGCTCAGATATCCTCAGGACAGGCACCTAATGGTTTCTCTTTTAGAGCATAGCACAACGTCATTTTCAGAGGGCGTACCTTGGTACCATTTGGTTTATGGGAGGAGGTGCTGAGAGAGTTTCACACTTCTCCTTTGGCGGTACATCCTGGAGTGGCGAAGATATACCAGGATCTCAGATGACAACACTAGTTGCCGGGTATGAAGAAGGCTGTGGCAGAGTTCGTTTCTCGATGCCTCACCTGCCAGCGGGTGAAGGAAGAGCACTAGGTACCAGCAGGCTTCGTACACCCCTTGGAGGTCCCGGAGTGGATGTGGGACAGGATATCTACGGACATTGTGACTGGACTTCCATGCACTTCCAGAGGTCATGACTCCATTTGGGTGATTGTCAACCGACTCACCATGTCGGCTCACTTCTTACCCATCAGAGAGCAGGGCTCAGTGGAGAGCTTGGGACGTCTCTACATTCAGGAGATTTTATGGCTTCACGGTGTGCCATCATCTATCGTCTCCTATCGAGATGTTCTCTTTACTTCCCAGCTTTGGAAGGGGTTTCAGGAGGCGTTCGGGATGCAGCTATGTCTGAGCACCGTCGTTCACCCTCAGACGGATGGTCAGACGGAGAGTACCATTCAGACTCTCAAGGACATGCTCCGCGCATGTGTCCTCGACTTTAGTCGTAGCTGGGAGGACCACCTACCCTTGGTGGAGTTCGCGTACAACAACAGTTACCACTCCACCATCAGGATGGCACCATATGAGGCATTGTACGGCCGACCATGCAGATCTCCTTTGTGCTGGACAGACCCTGGGGAGTCATCACTTGTGGGACCAGAGATGGTCCAGGACACGACAGAGAAGGTCCAGGTCATCCAGGAGTAGATGAGGATAGCTCAGAGCCGGCAGAAGTCTTATGCTAACAGGAGGCGGAGGCCACTAGAGTTCGAGTATGGCGACCACGTCTTCTTGCGTGTCTCACCTTGACATGGATTATGATGATTTGGCTGAGGGGGAAAGTTGTCTCCATGCTTCATCGGACCATTCCAGGTCCTCATCAGGATTGGAGAGGTGTCTTATTGCCTGGCTCTACCAGCTCAGTTGCACCGGGTGCACGATGTCTTCCAGATATCTCAGCTGAGGAGATACGTGCACGACCCGACGCATATCATTTACCATGGGGATCTAGACGTTGATGATGTGGAAACATTTGCAGAGGTCCCAGTGGAGATCGAGGATCGACAGGAGAGGGTCCTACATGGACGGTCGATTCCTCTACTGCGCATCAGATGGAAGCACGAGAACCTCCAGGAGAGCACTTGGGAGCAGGAGGCTCAGATGCGTGCTCAGTACCCACATTTGTTTCCCTAGTTTATGATGTATCTTTACGAGGACGTAAATACCTAAGGTGGGAGTGATGTAATGACCTTTAAAATTAAAGGAAATTTTTTTCTTAATTTTCTTTGGAATTTTACAAGAACACAGTTTCTGACGGCACCTGATTCTGAGGCCCGGTGTGCCCGGAATCATTTTGAGAAGTTTGGCTCGGGTATGTTCAGTGAACGAATGAGCGGGTTTTTCTAACTTTTGAACCATTGCTCGGAATAGAATTTTGAGGGCACCGATGGAATCGCAGCGCCGATATATTCTTAGAAACGCTTTTTCCGAAGTTTCGTTTGGTCGGGTGTGGTTTTTAATTTTTGGGGTTAAGCTATGAAAATAAAATAGTGGTGCGACAACTTTATTTTATTTCACTTAAAGCCACTTAAAGCCACTTAAAGCCACTTAAGCTAAGTTAAGTGGATATGGTGGAACCCAAAATATCCTACCCACTTGGTAGGATATTTGTGAGGTGGGGCCCACACGAGCCCCACCATTTCTTTTCCTCTAAGTAACGCACCTGCAAAAACCCCTTTTAAATGAAAGTCAACCGGTGCATTTCTTAATTTCTTAATGCCCCTATTAATTGGGAAGTTATGTCATTACCATTAATTCATCGAATTAATGGTTCATTTCTTAACTTTTTTTTCAAATTGTTGGCATGTAAATAAAATAAGACCAACGCATGTCTTTCTTGGGTGTGGCTTGTTGAGAGGATTTGGAAAAACTCTATCATCATAATCCTTCGTGAAGAACGTGAAGAATGCGAAGAACGTGAAGAACGCGAAGAACGCCTCTTCACTGACGAAGAACGCCAGCCTTCGACGAAAGGCGACGAAGAACGCCGAACCCTCGGAGATCGACGATGCGACACTGTGTACCGCAACACTGACGATTCTCCTTCTGCGACGTTCTCCCGTGACGTTCCTTCCCTGCCACAATCTTCGATCAACAATTGATTAAGGTATGGGATTGCGGTTCTTTTATTTTTCTTTGTGTATTTTATCCTCAACATGGATTTAATTGGTGTAATTAAATCTGTGTGTTTTTAACCCTCGGAGATCGTCGACGCGACGCCGTGTACTGCGACGACAGTGACGCCCCTTCCGCGACATGACGATCCTCTCCTTCCGCGATGGTCAATTCCGCGATGAACTCGCGTTCGACGAAAACGTTGAGGTAGGGGTTGTTTCGTTTAAATCGTTGTGATTTATACCCACGTCGTATTGATTAAAATTGTTGTGAGACTTTTAAAACTACTAACGTGGTGGGTGCGGTCTAACGAACAAGTCCGAACCCATCGCCCCTTTCGTTCTTGGTGTGCGAAACAGAGGACGTCGACAGGGCAGGCCGCATGGGAGATGTGGGGTCCTTGTAGTGAAGGACGAACCCCAGGAGGACATTTGGCGAAGACGGCGTGAATTTCCGACCACAGGAACTCGTCCGGTGGTCCACAGAGTAGCCCGTCGGCGCGCCTCGCTGGCACGGCTGCGCCGACGACAGAAGGCGGCGGCGCCCGGCGTAGCTCCGGAAGGAACCGCCACGGCTGAAGCCGCGGCGGCAGCACGCGATCCCGCGACCACGTTGGACCGGAGGAGGATGGCACACGGCGGCCCGGCCGCGTCCGCTGGCAAGGGCGGCCCCATGTGGGGCCGTGGTTTCCTTACGCGGGGGCAGCATGCCCCCCGCTCTGCTCGGCCGTAACTGGCCGAGCCGACCCACCTGGCGGCCGGCCCGTGCTCGCGCCGGCCAGGCCGGGTCGCGCCCAGGCCTGGCCAAGCCACCCAGGCCGCGCCAGGCCGCGCCGGCCAGGTCGGACCCGGTTCGGTCCGACCCAGGGGGGTTGGGCCACGTCGGTCCGGGCCCAGACCCCCCGTTTTCGGACCTTTTCGATCTTTTACTCATAACATGAGCTAAGGGCCTCCGATCGATGCGCCGTTAGCACTGATGTGATCCTTGGATCGAGAAGGTCATTTCGGTATATCATACTCAAGGTTTCAGAGTACTTTTGGATTGGCCGGGTTGTTTCATACACGAAACCAACCGGGCCCTCGGAGCGGAAACGTTTATATCTTAAACTCAAGACATCTGATTGACGTGACTTAGACTTTGTTGGATTCCTCTAAGTGAGATGGATCTTTTGGCTTACTCCGCCTGAAGTTTGGACGCAGGTGGAGTACGGTCGGGTTGGTTTTTCCTTAAAAACCAACCGGGCCACTGAGACGAAAAAGCCAATAACTCTCAGACCGGGCATCCAATTGACGTGCCGTCTGTGACGTTGAGTTCCTGTTGAAGATACAAATCTTTTAGATACATCAACTCTGGACTATGTGTCAGTTGATGTATCAGCCTCTCGGCTCGTGGAGCAGACCCTCCCGAATGAGCTTGCTGTGTGCGTGAACCCTAGATCTGGCTGCGACTGTGACGACAACGACTATACAGAGATCCTCAGTGGATTCGACGGTGACGACTACAGCACTCAGCGATCCTACGTGGATCAGTGCTACAGATCCTTTGTGGGTCCGATCTTGTGTGGGTCAGCGCTCAGCGGTCCTGTGTGGGCCAGCGCCTACAGATCCTGTGTGGTTCTTTGTGGGGGTTAGTTATCTATCGATCTTTTGTGGGTCAGATCCTTTGTAGGTCATTGCGGGGGTTAGTTAACTATCGATCCTTTGTGGGTCAGATACTTTGTGGGTCATTGCAGGGGTTATTTACCTATCGATCCTTTGTGGGTCAGATCCTTTGTGGGTCATTGTGGGGGTTATTAACTTTAGATCCTTTATGGGTGGGATGGCTTAGATGAATCAGTGGCTATATATGATCATCTCTATCATCATACAAAGAAGTATTCATATGTGAGCTGAATCCTGTTTTGCTTTCCTTTGTGGATTGTGTTCTGCTATCCTGTGTGGATTTACGTTTTGCTTTCCTGTGTGGACTGGGTTGTACTTGGGATCAGATGTTGGAGCCGAATGAGAATTGATGACTTAGGTATATGTATGGGAATATACCTAAGCAGTGACAGATGTTACTTCATGATTGTATCTTTCCTTTGTGGATTATTCTTTGTGGATTTCTGGGAGACCTTTGGGGGTATCGGGGTCCCTACTGAGTAGCTTATACTCACCCCTGCACGGGCTATGCCCGCACTACGTTGTGTTGGTTGCAGACGACGGACACTGTTGATCGTGGTTGAGGCTTGTGAAGCAGGATGATACCTGGAGGTGGACCACTGGGCGGGACGTACTCGGAGCGGTCGGCTGGACCTGAGGAGCAGTGGAGGCTATCTGTACCCACCCATCAGGTGGGAGTTTCAGTGGACAACTTGACGTTGCGGAATTACTTTTCAGTTGTTGTTTTCCCTTCCAGTTGTACTTTACTTTCAGTTTGGGTTTGTATACTGGCCCACATACTTTTCCGCACTTACGGTTGCACTCAGGTTTTACTTAGTGTTTACTTCTAGCTGCTTGCATGCTCTATGGTGTTTGTTTACTTTCCAAAGGCAATGCCTTCCCTTTTTAGCAGGATTTACGCCTTGGTGCTAGTCGCCAGCCCCTGGCCTATGGAAGGAGGTTTTGGGGGTAGTCACGGCACGGGCCCCCAGGACGGGTCATGACAAGTGGGTATTAATTTTTCAAGAGAATACATGATTAAGGCCTTCTAATGTTTGGAGTGTGACCAACAAGACATATCTTATGATATATGGGGATCAACGATTGTATTACCATGCTTGTTATATGAACTTTCTGGTAATCATTTTCACTATAATATGAGAATGGACTACAATATTTTGGATAATCCTAATGATTGGAATGGATTATGTTTGAAATAAGTTAGTATTGTATTTTTAGAAAAAAATTACAACCTGCAGAACGGGCGACAACCCGTCATGTCGGACAAGGCTGTGGGAATTGAACCCACAACCGAAGTGCGACATGACTTTATTTCCTACCACTGTCCTACAGGAAGTCCCTGGTTAGTAGAATCTAGTTTTATTTTATTATGCAGGATGATAGATGAAGTATAAGTCAATTTTAGAACCATATTTGATTAATCTCACCATAGATGGAATTATATATATAACTTTTGCTAACTTATGTTTGAGGCAGATGGAATGACCTATCATTCTATCACATGATCTGCTAAAACTTCGCGAAAGAAAAATTCAACTTCTTTTCTTAAAGAGATGAAGTGGAAATTGTTCAAGGCATGAACAATGGTGAGATTATACCAAAATAATGTAAGTATTTATTATAATTAAAATTCTTCAACTTTAGGGATATGATCTTGAAAACCAAAAATGTTGTCCTAGTGCCCTTATATACGATGAATCAGATGGTACCCTAGATCATCACAAATTAATGGATTTGTGATTGTTGGCTTTTTCATAGCCATGTTCTCTACCACTCTCCATCAGAACATGACGGTTAGATTTCTCTTCCATATCCATATTTTCACCTATGTTCTCCTACATGGAAACCCAGTGATTAGTTAATTTGGGAAACCGTTATGTTTCATACTTTAGTTTTTAAGATTGGTTTTGGAATTCCTTTTTACGATGTGGGTTTCTATTAAAGAAACTTTCGAGTAGTAAACCATTCTTAACCCCGACAAATTTCGAGGGCGAAATTCATTTTAAGGGGGGTAGAATGTAACACCCTGAGATTTTATGAAAAAGTATTCTTTTTAATTTCATTAATATCTTGTGTTGTACGCCAAACCAAAAGTAGCTTGCACAACACTCATACCTAACTTTTCTTGCATTACAAGCAACCTTGACCCACCACGATAACGTGTGTTGTACACAATACGGAGTTTCGCTAAACAACAATATGTTATATAAACTAGCTGTTATGAATAGTAATGCCCACTTTTTGAAATTTTATAAATTTTATCATTCAAAATGCACTTCACTTTTGGATTCGGAATATCGAAATTATCCTAAGTTGAATTTTTTGTATTTTTTTGAAAACATTCAATTTTTTATGAATAGTGAAAACACTAGGTTACTATTCAAAAACGGACTTTTTATTTAAATAATTATTTATTTTATTTAAATTTTTTTAAAGTCAAAATTGATTCCTAATACCTATATAAGTTCAATGTAATTCATTGGAGTCATTTTATAATAATTTTAGATATATAAAAATTTTATTGAACTTTTCACTGTCTTTTACCCAACTCCTAGGAGAATTTTTAAATTCACATAATAATTAATTTTATCACTTCTATGAGTGAAATTTCAAAAATACGAGAGACACTGTTAATATCAAGTACTAAAATGTTGTTCAATGAGATGAAAATAATTTTTGGTGAATATTAACTTTTTTCTTTTTTTACCCCGGTTAAAAGTAAATAGGGTAATTAAGGGTAAAAATGATATTATTTTTACCCTAACACATGTCCTAATTCTATTGGATAAATGTAATTCGACCAAAAAGAACCTTAGGAATAAAATATGACCATTTAGGTCCACATGGATTAGATTAGGACATTTAATATTATTTTATTTAAAGATTAGTTAAAATAGTTAAAATCAATGTTTAATAACGAAAACATTTTTAATACAGGGTTATACATAAGATAAATTCGACAATAAAAATGAATTAGAAAGATAAACATATTTCCTACATAATGGTATTCTATTTATAATTTTTAGACATTATATAATTTAATTTATTTATGACACAATGATGATGCTGTAATTATCTTATTAATGAAATATAGACATAATTGATTATATAAATACCAAAAAAAATGTAATTTGAGATTTTTTAAGAATTACACTAATTTTATAGGTTAATATGACATGTTAGTATTTATTTAATTAACTTTTTTAGAACTAGTAATTCTGTTATGATTTTCACAAAAATCAATTACCAAATAGTGTCAAAATTGACATGAAATAGTTTTTAAAACAAATATTATATTGTTAATTGTTATTTTATTCTGAAAAATATACGGTTTGGACAAATTACTAAGATAAGGTTATATATATTAATAATAAACAACTTGGGGTTCGTTTGTCTTGTTTTAGTAATTTTATTTACCTTATAGTGTATGAAAACAAGAAGACACGGTAAAAGTTAAATTATCTAACTTAAAGTTAAATATAAATGATAAGGTTAATATAGAAAACTAAACTTGTCTAAATTCTATTGGATGAGAGGATTTTTACCCATACCCAACTTATCTTAGAAATAAATCAATTTTGAGCTATTAAAAACCAAATATGACATTATAATAAAATAATATTTTTAGTTTTTTCTAAGGTGCCCCTCTACTCCCTTATAAAAGGGCACCTCCTCCCTCTCTTCCTCACACCACTTATAGCCTTAATGCTCGGCCAACCCCTAACAATTTCTCCTCTCCACTTCCCTATAAACATCCTAGAGGTTTTGGTCTTCTTCAAAGACCATATTTAGTGCCCAAAGAGGAGGTTAATAAGAGGCGCTTCAAAGAAGATGTAATGTCCGTTACCGAATCTTCCAACTTTATTTATTCTTCTACATATTCTTCTTTAGTTGTTTCATTATGAGGTAATAACATCAGTATCACTCATATACTGATATGTTATTATAATTATGAAACAACCCTATTTCATCATCTATCCATCCTACGGAAAATGAAATCACCACGCGTGCGTACGTACGGAATACCGTCTCCACACCGTGGTGTAATCTATTTTACACCACCACCTTACTTGGATGGGTATAATGGTGTAAATAAATAACTATATATGATTATTGTAAATTGATATTTATTCTTAAATGTTATTCATACACTTCAATACTATTCCATGATCATGGTAACGATATCATCGCTTGTGCGTACGTACGGACTACCGTCTCCACGGCGCGATGAGATTCATTATCCATGTTTACCATTCAAGGATGATTATAAAATATATATAATAACTAATCATGAAATATATGACATAATAATGATACTGGATTTATATATATATATATATATATATATATATATATATTTCATCTACTTAATTCCATTCAATTCAAAAAGGAAACAAAAATAGCGTTCTTGTGTACGTACAGCCTGCCGTCTCCGTGAACGGTGTATTTCATTCCATTTATTGATCTACTATATATATGTATATTCTGAATATATATTATATATAAATCATGTTTTATATTCTGGATTTAAGTAATCATGATCTAAGTAATCATATTAATAATTACAAGTCAAAACCCGGATTATAAATGAAACGATTTTACCCAAAACGCTGCTTTAACAAGGAATTTACAAAAGAACAGGTAATATAAAGTCGTAAGTGAATCATATATGATATCATAAATATTTTTATGGTTATGTTAAAAGTTAATAATATGTTTAAACCCACTATATAGGAGTCTCGGACACATACGGAAGAAATTGGACATAAGGTAAGGGATAATGTTGCAATCTCAATTGTTTTCTATCCGAGATTTCTTATACGTAAGTATTTACTTGGGTTATATTTATCATACATGTCCAAGTTTTATAAAACTATTTTCATGTATGTTTAGAGTCCTTTTTACCCATTTTTGACTTTTACTACATGGTATGTAAGGAATATTTTTTGTTTACCATACGAGGTAGTTTTTGACTTTTCCGACAAAAGTACGAGAAGAATGTTATTTTTAACTTATAGGGTGTGAACAGATTTTTACGGTGTCATAATGCCTCATTTTCATGAAGCTTTCTCTACAAGATTTTATTACTATTTTCAAAAAAATACTTTTATTTTAAATGTGCATGTAATTTTGTGAAAAGAAAATGTTTTTGAAGCCGAAAGGATATTTTCCTCAAGAATTCATTTCCAATGTTTTATCAAAACCATTTTCCATCTAAGATGACATTATTTAATATGTGTGTGTTTCAAGTTTAATGTATCTATAATTTACATGGTTTCACATTTCTTATGATGAAATGTTTATTTTTTCTTATATGGATTATGAGATGATGGGATGATATTTATGAAACCCATTTTATATTTTGGGTTATGATGAATGTTTTAAGTTTATTTTGTGGCACATGTAAGAATGATTTCATTATGAGATGGGTGGGACCTATATCTCCCTCCAATTAATTGGGTAAAGATTTATATCTCATGAGATATACATTTCTGGAATGGAAAGTTAAACTGGTTCAGTAATACAGGACTGGAATGAGGAGTGAACTTGATTCAGAAAGTGAATTTGTCCACTAAGATGGTCTTGGCAGCAATGCCATGGCAAATATAGAAATCATAACATGTGATTAATGGTTTTCCACAATTACATGATTTATTACCATGCTATTTTATCAAGATTTATATTCTTTTATGATATATGTCTTACGTACTTCCATGATTTATGTCTTTGCTCAAGATTTTGATGTTTAGATTTTATGTTCAATCTTTTGCATTCAAATGTTTATGGATTGTTTTATGTTCACAATGCTTACCCTTACTGAGCATTTGAGCTCACCATTTTTATGTTTTCTTTTCCCTAGGATATAAAGAAAGGTTTTAGGTATGAAAACAAATGGGGGAAGATCTTTATGGGAGAAGTTGAAGATCTTTCACCACGATTAGAAGATTCAATTCCTAGTTTCCAAAGAAACTAAACTATTACGGTCCTTGTGTGTCTGTGTTTTTTATGTATTAATTATTCTGAAAAAGTAATGTAATGTCCATTTATGTCAATCTTTGGGTCTCTACACCCATAAATTTCATGTAATTTTTTTAATTAAATGGGAATTTTATGAGTCCGCGAAAATTCACGACGTGTGATTCTGAGGCCCGGTGTGCCCAGAATGAATTTCGAAAAATTTCTTCAGGTACATTTAGTAAACGTACGAGAAGGTTTTTATAAATTTTAAACCGATGCTCGGAATTGAAATCTGAGGACACTGTTGAACTCGCAGCACCAGTATTCACTTAAGGAGACTTTCACCTCGACGATAGTTGGCCGAGGATGAAAGGTAGTTTTTGGGATTTTAGAGGGAAAATAAAAATAAAATTATTTAACATTTTATTTTTAATCTCAAAACCTCCCATGTGTGGGTTATGGTGGTGGGGACCACCCGAGCACAAACCCCCAATTTTAATTCCTTAAGGTGGGGACCACCCAACCCCTCTTAATGGGGGAGAAACCTCTCAACTCCCTATTTAATATGGAGGATCCTCTTGTACATCCACCAAATTAATTATGCTAATCCACTATATTAATTTTTCCAACTTGTGTATGTGTGACAATATAATTTCTTCTTAATATAAATTATATTGAAACCTATTTCTTTTGGTGATCAAAGGAGTTGGAGAGAACTCTTGGTAGGATTACATTTCTCCAATGAAGAACTCCTCCTCCACACGAAGAACACCATCGATGAATGTTCTTTAGAAAAAATAAAGAGGACGATGCACAAGCCTGAGATTGTAGGCGTGTGGCGGACGTGATGAATGTCGACAACTAATACTTCTTCCTCTCACCAACACCAACCAATGAACAAAGGTAGGGAGGATGTTTGAATTATTCCCCTTACTTCTTCTTTATATTCTTGTGATTCATGTTCTATAGCCACTTGCTACCACTCTAATGCGGAGAGTGCGGGCCAAAAACAATGGCCCATCCTCTCCACAATTCTTTTGGTGATTTATGGGGTTCTTCACGGTGGTGGAGGATGGCGACCAACCACGGTGGGGCACGATAACGGCGGTCGGCACCACCTTCGGCTGCGATTAAGGCGACGACGCAATGGCGCCACCCCACGACCACTGTCGGCTGTGGCCTCCATGCCCCACGACACTCCGCCGCTCACAGCCTCTGCCACCTCGTGGCCTCGCAGCCCTCGTGGATGAGTCGCCCCGCCAACCCGCGACACCCGCGACCAAACTACCCCATGGTGCCCGCGGCCACCACCGCTCTGCGTCACACGTAGCCTCCACGACACCCGCAGCCTCTGTCGCTCCGTGGCCCCCGCGGCCTCCGCCGCTCAATGGTACCCGCGACCTCTATCGCACATGTGACCTCCATAGCTCCGTGGCACCCGCGGCCTTTGCTTCCCCGCGGCACCCATGACCTTCTCCACTCCGCAATGCCCCTAGCCTCTGCGGCACCTCTGTCCTCCGCGACCTCCACCGCTCCACAGAACCCGTGGCCTCGCGCCATAAACGGTCAAGATGCACCACTGCCTTCTGCGTCCCCTCATGGAATTTAGTGGCCCCTCGTATCCCCTCACAGCCTACCGGACTGCCCAGCGGGACAGGCTGACCGGGTCAGACCAGACCTGGACCCGCTTCGACCCATTTACTCTCTTTTGGCCATCACTTTGGCACCGAACATCAAATTGACCAACTGTCAGCGGCACTAGAAACCTTGGAGAGAGACAGTCCCTTTGAGTATACCCCACTGGAGATTTGGATTAATATGGGGTATGTTAGAGTTTGATCGATCACGAATCCTATCAGACCCCCAGGACTAAAAGACTAATAACTCACAGACTGGGCGTCTGATTGGCACACTGTTTGTTGCGTTGAGACCCCAAAGATGTGGAATTCCTTTGAGATAATTCTACTTAAGACATCGTGGTATTTGGAGTATCGACCAGTGGATTGTGGAGTGGACCCTCCCAGAGACAATCGATCCTAGTGCATAATCCCAGTAAATGGCTGTGACGTGAAGAATGAATAGTGATCCAGTGTGGGTCAGTACTGAGCGATCCTATGTGGGTCACCATCGAGTGATCCTATGTGGGTCAGCACCTAGAGATCCTATGTGGGTCAACACTGATCGATCCTGTGTGGGTCATCACTGAGCAATCCTGTGTTGGTCAGCACCTAGAGATCCAATGTGGGTCTGCCTCTTAATGGTGTATGATAATTTTGTAGTTATATCTAATCATCATTACTACCGTACCTATTTTATACCTTGTGTGAGATGATTCTATACCTGTGTGGTACATTCCTTCGTGGTAATACCTTAGTGGTATCTTTCTATGTGGTGTACATGTGTGGTACTTGCCTTCGGGGTATTCCTTCCTTTATGGAATAGTTGATCGTTGGGCTTTTGAGTTGGACTATTTGTTTTCCTCATGATTTAGATGGGTTTACTTAGTAACTTAGGTATATGTATGCGCATATACCTAAGTAGGGTTTTCAGTTGAATTCTTGCTGTGTGGTTTATCCATGGTGGATTTTGTGAGACCGTGGGGGCCTCGGGGTCCCTACTGAGTATCGTTATACTCACCCCTGCACGGGCTATGCCCGCACCCTGTTGTGTTTGGTGCAGACGACGGTCAGCGCTGACTGAAGACAAGAGTACTAGGACTGGTGGAAGCACAGAGGTAGACGTTAGATGAGGAAAACCACAGAGATGACCATTCATGAGTTGTAACTACCCTTTAGGTAGGATTCATGGAGGATGATCCATGAGCTGCTTTACACCTATCATTTGTCTTGACCTTTCTTGTTTTCCTTCTACATTCCAGTTAGGCTTGTATTATGACCCCTGTAATGACCCGTTAAATTCAAGGGAAAGTTTTCTTAATTTTCATTGGAATTTTACAAGAGAGCGGTTTCTGACGGCACCTGATTCCGAGGCCCGGTGCTCCAGGAATCAATTTCTGAAGTTTGGCTCGGGTACGTTCAGTGAACGAATGAGCGGGTTTTTCTAACTTTTGAACCGGTGCCCGGAATCGAATTCTGAGGTCACCGATTAACTTGCAACGCCAATTTTCTCTTAAGGAGACCTTTTTTGAGGTTGCGTTTTATGCGAGATCAAAGCTAGTTTTGGGGGAAATTAGAAGAAGTTAAATAAATTGTGGAACACAATTTATTTTTAACTTTGTTGGTTATTTCCTCCCAAAGGGAGTTAGAGGTGGGACCCACATCCACAAAACCTCCCTTGAGAGGATTAAGTGTGGTGGGTCCCATACAAGCCCTAACTCTTCAACTTCCCTTAAACTCCCCAATAACTCCACTCTAATTAATTTTGACAACTTGTGTTATTAATTAAGATGAGTTACTTAATTTCAAACTTTTGAAATTCAAAGAGGTTATGATGTGTAAATAAAATAAGGCTTAGACTTATTTTATTTTGGTTAGTTTCTTTTGTCACCTTGAGAGGATTGGGAAGCATTATTCATCTTCTTCAACCTCGACGAAGAACGTGAAGAACACTTAGGCTCCGATGAAGAACATCGTCACCATAAGAAGAGAAAGACGTGTCGTCTCTTCTCTTCTTCGCAGCCGGTGTGTTTCCGAAGATCGACGACGCCGCTTCTTTCGATCTTCTTCCCGTGTCAACGAATGGAGATGCCGTTTCCCCCTCAGGCTTTCTCCATCAGCTTACGAAGATTCTCCAGCGACGCTACCACTTCGGACACACCTCGACGTCAACGGAATCGACATTCGATTCCCGCGACGCCCGACCTCCGCGATGCTTGTCTTCCGCGGCTTGTTGACGTGCACCGCTCTTGAAACCGAGGTAAGGGATTATTGTTATTTTATTAAATTAATTCTGTTCTTGATTCTAGCATGTCGAACTTCGTGGTTAATCGACTAAATGTTATCATTTAACAAGAGGGGGCCGGACCACACAAACACGGCCTAACCCCCTCCTATGTTCATGTTTGTTTCCTTGTGAATGGAACGGGATGGCGTGGTGCCGTCAAACCACGTTAGAATCGCTCGGCATGTATTACGTGACGCCGTGACGCCACGCCGAGAAGTCGAACAAGAACGCGACGCCGTCGCGCCGCGTTGAAGGATGTCGAAGGCGCCGCGGCTGGAGCGGAGCCGCGGCGGAGGGGCGCGGTGCCGTCGCACCACACCGGATGACAAGGGCCGCGGCCGGTTCTGGTCCGCGGCAGAGCATGGTGACTGGTGGCCAGCCGGGCCACCGGTGTCGAAGCCGGAAGGGGACCGGCCACCGCCGGTCCCGTTGAGAAGGAGTCGGCCGGCCAGGTCGGGCCAGCCGGAAAGGAGGAAACCGGGGTAATTAAATTCCCCCGGCCAGCATCAACGGCCCCCCATAAATGAGGTGGGGGGGGTCGCGGTTACACAAGGGGGGCAGGAGCCCCCCATTTTTCCAACAGCTCGGCCGAAGGCCGAGCTGGCATGCGCTGGGCGCGCTGCGTCCAGCCGGACCGGCGCCTGGCCGGTCTGCCAGGCCGAGCTGAGCCGCGCTGGGTCGGGCCGCGCCCAGCCGGGCCGGGCCATGCCGGGCCGACCTTTTCCGGGGCGGGTCGACCCGGTTCGGGCCAACCGGGGGGTCTCGGGCCGGGACGGCCCGGGCCCGAAACCCCCAATATCAGACTGTTTGGGTTCAAATGCCCATAACTCGGGCTACGGACCTCCAAACGATGCGCCGTCAATGGAAATGCGATCCTTGGATCGAGAAGGTCGTTTCTGTATAGCGCACTCAAGGTTTCGGTATACTTTGAGTTCGGCCGGGTTGGTTCGTACACGAAACCAACCGGGCCCTCGGAGCGGAAACGCTCATATCTTGAGCTATGAACGTCCGATTGACGTGCCGTCAACTTTGTTGAGTTCCTATTAGTGAGACTGATCTTTTGGACTACTCTTACCGAGGTTTGGACGCAGGTGGAGTACGGTCGGGTTGGTTTTTCCTTAAAAACCAACCGGGCCCCTAGGACGAAAAGGCCAATAACTCTCAGACCGGGCGTCCGATTGATGTGCCGTCTGTTGCGTTGAGTTCCTGTTGATGATATGGAACTTTTGGATACATCAACTCTGGACTATGTGACAGTTGATGTATCAGCCTCTTGGCTCATGGAGCGGACCCTCCTAAACGAGCTTGCTGTGTGCGGGAACCCTAGAGCTGGCTGCGACTACTACTGTGACTGCGACGACGACTGTGCAAAGATCCTCAGTGGATCCGACGACGACGACTACAACACTCAGTGATCCTGTGTGGATCAGTGCTACCGATCCTGTGTGGGTCCGATCCTATGTGGGTCAGCGCTCAACGGTCCTGTGTGAACCAGCGCCTATAGATCCTGTGTGGGTCCGATCCTGTGTGGGTCTTTGCGAGGGTTAGTATCTATCAATCCTTTGTGGGTCCGACGACTTAGATGGATTAGTGATAATCTCTATCATCTTCCGAAGAAGTATACCTGTGTGAGCTGAATCATGTTTGCTTTCCTGTGTGGATTGTGTTGTGCTATCCTGTGTGGATTACGTTTTGCTTTCCTGTGTGGAATACGAATACTTTCCTATGTGGACTGGGTTGTACTTGGGCTCGGAGGCTGGAGCGTAATGGAATTGATGACTTAGATATATGTATGGTCATATACCTAAGGAGTGTAATTGTCACTTCGTGATTGTATCTTTCCTTTGTGGGTTATCCTTTGTGGATTTTGGGAGACCTTCAGGGGTCTCGGGGTCCCTATAGAGTAGCTTATACTCACCCCTGCACGGGCTATGCCCGCACTACGTTGTGTTGGTTGCAGACGACGGACAGTGTTGATCGTGGTTGAGGCTCGCAGAGCAGGACGGTACCTGGAGGTGGACCACTGGGCGGGACGTGCTCGGAGCGGATAGTGGGACCCGAGGAGCAAAGGAGGTATCTGTACCCACCCTTCAGGTGGGATTTCCAGTGGACAGCTCGACGTAGCAGCTTTTACTTTTCAGTTGCTATTTTCCCTTTCGAGTTGTACTTTACTTTCAGTTTTGGTTTGTATATTGGCCCACTTACTTTTCCGCACTTGCAGTTGTACTCTGTTTTCACTTAGTGTTTACTTTTCCGCTTGCTTACTCTGTGGTGCTTGTTTACTTTACAAAGGAAATACCTTCCCTTTTTACTGGGATTTAAGCCTTGGTGCTAGTCGCCAGCCCCTGGCCTATGGAAGGCGGGCTTGGGGTAGTCATGGCACGGGCCTCGAGGACGGGTCGTGACAAGTTGTTATCAGAGGAGTTCGGTTCTACCACGAACTCTAATCATTTATTTGTGAAGAAATAATGTTTAGCGTATTGAGTGTGGTTATCAGTCCAGGGAGTCCAGTGTTGGTGCGGCGGCCAACGTATCCATACACCAGGACCCTGACTTCTGATTTCTGACTTAATGCACGAAAACATTGATTGCGTGTGTGTTTCATGTTTTCTTTGTGATTACTTTGTATCAGCTCACCAAGTATACTGTTCTGACCATGGCGCACCTGTTTCCTTTTCAGGATGGCCCCACGACGGCAGCCATCTAGGGTTCCGAGAGTCGAGCGTGACGACAGCCCACCGAGCGACGAGGCCTCGGTGCAGGGTCCTTTGTCAGTAGTGGCACCGGCGGTAGCACTACCCACCGAGCCACCGATACTTCCAGCACCAGCCGCTGACGATGCACGTCGCCTCAGCACACTGCATGAGTTCCAGCACCAATGACCACCCAGGTTCCATGGGGAGACGGACCCCCAGGCAGCCGAGGACTGTCTAGAGGCAGTCGTACTAGTTTTCAGGCTAGTGAGGACACCAGAAGACCTCATGGTGATCCTCGCTGCGAGCCTACTGCACGCAGTAGTGGGCCGATGGTGGAGCTTGATGCTCCAGGTGCACGATGAGGCCTCTCTCATATGGACGGACTTCGAGAGCCTCTTCTGCTCAGAGTTTTTCCCAGCCACCCTCCGTGCGGTGCGCATTCATGAGCTTCTTCAGCTGCGGTAGGGAAGCATGACGGTCGCTCAGTACTTGGAAAGATTTACCGATCTCTCACGCAACTCGACCGACATGGTACAGGACCCATTCTTCCAGGCCCGGACCTTTGAGTAGGGATTGAGACACGAGATCATGGCATCCCTAATCTCCCTCAGCATTCCGACTTAGACAGGAGTACTGGAGCGGGCCCTTTTGATCGAGAACTTTCTTGCTGAGTCTACACCAGCGCCGAGACCCACCGTAAGGCGGCACGTAGCAGAGTCTTCTGCAGCAGGCAGTCGACGGATGACTCAGGGGACCAGGCAGACCAGACCCTCAGGCAGACGACCTCAAGACACTGGCTCAGTAGTGCGGGGCACACTGCGCGAAGCCAGTCTTTCGAGAGGCATACAATGCTACTCGTGCGGCGAGCAGGGCCACATGGCTCGTGACTGCCCGACCCTCCATACCGAGGAGAAGTAGAGACAGATGGTCAATCGTGGTGGTCCGCAGGGAGGAGGCGGACGAGGTAGAGGAGTTGGCCGAGCAGCAGGGGGTGGGAAACGCTTTGAGGCTCTACCACCACCACCAACAGGAGGTCCACCCCGACCACAGGGAGCTGGCAGGCAGAGACAGGCACAGCTCCAGGCAGCAGAGGCCTATGACCACGGCACGCCCGAGATGATTCGAGGTACTATCTGTGTCAATTACACCCTTTCTGCAGTACTTGTAGACACAGGAGCGAGTCACTCTTTCATAGACGCTTCCCTTGTTCGGATCTCAGAGATTCTGACAGAGCCGTTGGCTCGATCCTTACAGCTAGAGACTCCTACGGGAGCAGACTCGACGATTATGCACTGGTGCCAGTAGTGTGAGCTTACTCTAGGAGGCGAGAGCTTCGGATGAGATATTCTTGTAGCAGCGTCGAGTCCTTACAACATCATCTTGGGCATGGATTGGTTATCTACGGTCCATGCATAGGTTGACTGTTTTAGGCGCAAGGTGGGATGTGTACGCACCGAAGAGAGCAGGTTCACCTTCACTGGTGAGAAGGGATCCTTTGCAGCACCGGATGGACTTCCGCAGAGGAGAGGACAGCCCATCACTCATCAGTTGGCTAGCCTCATCCTAGGAGCAGTTGACGTGCGGAGTCCTGGTTTTCCTACAGTGGTGGATCAGTTTTCGGACGTTTTCCCCGACGACGTTCCAAGGTTACCTCCTCACAGAGAGGTAGACTTTTATATTGACTTGTACCCTGAGACAGCCCCGATATCGACTCCAGCATATCGGATGGCCCCCGCCGAGCTTCAAGAGCTACGGGTATAGTTGGACGACTTGCTGGGCAAGGGGTTCAACCGACCCAGTGTTTCACCCTAGGCTTCCCCGATTTTGTTCGCCAAGAAGGCGGACGGGAGCTTGAGACTTTGTGTTGAATATTGTCGCCTGAACCAGGTGACAGTGAGGAACAAGTATCCGCTACCGAGGATTGATGACCTCTTCGATCAGCTCAAGGGAGCACAGTGGTTCTCGAAGATAGACCTTAGGTCAGGCTATCATCAACTCAGAGTTCGAGGCAAGGACGTGCAGAAGACGAACTTCAGATGTCGGTATGGCCACTATGAGTTCTTGGTTATGCCATTCGGAATAACCAATGCTCCAACAGTGTTCATGGCCCTCATGAACATGATCTTTCAACCATACCTCGATCGATTTTTCGTGGTCTTCATTGAAAACATTTTGATTTACTCGACGACTGAGGAGGAGCACGCCTACCACTTACGGGTTGTACTAGACACACTCCGAGAGCACAAGCTTTATATTAAGCTATCAAAGTGCCAGTTCTAGATACGTGAGGTCCACTTCTTGGGACACGTCATCTCTGAGGCGGGAGTTGCAGTGGATCCTGCGAAGATAGAGGCAGTGTTAGCTTGGGAGCCACCCAGGAGCGTGACGGAGGTTCGGAGTTTCTTGGGACTAGCTGGATACTACCGGATATTTGTGACAGACTTCTCCAGAGTTGCGGCACCACTCTCAGCTTTGACGAAGAAGGGGAAACCCTTCGTGTGGTCAGACAGATGTCAGTAGAGCTTCCAGGAGCTGAGATAGAGATTGACCAGTGCACCTATCTTGAGGTTGCCTAAGGAGGGAGTAGGGTACGTAGTCTACAACGATGTATCAGGGACCAGACTCGGATGTGTTCTGATGCCGGAGCGGGCAGTGATCACCTATGGATCACGTCAATTGAGGACGCATGAGAAGAACTACGCTACCCATGACCTGGAGTTAGCAGTAGTGGTCTTCGCTCTGAAGACATGGCGACACTATATAATGGGTGAGCACTTTACAGTCTTTTCTGATCATCAGAGTCTCAGGTATATCTTCTCGCAGAAGGCCCTGAACCTTAGATAGCAGCGATGGCTCGAGTTCGTCCAGGACTATGACTTTGAGATAGTCTATACTCTTGGGAAGTGGAACGTGGTAGCCGATGCCCTTAGCAGGAGGACGGGCATTCAGCTACTTGAGGAGGCGATGGAGCAGTTAGCCTCTTTGTAGATATCCTTCATGGATAGAGATGGAGCAGCCTTCCTTCAGTCTCTCACAGTCACTCCTCCACTTCTACAGTGGGTCAGAGAGGCACAACATGGGGACGCTGACTGTGAGACGCGGCGTGCACAGATATCCTCAGGACAGGCACCTGATGGTTTCTCCTTTGGAGCAGAGCACGACATCCTTTTCAGAGGATGTACCATGGTACCAGTCGCTTTACGGGAGGAGGTGCTGAGAGAGTTTCACACTTCTCCTTTGGCGGTACAACCTGGAGTGGCGAAGATGTACCAGGATCTCAGACGACAGCACTGGTGGTCGGGCATGAAGAAGGCTGTGGCCGAGTTCGTTTCTCAATGCCTCACCTTCCAGTAGGTGAAGGCAGAGCATCAGGTACCAGCAAGCTTGGTACATCACTTAGAGGTTCCGGAGTGGAAGTGGGATGGCATATCTATGGACTTCGTTACTGGACTTCCACGCACTTCCAGAGGTCACGACTCCATCTGAGTGATTATCGACCAACTCACCATGTCAGCTCACTTCTTACCCATCAGAGAGCAGGGCTCAGTGGAGAGATTGGGACGCCTTTACATTCAAGAGATTGTGCGGATTCACAGTGTTCCATCATCTATCGTCTCCGATCGAGATGCTTGCTTTACTTCCCGGCTTTGGAAGGGGTTGCAGGAGGCGTTCGGGACACAGTTACGTTTGAGCACCGCCTTCCACCCTCAGAAAGATGGTCAGACGGAGAGGACAATTCAGACTCTTGAGGACATGTTCCGTGCATGTATCCTCGACTTTGGTCGTAGCTGGGAGGACCACCTACCCTTGGTGGAGTTTGCGTACAACAATAGCTATCACTCCACCATCGGGATGGCACCATTCGAGGCGTTGTACAGCCGACCTTGTAGATTTTCTTTGTGCTGGAAAGACCCTGGGGAGTTAGCACTTGTGGGACCGGAGATGGTCCAGGCCATGACAGAGAAGGTCCAGGTCATCCAGGAGCGGATGAGGACAGCTCAGAGCCCGCAGAAGTCATATGCTGACAGGAGGCGGAGGCCACTAGAGTTCGAGGATGGCGACCACGTCTTCTTGCGTGTCTCACCTCAACGTGGATTATGGAGATTTGGACAAGGCGGCAAGTTATCCCCACGATTCATCGGACCCTTCCAGGTCCTCAGCAGGATTGGCGAGGTGGCTTATCGCCTGGCTCTACCACCTCAGTTGCACCGAGTGCATGACGTCTTCCACGTATCTCAGCTGAGGAGATACGTGCACGACCCGACACACATCATTGACCATGGGGAGATTGACGTTGAAGATGGGGTGACTTTTACGGAGGTCCCGGTGGAGATCGAGGATCGACAAGAGCGGGTCCTACGTGGATGGTCGATTCCTCTAGTGCGCATCAGATGGCAGCACAGGAACCTCCAGGAGAGCACTTAGGAGCAGGAGGCTCAGATGCGTGCTCAGTACCCCCATCTGTTTCCCTAGTTTTGATATATCATTACGGGGACGTAAAGCCCAGAGGTGGGAGTAATGTAATGACCCGTAAAATTCAAGGTAATTTTTTTCTTAATTTTCTTTGGAATTTTACAAGAGCGCGGTTTTTGACGACACCTGATTCCGAGGCCCGGTGTGTCCGGAATCAATTTTTGAAGTTTGGCTCGGGTACGTTCAGCGAACGAACGAGCGGGTTTTTCTAACTTTTGAACCGATGCCCGGAATCAAATTCCGAGGGCACCGATGAACTCGCAGCGCCGATTTTCGCTTAAGTAGACCTTTTCCGAGGTTGCGTTTTATGCGGGATGAAAGTTAGTTTTGGTGGAAATTAGAAGAAGTTAAATAAATTATGGAACACAATTTATTTTCAACTTTGTTGGTTATTTCCTCCCAAAGGGAGTTAGAGGTGGGACCCACATCCACATAACCTCCCTTAAGAGGATTAAGTGTGGTGGGGCCCACACGAGCCCTAACTCTTCAACTTCCCTTAAACTCCCCAATAACTCCACTCTAATTAATTTTGACAACTTGTGTTATTAATTAAGATGAGTTAATTAATTTCAAACTTTTGAAATTCAAAGAGGTTAGGATGTGTAAATAAAATAAGGCATAGACTTATTTTATTTTGGTTAGTTTCGTTTGCCACCTTGAGAGGATTGGGAAGCATTCTTCATCTTCTTCAACCTCGATGAAGAACGCGAAGAACACTTAGGCTCCAACGAAGAACGCCATCACCATAAGAAGAGAAAGACGTGTCATCTCTTCTCTTCTTTGCAGCCGGTGTGTTTCCGAAGATTGACGATGCCGCTTCTTTCGATCATCTTCCCGTGTCAACGAAAGAAGACACCGATTCCTCCTCGGGCTTTCTCCGTCAGCTTACGAAGCTTCTCCAGTGACGTTACCTCTTCGGACACACCTCGACGTCAACGGAATTGACGTTCGATTCCCGCGACGCCCGACCTCCACGACGCTTGTCTTCCATGACTTGTTGACGTGCTCCGCTCTTGAAACCGAGGTAGGGGATTATTGTTATTTCATTAAATTAATTCTGTTCTTGATTCTAGCATGTCGAACTTCATGGTTAAATGACTAAATGTTATCGTTTAACAAGAGGGGGCCAGACCGCACAAACATGGCCTAACCCCCTCCTATGTTCATGTTTTTTTCATTGTGAATGGAACGGGATGGCGTGGTGCCATCGTACCATGCGAGAATCGCTCGGCAAGTATTACGCGACGCCGTCACGCCACGCCAAGAATTAGAACAAGAATGCGACGTCGTCGCGTGGCGTCGAAGGAATTCGAAGGAGCCGTGGATGGAGCGGAGCCATGGCAGAGGGGCGCGGTGCCGTCGCACCACGCCGGACGACAAGGGCCACGGCCGGTTCCGGGCCGCGGTGGACCATGGTGACCGGCGGCCAGCCGGGCGGCCGGTGACGAAGCCGGAAGGGGACCGGCCACCGCCGGTCCCGTTGAGAAGGAGCCGGCCGGCCAGATCGGGCTGGCCAGAAAGGAGGAAGCTGGGGGAATTAAATTCCCCCGGCCAGCATCAACGGCCCCCCATAAATGAGGGGGGCCGCGGTTAAACAAGCGGGGCAGGCTCCCCCCGTTTTTCCAACAGCTCGGCCGAAGGCCGAGCTGGCAGCGCGCTAGGCGCGCTGTGTCTAGCCGGACCGGCGCCAGTCCGGGCCACGCCGACCCTGTCCGGGGTGGGTCGACCCGGTTCGGGCCAACCGGGGGGTCTCGGTCCGGGACGACACGGACCCGAAACTCCCGATATCGGACTGTTTGGGTTCAAATGCCCATAACTCGGGCTACGGACCTCCAAACGACGCGCCGTCAGTGGCAATGCGATCCTTGGATCAAGACGGTCTTTTAAGTATATCGCACTCAAGGTTTCGGAATACTTTGAGTTCGGCCGGGTTGGTTCGTACATGAAACCAACCGGGCCCTCGGAGCGGAAACGCTCATATCTTGAGCTACAGACATCCGATTGACGTTCCGTCGACTTTGTTGAGTTCCACTTAGTGAGGCAGATCTTTTGGCATACTCCGCCCGAGGTTTGGACACAGGTGGAGTAGGATTTGGTTGGTTTTTCCTTAAAAACCAACCGGGCCCCTCGGATGAAAAGGCCAATAACTCTCAGACCGGGCGTCCGATTGACACACCGTCTGTTGCGTTGAGTTCCTGTTGACGATACGGAACTTTTGGATACATAAACACTGGACTATGTGACAGTTGATGTATCAGCCTCTCGGCTCGTGGAGCGGACCCTCCTGAACGAGCTTGCTGTGTGCGGGAACCCTAGAGCTGGCTGTGACTGCTACTGTGACTGCGACGACGACTGTGCAGAGATCCTCAGTGGATTCGACGATGACGACTACAACACTCAGCGATCCTGTGTGGATCAGTGCAATCGATCCTGTGTGGGTCCGATCCTGTGTGGGTCAGCGCTGAGCGGTCCTGTCTGAACCAGTGCCTCCAGATCCTGTGTGGGTCCGATCTTGTGTGGGTCTTTGCGGGGGGTTAGTACCTATCGATCCTTTGTGGGTCCGACGACTTAGATTGATCAGTGATCATCTCTATCGTCTTCCGAAGAAGTATACATGTGTGTGCTGAATCCTGTTTGCTTTCCTGTATGGATTTTGTTGCACTATCCTCTGTGGATTACGTTTTGCATTCCTGTGTGGAATACGAATACTTTCCTGTGTGGACTGGGTTGTACTTGGGCTCGGAGGCTGGAGCGTAATGGAATTGATGACTTAGGTATATGTATGGGCATATACTTAAGCAGTGTCGTTGTCACTTCGTGATTGTATCTTTTCTTTGTGGTTTATCCTTTGTGGATTTTGGGAGACCTTCAGGGGTCTTGGGGTCCCTACTGAGTAGCTTATACTCACCCCTGCACGGGCTATGCCCGCACTACGTTGTGTTGGTTGTAGACGACGGACATCGTTGATCGTGGTTGAGGCTCGCAGAGCAGGACGGTACCTGGAGGTGGACCACAGGGCGGGACGTGCTTGGAGCGAACGGCGGGACCCGAGGAGTAAAGGAGCTATCTGTACCCACCCATCAGGTGGGATTTCCAGTGGACAGCTCGACGTAGCAGCTTTTACTTTTCAGTTGCGGTTTTCCCTTTCGAGTTGTACTTTACTTTCAGTTTGGGTTTGTATATTGGCCCACTTACTTTTCCGCACTTGCAGTTGTACTCTGTTTTCACTTAGTGTTTACTTTTCTGCTTGCTTACTTTGTGGTGCTTGTTTACTTTACAAAGGCAATTCCTTCCCTTTTTACCGGGATTTACGTCTTGGTGGTAGTCGCCAGCCCCTAGCCTATGGAAGGCGGGCTTGGGGTAGTCACGGCACGGGCCCCGAGGACGGGTCGTGACAACCCCTTTTTTACTGTAATCAATTTGATTACCATTCAGTTTACTTGAGTTAATATCTTTTTGTGTGCTTGGTTGTCTGTGTTACAGGTTATAAAAGCAATACCTTCCTAGTTTTAGGGAATACCCCTTCGGTGCTAGTTGGAAGCCCCTGGCCTATGGAAGGAGGGCTTGGGGTAGTCATGGCACGGGCCCTAGGGGATAGGTTGTGACATCCAGTGTCACATGACTTACATATTTCTAATAAAATATGTCCCTAGACACAATAAGAGAATGAGAGAATGAGTAAAATCCCATAGGCCTCAGCGATAGGATAAATAATTTATGCCTTATTATGCAATAGACTTGATGTTGACTATACACAAAGAATGATAGGTAGATATCAAGAAAATCCAAGAGAACAACATTAGACTGATTTTAAGCCTATCCTTAAGTATTTGAGAAGAACTAAGGATACTTTCTTGGTGTATGGAGGAGACGAGGAGCTTGTAATCAAAGGGTATGTTGATACTAGTTTTCAGATAGATCAGAATGATCTGAAGATGCAATCAGGATATGTTTTCTATCTCAATGGAGTATTTTTGACATGGAAGTGTTCAAAGTAGCTAGTTGTCACTAATTCTACAGTAGAGTCTGAGTATATAGTGACTTCTAATGTTTCCATGGAAACCATTTGGATTCATAACTTTATCCAGGAGCTTGATGTGGTACCAAATAGTAGATACCCTATCACATTGTACTGTGATAATACTGCAGTGGTGGCTCTTTCAAAAGAGCCAAGTTCACATCAACAGACAAAGAACATACTCTGGAAGTATCACCTCTTGAGGTATTTTCATTAGAGGGGGTGAAGTTGTAGGGAGCACAGTATCCATGGAAGAAAACAAGGGGGACCCCTTGACTAATGGACTATCACATCATAAACATGAGTATCATGTGAGAGTTAGCAAACTGAATGTTGTTAGCAGTTGGCTCTAGTGAAAGTGGGAGTCTGTTGGAGTTGGTTCCCTAGAACCAACTTTTATATACATTATGATAAACATGTATTAATTGTTTTGAATATTAATTAACTACTTGTCACATCATTATTTCTCTTTTGTGTTATATAGTTTGTGATAATGTCCTAAGAGTAATTTTCTCACTAAAAGGTCATAACAATTCCACACTATGATGAGAACCCAAAAGTGTTATGAAACTATTCTTGAAAATATGTTCTATGGACAGATGATACCATTTGAAGGGACACAAATGATATAGGATATCAGGGGTGGAGACTCATAGGACATTGAGGAAACTTCTCATGGTGTACTCCCTTGGTAATATCCAGTATGACATTTTGAGAACGAGACCCGCTGCTAGGAAATCCACTTTTATAAGTGTCATTGGATGTTTCTATCTGTAGACGTGTGTATTAATCCTTAAACTTTACGATTCTTATTAATGGATATTATGAGTGTTGTAATTTTATGTATTGACAAAAACTGTGATGACAAATGTTCGTGACGAGGTAGGATGCGTTGGGCCTGTCATGAGTAATATTACATTAATAAATAATGCGAGAAAGGATTTATCCCTTCTTCTCATTAACAGAAGTTAATATCTTAGTTCCATTTATGGAAATGATATAGCCTAAATAAATCCATGTCCATGGTGTTCTCTAGGCATGTTCTATTTCTGGAAATTCAAAGAAAGATATATCAAGCACATAGGTTGATGGAACTAGCATACAACCTGCTCGATTGAAGATATTGTTATAAAGGGATTATATTACACATAAGTGTTCGTATAGGGTGGCATGTCATTGTGGAATTAACTTATTTATCTATGGGTGAATTTTTGTGTTTCTAGACGCTAACATTGGATTTTAGATAGGTTCTCCTAATGCAAATTTGAAAGTGGACTAGAGGGCCACACACTAAGTGTATCCATAATCTTAGTTGAATAATTTATTATTTAACAAGTTGAATAAATATTATTCACAGTTTTGGTTTAATAATTATTCATGTATTTCTGATCATAGTTATTCCTTCACTAGTTATTCAAAAGAATTTATTGTAAGTGGAATATTAAATAAATATTTATATGTTATTTAGTGAATAAAATATTTATTTATTTATCGATGACTATTGTAGTGATATTTATTTAAAAAATAAATAGTCATTATTCAAGTCCTGAAAAATATTGTGGAGGAATGGTGGGATGAGTTAAATAATCTGGTGTGAAATAAAAATATTGAATATTATTTCATTAAATAATATTTAATTTATAATTCACATGTTAAGCGCATGTCAGAAAATAATAATATTACTATTATTATTTAATAAAGGGGTTTCACTTGGATTAATAAAATAATTAAAGGTGCTATTGAAAATTATTTTATTATAACCCTAGTGATATAAATGCTTGGTTATATTATTCTCTCATTAGCGAAGGGCAAGCCTAGAGATGCCAATTCAGTTGTGCACAATATTTTGGAGAAAACCTCTCAAGCCTAGAGAGTTCTTTCTTATCCAAGAACGCTCTCAAGAATGAGAGGGATTCTCCTCCGCCAGATATAGGAGAACGCTTTGGAAGTGGTTCTAAAGGCGATCGAAGGTAGATGATGCAATCATAAGGATCTTCTATGCTAGAACCTAGAGACTCCTTCAGTGATGTCTGGAGATTAGTGAAACACGTGTGGATCACCGCTAGAGGAAATCTATTTTGATTTCTAAAATTCAACAATAGTGCACTACAGATTGGTAGAAGAACACATCAATGAAGAAATAATAACCTTGGAGGCAGTTTCTATTTAATTATATTAATTATAAAAAAATATGTTGATCTTATCTTTTGGGTTCCAAGTTTCTATTCCTTTTCCTTTTTTATTTTATTAAATTATGTTGATCATGACATTTATCGTCGCATAGATCTTGGATTGATCATTGATTATGGAAAAAAGCATAGTTGGGCATCGCCTCTTCCATGATTTTGCTACACCCAGAACCTACACCTAAAACACCCAACCCACACCAAGCTCCAAATCCACATGCATCAACCATGGTATCATAAAGCATCGCTAAAGAAATGAGATACCTTACCTTTGCATGTGTCTTGATAGATGAAATCTATAAACATACAATGATGCCTAAGAAGGGTTGACTCTAAACTTAGTAGGATTTTCCAAAATACATCCCAACTCATGACACTAGAACAAAACTTGTAATAACATTTATTTAAAACATTTTAAAAGCAGTTTAAAATAGTTTACATCAAAATAGTAAACAAGTTTCAAGGAAAACATTTACAAGAATGAAACCCTTCTCAATAATTTGGAATACCCATTACCATGTATCCACACACACACACACAAATATACAAACACAAACCCAATTCATGACTAGGTGATAGTTCTATACTCATGAGTGGTCTCTCATCGATCCACCAAGTCTTCATAAGGGGACCAATACCAGGCGCCCCAATGACACACACCAGTTTCACAAGGTTACATATATGAATGTACTCACACCAACCATTTATTCCAAATTCCATTCTATACCATTCTACATAAAACATTTCTTGTATTTAATGAATTTCAAAAAACCTTTTACACGTGTCAAAACAAAACCATAATTTTAAAAATCACCATTTTAAAATTATTAACAAAGAGAATTGTCTACAAAACCATCCAATTTCCACAATTCCAAAGCCATAGCCCCAAGATAGGTTTCTGTTAAGAATAGAAAACATATTTCATAGAAATTTTAAGAAATTCATTTAAATAAAACTAACCCTTAATGTTCTAAGTCAAGTGAAGCCAAGAGGGAAGCCACTTACCTCTCAATGGTTGGAAAAAATGATGAACGCCAAAATGATTCTCTAAAAATCAACCTAGATCTTCTTAACTTCAATAAAATCAAGAATATCACATCAAGATTATCATTAAAGAAGATGGATCTATCCAATATAGGTTAGATATATTATTTTGGAAGAGATAATAAGACTATATCTATGAAGAACGACCAAGAATGATGACTTACTGATGAATTCGGGCCTCCAATGCTCTTTGATTCACCTAAGAATTACCTATGGATCGAAAGGAACCATCTCTCAAGACTAGGAAGAAAAGGTAATTCTAGAATAAGGTGAAGTAGGAAAAAACTAGGTCCTTTGGGGTCAAGTCTGATTAGATCCACCATTTTAGGGGTGCCAACTATATGCCACATGGTTAAGCTGCATAGTTTAGAAGATCATATGAAAACCATGTGATGATACTATCTGAAGCCATCCCCTCACATAGTTGGCTTGTACATTTAGACAAACTGTGCTCTGATCTTGCATTTCCCCTCTGTTTGGAGTTGCACGGTTTCCCTTAGGCACTCTCATGGTTTGGAAAAACTGTGTGCTACCCATGCACCTGCTTAGTTCCCATTGTTCTCCCTTACACGGTTTCTTGGAGATGGTTCATGGTTTCTACTAATAGTTCACAAACCATGCACTTCCATAAAATCCTCCAAATCATGACAAAACCCCTTAAAACCTCCTGAAACTCAACATGGACATAATATAAAAATAGAATACATTAATAAAGGGTCATGTACTTAAAAATAGGTGTGCTAATTTCTCCTCACCATTGGTCTTTCCTTCCATAAAAAGTAGAAAATCATCATTTTTCTGAAAGATTTCGGGCCATTATTCCATCAATCCCTTTTCATGCACCCATGTTTCTTCTTGAATCTGACATTGTTTCCATAAAAACTATACAAGGTCGATGATTCTCCCATGTAAAATGTTTTATTGCCTATCCACAATACGTACTGAAACATGAATCAACATAGCATCCCGATCTAGGTCAATGCGATCCCATTAAATCACATGGTCTGGATTGGGTTGATACCTCTTTAATTGAGATACATGAAACACATTGTGCATTGAACTGAACCTTGGTGGAAAAGATAACTGATATGCCACCTCAAAAACACATTCAAGATTCTCAAAAGGGCATATATAAAAAGGGTAAAACTGTCACTTCTTAACAAAATGACGATGCCTAAGTCTCAAAGAAATTCTCAAGAAGACATGATCACCCACATCAAAGGAAAATGACCATCAATGGTGATGCGCATATGATTTCTGACAACCCAGAGCTATCCCCATCCTCTTTCTAATCAACTAAATTTTATCCATTGTCTCTTGCACAGGGCTTGGTCCAATTAGTGAAGTATCACATGTTTATACCTAAAAAAGTGGAGAACGATAAGGACACCAACACAATTCTTCAAAAGGATCCATATTTATCAAGGCCCAATAACTATTATTTTATTGAACTCTATTAAAGGTATATTATCCTCCCATGAGCCACAAAAATCCATTACACAATCCCTAAGAATGTCCTCAAACATTTGTATTGTCCTTTCAGATTTTCCATCTATTTGAGGATGATAAGCTATGCTTAAGGTCAACTGGTTTCCAAGGGATTATTGTAAGGAATTATAAAAAATGAGATGTAAACCTTTGGTCTCAGTTAAATAAAATCGAGTCTGGAACCCCATGTCTCTTTACAACTTCTCAGATATATATTTTTGACAAGTTTTCCACCATATGACATTCACAAATGGGGATAAAATAAGCCAAATTTATGAGTCGATCCACAATTAACCATGTAGAATCATGTTTTGTAATCATTATTGGAAGACCTATTAAAAAATTCATAGCTATCTGCTCCCACTTCCACATGAGAATCAATAAAAACTACATCATACATATTGATCATTGATGTTCTACCTTGACCTAGTGATAAGTGAGGCTTATCAAGACAAACTATGTCACTTTCCTCTTCATACTAGCCCACAAAAACGATTCTTTTAGTGCTTTATACATCTTCATGATTCCAGGATGAACAAACCATCTCGAATGGTGGTAGACATTTTGAATGTGTTCCTGACGAGTCAAAGGTACTAAGATCTGAACTGTAGAATACAATAATGATCTCCCATTTAGTGTCCAACCCTCAATGGTCTCCCCACCATTGAGTTTTGACATCATAGCTAAACAATATCAATTAGATGTTTAAGAATCTATAACCTGCTCAACTAAATCATGAAAAATAGAAACTAGAAAGAAAATTATAGCATTACCTTGCTTCGTATAATCCGGATTCATATCAGCTATGACTGACATACCCTGCCACTGATCTGAAGCCTCTTTAGCCAACTGAGCATATGACTTCCTACTCAAGGCATTCGCTACAAAATTCCCTTTACCTGGTGTATACAACCAGTCAAAATCAAAAAATTTAAGGTATTACATCCATCTTATTTTCCCTATGTTCAAATCTCTTTTCGAGAAAATGTGCTTCAAGGTTTACTGTTCTGTATAAACTGAAAATTTATCACAAAAAAGATAGTGGTGCTGAGTCTTCAAGGCACACACTATAATAACCAACTCCAAATCGTGTATTGATTAGTTCTTCCCATGAAACTGTAACAATCAAGAGCTAAAAAACAATATGATCTCCTTGCATGAGAACACATCCCAACCCACATCCCGATGCATCACAGTAGACTAGATAGCCCTAGCCAGACTCTAAAAATGTGGGTATAAGTAATGATGTAAGTCTAACCATATGATCTTAAAAGGATGTAATTTCATATTCAATTGGAAAGGAATTCCTTTCCACATCAAAGCTATCATAGGTGAGTCCAAATGTGAAAAATAATGTACAAAAATTCTATAGTATCCCACTAATCCAAGGAAACTACGTGTCTCAAAAACATTCTTCAGTGGTTACTAATAAATAACATCTTCTATCTTTTTTAGGATCTAAATAAACTCCTTTTTCAGAAATGAAATTGCTATCTAAACTACACTTCTTGTATCCAAAAATCATACTTTGACAACTTAGCATACAAGGGATGCTCCCACAAGATTCCCAACACTATAGACAAGTGTTTCTCATAATCAACTTCAGTTATAGAATACACCTGTATATCTTCCATAAACACTATCACAATGGAATACAGATACCTTTTAAAGATTCAATTCATCAATTCCATGAATACTGCTGGTGAATTTGTAAAAAAAATGGTATAACCACATATTCATAATGGCTATATCTGCTTTTGAAATATGTTTTTGGAATATCCTTCTTCCAAAGTCACAGTTTGTGATATCCTAAATGTAAAACAATTTTATAGAACCACTGGGAACCACTCAATTGATCAAAAAAATCATCGATTCGAGGAATATGATATCAACTCTTTATTATAGCTTGGTTAAAATTATGATAATATACACAAAGTATAAGGGTTCCATCCACCTTCATTAGAAATAGGATTGGAGTTTCCTATAGAGACGTGCTCAGTCAAATGAACCCTTTACTTTATAACTCTTCAAGATGTACCTTCAATTCCATTAATTATATTGGTTCCATCCAATAAAATAAAAGGGAAATCATATTAGTACCCGGTAGGAGATCAATCGTAAACTCCACTTCTCTTTTGGGTTGCAACCCTGAGAAATTATTAGGAAAAATATCAAGAAACTGGTCCACTATAGTTGTAAAATATCTATTCTTGATATAATATACAAATTCCAAGGTAAGTATTGTCAACTGGTAAGAGATATTTCTAACCACCAGTACCAAGGGTGTTTCTCCACTTGTATACACTGTTCAATCTCCTTTAAATATATGATCAACACAATAAAATATTTAAAACTCACATGTCATGCATAACAAACAATATGGCCCTTAAAGTTTTCTAGAAAATCCATTCCCAGAATGATGTCATACACATCCATCTCAGGCACAGAGAAATCCCATACCAACATAGTCTCATCCATTTTTATCTAACATGATGTACATTTCAAAGATCTACACTCTCATTGTCCCAAATGTGTTTGGAGTTTCAAAATAGAAGTCATTATCTCAACAAGAAAACCCATTAGATTAGCAACATGATAGGTAAAAAAAGAGTAGGATGCACATGTATCCAACAAGGATTGTATGAGGGTAGAATTAAAAATAATTATACCTCTCACTATTGAAGGACCCAATTGATCATAAATGATTACTTTGTCAGCTCCATACAGCTACTTACTCACTACGCTTTTCACTTTATTAACTTATTCAGATTTCATAGGTTGAGAAGTCATAATGTTCTTATAATCACCTTGGCTCACTCGGTTTTGATGACGATAGTTATTCTTTTGATCTTATCCATTTGAAGTATATGATACCCGAGAAGCATGAGATGTTTCCCTAGCACTTGAACCTGTAGAATTACGACAATAGCGCTGAAGATGTCCCCTCTGGCTGCAATTGTGACGAGATCTTGGTGGTGTCATACAATCTCACTTCATATAGTCAAAATAACCACATTGAAAACATCTCATCTTACTCTTTGGTCGATGAGGATTGATTACTGATCCCATAGACTGATTCGAAGGTGTCCCACCACTTTGGAATAGGTGTCTCTCTTCTTCTTATTCCCAGCATTTGAGTTCCCACCTATTCCTGTTGGAATAAACATGCTTCCTCCAACCTTATTTCTTAATGTGAACCTTTCTATCACTTCCACCCTATTACCCATCTTTGTATATTCCATAATACAAATAAAATTACTATTTTAGAGAATTTATGGTTTCAACCATGACTAAAAAATGTGTGCCTTCAAGGACACACTTGTAGCAACTTCTGATGCAAATCAGACTAAATTCATAAATTTGTCTACATACTATGTCACTAAGAGGTTCTCTTGCTTCAAACCGAAGATGTCTGTTGTTCTATAAATTCTGAATGTGTGAGGATAGATTTTTTTTCTGAACAATTCTTTAAAATCCTCACATGCCATGCCTTGGTTCAATTTAGCACGAATTGCTAATTCCCACCATTGGAATTCCAAATCCCCCAGCGTATATGTTTTCAAGTTTACCTTCAACTCTACTGGTGTCCTAAGGAAATCAATGATTTGACTCATCCTATTCAACCATAATTTTTATTTTTAGGATTCAGAATCCCCCCGAAAGATGGGTGGGTTCTACTTTTGGAACTGAACTGAATGATCCTCTTTTTGAGGCTCATCATGCTAATTCCACCTTTCCACCACTTGAAAAGTTTGAACAATACTTTTCACCAGCTATTGGTTCACCTGTGGTTCAGTTGAAACCACATTTTTAGCAGTCTAGTTTGGTTGATTTCTATGATTTATACCCAATTCCATTGTATATAACAAAAAAAACTCATTTTAGTCTCACTCACTAGTAATTGAAGGCTTAAAATTTCCAATTTTCAACATCAACACATATAACAATAACACATTTCTAAAATACAAACATCGTAATTATTATATTTTTTTGAAAATACCACAATAATTTTCTTCCAAAATCAAACCATTTTAACCATTTCCCAAAAATCAACACTTTTTTGACCATTTTTAGAGATAATTTACTCAAAATAAACAATGATTCCCTAATAATAAGTATTACTATTAATGAATGATATGAAATTACATCAAATAACCCATGAAAATGAGGTGATAACTCAACTAGAAGCATCTTGAAAGACTTATTTACCCAAAAACCATAGTAACTTGATGTTTGGCATAAAAATGTCAGCTACAACTTTTTATTATATACATTTAAAGTTCTGATATTGCTATATATTTACTACCATCCTAATAGATATACAGACTGATCATTTCTAACTTCAAGGTCTGAATAGAATTGACATCATTTGTCTCAAAATGAAAGATAGACCATCCAAGATTGATACCATTTGTAACATCCCACCCCTCCTCATTGGCTTAAAAAGAAGAAAAGGTGCTACCAAGCCATAGGTAACATCCCCAAGGCACTAAAGGATAGTAATAAATGTCAAGGGCCTTAAGATAATTTGGTGGATGATTTTACCTTTAAAGATAAAAAAACTAAACCAACTTAATAACAAGCATCCAATCCTCTATATGATGCGTAAACAACAAAGTAGAACTCAAAACATGACCAAAACAATAAACCATGTCAGAGTACAGGTGGAAACCAAAATAAATACACAAAGATAACTGAAAGACTAAAAAAAATCAAGACACTCAAGTGAAACCAACCAGCAAAACCCAACCCACTCTATGATGAAACTCCACATGCCTCAGTGATGATATCAAGAAGCATCACTAAAGAAATGAGATACCATGCCTTTAACTGTCACTCAATATATGAAATCTTCAAACATACAACAGTGACCAAGAAGGGGGTGAGTATAAACTTACCAGGATTTCCCCTAAGACTTCCCTTCTCATGCCACTATCAAAAAACTTGGTAGTGCATTTATATAAAACGATTTAAAAGTATTTTAAAATAGTTTATATCAAAATAGTAAACAATTTACAAGGAGAAAATTTACAATCATGAAACCTTTCTCAATAATTTAGAATAAACATTACCATGTCTCCACACACACACAGTCACAATTCATGCTGATGTGATAGTTCCATACTTATGAATGGTCTCTCGTCGACCCACCAAGTTGTCACAAGGTTACCAATACCAAGTGACCAAATGGCACATGCCCCTTCCATAGGGTCATGTATATGAATACACTCATAGCAAACGTGTGTTCCAAATACCATTCCAAACCATTACACCTAAAATATTTCTTTGATTGAAAAAATTTCAACAAACCTTTTTCCATGTGTCAAAACAAAACCATGATTTTAAAATTCACCATTTTAAAATTATTACCGAAGAGAATTTTCAACAAACCATCCAATTTACACAATTCCAAATCCATACCCCCCATAGAGGTTTCAATCAAGAATAAAATATGGATTTCAAGGCAATTTCACGTAATTAATTTAAATAAAACTAAGCCTTCAAGTTCTAAGTAAAGTTGAGTCAAGAGAGAAGCCACCTACCTCTCAACAGTTGGAGAAAATGATGAACGACATGAAGATTCTCTAAAATATGGATTAGATATTATCCCCTTCAATAAAATCAATCATATCACTTCAATAATATCATTAATGAACATTTATATATAAACTAAAAATTCTATATATGATTTCAGAAGATAGAAGAAGACCTAATCTAAGAATAACGACCAAGAATGATGACATACCAATGAATTCTGGCCTAAAAAACATTTTAATTCACCTACTAATCCCATTTTTAATCAAAGGAATCATATCTCAATCCTAGAGAGAAAAAATAATTTTATAATAAGGATAATTAGGGTGAAAATTAGGGATTTAGAGGTTAATTCAGATTAAATCCATAGTTTTAGGTGTTCCAACTATACGCCACACGGTTTGGTGCACCATGTGACAACCATGTTGTGCTACTATCTCAATCCACCCCATCACATAGTCAGATCATACGATTAGACAAACCATATTCCAAATGTACATTTCCCATTTGTTTGGAGTTTCATAGTTTCCCCTAGGCACTCGCATAGTTTGACCAAACCATGTATCAACTATGCACCTTCCTAGTGCCCATTATTCTACCTTGCACGATTTCTTGGAGATGGTGCACAATTTATACTAACCATGAAAAAATCATGCACCTCTATAAAATACATAAAAAAATGAAAAAATCCCTGAGAACCTCTTGAAACTCAACCCGAACATTATATAGACTCAGAATACATGAATAAAGTGTCTTGTACCTAAAAATAGGGGCGATGTAGTTATGGTAATATAAACCTTGGGTTTTGTATGGGTTTTAGTAAAGAAATTTATCCGAGTAAGAATTCATTTTCATTTTTGGACATAATTATAATGGTATTGGAAACCTTTAGAGTTTATCTTATCTTTGATATTGAGGTAATAATATTCAATTAAGATTATTTGATTTTGTAAAAAAAATTGTATAGAAAACCATAGCTATTAAAAAGTGATTTAATGGTTAATTATATTTTCTAGGATGTTTATAATATTATTGGGAATGTTACAGGATTTATCTTAATATAGTTTTAGAAAAGGACAAGCTGCAGGTCAGGTGATAACCTGTCACATCTGGTATGGTCGTGACGTTTGAACCCAGAACTGAAGGGCGAAAAGGGTGTATCACCTACCACTCACCTATGTGATTTCTTGGTTATTATGACATTTTTAATCCTAAAAAATTTGACAGATAAAGTTTAAGTTAATTATGGGTAGCATATTATATGATCAAATCATTTTAAATTTTTGTATTTTTAGGTGATTAATGATATTTTGGTAATTTTGGATATAATTGTACTTTGGACCAACCATTTTATTTAATGTTTAAATATTTGAGGAATAACTTATTAACCTTTTTTGGATTTTTTGATATGTTAAAAGTTTATTTTAGTGCTTTAGGCATGAAAAAATTCATCTTAAATACTCTTCATTTGGAGAAAATATGAATTTGTGGTGGAAATTGATTAGAGGATGAAATTCTACTTGTCTGGTATGTATATTTCTGTATGTTTTTAGTCTAGATGGAAAATTAATTTATCAACTCTATTAAAATAATCTTGAAATAAATTTTTTTGTCCTATTATCATCATTTCTAATTAATTGATGTTCTTTTTCTCACCACTTTGGTTTATGGTTTTATTGTTGTTAAATTTCTCATGATCATTCAATTTATTGTGATCATTGATCTCTGTACATTAATTTTATTCAATGTATATATTTTGAATTATCACTAATTTTATCATATTTGGAAGCCTAGTATTTTTTATTTTGTAAGACCTCTCTACTTCTATTTATCACTTTTCAAGTGGGTGCTTTATTAACCCTTTTTATGATGTGGGATTTCAAAAAAATATTTTCAAATGTTAAACCTCTGATCATCGAGTTTAATTTAAAATTTATAGGACACAATTTATTAAAGGGGGTAGAATTTAACAACCTAATATTTTAAAAAATGAAAACTATGTTCGATAGTGTATACGGCACGCAACACCGAGCCTAAACGAACAATGAAATATTATTATTTAAATATGATTGTTATAACCTAGCTATTAAATAGGAAGGTATGAATAATATTTAATACTTTATTAAAAATATATAAATTTCACACTCAATATAAATGTATTGATAAATTCCGAGTAAAAAATCACCCAATTTTTAGTAGAGTTGTTTTATTTTTCAAAAAATACATTTTCTTCAAAAAATGGTTATTATTTATTTTTGTGAGGAAATTAATTTTTGGAAATTTTATAATTTTAATTTTATAAAAAAATATATCATTTTTTAAATCAACTTTTCCAAATTAACTTAGAGTGATTTTTAGGATTATTATGAAAATATTAATTTTTTGAAATGAATAGTGAAAATACTGATTTTTATTGAAAATTATATATTTTTTAAAGTATTTACAAAGTGAAATTATATTTTGGATTAGTTTTAAAATTTATTTAGTTTATTTTTATTAAAAAAATCTAATTATAGTTCTTTTAATGAATTTTATACTTGAATTTGTTATAAATACATTTTTATACTTAAAAAGGCATTTTTTTGAAAAACCATTTTTAGTCACATTTTACGGGTTTAATTTTAAATTAAACAATAATAATTCAATGAATTGAATATTAAAAATTGTATTTTATAATTTTAATCATGTGGTCAAAATTTATTATATATTACCCTTTTATTTTTGGTCAATATAAATTGTAAAAAATCAAATAATTGTCACCACGAAAGAGGTAAAATGGTTTAATTAAGGGTAAATATAATGTGATAAGAGCTAAAAAATAACCATAAAACTTTAATTATTTTTTTGGATGATTATATTTCACCCATAATCATTCAAAGTTTAGATATATAACCATTTTTGCCATTTTTCCATGATTTTGTCTTTATAATATTTTATGTAAAAAACTTAAAAAATGTCATTCACTTTGTTTTATTGTCTTTAAATTTTGAATATAGGAATAAAAAGAAGGTATGTTCAGTTAAAAATATTAATTTCAAATATAAATTATTTTTTTATCATGGTAATTTATTTTTAATTTTTAGTGAAGAAATAATTACATTAAAACTTATACAACACTGACATGATATTTATTCAATTAACAGAAAATTAAAATAAATGATTTTATTATTATTAAAAGTAATATAAGTTGAAATAATTATTGTGTTAGATGAATTTTTTAGGTAAAAATAACTTATCATGGATGTTTTAATTGATTTAATTCTAATTCCATATTTTTTTTGTTTTTAAAGTCAAATTAAATGAAAAGATCCAAAATTGACATTAATGATATTTTATAATAAATAATATTTTATTAAATTATATAAAATTGATAAAAATATAATCTTTGGAAAAGTGATTTGTATATTGTTGTACATATCAACCATGGTCTATTTTGGGTTCAATTTTTTTTATAGTAACTATATTTACCACTATAAAGTAAAAACTTTGTTATCACGATAATTATCAAAAAGGATTGAAGTGGGTTAAAACAAAGAGATAAGGATAAAAACACAACCTAAACTTGTCTAAATTTTATTTTATGCTATTATTTCAACCCATACTCATCCTATATTCAAATTATATCTGATTTAATCCTTTTATAGATGAAAATTAATTTATATTAATTTAATACCTTGGGAAATTCCAAGAATGTTCCTCCCCACTCTTATAAAAGGGAAATCACTCTGCTTTTTTTTCACACTTCAAAAGTTATTTAGTTCAACAATCCAAAAAAAATATCATCCTAAAATACCTCCCTATATTCTAGGGGACTTATTTTGGTTAGAATACCAACCTTAGAGGGTTTAAGGTGTAAAGCAAAAGAAGTTATGTGAAGAAGAGGTATAATCTTAAACCGAATGTTTTAGTTTTATTTCTTCTTCAACTTCATTAAAATATTATTCAACCATGATGATATAATAACATTAATATCTACTGTATACTAAGATTTTATTATTTTAGTGTCATAACCTACATACAAATCCTCTTCCATCAAATGGGAAATGAAATCATCATTTGTTTGTACAGCGGACTACCGCATGCGAATTGATGTAATTCATTTTTATCATGGCCTATCACGACTATTTAGGATCATGGATTTAATGAATATATGTTATATTAATTATATATTTATCATTATTTAAAATTAACATATCATATATTTTAATTCCTTTCCATTCAAAGAAAAATTATAACATTGTCCGTGCGTATATGTGGATTACCACCTTCAGGAAGCGATATGATTCGTTTTTCATTACTAGCCCACATGAATGGTAAATATAACTATACTTAAAAAAGTTGAAATTTATGAGATAATTATCATTCTATTAATATCAAATAATACCTACCTTCTTTCCAAAATTATTGTTGAAAAATAGAAATGCCACTCATGTTTATTTACGATCTACCGTCTCCTTGATTGTAACATGGTTCATTTTTCATAATTGTCCTTGATGATTGGTTATAAAATTATAATTTATGAATAATATAATTATAATTACTACATTATTATTATTCTAGATATTATGAAATACTGACCCCTTTTACCATGGTCGACATACCATAGCCATTTTAAAAGTATGAACTAAACGTCCTCAAAACACCCGATGTAGACTTAACTAATTAAGTAACTAAATATGAATTTTAAAATAAAAGAAATATATGATTTAAATATAAGATATTAATATAGGAAAATTTTATTAATAAATAAAATAATTGATATATGTTTATTATAAATGTGTTAAAGGACATGCATAACAAGTATGAACTCAAGGTAAGAGATTTTTGTCTCACTTTTACTTCTGTGAGACACATGCCATATTCAGCACTTGTTTTTTATGTGGTTCATATAATTACCATTTAATTTATTTTATGATTATTGTCATGATAATTATGAGATATTTATATATATATATCAACATATTTTTCTTTCTTTCCTTGGGATTATGATTCAAAAGTTACCAAAATGGTAAGAGATTTATGTATCAATTCATTTTAATTGGGATTATTTATGCTTGAAATTTACATTGAGGAAATTATATTATCCTTATATAATAAATCCATTTAATTTTCAGTTAATTTAGTTTTTTGGTATATTTTATGTTTTCATTTAAATTTTATCACCTTAAATACTCAAGATACTGACAAAATGTTTTTAAGGAAAGTCGACCGTATTTATCTCTTCGATCGAAAATCCTTTTTCTTCATTGTCCATGTATTCTAAAAATGTTTTCAAGAATTTTTTTAATATTATTTTATGATTATTTAATGTAATTTTTACCCTTATTTTAATTTTTAAAAATTGGTTTAAAAGGAATCTTCTTTTCATTTTCCAAATGAAGTAATTTTGGCTTTTTACCAAAAATGTGAACAAAATATTTGTTTTAATGTATACGGTATGAATTGAATTTAGGACCGTCATGATTGGTTAATGATTTGAAGCTTCCTTTAAAAGTTTCTAAATTTATTTTCAAAGGAAATGTTTTCCATAATATTTTGGAAATTTTTATATTTAAAATAAGTAATTTCCAAATGGAAGGGGTATTTTCCTCAAGAATATTTTTAATCTTTTTATAGTATTTCTATTCCTAAGTGACAACAACCTTTAATGTTATGGATTTATTATAAATTCTACCTATATGTATCTTAAATATATACCTAGTTTATTCTCCATTCTTTTAATGGGGTAATACACGCCTTAAGTTCATTTCTAAAATTCCTTTTTTATTAAATCTCCTTTGATTATGACATTAGGTAAGATTATGTAACCCATTTCGTTCCATGGGTAATTATTATGATTATTAATTATGATAAATTTCCTTTTGAGGCACACATGATCATTAACTATTATAATGGGTGTACCCAATTATCCCTCCAATGCATTAGGTAATATTTTAGTCTCATGAGACATTGTGTATGGGATTAAGGAGTAAATCTATCCAATATGAGACTTTGTGCACAATGTGATGTTGTCTTGGAAGTTAACCATGAATTATGATTATGTCATGTTTTTTATTTCTTCTAATTTTCATATGTTTCCATGATCTTATGATACTACATTCTTTATGTTATTCTCCCATGTGATTAATCACGAGCCTTAACTTTTATTATATCATGTTATACATTTGTCTCACACATTGAAATTCCTTATCATGTTTATTCCCGTATTGAGCATTTTATCTCACCCTTTATTATGTTTTAATTTACCCATGATATAAAGGAAATTTTTATGTATTATGTTTCTAAGAAGGGTTCTAGTTATGAAGAACCAAGTAGGAGACGATGTAGATTTTTTTATAAACCAGTTGTTTATGTATCCATGTTTTTAAAGACACTAAACCTTAATGATACTAGCATGGATCATCATGTTTTATAATGAATATTTATATAATAAGATGTAATATCTATATATAAAAATCTAGGGTCGCTATAACCTTTCTCTTCTTAGGAGTTCCAAGCTCACCATCAACCCCTGTTGCATAGGGCTAGGCTTCATCACTGCACATAGACTTCCTGCTCTTGGGAGATCCAATCTCAATGCCATACCTTGCTAAATTAATACACACCATATAGAGATATAATAATTCTATCATCCATGTCTAGTCCATCTTCAACCTCCAGACTTTACAGTTACATCTCATATCTTCCACCAGGAATTCAAACACCATTCAGAGCGGACACTACAACAACTCCATACATGATTTTATTATCCTGAAATTCCTTGGAATTCCTAAAAACTTCATCCCTCCCACTAGAACTTTGAGATTAATTTAGACACCTCCACACTACTAAAAAATATACCTTTAACAGTGCTGACCTTTATCAGTGCTAGCAAAAAACATTGATAAAGGTATCCTTTATTAGTGCTGAAAAGGGTCACCTTTATAAGTTCTTTTTTGTAAGGATGATAAATGGAATCCTTTATTAGCACTTTATTTTTAACGCTGATAAACAGTACCCTTTATTAGTGCTTTATTTTTTGTGGTGATAATGGTCCAGAATAAAATGAAATAATCAAAAAATTAAAAAATAAAAATGTGTAAATTAAAAAAATATTAACAATTGTATTAATTAAATAATTATTGCTAAAAATGAATAAATTGAATATACATATATAAAAATTATAAATATTAATAAATAGTATATATTAAATATATAGATATATAAAATTAATAAAAAGAAATAACTAAACAAATAAAAATTAACAACGAGTAAATTAAGTGAAATATTAATCATTTTGTTAATTAAATAATTATTGATAAAAGTGAAAAAAATTTAATATAAATATATATAGATTATAAATATTAACAAATAGTATATATTAAATATATATATATATATATATATAATGAATAAATTCTAATAATTAAACAAAAAAATAAAAAAATTAAATTGTAATAATAAAAAAATTAAAAATGAATAAATTAAAAAATATTAAAAAATTATTCAATGAAATAATTATTAATAAAAATTAATATGTTTAATATATATATATATATATTAATTAATTATAAATTGTAATAAATAATATATATTAAAAATAATTATATAGAAAATGAGTAAAATGTAATAATTAAAAACATGTTAATGTCTTATTCATTTTAGATGTTGTTTGATTTTTAAATTTAACATATATCAAACACGTGTTACATTGATTTCACTCACATATATGCAATTAATGCATTTTTATACCCAACACGCACACAAATATTTACACAATTAATGAAATATTATATATATAGAAACACATACACCAAATATTTATGTAATTTATTCAAATTTTAGTATAATTTAGAATTTCATTATAACATGATACTTTTTATATATTATGTTTTTAATCGGTCAATTCTATTTATTTATTTTTAATATTATTAAAGTTAGGTATTATTTATTCATTTTTTATATTTTATATTTTATATTTTTTAATTTAATCACTTTCTATTATTTATTTATCTATATTTATTTACTATGTTTTTGTATTTTTCATATGTATTCATATTTACTTCAATATACATCCATATTTTTTAATAATGTATATTTAGTTAATAAAACTTATCCATTTTTTTGAATATTTTTAAAGTGTACTCATTTTTACCGAAAAAAATCAGCCATGGATTTGGAAAATCTAAATCCATGACCCCAAAATTTGTTAATAAAATGAAAAAGTACAAGGGAGGAGGGAGAAAGTCATGAAGACATAACATGCTCACAATTGAAAGCAATAAACAGATCATCTAGATCCCAAGTTCCTCAAATATCATCCTCTATCCTTTGAGTGTCGACCATACTACCATGCCTTGACCCTTGAAGGGACCACACATTATTCATATGATGACGATGTAGATGAAGCCTCTAAGGTGGAGAAAATCCTGAATTTCCAAGATAGATCTTGAAATTCCATTTCTAGATTAGAGCGGAGTCCATATTTGAAGTTAATAGATAATAACCTCTGCACTTTTATATAATCATTATATCCAAAGACCTCTGGATCTATTGATGAGAAGGTTACCTCAATTTGCGAGAAGTACCATTTATCTGCTTCCTTGCTGATGCCTGTAACAGGCCTTTCACATTTCTGGCCCACCGGGGTTATAATGTTTTAATTCTTTTCCTGTGCTGAAGCACATTCTTAATGTGAGGCTCTGTCAAAGGAAACCAATGCATTTTTCATTGAATCATTAAAATGGAGTGGATAAGACCACCCCACATTCTCAAAAGTCCTACAAGAGGGATAAATAATTAGATGTTCAATCTGTAAGGAAAAACTGTTCATGAACACTTTTCCTACTTTCCACATACTCCTTACATGATGTTTCCAATCCCTATTAAATTTTAACTACAAGGCTACATGAGTCATTAGGAAAGACAATAGAAACTTGCTTACATGAGCTTAGTGGAGACTTAGATTGATTAGGAATCATGCAAGGTACCAAATCCATGTCCCTCAAAAGCAGTCCAATATGAGAAAAATTGGATCTGAACTTCCTATTGGAACCTATTGGAAACCATCTTTATCAACTATGACCTTGGATGAAGGTCCCTTCTTTCCATCGAGACTGATTGTTCTATGAGCGTCCACACTAATTTAAGGAACAACACTAATTTCACTGACCATGGGAAAATCAGTATCCCCAATTTCCAGAGTAGGAAGAGAAGTTTCTAAAGCAGTAATATTTTTGTCCCTTTACAGGGACATGTCCTTAACTTCCAAAACACAAGCAGCTGCAATAGATTCCTGCTGCTTAGAGGAAGAAATATCAGCATCAAAACCCTCCTTAAAATCATCCCTACAAATCTTTGGATGAACAAAAATAGGTTCAATAGGATGAGCACCATAATCAACCCGTTGAGAGTCAACAGTTGGAGAGTGTTCTTTACCTGGAGCACTTATCATGTGCACCCCAGTAGCAGACATATTCAATGCACCTGGCCTTTTTAGAACATTAGAAAATGAGCAAAGATCCTTCTCCAAATTAGTAGAAACAACTATAATTTTCATCAGAGGCTCAAAAGCCTTTATCAAAGAACTAACCATGGAATTATTAGCCATGCTGTTCTTATAAGTGATACTACGAGACTTTGAATGTGAAGGTGTCTTGACATTAATTTTCTTCTTTCCCTTACAGGATTTTGAGGAAATTATATGTTTATGAATTATTTATTGATCTGCTAATTCTTATGTAGCTACTTCATCAAAATATTGAACATCAGAATTTGATTCCTCTTTGGAAACATCACCCCAAGACATTGTTACATGTGGCTTATTAAATCCAACCAATTTTAAACTATCATGAGGAGACCCACTGTCTATCTCCGTAGTATCTCGGACAATCTCTTACTGCTAGGGGTGGCCTCCACCTGAGTAGAATTAACAGACATAGCCCCATCAAGACAATCCAGACCAGCCGATTGCTTCACAACATGTTGTGAATGAGCAATACAATGATTTCTAGAAATAATTTGTAGTACAGTCTTCAAACCCCTCTTTCTTTTAAAATATAAACTTCCCTCATGTCCTCTACCAGAGAAATAAGAATACAACATGAAGCTTTTACAATTTGATGCCTCATAGAAAATTATCTTACATTATAAACATAATCGAGGCACATTCGTATAATCAATGCTCAAATTGAATTCATCTCTATCTATTGAAAGGAACACCCTTTCTACAAGAGTAGATCACAAGTCAACTTCCACCAAGAACCGAGTGAAATGACCATATCTCTCTAATTCGGTATAATTGTACATATTTATGGGCACTTCAATTGATGAAGAAATATCGTATAGTATTATGGGGTTCCTGAATACCCAGTTCAGTCCATAAACCTTAACCCACACCTGGACAAAGGAATTGCTAACCTCCAAGGGATTGAAATTCTGGTCCCATTCATAGTTTGGAAGGATGCCTGGTTTGAGCTAAATTGATCCCAGACCCCAGGCCCTCGTCTTCAAATCATTAGAGGGAAAGGGAATGTTGAAGATACTCATCCCAATGAAATGCACTTCTAGTTGGTAAAACCCTAGATGCCCGACAGTCGGTCGACCAAATCATCAATTTTCAATGGTTTGGATCGCTTGGGAAAAAATAATCGCGTGATTATAGAAAACTTACCAATTTCCAGGTACTCTGAAATGGTATCAAGATTCACTTTGACAAAGGAAACATTACCCTTACAGTATAGCCCTCCAGAAACGGATCCCTTGAAGAGATAGAAATACCTATTGGTAGAAACCTCATCTAGTTTGTTATCCACCATTACCCGTCTACAAATGATCTTTCGATTATCCATTCCAAAGGAAACATGTTTGTGGGAATCAAATCACCCATGGGTGAGAAAAACTTCAGGTAGAAGACTCAGAACCTCCATTTTGAAGTCCTATATCACCATCCGGGTAGAGCGAGAAGCTCTCACCACCCCCACCCATCCCTCAAAAGTGTACTCATTTTTAATTATTCAATTTCACTCATTTTAAAAATGTAAATATTTAAGATTATATATTCATTAATAATGTTAAAAAATATTTATAAATAAATATTTACAAATAAATATATTTATAAATGTATATTTACTATATTTATAAATTTATAAATTTATAATTATAAATAAATAAATATTATTTATATAATTATAAATAAATAATTTTATATTTAAATAATTATAAAATTATAATAATTTTATTTAATTAATGAATATACTAAATACTATATTTATATTTATATTTATATTCATTTATTATATTTCTAATTATATAAATATATATAATGATATAAATGTATAAATATTTTTTTAAAGTATTCATATATTTATAAATATATAATTATATATTTAAATAATTATAAAATTATAATAAATATATTTAAATAATGAATATATTTACTATATTTATATTTCTATCTTTATACATTTATTAAATATATATATATAATTAAATAAATATATATAATGATATAAATATATTTATAATTATAAATAAATAAATATAAATATATTTAGAAATATATTTATTTATAAATGTATATTTACTATATTTATAAAATTATATATTTATAATTATAAATAAAAAATATAATTTAAGAAAAAGTATTTAAGTAATTATAAATAAATAATTATATATTTAAATAATTATAAAATCATAATAAACAAATCTATATTTATATAAATATATTTGTATATACTTTTTATTTATAATTAAAATTATAAAACCGTTATCAGAATATCTTTATCAGTGATAAAAGGCGTCTTTATCAGTGCTTATTAATTCAACATTGATAAAAGGTATCATTATTAGTGCTTTTTTAGAAGCACTGATAAAAGTATCCCCAATCTATTTAAAAGAACCCTATCCATGACTCATTCAGTCACGAATCTCAGGCTCTTGTGGAACTCCCCTACTGTCGGTGCTCCCCCTCTACGTTCTCTAAGATGAATCAAGGCCAGAATCCAAGGTATGTTATTTTCTCATTTTCCTCTCCCACTGATTGCTTTTTTGGATTCCATGGTTTTTGTTTTTACAGTGTTATCATCCATGAATAACCATACTTCTCTTCTCCAAAAACTCTATTCATGACTGGTCTCTCTAATTCCTCCTCATTGTTGTCGTTCTTATCACCACCTTCACCCAGGGATCTTGCCATTATTAGCACTCTCATAGTCACTATCACCACTATTCACATTGCTCCCCCAAACATTCCCTCTAATCATTCCCCTAAAGCTACATGGTCACTCCATATCATAGATATCATATTGGACAATAATTATTCTTTTAGTAATGGAAAATGGAAATGGGTTTTGTGCTTCACATTTAGTTTTAGGGACTCATTCATTTCATCATCATAGTCTTTGCAGCTTCTCATGGAGCGAGATATTCTATTATAGAGTAAGTAAAGGATTTTTGGTTCAAAATATTATTGATCATCGATAAGGGAATCATCTAATCAATTGTTGAAATTGAATCTTCATTTTTACAAACATTTTCCTATCACAAACTACAACCAATTGGAAAATTACCTACTTAATGTGTAGTTCAATGGTGTTTATTATAATCATTTGAGTTTCCCTAAAAATATTATAGAACAAAATAAAGATTCAGATATGCTATCTTTTGTTGGAAGGACCAAGGTCTCCATATATATTTTCCATGGATTTAGGTCTCTCTCTAATGTTTGTTAATGATACAAGAGTCCTAATTCCCTCAAACTGCACTATTATAGGCCACCATTATTTTATTTCACATTATCCTTAATTTTTTCAAAATAATGGTACATTTATAGGTATATTTATTTATATACATATGTTAATATTATATGAATTTCAATTTAATTTGATGTTTTTAAAGAAAAGTTAGCTCAAACAATATTTATTCTCACCTTCTATTATTTTATTTTTATGTTATTTTGTAAAATATTTTTGTTTTTTATTAAATAGATAAAAAATGAATGCTTATGTTTAGGGAATTATATTTTTGAAATGTAATATGTGAAAATGAATAATTCAAATTTCATTTAGGTTATTTTTGAATATGAGTGTGCTTATAGTATACATGGGATAATCATATTTTTAAAAAATAATAAGTACCAGGTTTTATTTTGTTTTTGAAAAAATTTGTCATTAGTTTTTTTTCTAATTAGATTTAAAAAATATTTTCTCATTAAATATATAAATTACTTCATTATTTCCTTTAAGGACAATTTTATCTATATTAATTTCACAATATTTTGATCATGTAGGATATGTAAGAGTTTATAATGTACGTATTTTAGAGTATTTTTTGGGAATAGATAATTTATTGTTTAATAACCATTGAAATATATTATTCATGATTTAAATAATTCAATACTAATTAAATAAATCCATTTATAAGGGTTTTAGATTGGTTTTAAACATAATGAATCACATTGAATGATTATAATTTCGTTAGATTTGAGAAAACATGGGTTGTATAGAATCATGATAAACTATAATGTATTACACATGTTATAATAGAAATATTTAAGTGATTATCATATTTAATTATTCAATTAAGGAATTTTATGTTATGATACCTTATTAGTTATAGTTTTTATATATGTATTGAATATTTTATTTTTTAGATGAAATGGTTCATAAGATATATATGTTTATAGGATAAATATATTCTTCAAATTATTTTACTGTAATCATACAAAAATATGGTTTTAATAATCTTTATATTGTAAAATAAACCAAAATACATTTATAAATAATTGTTTGACTGTGGGAACTATATAAATTATTATAAAATGTAACATTGTTTTTTTAGACATTAGAATTTTAGGAAATGGAAAAATTTTGTGACTTTTATTTAGTAAGTCTCATTTTTATCTTTGTATACATTTTTACTAAGTGTTTAACTAATGTTTTTTGTTTACATGTCTAATAATTATTTCTCTAGAGTATTTTTTTTAGAAAATTATTGTATTAAACATAAAAGGTAACTATTTTTTTGTTTAATTTTGATCATTCACACCTTATAATATTTTCTTTGAATAATCACTTGATATTATTTTAAAATATTTTTAATATAACTTTGAATGTATGATTATAATATTTTTCTACAATAAATACATGTGTAGATGTGATAAAAATAATTTTCATCATGTATTAGAATATGATGGGTATTATGTGAGGACTAGGTATGGTATGTTAGAATGTGTGTTACTATAGACACGTTAGTGATTCATTGAGGGCTAGGGTGAGGGTGATGTGACATTTTTATTATTGTTTGTTCTTCATTATGGGTTTTCAGAAGTTTGGTTTAACTAATGTATTATGGCACCCATTGTGTGGTTCTTTCCTAAGGAAACCAATTCTGTTAAGACTTCCCCATAGTCTGAATGCACTTCTTAAGAAAAATGGCCATGCTATATCGATTTCATGATTTGGATGTAATAAGTACATGTGATGGTTATCCCTGAGAGATAGTATTTGATGATAGGGGTCTGAGGTCAAATCTTAGGGTACATATTATGTGGTTATTTCTAGAGAGAGATAAATAGTTTTTTTCTCCTCTTATGATTTAATATTTAACCTCTTATTAGTGAAATGATTTCAATGTTAGGGAACAACCATTGTAAAAACTTATAGAATGATTAATATAATTCACTAGTATGAAATGATGTAGGTACATTTGATTATCATGGTGTCTTGGTTAGTACACAATGACTTGACTTACATGTGTATTTTGAGTGTTACTACTTTGAACATATACTCAAATATATGAATTTTTGTATATTTTAGGGGCACTGTTAGTATTTAAATAATTATTTTTAGACAGACACCATAAATATGAACCTCAATGGATATAGAGATCTTGTATTTGAGGTATAAATGAGGGAAACAGACCAGTAACATAGATTAGAGTCTGTGCATCTCAGTGGGAATGAGTTGATGTTCTCATCATAGTGTAAGGGACATTATAGCATTTTGAGATGATATTTAACATTTTAAATTATGATGTTGTAATTTAAAAAAATTTATGGTGACAAATGTCATCCTCACCAGCTTCATCTATTGAACAGTTATTATTGCATTTTGTGGCTTGAGACTCATCCTCCATATCTTCTATGTTGCTTGAGCTACTATGAGCAGTAGTCATCCAAAATGCTCATCGATACCTAGTATGGGATGAATAATTCTTAGATTAGTTCCAGAAATATAGTTGCATGTCCAAAAGATATAAAGAATTAGTCTTAAGAAATAAAATGCAATAATAATTATTCAGGAGATAAAGATGACGAGGATGAATTTTTTCTATAACTTTCACCTTTGGAAGAACTCATATGATAACACTTATCATAGCAGATTAATTCCTTTCTTAAATTCAATTACCCATTTCCTTCAAAATAGATGTAAGCTAACTGTTTGACAAAGAGTATGAAGATGGAGTTATTGAGTTCATCCAGTATTCAATAGAGCATGGATACGACACTTATCAAATCGTTTGTCAGTGTTTACATTTTTGTTATTCAAGAAAAATTAAAAGTTTGAATACTCATGAAAATAATATATTCTGCACATAATGTTGTTACCAATCCCGAGGAAGGATATAATGTTGATGATGAAACTACAAAATTATTAGGGGATCAACAACATGTTGATAAAAAAACAACAATGATGCAATATCACAGTGTTGGATAAAATTATCAAGGCAAGAAGTCATGGTATAAAATTTGAGGTTGGTTGGAATCAATGTGTCCAAACTATTGACCCAAACAAGTTAATGTCCATTAGTTATGTTGGGGTCACAATGAGGATGAATGTGCCGATTGATATTGATTTGTGGTGCCACGTCCATTTTGTAACAAATGAATCCCTTTGGAAAGATATAACGGTAATTTTAAGATATAATTTCTCCATTTTACCAAATAATTATATAATGAAATCTTTATTTAATTTTAATTATTCCCTACATAGTTCATTTATTTTAGAATATGTTTTTATGAAATTTAACTTAATGGCCATTAGAAGAGAACATAGAGGCATTCAGACTCTTCTTACCAAGTTATATCTTAGGGATGCTTTGGGAAAAGTAAATCCCCACCCACCAATCAGTTATTCACACATTATAAATTAATATACATAGTCTTATTTCATTATACGTTGTAATGAGAAATCATTTCATGTGAATTACAGTCGATAATATATTATTGGAAATTATTTTCTTATCCAATTTGATTTAAAAATTTTAATTTATGAAATAAAAAAAGAGTGCTGAAAATAAAGAACATGCATCAAAACCAATGTACCCCTATCGCAAAGAAAGGATGGGGTACACTTCATTAGATAAGAAATTGGTATGTACTTTAAATCAATAATAAAAGTTTTATGTGATATAAAACAACATATGTTCCTTTTTTTATATGCAGATTGATGATTCAAAATTCAAATCCACTTCCATCCCACATCATGTGCTATGGAAGGAGGCTCGTGTAAATAAGGAGGGTAAACTAGTTGATGAAAACAAAAAATCAGTATGGGAAACATGTGTAAGTATGACATTATAGTAAGGGTGTAATTTTGGTCCAGTGGCCTGAAATCCTGAGCGGCCTGGCAAAGCCCGCATCGGGCCAGGCCGGGCTCAGGCCGTAGGTTGAGCGGGTTGGGCCTGAGCCTTTCAATGAAGGCCCGCGGGCCAGGCCGGGCCAGCCTGAAAAAGCCCAGCCCGCTGGCCCGTGCGAAGCCCAGCCCATGTGAAGGCTGCGCGCTGTAAAAAAAATTAACGGGGAATCTGCGGGTAGGGGGATTCAAGGCTGCGCCTGGACCAACTGGTCCAGGCACTGCGCCTGTAATATAATCACCAGCATATATATATATATATATATTCATATCTCGATATTTATATATTTGTATATATATCTCTATATATATATATACCTGTATATATATCTATATATATATATCTATATATATATCTGTATATATATATATGTATATATCTATAAATATATACATATATACATACATACATATATACCTATATATATACACATGTATCTTTATCAATATATGTATCTATATATGTGTGTGTGTGTGTGTATTTCTATATATGTGTGCATATATCATTATATATTAACAAAAATTAATATTATATATATACATATAATTATTATTATATATAATTATAATGTGTGTATAAAAATATATATACCATGATATATAATTATATATATAATAGTGTATATATATAAACAAATCCATTAATAATATATATCAATTAAGTGTGGTTTTTAAAAATCCATTAATAATATATATATATATATCTCTGTGTGTGTGTGTGTGTTTGTATATGTATATGTATATGTATATGTATATGTATATGTATATGTATATGTATATGTATATGTATATGTATATGTATATGATTTAATATAATATATATATATATATAAACAAATCTATATATATATATATCAATGATTTAATATTATATATATATATAATAACTTGTTGTATATTAATAAAAAATAACACACTCACCAAATGATGTTCGTGCAAGTTCCTCAACTTCATTAATTTGTTTAAGTATGTTGCAACATGCATATATTATATATACTATACATATATAAATCTATTTAGAAAATTAATCAACTCACCCACTTCGACGCACCTCCCAACCCATAATTATTATTTTTATAATTTTCTCATATTATATATATATATATATCGATCATTTCACATTATATATATAATAACTTATTATATATTAATAAAAAAATAACACACTCTCCCAATGATGTTCGCGCACACCCCCAACTTCAATAATTGTTTTAAAATATGATAAAACATGCATATTGTATATATAAAAATAAATCTACAAATATATATATATATATATATATATATATATCAATGATATGATAATATATATATATATAAAAGCCATTAATATTATATATAAAGTTATTAATAATATATATCAATTAAGTGTGGCTTTTAAAAATCCATTAATAATATATATATATATATGATTTAATATAATATATATATGTAAACAAAGCTATTAATATATATATATATATCAATGATTTAATATTATATATATACAATAACTTGTTGTATATTATAAAAAATAACACACTCACCTAATGATGTTCATGCAAGTCCATCAACTTCACTATTATTTTTTAAGTATGTTGCAACATTCATATATTATATATACTATAAATATATAAATCTATTTAAAAAAAATTAACTCACCAACTGCGACCCACCCCCAACCCCTGATTATTTTTTTATAATATTCTCATATTATATATATATATCAATAATTTAGCATTATATATATAATAAATTATTATATATTAATAAAAAAATAACACACTCACCCAGTGATATTCGCGTACTCCCCCAACCTCACTAATTTTTTTAAATATGACGAAACTTGCATATTATATATATGTTTATATAAAAACAAATCTACTAATAATATATATATATATATGATATGATTATATATATATATATAAACAAAGTCTTTAATATTATATATAAAGCTATTAATAATATATATCAATTAAGTGTGGCTTTTAAAAATCCATTAATAATAATTGTGTGCGTGTGTGTCAATGATTTAATATTATATAATAACATATTTTATATTAACAAAAAAATAACACACTCACCTAATGATGTTCGTGCACGTCCCCCAAGCTCACTAATTTTTTTAAATATGTTGCAACTGGCATATATTATATATAAATTTATTTAGAAAAAAAATTAACCCACCGACTGCAGCGCACCCCCCAACCACTAATTATTTGTTAACAATTTTCTCATATTATATATATATAAAATAACTTATTATATATTAACAAAAAAATAACTACTCACCAAATGATATTCACACACCCCAACCTCATTTTGTTTTAAAATATGATAAAACTTGCAGATATTATATATACTATATATACATATATAAATCTATTTAGAAAAAAATTAACACACCCACTACTGCGCACCCGCTAAGGGTGTAATTTCAGTTTAGACTTGGCTAGGTTGGGCATGCCCTGCAAAAAAATTAAAAAAAGTTTAAAAAATTGTTTTAAATTAATCAAATGCTTAAAAATACTTTTCATAAATAAATTAAAAAAATAAATGTAAGAAAATGTTTTAAATAAATGACAAAAAAAGTTTAAATAACAACATTTTAAACCCACCACCCACTGCTGCGCACCCCCTAATAACTCATTAATTTTTTTTAATTCGTACATAATATATATAAATTCACAGACGTTTATAAATCTATTTAGAAAAAAATAACATATCCACCTAGTGTAAAATATTTTTACATAAAACGTCTTAAATGTTTAAAAAAATACATGTAAAAAATATGCATTAAAAAAACGTTTTAAATTAAACGTATAAAAATAAATGTAAAAAGAATGTTTTAAAAAAGTGTTAAAATATGTTTAAAATAAATGTTTAAATAAAAATGATTAAAATAAATTTTAAAACAAACATTTATATTTTTTTTAAAACAAACACTTAAAAAATATTCTTTACAATAAAATATGAAAAAAAGTTAAATGTTTTAAAAAAATACTTTTAAAAATAATACATTTAAAAAAAATTAATTTTTTTTTAAATTAATCATTTAAAAATAAATGTAAATAAACTTTTTAAATAGATGTAAAAAACAGTTTAAATAAAAATGTTTAAATAAAAAATATTATCAAACGCTTAAAAAATTATAAATAAGTTAAAAAAATAAATGTAAACATGTTTTAAATAAATTTTAGAAAAACTTTTAAATAATAAGGCTTTAAACTCACCCACGGCAGCTGCGCACCCCTCATTATTTTTTTTCAATTGGCGAATAATATATATATATATATATATATATATACTCACAATATTAAAATATATTTAGACAAAAAAACACAGCCACCCACTGTAAAATGTTAATAAAAAATAAAATAAAAGTTTTTACAAAAAACATTCATTTAAAAATAAATGTAAAGAAAAGTTTTAAATAAATGTTAAAAAAATGATTAAATAAAAAAAAGTAAATAGAATTATTCTGAAAATAATAAAATCCCCCCATGTCCCGACTCGAAATAGCCCGGCCCAGCCCGAAAAAGCCCGGCCCGACACGATGGTTTGGGCCGACTTGAGGCCTGGCTCGGGCCGCCTCATGGGGTTGTTCGGGCCGGGCCGAAATTACACCCCTACATAATAGTAATTCATTATGATTTATAATAGTATTATATAAAAATATATATTTATGTTCATATTTTTTTTATACGGTTTAGAAATAAGAATCGGTAGCGGCTGTACCAGAAGAAAAACTACGTTCAGTAGCTTTGAAGCTGCCAAAACAATATGGTCATCTTAGAGGATTAGGTTTTGGAGTGTCTCCCGAAACTTATTTTGAGAAGACAAAACCACATGAAGATACATATAATGTAGTGAAAGGATTGCATACACAAATATATTCTTTGCAAGATATTATTGTTCAGCCTAGTTTGACATACTAATGTACGAGAAAGGATCAAAGAGAACAGGTAGTGGAACAAAGATCCGCAAATGAACCAAATGACCCACTAGCTTTGAGGCTATTCATTACCCTATACCCCATACCTTACCCATGGTAATCGATTTTTTCATTACTCTTTTTCCTAAATGTGAATCAAACAACTTCTGATAACTTTATATTACTAAAATTATACATGGTACACTTATATGTGATTTTTATCTGTCAACACCCACACACAGCCTTGTTGCAAGGGGTATGGTATATAATACCCATAGAGACAAGCTACACCAGAAAGACCTCCCAAAATATCACATGAGCATGGGGATTGAAGTAGCTCATGAGCCGACTGCTGAGTTTCCTATTCCACATATTTTTTTTTGTGGGCTCTAGTTTTTGCATTTTTTTGAATAGAAATATATAGTGGTTATTTAAAATGACACTATATATGGTAAAAATATTTATTCGTAGTAGTTTAAACCACCAAAATATTAGATAGAATATATAGTGGCTATTTAAACCACCACTACATATTAATAATTATAGAAGTGGTTTAAACCACCGCTAAACCATCAAGACTTTTAACTGCTAAAAACCACTGCTAAAAATAAAAATAACCACCACTAAATAATGTTTCATGAAACTTCTTAGAAAACATAGCTAAATTAGTGAAAATGATGTGAGATGATTACTGATGCAAAATTTTTCATTGGTTTACAAAAACCTTCATAGAACCATTTGTAAATGGTTTAAAGAGCTGCCAAACCAAAAAACCCAACTCCATCCCCTGATTTTTTATAGTGGTTGGATTGGTTTAAAACAATATAAAAACGATATAAAAACAATAAGATTATTATTGATCATAGAAAGGGAACAAACACCTATTGAAAAAAGGTTTGGGGATGGGAACATGGGAAGTCCTTCACCTCCGGTAATCAGGTTATAGTGGAAGGGTTCCAAATGATGAGAAACGTGTGTGTTGAATGAATGGTATAGGAGGATATGAGATTTTTAGAGTAGGTAATGTAGATTAGGCTCGTGAAAAAATAAACTAAGGCTTCTGTGACTATAGGTTGACCATGTAGAGAAATGGGGAGTAGTGCAAATCAGTGTGGGGAGAAGGTGGGGAGTGAAAAGCAGTGCTAATGTGTGAGGGTTGGAGTGGAAATAAAAGAGAGCGATTAGGGTCATTATTTATGTTTATATATATTTTTATTTTGGAACAAATTTTTTTATTTCATAATGCAAAATACTAAACTGACCTGAATGAAAATATGATATTTTTTATTTTTCACCTTTTAAAACTTATGAAAAATAATTATAAATAATTGAAACATGTTGTGATACCCTTTTTATTATATAAATATATTTTTTTAATTATGTTGAGAGGGATCCCTTACATAAATCAAAGGCCCCAAGCATTACCTAGCCTGCAAGATCTGATGATGATGGCCCCAAATCCCAACTGAATATGGCTCAAACTCCCCAAGAGATGACCTTGAAGGACCAACTGAGAAAAATTTATCACTCCACAACTATATAGTTCACATCAAACCACCTTTTTATAATGTAAGGGGGGTTTGGAACATGAGTGATACTTTGCCTCTGGTAATCATGTGATAATGGAAGGGTGTTGAATTAGGAGAAATGTGCATTAGAGTGATGGGGATAGGAGGAGATTAAGGTTACACTATAGGTAAAGTAGATGAGGATCTTGAAAAAAGTAACTATGACATGCGTGACTACAGGTCGACCACATAGAAAATTGGGGAGTAGTGCAGATCAATATGGGGAGGAGGTGGGGAGTGTTGTAGTTTTTGGGCACATTAGAACTGCCTGTATGGATTGACCAACTCGAATTTTTAGTCTTAATTTATGAATAATAATTGATGTATATAAATATAGACGTCATAACCAATGAAAATAATATATTACTTGACTTGATTAAACACTGGAACCAAAAGAGAAGGATCTTCAGCTATAATTTATAATGAATTTATATACCGATCTAGAATTACCAGAACTTGTAATTCTTTCTTTGTTGATGATTTAGCTGATTTGATCTTGTCATACCTTCATTATGCTACAGTATCCAAGTGTAAAATCCCTTTTTCTAGGATCCAAACATTCACTATAATATGTAAACATCATCATAGAATCACTGGGTGCTAGCACAATCGAACATAATCTCTTAAATCATTCATGGATGATCACGACAGAATTCCTATACGAGGATGAAGAACTCTTGATGATCTCTTAACGAATTGATTTAATAGGAGGATATAGAACACTTTTAGATCTATTTAACTCTCTCTAGGGATTGAGATAGATTCTCTCTATCTATTTTACACCATTACGAATCTCTTAGGAAAGTGATATAATTATATATTTATAAAGGCAGGTCTAGGGTTTGCAATTGGAACATAATCACCACTCCAATTCCTAATTTATTGGTGAAACCCATGTCTTAATAATAATATAACTATTATTCCTGTAAGACCCCAAGATTTTATGAAAAATATTTTTTTACTTTCATTAATGTCTTGTGTTGTATGCTACACCAAGATTACCTTGCACTATACGCAACATCGTATTAGCTTGCAGTATACGCAACACTATTCTTGGATCGTGTTACACAAAATTTTGTTAATAGTTATTCTATGAAACATTGAGTATATATATATATATTCAATGTATAAATGAAATATGGTTGGATTATGTTATACGAAAAAACGAAGGATTCTTGCACAGCACGCAACCCTGACTTGGCTTGCATTACACGCAATCGCGACCTTCCTCGATAACGTGTGTTGTACGCAATACCGGGTTTTACTAAACAACGATATATTATTATAATATTATTATGAACTAGACGTTATGAATTGTATTAACTATATTTTGAATCTTATAACATTATTATTCATCTTACACATTTTCTGAAACATGGTATAAGAACAAAATAAATTTTTCGGGTAAAATAAGTATTTTTCAAAAAATGCAGTTTTACCGCCTTTTGATGGTGCACCCACTTTAAATCTAGTTTTGAACATCCTTATAAGTTCAATTTGACAAAATAAAATTCTTCTTTGGAATCATGAAATAAAAATTTACTTTGGATAAAATTTTCATATTATTTTGGTAACTTTCATATTTTGATGAATAGTAAAAACACGCTATATTTTAATTAAAAACAAATTTTTTCATCGCAATAATTTATATGGTAAAATTATAATATTGAATGGTTTTAAAGTATAAATAGAATATATTTTTACCATTTAATATAATGTATGTCATTATCATTGATTCTACCTTGAATTCGTAGGATAAATCAATTCAATCTTTTGCAATGTTTTAAAGAAAAACCTGTTTTCTTTCGACAACGGGATTAATTTTAATTTAATTTCTTCAAATTTTGTTTATTGAATTTGGAAAAATGGATTCCATTTTTGGAATAAGTGGATCCAAATTATTTTAATAAGCTTCTTTTTATTTTTGGGAATTATGAATAGTAACTACGGTAAATTTTATTTACCATAGTTAATGGTAAATCGGGTAATTAAGGGTAAATATAATATTATAAAATTACCCTAACACATGTCAAAATCCTATTGGATGAATAAAAGTCGACCCATATCACCTATGGGTCATATTAGATTCATTTAATGGACTTTTTTCCATGAAAATAATTTAATTATTATTAAAATCAAAGAATGTGACAACATGTCACTTTCTTAAATCTTATAAGTATAATAATTTTAAATTAGGGATAAACTTCATGAAACTTCGAACATGAATAGTATCCAGAAAGATAATACAATTATCTACATCATAGGAATTTATTTAGAATTTTTAGGGATTAAATAATTATTATTTATTATGACAGAAAGATGATGCAGTAATTGTCTTATTAATGAAATATTGACATAATTGATGTTATAAATATCCAAATAAATGTAATTTAAGCCTTTTAATGAATTAAAATAATTTTATAGGTTAATATGACATGTTAGTATTGATTTAATTAACTTTTTTCGAACTAATCATTCTGTAATGATTTTCACAAAAATCAATTACTAAATAGTGTCAAAATTGAGATAAAATAGTTTTTAAAACAAATATTATATTATTAATTGTTATTTTATTCATAAAAAACTAAGGTTCGGCCAAACGACTTATATATGGTTATATATATTAATAATAAACAACTTGGGGTTCGTTTGGCTTCTTATAATAAGTTTATTAACCTTATAGTATAAGAACACAAGAAGACACGGTAAAAGTAAAATTGTTTAACTTAATGTTAAATCTAAATGATAAGTTTCAAATAGGACCCTAAACTTGTCTAAATTCTATTGGATGAGAGGATTGCAACCCATAACCACCTTAGCTTAGAAATAAATTAATTTGGAGCTATTTAAAACCGAAATTGACTTTATAATAAAAAAATATTTTTATTTTTTCCAAAGGAGCCCCTCTCCTCCCTTATAAAAGGGCACCTCCTCCCTCTCCTCATCACACCAATTTGAGCCTTAAATCTCGGCCAAACCCTGCCCATTTCAATTCCACACTTCTCTAGAATCATCCTAGAGGTTCTGGTCTTCTTCAAAGACCAACCCTAGTGCCCTAAGAGGAGGTTAAGAAGAGGCGCGTCAAAAAGAGGTAATATCCATTACCGATCATTTCCAAATTATTTCTTCTACATATTCTTCTTTAGTTGATTCATTATGAGGTAATAACATCAGTATCACTAATATACTGATATGTTATTATAAATATGAAACAACCCTATTTCACATCTTATCTATCCTACGGAAAACGAAATCATCCCGCGTGTGTACGTACGGAATACCGTCTCCACACCGTGGTGTAATCTATTTTCCACCACCACCTTACTTGGATGGGTATAAGGGTGAAAGTAATGAATATATATGATTATTTTAAAGTGGTATTTATTCTAAAATATTATACATACACTCCAATACAATTCCACGATCATGGGAATGATATAATCGCTTGTGCGTACGTACGGAATACCGTCTCCACGATGTGATGCGATTCGTTCTACATGATCTTCATTGAATAACGATTATATAAATGAATTTAATGAATAAATATGATATATATTACAATAATACAATTCTGGAAATGAGGTATCTATAACCTAAAGAGAAGAATAAGAATTTATTCGACAAACACGCATAAGAACAAAAAAGTAATAAACACCCGAATAACAAGTAGTAATGAAATATTACTAATAATAAGCTAAGAATGTGACCATATATGATATCATAACAATAAGTATGATTATGGAATAAGTCAATAACATTATTTAAATCATTATACAGGAGGTTCATACACTTACGAAGAAAATCGGACCCAAGGTAAGAGAAAATATCACAATCTCATTTTTATCCGAGATTGTTTATACTTCAGAATTTACTGACGTGTATTTTATCATCCACATCCATGTTTCCTCAATATGTAATATTTATTCCCTTATACAATAGTTTATAGCCAATTTTACCCTTCGGTAAATTTTTAGTAAAAGATATGAAAGGAATATTTCGTCGTTTTTCGTACGAGGTACTTTTTGACATTTCTGACAAAAGTACGAGAAGAATGTTTTTTTAACTTATACGGTATGAATGGATTTTTAAAACATTATTTCCAAGAAGCTTCCTTTACAAGTTTTCAAGTTTATTTTTAATCAACTTCCTTTCATTTCAAATTGTATGATATTTAAAGAAAGGAAATTGTTTTTGAAGTAGAAAGGATATTTTCCTCAAGAATGGAGTTCAAGTGTTTTATCAAAAAAAAATTCCATCTAAGATAATATAGGGTTCTGTTTCTATCCCTATTATTACATTGATTTGATTATGTTGTGATCGAATTATTTTTATGAATTCCTTTATCTTATATGAATTGTTTTATGATTTCATGATGTTTAAGAATCCCATTTTTATTACATGGGTTATGCAATGATGTATGATTTATGATTTTGTGGCACACATAAGAATGGTATCATTATGAGATGGGTGGGACCTATATCTCCCTTAAATTCATTGGGTAATGATTTTATATCTCATGAGATAGACATGGCTGGAACGGTAGGTTATACTAGTTCAGTGAAACAGGACTAAAACGAGGAGTGAACTCGGTTCAGAAATGGACTTTGTCCACTAAGATAGTCTTGGCAATGAGTCTTGACTAACAAGAAATGATTCTCTATGATTATGTGTGTATGCCACAAAGTTTCATGTTTTAAGTAATGATTATTGGGATTTCATTTCACTACTATGAATTATCCCATGTTATGAAATTATGCTCTCTTTTGCAGGTTAAGATTTCCAAAATGTTATGTTCTTATGAATATGATGTGATTGATATTTCTTTTGTTTACCCTTACCGAGCATTTGAGCTCACCCTTTTATGTTTTCTTTTCCCCAGGATATAAAGAAAGGTTTTAGGTAAAAAAGGGAAGATCTTTATGGGAGATGTTGAAGATCTTTCACCATGATTAGAAGATTATATTCTGAGTTTCCTAAGACACTAAACTATTACGATCCTTGTGTGTGTGTTTTTGTTATGTACAAAGTATTCCGCAAAAGTAATGTAATGTCCATGTACGTTAAGCTTCGGGTCGCTACAATTCAATTGACATGTGTATCACCTAAGAATAAATAAATATCATTTATATAATTTCCAATCAAACCATTAAACTCAGTTCACTTTTCCTGCTTGACATTTATCAGTCCTTAAATAATGGCTATTCATTTAGAAAATAATTGTCACTACATTATTCACAGATAAATATAATAAATATTATAATCACCAAACCATGTATATAAATATTTATTAATATTATTTAACACACATGTTATTTCGAATAACTTACAATTAAATGTTAGCAATCAACCAAACCCCAAATAAAAATTATTTATTATAACTTGTTAAATTCAATAGTAAATTCAACTAAGATTGCAGATACACTTAGTGTGTGACCCTCTAGGCCTCTTTCTTAGTGGAATTAGTTAGAACCCCCTAAAGTCCAAGGTTATCATATAGAAACACACCATGCAATGCATATAGAAATAGGTTAATGTCAAAATTACACACAACCTCCTATGAAAGCTTACTGTGTAATATAATCCCTTTATCATGATATCACGAATCAAGCTAGTTGTATACTCGTGTCAACGACCTATGTGCTCGATGTATCTTTCATTGCCTTTCTGAAATTGAACTCACCCACAAAACACCATGACCATGGATTTATCTAGATAGTTCCATTCCTATCAAAGGGCTTGAGATATTAACTTCCATCAAAGGACAAAAGTGATAAATTATTTCTCGCATTATCCATTAATGCAAAATTATTCATGACACATCCAATATATCCCACCTCACTATGAGAATATATTGTCAGAGTTTTACTCAATACATCAAATCATAAAACTCATGGTATCCATTAATTATAATATTAATGTGTATGGATGAATACACACATCCACAAAAAGGATCACCCAATGACACATGTAAATGTGGCTTTCTTATTGGTGGGCCTCGTTCCCATAATCTCTTGCACTAGAAATTACCAAGGGCATGCACTAAGAGGGGGTTTCTTAAAGCCCTTTGAGTCTCTACCCCTGATATCCTATATCTTCTGTGTCCCATCAAATTATATCATCCAACTATAGAAAATATATTCAAGAATATTATTGCAGCAACTCTTAGTTCTCATCACAGATAGGAACTTCTATGAAATTTTAGTGTGACATATATTCTTAGAAGATTATCAAATAAAAATTCCATGCATAGGAACACTGATGACATGATAAGAAACTTTATTAATATTTAAGATAATGAATACATTTAATCAATTACTTAGAATTTTGTTATAGGGAACCGACGTCAACAGACTCCCACTTGCACATGAACCAACCACTAAAAAAATGGCTTTTTTTGCGACGGGAGTAGATCCTGTTGCAAATAGTCCGTTGAAAAGATTATTTATGACGGGAAAATTTACTCGTCGCAAAAGGTTTGGCGTGGTTTGCACGCCAAACCGTTGGAATAGTATTTGCGAAGGGAGGTGCCTCCCCGTCAGAAATACCCTGCGACGGTAAATACTATTTACAACCGGGAGACACCCCCGTCGCAAATACCCGGCTGCAGTAAATACTATTTGCGACCGAGATATGCCCCCGTCGCAAATATCCTTTTAACCGTCGACAGTAATTAATGCGACCGAAGGTATTTGCGAAGGGATTCCCATCGCAAATAGTTCCGTCCCAAATAATACAACCTATATATACCCCCATCTGTTTTTTCCTCATTCCTCTCTGTTCCAACTTTCTCTCTCTCACTAAACTCTAATTTTAGTGCTAAAATTTCTCTGAGTTAATTTTTTACGAACAAGTTTTGAAGTTGTCTACACCTATATGAGATCAAGTTTAAATGTATTTATATTTTATTTTATTTAATATTTATTTCGTTTTTTATATTAATTTTAATTATTGTTAATTTGAGGTAATTAAATTAGATTTAGATTGTTTTGTTATCGGTATTTATTTGTAATAATAAATTGAAATTAATAGTGCAAATTATTAAAAATTAGTGGTAATTAGGAATTATTAATGATAATTAGTAATGAATATAAATAATTAGTGGTAATTTATAGTAGTAATTCGTAGTAATTAGGAATAATTAATAATAATTAGTAGTAATTGGGATTATTTAGTAATAAATATTAATAAATAGTAATAATTAATGATAATTAGTAATAAATATTAATAAATAGTAATAATTAGTAATAATTACTAATAATTAATAATAATTAGGATTAATTAGGATTAATTAGTAATAATTATGATTAATTAAAAATAATTAGTAATAATTAATAGTAAATAGTAATAAATAGTAATAATTAGTAATAATTAGTAATAATTAGTAATAATTAGCATGAATTAAGATTAATTTGTAATACTTATTAATAAATAGTAATAATTAGCAATAATTAGCAATAAATAGCAATAATTAGCAATAAATAGTAATAAATAGTAATAAATAGTAATAAATAGTTATAATTCAGATTAATTAGTAATAATGAATAATAATTAGGATTAATTAGTATTAATTAGTAATAATTTGTAATAAATATTAATAATTAGTTATAATTAGTAATAATTATAAATAAATAGCAATAATTAGTAATAATTAATACTAATTAATAATAATTAGTAATAAATAGTAATAATTAGTAATACTTAATAATAATCAGGATTAATTAGTATTAATTAGTAATAATTAGTCATAAATATTAATAATTAGTAATAATTACTAATAATTAGTAATAAATAGCAATAAATAGTAATAAATAGTAATAATTAGTAATAAATGTTAATAAATAGTAATAAATAGTAATAAATAGTAATAAATAACAATAAATTGTAATAATTAGTTATAATAGGCAATAACTGAAAGTAAGTAGCAATAATTAGTAATAATTAGTATTAAATAGTAATAATTAGTAATAATTAACAATAATTAGGATAAATTAGGATTAATTAGTAATAATTTGGATTAATTAGTAATAATAATTAGGATTAATTAGTAATAATTATGATTAATTATTAATAATTAGCAATAATTAGTAATAATTAGTAATAATTTGTAATGATTAGTAATAAATAGTAATAAATATATAAAATAGTAAAAAAATTAGTTAAAAATAGTAAAAAATAGGATTAATTAGTAATAATTAGTAATAATTAGTAATAATAAGGATTAATTAGTAATAATTACTAATAAATAGTAATAATTAATAGTAATTAGGATTAATTAGGATTAATTTGTAATAATTAATAATAATTAAAATTAATAACTAATAATTAGTAATAAATATTAATAAATATTAATAAATAGTAATAAATAGTAATAAATAGTAATAAATAGTAATAAATAGTAACAAATACTAATAAATACTAATAATTAGTATCAAATACTAATAAATAGTAATAATTAGTAATAATGAAAAGTAAATAGTAATAATTAGTAATAATTACAAATAATTTTGATTAATTAGGATTAATTAGTAATAATTAGTAATAATTAGAATAATTAGTAATAAATATTAATAAATAGTAATAAATATTTATAAATAGTAATAAATAGTAATAATTATTCATAAATAGTAATAAATAGTAATAAATATTAATAAATAGTAATAATTATTAATAAATAGTAATAATTAATAATAATTAAAATTAAAAAAAATCAGTAACTAGAAATAATTAATAATAATTAGTAATAAATAGTAATAATTAGTAATAATTAATAATAATTAGGATTAATTATGATTAATTATTAATTATTAGTAATAATCTGTAGTAATTAGTAATGATTAGTAATGATTAGTAATAAATAGTAACAATTAGTAAAAATTAGTAATAAATAGTAATAAGAAGTAATAATTATTAAAAAAATATTGGTAATTAGGAAATGCTTCAGAAATGAATACAAACATCAAGAAAAGGTGAATTCTTACTAATTTTTTAATTAATTTTGACATCATTTTATCTAGTATTAGTAAGTTATTTTACTTATAATTTTTATCTAATAATTAGTTATTTTTTTCATAGAACCTTTGGGATGTCACAAAATAGATAAAATGATTCTTTCTGCCAATATAACCATGTTTTCCATATTTATCATCTTTCTTTGTCAAACTGCCAACACTGCATATTGATTGATTTTTGTTAACCGAAAAACCTTTCATATTTTTGAAGGATAAAAGAGTAAAGGAAGATCATGTGACCATTGTGGTGAATTCTCATGATATAATCGTCAGATGAGCTTATTCTCCGCTTTTTACTTACAACAATAGGAAAAAAAATTGCTATGAAATTTGAGTTAATTTGTAGTGTCAGCAGTTCAAAATAGAATGAAAATAGAAATGTGGTTACATTGGTAGTTAAGATTGTTTTGAAACTTTAGGGTGTGTATGAATTAACCACACTTTAATCTGACACAAATTGTGATTGATATATATCGGGGCAGACAGAATGTGACCTGTCGATGACAGCAGCAACAGTAAGAGGAGAAGGTACGTCATTTACTAGAGTAACAACACTAGTAGATGATGAAGTACATGTGATGCCTAACTCATGGTTTAGTGTGTTTTTATATTATTGTTAATATTATGTTTTTATTATTTTATTATTTATTTAATTTATTTAATTTTTTATTACTTAATTATTTATTATTTTGTTAAAATTATTTATTATTTTTTTTATATTTTTGAAAATATTGAGGTTTTTATTATTTTATTATTATTATTATTCAATTTTATTAATATTAACAATATTATTATTAGTATATTATTATTATTATTATTGTTATTATTATTATATAGATATTATTTTTATTTTTATTATTTTTATTAATTTCTTAATATTTTTTGTGTTATTATTATTATTATTATTATTTTATTTATATTACTTTATAAATGTTATTTTTTAATTTTATTAATATTACTTTTATTATTATTATTTTCTGTTTTTTGCGACGAGTATACTTTCCTGTCGCAAATAGTATTTACAAATATTATTTTTTAAATTTTTTTAATTTAATTCATTTTTTTATTTTTTACAACGGGCCTGTCGCAAATGAGTTTTTTAAAAACACGGTGAAATTATTTGCGACAGGTGAATTTCTCGTCGCAAATATTACTTTTTTGTGATGAGTCGTCATAAAAAAAGTATTTCCGATGTTGTTTTCCACAATTGGTCATTTGTGACGGGGCCCCGTCGCAAATACCCATTTTTCCCGTAGTGAACTGTTAATAACCTGAAGTCCACTATATCTCGCATGAAACTCATTCCTCTACCGAGATAGATCCATTTTTAAGGGATCCACTATGTTTTCCTATCGGATAATCTGCTTACTATAACTTTACCTCATTGAGAAAAATCCCTTAAGAAACGAAACTTTTAAAGTATTTGATTTTTACTTTGATATAACCTTGGATCTTTGGAAAGAGTCACCATTGCAGTGTTATCTTAGTAAACCATGATAGATTATTGACTTCTAGGCACCTCATCAAGCTCTTGGAAAATGTTTCATATATATACTACTTCCTTGGCTGCATCGAAAGCCATAATATACTCAAACTCCACTATAGAATTAGTGAAAACTTTCTATTTTGAACTTTTCCTATAATGACCCAATGTTTTATCAATGGAAATTCCCCTGTTATAATTTTTTCATATAATCACATGAAATCACAACACAATAAACTAATAAGTACTATGTGACCTTTAAACACAATATTGTCACTTCTATGATTTGAATTTTGAAAATCTGACATACACGGTTGCGATCAGTAAGATTTTTTGAGTCTAATGGAAGAAACATAATTTTTGGTGAATACTAACATACCCTTATGAATAGTAACATACCCTCATGAATAGTAATATGACCCTTATGAATAGTAAAACATCCAAAAGAATAGTAACCTCACCCAGGAATGTATAAATAAATTTTAGGCATCTTATAAGTGATAATATGTCCATAGTAAAAGTATTGGAATTTTTGTAATTCATAAATAATTAATTTCAATTAATTAATTAATTTATAAGAAAATGTATTTTCCTAAAAGGTGTTCATAAATTAAAATTTTATATCTTCCAGTTTTAAGATAATTTTATAAGTTCTTATGTAATTTTTGAAAGCATTGTAAAATCATTTATAGATTTAAAATCCATATTTTTCAAGTTAATTATGATTTTAATTAAAAATTAAATTAATCATATTTAGAAAATTATTTTTGAGAAATTGAGTTCATGTTTGGATTCTACACATTGATAAATGATTAGGGTGATTTTTTGGGATTTTTCTAAAATACTTGAATTTTTGATGAATAATGAAATACAGTAATTTGTCGTATATATAAATTATAAGCCAAATGAACTGTTCCTAGCATCATGGATGATGTAAGCAACCTTAGATCAAATGGAAATTAAATTATTACTATTTTTGTTGATAGAATAATCACTATTTCTAGTCTTATGTAAAAATAATAAACTAATGATTAAAATATTAAGAAAACCCTCCTCCCCTCCACTATAAAAACTACCCACACTCCCCTCTTCTCTTCACTCCTATCAAGCCTTGTGCCTTACCTAAATTATTCCCAATTACCTCCCCAAGATACCCCTATGTCCATCATCCCTTGGTCTCCTCAAAAGGCCAAATCCTCTCCCCTTAAGAGGCTCTCAAAGGAGATAAACTCAAGAGGTTAATTCCTCTTTCTGATTCTCTTAGTTTCTTTCAAGTTCTTTTCTTTTCTTTTTTATTTCCTCAACCAACTTCAACCAGATGGTATGATAACCCCATTAATATACATGTAATGGAATTATATTATGATAATGGGATATTTTATCATAATCTCTCCTTACCCCTCCTTTTATACCATAAATGAAAACATCGTTCGTGATGTGTTGATTTATCACATTCAAGGACGACGAGTTTTCAATTTGAATTACCATCTTCAATTCTGGTTATGAACCCATTTTTATGGTTGAACCAGAATATTAAATATGTATTTTATATTATGTGTTGTTTTGGAATTCTTTTGCACAAATGATGCAATATAACAATACAAACCGAGTTAATTATGAGAAAAATCGCCAAATTAACTCAACCCTTTATCATTAATGTTTTATTTAATGATTCACCTTCATTATAAATAACCAAATGAATTTTATAACCATTTAATCTTTTGTATGTTCACTAATTTCATATAAATTCTATTCGGGACAACCACTCTTATTATATATGTGTATCGAACATGAATATAAGTTAACAAAACATGAAACAAACGGACCCGAACAATGAAATCGAACCTCATAACCAATCAAAAAAATTGAGAAATGTAATTAAAACGGTTATAATAAATAAATTACATGTAAAATAGAATATATAATTATTAGTTAGTGAACCTAATTTGATTTTTCATGTCATTAATATCAAGTGGAGAACACCATCATATTTAAGTTAAGGGGTCCTCTCTGTTCCAATTTTATTCAAGAATGTCCTCTATGGGGTATGATTTCACACCTCTCCCATAATTACATCATGACATATAACTGATGAGAAACCCAGTTATCTCTCATTAATCCCTCTCAAGTACACCCTATACCATGGAAATAATCCGTAAGGCATTCTACACAAACCTCCTTTGTTCCTTCGAGTTGCCTTATATTCCTTTTACCAAAATGAAGTTATCTTATCTTTTTATGTAAACATTATGAAAATACTGTTTACATGTACCAAATTCATTTATCAATACCGTTTAATCATTCTCTTTCGGGGATATACACATTTTTACGTGATTCCCTCCTAAATACTTCCTGATAAGCAATCCTGTTTTGAGGGAACTTCCTGAATTCTTACCCGATTTCAAGTGCACTCTATCTTCTATTTTAAGCCACCATTATTCTTATAAAATCAGAATTTTTTATGAAAACATTTTCAGTTAACTTCTGTTTTTATATAAAGTATTTTCCCTCTTCTATTTTAAAGTCTCTGTAGTATTTTCCTTAAAACCGTACAAAAATGTTTTAATGCTAAAATTTCTTAAATACTTTTCTTACATGTTGTCACTTCTATTTGAAATCACTTACCATGATACATGCCTATTTTTTCTTATGAATTTACATGTATATTTTAGATCATTTCTTTCACGGACACTTTTAAGATACACCCATTCATTTTGCTTTATGACATGATTATAATACCCATTTCGTTTTGTGGGTTCCCTTATGTATATGATTGTTTATGTATGATTTTATACGTGTAAAGCATATTCATGAACATGTTAAGATGAGTCCGCCCAGATAGTGATCCAATACATTAGGTAAATTTGAGTCTCATGAGATGTTATGTGTGATGATCTTGGCGGTTATCCTTGGCCTATGCTACCATGTGCGGTGGTCTTAGCGGTTAGCCTTTGCTTGTGATATCATGTGAAACGGTCTTGGAGGTTAGCCATGAATCATTATAAAGTCATGTTTTATTTTTTTGATAGATTATTATGACTCCATGTTTATATTATTATTTGTTTATATGATTTGATTCCATATGTTACATGCCTTTTTATATCATTATGTCATGTCATCTGTCCCATGTGCTAATGCTTTGTTCTTATGGTTATTCCCTTACTGAGATATTTATCTCATCCCTTTGTTCATGTGTACCCCAGGGTACCCTATGCAGATGTTTGAGCAAAATAGAAGTTACGAGATCAATTTGAAGATTAAATAATGAAATGTTTTATTTAGTTACATGTTTTCAGTTTTATGTAACTAGTCTTCCAAGAAACTAGACTTTATGATCCTTGAGTTGTACTCTGATGAATAATTTTTCTTAAAATCATGTAATGTTATATGTAAAAGGCTAGGGTCACTATACTTCCAGTTCACAACTCCTATGTTGAGACAAAATAGATATCCTGACTGTGAATTCGGATCATTTTAATATGTCTGAAAGCTAGTATCTGTATAACCTAGAATGAATATATCTTTATCTCCTCCATATTTAAGGAGAATATCCTTAGTTATCATTATACACTTAATGATATCCATAACAATAGTCCAATACTTTTCACATGGATCATCATGATATATTTCTACCATTCTCAAATCATAGAAAATATAAAACTTAATATGTAACATGACATTCATGATATATCTTATCATAAATGCGTATGGGATCTTACTCATTCTCTCTCTTCCCTCTCATGTTCGAGGACACCTTTTCTTGGAATGATGTGTACTATGTGACATTGGAATAGATCCCCACTTATATTTCTCTATACTAAACTTATTCGGTATCTAGTCAATGTATGTACTTTGAATTATTCCAAGAGTCTTCTTATATCCATCATTCGTGAACTTGATCTCTAGAATATCGGCTGCTTCACCTAAGTACTTAATGGAGAAATACTTTCCCAACCACAACTTCACCAATTATAAGGATGGAATTTTTTTTCTAAATAGTAATATGTCATCACTATACACTACTATAAAAATGAACATACTCTCACTAAACCACTTTTAAACTCATCTCTTACATTATTTATTAATAAAATAAAATTCTTTTATAGCTTCATCAAACTGAATGTTCCGTAACCTGGATGATTTCTTTAGTCCATAAATAGATCCCTTCAACTTTTATAGCATTTTGGAATTTCCTAGCATCACAAAACCTTTTGGTTGTGTCATATACACATCCTCATGAAGGTTCTCGTTAAGGAAGGATGTTTTGAAATATATCCTCTAAATCTCATAGTCATGGTAAGCTATTATGAAAAGAAAAATTTCAATCGATATAAATTGGGTAAAATATTTTTTCACATCTAATTCCTTAAAATTATCTAAACTCTTTACCCACTAGCAATGCTTTATAGATATTTTATTTACCAACCATGTCTAGTTCTCTCTTGAATACCTATTTACACCTGATGGGTTTTACATCAACTGGTGGATCATTCATAACCCAAATTTGGTTTTGATACATAGAATCCATATTATAATTCATGGTTCATTTCTATCTTGAAGATTCTGATATCACTATTTACTCTTTTTAGGTGATTGGTTCATTATTGTTAATCAATAATGATTCACTAGAATTGATGAATAAAAACCATATGTTTCAAGTTCTTTAACCACACCAGTGCTCCTATACAGTACTTGTGTTTTAGGAATACCTTCTTCCTCAGGGTCCTGTGGATTTTTTCTTGTACCGACTCTTATGTATCTTGACCTTCAAATTCATCAAAGTAAATCTTTCTCCAACTATACTTCTTTAATACATTCTCTTATTTAATAAATATGACATGTTGGGTGATAATTACTTTGTTTTCTGAAAGGTTGTATAGATAATATCTCCTTATATCCTTGGGATACCCTATAAAGATACACTTCATGCCCCTAAGTGACAGTTTGTTACTTGAGATAGCATTAAAAAAAAAATCACACCCTATGAAAGAACATGTGAAAAAAAAGATTCTTTCAACTCCATAACTCAGAGGAAATACCATTTTATGCTTTAGTTATTACTCAATTTAGTATGTATTTTGTCATTTGTAATACATATCTCCAAAAGGATAATGAAATACATGCATGAATCATCATCATCCATACCATATCCAGTAAGGTATGATTCCTTAATTCATTAAAACCATTCTACTACGATGTATAATATAGAGTGAGTTGAGATAAAATCCCATAATCCCATACAATTTTGATAAACACTTAGCTAATATATTCAGTACCTCAATGTGATCAAATCTTGATTATCTTCTTAAAAAATTGATTCTCAACTTCGTTATTGAATTTCCTTCACTTCTAAAAGGATTCATACTTATACCACAATAAGTAAATATAACCGTACCCACTCAAGCCATAGGTAAAAGTAATAAATTATGAGAATCCAACTCTAACTTCTACTTAAAAAGGTATACACATATCATTATGAAACAATTCTATAATCTATGTGGCCCTTTTACCATGACCAAAAAAATGGTATTTCGATCATATTTCCTTGTAAATAAGCATAAAATATTTCAAGTGGATTAATCTTAAAATATTCTAAATAAACTTCTTTAATAGATCTTTTTCAAACACTTGTCATTTATGTAACCAATCCAGTGATTCCAAAACTACGTGTTAAATGAGTCTTGTGAATTTGATTAATTATCAATTTATAATATTTTATTTTCCTAATATAAAACATAAATACTTTTATTCAGTTGTTACATACCATAAAATATTCTATCTTTATAAAATAAACAAATCTTATTTACAAAAAAGAAAATAAATCCATATATGTTTAAACAAGATATTGAAATGATATTCTTGGTAATTCTAGGAACAAAATAATAGTAATTTAAAAACAAAATCAATCATGTTGGTAATGCAAGGTGTTAGTACTCAATGGATAAAGCATCCAACCTCACTCTATTGGAAGCTCATAGATCTACCTCTCATCTGGAAACATTCTTAAATCTACTTAGTTTATATATTTGGATAGAAATTTAAGCACCACATGAAATATCTAATACCCAACTTGTTGATATAAAAATATTACACTTGATAAAAAATTCACTTGATGCTTCCCCTTGTTTCTCTGTCTAGGTGTAGTTCCTCTTCTAGTGGACTTACTTTCCACAAGAAAAACACCCCATATTTTTTCCGTTGCTTGCCTCTTGATCTTCTTCTTGTTTGAAGGACAATGCTCTGAATCCTTAGACTTGGAATGAGTCTTCAGACCCTTTACCTTGTTCTTCCTATTCTTATCCATTATAAAGACCATGGGTTTTTCATTCTCCATGTATTTATTAACTTGGAAAATAATATTAAGAAATTCTGAAAGAGTCTTCTAGATATTACCCATATTATAATTCATAATAAAATTGGAGAAGGTTTTAGGTTGTGAGGAAAGAAAGATATCTATGCACAACTCATTAGGAATATTAAACCCCATGATTTCTAAGCATTATATATAACCAATCATCTTGACTACAAGATCCCCAACTTGCACCAAATCTCTAAGATTTCACATGAATAGTGCATTAGAGATCTCATATATCTCATGTATCCCTATTTTATAATAAATTTTTTGAAGGTGATAATGATTATATATGCATTCATATCCTCATATTGCTTTAGAGTCTCACTAGACATAGAGGATAACATGAAACACTAGACATCCATTTTTTCATTAGCATGTTTCAAGTAGAGAGATACTAGTTCCTTGCTGTCCTATTTTTTAAATGACCCAGAAAAAAGGGTTTCTAGTATGTATAATTTCCATTAATAGTGTATTATAACATTTAAGTGCCTATACCATTCCTAGAAATTCATACTAGTGAGAATTTTATCCTTATCTAGTAAGGATCATAGTGATATTGTAGAATTTATATGATTTCCCATTTCTACAAATTAAGGGAATATGATTTATACTTTATTGATTACAAAATAATATTTGTAAATTAAATATTATCAATAACATAATATTATTTTGAAACCTAATAAACTTCACTATTAGTTTTGGAATATCCACTTTCATGGATATTCTAGTGTTAAGGACCCATATTCCCTTCTCATAACCCAGACTTGGGACTGAAAAGTTAATTAAAGGGTTTTATGAAGGTGTAAATTTCCAACTACATTTACTCATAGTTCCTCTATCTGTTAAGGGGACTCCCAAATATTAAAATCCTAGATAAATATTTCCTCAATCCTTGCCTCTCAGTTACACCAAGTCCTACTTGGGCAGTCAACCCTTAACATGAACTAAGTTAATTCAATATTAAACTTCAATATAAAAGTTCATTGATAATTGAAATCACCCTAACATGGGATGATAAATCACTTTAAACTATGGGTTTAACTCTTAAGTTATGTAATGGAAGGCTATACCAACTTAATTTTTTAGTTGAGGGGTTTTTATCCATATGCGTAAAATCCCATTTTATCTTATCACATCCCATGATAATATTAAGTAGACATTACTTAAGTGATTAACCATGTATGATAAATTTTACACATAATCCAGTTTTATTTTATTTCATATTTCATGCTTGTTAATTCATTTATTAAGTTATCATGTAGCATCCAAAAACATAAATATTCAACCATGTAACTGACAGAAATAAAATATAAATGGCATGATCATGATATTATCTAATGGTTAGTTTATCTATTAAATGATAAAATAAACCTTTATCCTTTGGGGAAAGTGAATTTAATCATAGATTGATTTGTGTTGAAACATTCCACCTTGGCTCCTATGTATCACCATGATTAGTTTCACTCATCTCATAGACTTGAAACACATATTCTCACCTTATAGCTCCATCCTTATATAAAATTTTACTCACATTAAAGTGAGGTAATATAATTATTTATATAAAATGGGTTTACATAAAATAAACTTTGGGAATGTAGGTCCTCAAGTAATAAAGAGGATGCAATGAATTGGAGGCCATAAATTTTAATTTAATCATAATAAATTAAAAGAAACCAATAACATGTTGGGCTGATCTAATCTCATGATCAACCACAAAACATGAAACGAACATAAATTTTCAATTTATCCATTAATTACTTCAATTCATTTTTTAATTAAGATAAAACACCATGAATTAATCCAATTAATATAATTTTTCTTAATACCATTTAAGTATACTTTAATTTCCATCATCCATAATTTTAAACAAATTAAATAAATTTATCTCATTTAAAATTAACAAAGCACATAGGTATACTTAGAGGCAATGAAATGTACTCTCCTAAACTACGTGACATGATTCATGTGATTATGAATTACCTTGGCATCCAACACATATTGAATGATAGGTAATTATATAGTGCATATTGACAAAAAATGACACATAGAACACATGTGATTTACATTTTATGTGATGATCTTGATGCGCATAGAATACGCTATAAAAAAAATAGAATACATAAATTTTAGTCTTATAATTTAAAATGGAAATTATTTCAATATATAATTATCAATACTCTGACATGACTTGTACTATCAAATAAATTGAACACAAAACATATGTGAATAGTTTCAATTATATAATCAATTCTTCTCTCCGTGTCAAATTGATCACATAGTCTACAATAAACTAAACTGAGTGTATTGGGTTACATTGCATGTAGATTATTTTTCCTATGTCTATAGAACACACATTGGAGACTAAGAATATTTATACTGACTCAAATCATACATATATTATTTTTGGATACTGTACGGAATATTTTCGAGACCAAACGCTGAGACGGGGTGCAATTCTAAGGCCCGATGTTCCTGAAATAAATGTTTGAAATATGTTAAATATATTAAATAGAAAGCTCATGAAATTTTCCTAAAAAATTATAATAAATTATAAATGGATCCCAGATCAGAAATCTGAGGGCACCATGGAGATCAGAATGTGAGGTTTACCCAAAACGTGACATAACCTTAGTCGGCACAGATCATTTGTGGAAAATTCACCGCGGGCATAAAATGAATAAAATTAATAAAATGATAAAATAAATTATTTTATTTGTTTGTCGATGTAGTGAACAAATTCACTCTCTTTAAATATATGCTTATATAAAATTTGTAGGGTTTGCCACATAACCCTATAAATCCTCGGACATGTATTGTTAGGGTGCATTTGCGTTATCCTTTCCTTGAGGTTTAGTATGGAATCATCTTTTACTCCTAGGAAAATGACCCCTTCAACATGACTTCTTGGATAGAGTTTTTGGAATCCATCTGTGAGGATCAGAGTGAGATCCTCTATTCATCTTTGTGCCCTAAGTAGAGTTTTTGGTATTGTCATGACCAACAATTCATAGGATCTGATCCTCTACTTAGCGGGTTAATCCAAATCAAGATGTTGGTATCACCCCATGTCCTTGGAAGTGATCCTCATCTATGTATCATATTCTATTTGGAATAACAACATGTAATTATAATGGTGAGACATGACGATCATTACCTCTCGAACGGATGTCATCACTGCTATCAGACTTTGGAGTTTGTTATCCTAGACGAGTTATATGTTGAACCTTCAAGATGGGATCCTAGGTTGATATACTATGATTGTGACTTACCTTTAGACTATGTTTCTTTGCTAAGTATATATGGATATTCTTGTTATATATGTTATAGACATATACCTATGTAGAGATGAGTGTATTTCCTTTGTTGTATAATTTGTGGTTTTAGGGTGTCCTACTAAGTATTGATATACTCATTCCTACATGGTCTTTTCCCACACGTGTTGTGTATTTTATAAACGATCGAACTTTTGGAAAGGTCCTTATAAAACTTGGACATGATGGTTCTTAGTGAGACCAGACAGAATAAGGTGTGTTCCAATGGTAATCTAATAGTAGTCCTAGTTTTATTTCAGGATTTACTTGTGTTATAGACTTTTATGGTGGGATTGTGTTTGGCCCTGTTTACTTTTTGTTACTTCCTGTCATACTCTGGTTGTGGGATTTAGATGTATGCATGAATGGTTGTTCATTTGTTTTTAAATTTCATCATTTTATAGTCTAAGAGATGTTTTCTTGTGTACAAGTACTTAGGTTAAGGACTCCCATGTCAGTGATATGCCTACTCGTTGCTAGTTTCCAGCCCCTGTCCTATTGGAGGTTGGATTTTGGAGTTGTGACACATCCCCCATTGGGACAGGTTGTGAAAGAGTGTATTTAGATCATTTAGTTCTACTTTAGAATCGATGTCTATGAGGTTGGTTTGGGGAAACATTGTTAAGTGTTTTGAGTTCGGATTTCAGACTAGGAACTCTAGTGTTGGAATGATGACCGATGTATCTATACACCATGACTCTGATCACCTAATTTTCAACTCGTTACATGAGAACTTTGTTTGAAGGAAAAAACAATCTTATGTGTATCATATAATAATGGGATGTGGTTTATATTTCCTTCTTGAGTTATCTCTCTAGATATACTCATCGACCATGTTACATCTTGTTTGTTTCAAGATGCCTCCGTGACATATACAAGCTAGTATTCAACATCAAGATCAGGAGGATTATCCCCTTAGTGATGAGGGGTCAATACATGGACTGGTTCCCAAGATGTTACCTCCAGGTGGTGAACCAGCTATACCACCACCTGTAGAGTAACACATGGTACCAGTAGTATCAGCTGATAATGTGTATAGGCTTTGAAAAATTCCTGAGTTTTAGTGGTAGAGAGCCCTCAGGTTCTAAGGTGAGCCTGGAACATAGGAGATTGAGGACTAGCTTGAGGTGGTGACCCAAGTTTTCCTTTCGGTCAGAACACCCATAGATTAGATGGTGTTTCTGGCGGCGAGTGTTCTCCATAACTTAGTAGGGTGATGGTTGGGGTTAGTGGACCATTATTACGATGAGTAGAATCTTGAATGGTAAAAGTTTGATCACATTTTCAAATAGGAGTTCTCACCAGCTAAACTGATGGTTGTATGTATCCAAGTGGTTCTACAATTCCAGCAGGGCACCATGACAGTAGCTGAGAATTCATTGAGGTTTACCAACCTCTCCAGGTACACGATGGATATGGTTCATGACTTAACCAATTATAAGGCTGGAATTTTTTTTCTAATTATTAATATGTCATCAATATATACTTTTATAAATATGAACATACTCCCACTAAACAACTTGTAAACTCATGGCTCACTTTCTTTTTTAATAAAACCAAATTCATTTATAGCTTCATCAAACTGAATGTTCTGTAACCTGGATGATTTCTTTAATACATAAATAGATCCCTTCGACTTTTCTAACCTTTTGGAATTTCCTAGAGTTAAAAAACCTTTTGGTTGTGTCGTATACACATCCTCACGAAGGTTCTCATTATGGAAGGAAATTTTTATATCCATATTCCAAATCTCATAGTCATGGTAAACTATTATGACAAGAAGAATTCCAATGTATAGAAATTGGGTAAAATATTATTTCAAAACCAATTCCATAATGTTATCTAAACCCTTTAGCCAATAGAAATTTTTTATATATATTTTACATACCTTACATGTCTAGTTATCTCTTGAATACATATTTACACCCGATGGGATTTACATCAACTGGTGGATCGGTCAGAACCCAAATTTGGTTTTGATACATAGAATCCATCATAAAATTAATGGTTTATTTCTATCTTGAAGATTATGATATCTCTATTTACTCCTTGTTGTTGAGTGGTCCATTATTTATAATCAATAATGATTCACTAGCATTGATGTATAAAAAACCATATCTTTCTAGTTCTCTAACCTCTCTAGTGCTCCAACACAGTATTTGTGTTTCAAGAATAACTTCTTCCATAGGGTCCTGTGAATTTTTTTCCTGTAACAACTCTTATGTATCTTGAGCATCAAATTCATCAAAGTAAATCTTTATCCCACTATACTTATTGATTATGTGCTGTTCCTTAAGACATATGACATGTCTTTTGATAATTACTTTCTTTTATGAAGGGTTGTATAGATAATATCCCCTTATTTCCTTCGGATCACCTATAAAGATACACTTAATTCCCCAAGGTGACAGTTTGTTACTTGAGATATCCTTAAAATACAACTCACACCCTATGCACAAACATGTGAAAAATGAGTTTCTTTCCACTCCATAACTCAATGGGAATACCATTTTAGGCTTTACTTATTACTTAATTTAGTATGTATGTTGTTGTGTGTAATACATATCCCCAAAAGGATAATGAAATACATGCACAAATCATAATCATCCTTACGATATCTAGTAAGGTAAGATTCCTCATTTCATTAAAACCATTCCAATACGATGTATAAGGTAGATTTAGTTGAGATAAAATCCCACAATCCCATAGAATTTTGATAAACTCTTAGCTAATATATTCACTACCTCAATGTGATCAAATCTTGATTATCTTCATAAAAAATTTATTCTCAACTTCATCATTGAATTCCTTACACTTCTCAAAGGATTCATATTTATACCTCATTATGTAGATATAACTATACCTATTCAAGCCATAGGTAAAATTAATAAAGTATGCGAATCCACCTGTAAAATCTACTTGAAAAGGTCTACACACATCATTATGTAACAATTATAGAAGCTATGTGGCCCTTTCACCTTGACCACTAAATGGAGGTTAGATCATATTTCCATATAAAAAAGAATAAAATATTTCAAGTGGTCTAAGCATAAAATATTCTAAATTACCATCTTAATATATCTTTTTCAAACACTTCCCATTTTTGTAACCAATCCGGAGATTCCACAACTATGTGTTAGATTAGTCATGTGAATTTGATTCATTTTCAATTTCCAATATTTTATTTTCATAATTTAACACATAAATAATATTATTCAGTTGTTCCATACCATAAAATATGTTATCTTTATAAAAGAAACAACTCTTATTTACAAAACTAAAAATAAATCCATTTATGTTAAAAGAAGATATATAAATGATATTCTTGGTAATTCTAGTGACATAATAATAGTTATTTAAGAACAAAATCGATCGTGTTGGAAATATGAGGTGTTAGTATTCAATGGATAAATAATCTAGTCTCACTCTATTGGAAGCTCATAGATCTACCTCTCCTCTGGAAACCTTCTTAAATATACTTAGTTCCTATATTTGGAAAAAAAAATGTAACCACCACATGGAATATCTAATACCCAAATACCTGATATAAAAATATTACACTTGATAAAAAATTCACTTCATTCTTCCCCTTGATTATTTGTATAGGTATAGTTCCTCTTCTAGTGGACTCACTTTCCACATGAAAAACACACCACATTCTATTCCTTTGGTTTCCTCTTGATCTTATTCTTGTTGGAAGGACAATTCTCTGAAGCCTTAGACTTGGAATGAGTCTTCAGATCCTTTACCTTGTTCTTCTTATTCTTATCCATTATAAGGACCATGGGTTTTTCATGCTCCATGTATTTATTAACTTGGAAAATAATATTAAGAAGTTCTGAATGATTCTTCTAGCTATTACTCATATTATAATTCATAATAAAATTGGAGAAGGTTTTAGGTAGTGAGGAAAGAATGAGGTCTATTCACAACTCGTTAGGGATATTAAACCCCATGATTTCTAAGAATTATATATATCCAATAATCTTTAATACATGATCCCCAACTGACACCAAATCTCCAAGATTTCACAAGATTAGTGCATTAGAGATCTCATATATCTCATGTATCCCTATTTCATAATAAAAATTATGAAGGTTAGAAGGATTCTATATGCATTCATATCCTCATATTTCTTTAGAGTCTCAGTGAACATAGATGATATCATGAAACACTAGACATCCATTTTTTCATCAAATTGTTTCAAGTAGAGAGATACTTGTTCCTCACTATACTCTTTGGTAAATGACTCAAAAAGTAGGGTTTCTAGTATGTATAATATCCATTAATAGTGTAATATGACATGTAAGTGCCTATACCATTCCTATAAATTCATACTAGTGATAAGGTTATCCTTATCCTGTGTGGATCATAGTGATATTGTAGAATTTATATGATTTCCCATTTCTACAAATTAAGAGAAGATAATTTTTTACTTTATTTATTACAAAATCATATTAGTAAAATTACATATTATTAATCTCATAATATTTTTTTGAAACCTAATAAACCTCACCCTTAGTTTTAGAATATCCAGTTTCATAGATTCTAGTGGTAAGGACCCATATTACCTTCTTATAACCTAGACTCGAGACTGAAAAGTTAATTAAAGGGTTTTAGGCTGGTGTAACTTTCCAACTACATTAACGCATAGTTCCTCTATCTGTTTAGGGGACTCCCCGATCATAAAATCCTAGATAAATATTTCCTCAACACTTTCCCCTCAGTTACACCAATTCCTACTTGGACAGTCAACCCTTAACATGAACTAAGTTAATTCGACCTGAAACATCAATATAAAAGTTCCTTGATAATTGAAATCACCCTAACTTGGGATGATCAATCACTTTAAACATTGGCTTCTACTCTTAAGTTAAGTAGTGTAAGGCTATACCGACTTAATATTTTAGTTGAGGGGATTTTATCCATATGCATAGAAGCCCATTTTATCTTATCACATGCCTTGATAATATTAAGTAGAATTTAATTAAGTGATTAACCATGTATGATATATTTTAAACATAATCTAGTTTTATTTTATTTCATATTGCATGCTTGTTAATTCATTTATTAAGTTATCTTGTAGCATCCACAAACATAAATATTCAACCATGAAACTGAAAAAAATAAAATATAAGTGGATTGGTCATGATATTTTCTAAGGGTTAGTTTATCGAGTAAATTATAAACTAACCCTTTATCATAGGGGAAAACACCTTGAATCATAGCTTGGTCTGTGTTGCAACATTCCACCTTGCCTCCTATGTATCACCTTGATTGGTTTCACCACAACTCTTAGACTTGAACCACCTATTCTCACCTCAGAGCTCCATCCTTATATAATATATTACTCACATGAAAGTGAGGCGATCTAATGATTTATATAAAAGGGGTTTACATAAAATAAACTTTGGGTATGTAGGCCCTTACATAATAAGGAGGATGGGATGAATTGTAGGCCATAAATTTTAATTTAATCATAATAAATTAAAAGAAACCAATGACATGTTGGGATGATCTAAATTCATGATCATCCTCACAACATGCAACAAACATAAATTTTCAATTTATCCATTAATTACTTCAATTCATTATTTAACTAAGAAAAAACACCATGAATTAATCCAATTAATTTAATTTATCTTAATACCATTTGAGTATCCTTGAATTTCCATAATCTATAATTTTAAACAAATTAAACAAATTCATCTCATTTAAAATTATAGAAGCACATAAGTATACTTAGAGTCAATGAAATGTACTCTCCTAAACAACGTGACATGATTCTGTTGCTTATGAATTACCTTGGTATCTAACACATATTGAATGATAGGTAATTACATGGTGTGTAGTGAAAAGAAAATGACACACATAACACATGTGATTTACATTTCATGTGATGATCATGATACACATAGAATACACTATAAGAAAATACCATACATAAATTTTATCCTTAGAATTTAACATGGAAATTAATTCAATATATAATATCAATACTATGACATGACATGTATTATCAGATAAATTTCATACAAAAAACATGTGAATAGGTTCAATTATATAATCAATTATTCTCTCCACATCAAATTGAGCACATAGTCTACAATAAACCACACAGAGTGTTTTGGGTTACATTGCATGTAGTATCTTTTGCCTATGTCTTTAGAACACACATTGGAGACTGGGCATGCTTCAAATTACTCAGATTTTATATATATTATTTTTGGATATTGTACGAAATATTTTTGAGACTAGATGCTGAGAAGGTGTGCAATTCTATGGCCCAATGTGCCTGAAATAAATGTTTGAAATATATTAAATATATTAAATAGAAAGCGCATGAAATTTTCTTGAAAAAGTGGAATAAATTCTAAATGGATTCACAGATTAGAAATGTTAGGGCACTGTTGAGTTCATAATGTGAGTTTTACCCTAAGATCCACATAACCATAGTCAATGTGGTTCATTTGTAAAAAAATCAATGCGATCATAAAATGAATAAAATAAATAAAATGAATAAAATAATAAAATAAATTATTTTATTTGTTTTTCAATGTAGTGACCAAATTCAATCTCTTTAAATATATGCTTATAGAAAATTTGTAGGGTTAGCCACATAAACCTATAAATCATTGGACATGTATCGTTAGGGGGAATTCTCCTTATCCTTTTCTTGAGGGTTAGTATGGAATCATCTTCTACTCCAAGGACAATGATCCCTTCAACATGACTTCTTGGATAGAGTTTTTGGAATCCCTCTGAGAGGCTCGGAGTGAGATCTTCTATTAATCTTTGTACCCTAAGTAGAGTTTTTGGTATCGTTGTGACCAACAATACATGAGATCCAATCCTCTAATTAGTGGGTTAATCCGAATTAAGTTGTTGGTATCACCCCATGTCCTTGGAAGTGATCCTCATCAATGTATTGTATTCTATTTGGACTACCAGCATGTAATTCTAATGGTGAGACCCAATGAGCATTACCTCTCGAACATATTTCATCAATGCTATCAGACTTAGGAGTGTGTTATCCTAGATGAGCGCTATGTTGAACCTTCAAGATGGAATACTAGGCTGGTATACCACAATTATGGCTTACCTTTAGACTATGTGTCTTTGCTGAGTATATATGGATATTCTTGTTATACATGTTGTAGACATATACCTATGTAGAGATGAGTGTATTTTCTTTGTTGTATGCTTTGTGGTTTGAGGGTGTCCTACTAATTATTATTATAATCATTCCTACATGGAATTTTCACACATGTGTTGTGTCTTGTATAAATGATCGAACTTTTGGCAGAGTCCTTGACAGACTAGGACTAGACGGTGCTTAGTGAGACTAGAAAAAATGAGAAGTGTTCCTATGGTAATATGATAGTAGTCCTAGTTTTCTTTCAGGATGGACGTGTGTTATAGACTTTTATGGTGGGATTGTATTTAGACCCGTTTAAATTCCTTTAATTCCTGTCGTACTCTGGTTGTGGGATTTAAATGTATGCTTGAATGGTTGTTCATTTGTTTCTACATTTCAGAATTTTATAGGCTAAGAGATGTGTGCTTGTGTACAAGCACTTAGGCTAAGACCTCCCATGTCAGTGATATGCCTACTCGATGCTAGTTTCTGTCCCCTAGCCTATTAGGGGTGGGATTAGGGAGCTGCGATACATCCCCCATTGGGATGGGTTGTGAAAGAGTGGGATTAGATCATTCATTTCTACTTTAGAACCAATGTATTTGAGATTAGTTTTGGGAAACATTGTTGAGTGTTTTGCATTTGGATTTCAGACGAGGGACTATAGTGTTGCTACGACGACTGATGTATCATTAAACGAGGACTCTGATCACCTAATTATTAACTCAGTACATGAGAACATTGGTTCTAGGAAAAAACAATGGTATTTTCATCATATAATAATGAGTTGTGGTTTACATTTCCTTCTTGAGTTATCTCTCTAGATATACTCATAGACCATGTCATATCTTGTTTATTTCAAGATTCCCCAATGACGTATGCAAACTAGGATTCAACATCAAGATCATCAGGATTATCCCCTTAGTGATTAGTTGTCAATACATGGACAAATTCCCAAGATGTTACCTCCAAGTGGTGCGCCAGCTATACCACCACATGTAGAGTAACACGTGGTACCAGTAGTACCAACTGATATCGTGTATAGGTTTTGAAAACCTCACTAGTTTTAGCGATAGAGAACCCTCATGTTCAAAGGTGAGCCTGACACATAGGCGACTGAAGACTGGCTTGATGCAGTGACCTGAGTTTTCCATCTGGTCAGGACACCCATAGATTAGATAGTGTTTCTGGTGGAGAGTCTTCTCCATGGCTTAGTAGGCTGGTGGTTGGGGTTAGTAGACCATTATTACGATGAGGTTAATCTTTCATGGACAAAGTTTGATCACCTTTTCAAAGAGGAGTTATCAGCAGCTAAACTGATGGTTTTATGTATCCAAGTGGTTCTGCAACCCTAGCAAGGCGACATGACAGTAGCTGAGAATTAATCGAGGTTTACCAACCTCTCCAGGTACTTGATGGATATGGTTCATGACTAGTTATTCAAGTCTCAGACTTTTGAGTGAGGTCTGCATAAATACATTTGAGCCAGTGTAATCCCTCTATCAAATCCTACCATTACTAAGGTGTTAGAGTGATCTTTGGTTATAGAGAGTATCTTAGCTATGAAAATACATCCATTGGTTTCTAGTGGTGGGTATATAGAAGCAGATACCTTAGTAGTAGGGAGTCGACATTAGTCTCAGGGATTGGTACTTGTGATACATTTCAGGAGGAGGTCCCTAGATAGAGGGTCTATGGTTCAGGGCTCATAGGGTGGGTCTAATCAACCCAAGGAGAGGCGGTGCTACTCATGTGAAAGCAGGGTACATATTTCATGATATTATCCGATCCTATATAATGATGACATAGAGACCATAGAAAGGACACCAAGGTATAGGAAGCGATTGGATCAGGGAGGTTCACAAGGAAAAAGATGTGGCAGAGGTGGTGGGAGAGAAGCATGAGGTGGTAGGCACTTTGACTTGTTACCACCACCACCCCCAGGTGGTCTATTACAGGCTCAGGGAGATAGAGGATAGGGGCGGGGATGGCTACATGCAGTTGAATCTTAGAACCCAGAGGCTCTGGGAATGATTCTAGGTATGATCTGTGTATTTTCTAATTGAGTTGGAGTACTGATAGACATATGTACTATTTATTCCTTTCATTCCACATATCTTGTTCTAGACTTTGAGATTCTTGTTGAGCCCTTGGCTCATCCCTTGCACTTGGATAATCCTACTAGAGAAGACTCAGTGGTCACACACTTGTGCCGACTGTGTGAACTGACTCTTAGAGGTGAGAGTTTCTATTAGAATCTATTTTTAGTATTAATTAGGCCTTATAATGTCATCTTAGGTATGGAATTTTTATCCATGCTTCATGCCCATATTGACTGTTTTATGTGGAGGATGCGGTGTGTTCGCAGTGATGCATCCGGGTTCTCCTTTGTTGGTGAAAAGGAAACCCAGACAACACAGTATGGGATAATGCATAGGAGGGTATAGGAAATTACCCATCAGTTGGATAGTATAACCCCAAGTTTAATGAATGTTATAAGTTCTCAGTTTCCTGTAGTGGTGGCGGAGGATGAGGACTTATTCCCCATGGATTCTCTAGGCTTACCTCCCCATCGAGAGATATACTTCTCCATTGATCTACACCCCCAGGATGACACCGATATATATGCCAACATATCAGATGGATCCTGTAGATCTTTTCAAGATGATGGTGCAGTTAGATGACTTGTAGAGGAAGGGATTTTTTAGACCCAGTGTTTCAACCTGGGAAGCCCCGGTTTTTTTTTTCCAAGAAGGTGGATAGGAGCTTGAGGTTGTGTGTGGATTACTGTCTCTTGAATTAAGTGACTATGAATAACAAGTATCTATTACCGAGGATTGATGACCTCTTTGACCAGATGAGAGGGGATAAATAGTTATCGAAGGTTTACCTCAGATTAAGTTATCACCAGTTGAGAGTATGGGACAAGGATATAGAAAATATGGCATTCAAATGTCACCATAGTAACTATGAGTACTTGGTGATTCCCTTTGGCATGAAGAATGCTCTAGTAGTGTCTGTTGGACTCATGAACCAAATCTTTCAGCCATTCGTAGGCCAATTCATTGTAGTCTTCATCAATGATATCCTTGTGTACTCGGCATTTGAAGAGGAGCACGTAAGACACTTAAGGATTTCTCTGGACGTACTTCGAGAGAAATAGATTTACAGGATTCTCTCAAAGATCCCATTATGGATACATGTAGTCCAATTTCTAGGACACATTATCTCATCAGATAGAGTGGCAGTGGACCCATCCAATGTTGAGGCCGTTTTAGAATGGGATCCACCGAAGAGCATGAAATAGGTGTGGAGATTCCTTGGATTGGTAGGATATTACCAGATATTCATCCCTAATTTCTTCAAGGTATCATCACTCATGATATATTTGACCCAAAAGGGGAGCCTTTCATGTAGACAGAGAAGTGTCAACATGCTTTTTAGTAGTTGAGACAAATTTGGATGAGCGGTCCCATCTTGAGATTTCTAGAGGAGGGTGTCGATTATGTAGTGTTTTGTGATTCCTCAAGAACAAGGCTTGGTTGTGTTTTGATGTCGAGGAAAGTGGTGATTACCTATGGTTCACATTAGCTGAGACCACATGAGAAGAACTAAGTGGCCCATGATATTGAGTTAGCAGCAATAGTATTCACACAAAAGATGTGGGGACACTACCTAATTGGTGACTAGTTTATTGTCTATTATGATCCTAAGAGTCTCAAGTACATATTATCTTATAAGTATCTTAACATGAGACAGAGTTTATGGATAGTGTTCATCCAAAACTATCACTTTTAAATTTTCAATACTCATAGGAATGAGAACAAGGAAGTATATTTTCTCAAAATGAGATATTGTTCATAGTTTCTAAATGAGGTGTAAGAGCATTTAGACTCATTGTAGTTATCTTTTGTGTAAGGAAATGGAGAAGATTACCTCCAGTCAATGGTTGTCACCCCACCACTCTTGAAATGAGTCTGGGAGGCATAACTAGGGTATACCGACTGTGAGACCCTACATACTCAAATATCCATTGAACATACCCATGGTGGATTTTCTAAAGGTGGGTAACATGTAATTCTTTTCAAAGGACACATGGTGGTACTAGTGATGTTGTCGGAGGAGGCTTTGAGATAGTCTCACATATCTCCTTGGTAAGTACATTTAGGTGTGTCAAAGATGTACCAGGCCCTCCAATGTTAATTTTGGTTGTCAGGGATGAAGAAAGGAGTTTCAAATTTTCTCTATCAATGCCTTACTTATCAGCAAGTGAAGGATGAGCAGTAAGTTACAGCAGGTTTACCTCAACCCCTTGAGGTGAAAGAATGGAAGTGGGATGAGGTATCCATGGAATTCATTACAGAATTACCACATATGTCCAGGGGACATGATTCTATATGGGTGATCATAGACAAAGTCACCAAGTCACCCCCCTTCTCATCTATTCGGGAGAATAGTTCAGTAGATATCTTGAGATGCCTCTATATTCAGGATATAGTTTGACTTCATAGAGTTCCATCGATGATCACTTCTGAATGTGATGCTTGATTCTCATCACAGTTATGAAAGATATTAAATGAGGCTTTTTGGACATAGTTATGCTTGATCACAGTGTTTCACCCCCAAACTAATGACCATATTAAGAAGACCATTCAGGTTCTGGAGGATATGTTGTGAGCTTGCATGTTAGAATTTGTCCATAGTTGGTAGGATCATCTACCACTGGTGGAGTTTTCATACAACAACATCTAACATTCTACCATCATCATGGAACCATTTTAGGATTTATACAAGTGACACTATAGGTCACTACTTTGTGGTAATGACCCATGAGAGTCATCACTCATGGGCCTAGAGTTTGTGCCAGATACTAATGAGAATGTACATATTATCCAGGATTGGATGAAGATGGGACAGAGCAATCATAACTCTTATGCTTACAGATGATGAAGGCTATTGGATTTTGAGGATAGAGACCACGTGTTCCAATGAGTTTCACCTCAATGTTTATTATAAAGATTTAGCTGGGGAAGAAAGATATCTATGAGGTTCATTGGAATTTTCCAGATAATGCATAGAGTTGGTGAGGTTATGTACCACTTAGCTCTACCTCTGTAGTTAGATTAGGTACAAAACGTCTTCCACGTACCCCAGATGAGGATATATGTGAATAACCCATCACGCATTATCAACTGGGGTGAGATAGACTTCGAGGATGGAGCTACCTTTGATGAGTAACTAGCAGAGATCGAGGATCAACATGAGAGGATCATTCATGGGTAAGCGATTTCTTTAGTTCGTTTCTAGTGGTAGTACGTAAATCTCTAAGAGAGCACATGGGAGTGGGAGTTTTAGATTCGTTCTCAATACCCATATATTTTTGTGTAGCATTTTTTTTTGGATTTTTGGGGACATAAAGTCCCAAAGTGGGTAGAATTTAATGACTCATATTTTCTAAATATTATTTTTGGATATTGTATGGAATATTTCCAAGACTAGGCACTGAGATGACGTGCGATTCTAAGGCTCTTAGTTCCCAGAATTTTTTTTGAAATGTATTAAATATATTAAATAGCACACACTCACATTTTTTCATGAAAAAGTTTAATGACTTCAAAATGGATGACTGAATCAAAAATCGGAGGGCACCGTTGAGTTCTAAAAATGAGTTTTACCCTAGGTGCAACATAACCTTATTTTGTGCATGTCATTTTTGGAAAATTCATCAAGGGCACAAAATGAATAAAATAAATAAATAAATTATTTTATTTGTTCGTCGATGAAAAGACCTAATTCCCTATATTTAAATACAATATTTTGGAAAATTTATATGGTTATCCACATAACCCTATAAATTTTTGGAGAGCCATTGGAGAGCATAAAATTAGATTATATGGGTGGATGATGATCAGATCAAGGATCGATGACTAGAACATGACAAAATCCAAGGATCTCACCAACAACTACGACACTACTTAATTCTTCATCAGCGATTGATCCAAATCAAGGTTGGATGTTTTTTTATTGGATACTTTACCCTTTCTTGGTTTCTATTATTAACGTGAATTAGTCAATGAATAGATTGATCCATAGTTCAACTATATCATGGGATTTATTAGATTAATCAGGTTTTGGAAAAATTACTTTTTGATCGTCAATTCTTCATTGTTATTATCATGGAAACAGATCAAGTTCGACATGAACATCGATTGAGGTTCATTCCTCTTACTTTTTCTCATGATTTTCTCCCCTATTATATGTTAATCATGAGCATTCTTCATTTGGACCACGATTCGATATATCCCGATCAATCAATCATTGTGCATTTGTTTTTTGGCACAATGATCCAATATTATAGATATGGGATTGGAATGACAGGATGGTGGTGTGATGATGGAGACAATAATGGATTAGATGATGTAGTTACCTAGTTTTTTTGTTTTTAGCGCAAAATGATGAATGATGAACTATCCCATTTTTTATGTGGATCGAGGGCCTGAAACATGTTAATCAGTGCTGGAATTACTCGATGAGGATTAATCTATGTTTTTGTGGTGAAAAACTCATCGGATCAAAGTCCAGAGAAATGGATGGGATGCGTGGAACTACATATGGATTTATGGAAAATCTCGTGTTGCACGGCATGTAAACTAGATCTACACGTTGTGTGGCCCCACCTATGTGAAAGATAGGGTTTCCAACGAAAGATAAGTATCACACATCATGAGACCCTATCACACGATGTGTGGTCTCTCCCTATGAACTCGACATGTAACATAGAGGGTACAAAGACCTGGGGTGGAGTACACGGGAAACCTACATGCCCTTTACTCCCCTACACGGACATGGTCTAGACCAATTACATGGGATATGATGTTTACTAGTTCACAAGAATGAGTACATGGGATAAGTCATGTACCATCACACAGGTAGAATACATGGGAAAACTACACACCAGTAATTCTACACAGACAAGTCTTAAGAAATGGTCTGTTTACACAGGTAGGAACTGGGGCCAAGGGACACGACGTGTAACCCCTACTACATGCCATGTAATTTATTATACAATGCTTGGATCCCTTTTACTTTGTATATTTGAAAAGTTTTGTTAGGGTTCATTCCCCCTATCCTTTCCATGAGGTTTAGTATGTAATCATCTCCTACTCCTAGGACAATGATACCATCAGTAGGAAATCATGGATAGAGTTATTGGAATCCCTCCATGAGGCCCAGAGTGTGATCCTCTATTCATCATTGTGACCTAAGTGTAGTTCTTGGTATCATTGTGACCAATAGTTCATAGGCACAAATCCACTACTTAGCGGGTTAATCTAGATTGAGTTGTTGGTATCACCCCACAGCCTTGGAAGTGATCTTCATCCGTGTATTTTATTCTCTTTAGACTGTCAGTGTATACTTATAATGGAATGATCTGATGATCATTACCTCTCGGATATACATCATTGGTGCTATTAGAATCAGGAGTGTGTTCTCCCGTACAAGTGATATGTGAAACCTTCAAACTCGGATCCTAGGCTAGTATACTACAGTTGTATCTTACCTTTAGACATCGTGTCTTTGTTGAGTATATCTGTATATTCTTATTATATATGATGTAGATATATAACTATGTAGAGCTGACTATATTTACTCTGGTGTATGCTTTGTGGTTTCAGGGTGTCATATTGAGTAATATTATACTCACCCATGTATAGTCTTTGTCAACACGTGTCATGTGTTGTGAAGATAATCGACCTTTAGATAGAGTCCATGATGTAACATGACCAGATGGTTCTTAGTGAGACCAGAAAGACCGAGGTGTGTTCCTATGGTATTCTAATAGCAGTCCCAGTGTTATTTCAGGGTGGACTTGTGTTACAGACTTTTGTGGTGGGCTTGTATTTGGACCTATTTATTTTCCTTTACTTCCTATCGTACTTAGGTTTTGGGATTTATATGTTTTCATGCATGGTTATTTAGTATTTTTTACATTTTATAATTTTATAGGCTTTTAGATGTGTACGTGTGTACATGTACTTAGGCTAAGGACTCCCATGTCAGTGATATGCCTACATTGACGTTAGTCGCTAGCCCTTGGTCTATTGGTGGTGGGCTTGGGGGTCATGACATGGGCCCCATTGGGATGGGTTGTGACTGTGCTTCCTTTTAATAAATAAATTTGAAGTATATGACATGTGGTGTTACTACACGACGTGTGACCACAAGGTTGAACAGTTTTCCAGTCCCCATGTCATGTAGCATATATACAATATGATTGTACCCCCATGTTCTCCATTATAAGGACACAAGGATGAGACACCAATTATTCATGTCACACAATGTGTTGTTCTTCAAACCATGTGCTTGCCTATCTAGATCAATATGTTGATCCACTTTTATTGGATCACTGATTTTATTTCCTTGGACTGATCTGATTTTATCATGAGATACAGACAAGATACACTGGTATATGACGTGTTGTTTTATGGAATACACTGTGTATGCTTATTTTTTCTAGAAAAAACCTTTGGTATCTCTAGATGGTGTTTTTAGATATTTCTCCACTTTAATATTAACCATTTACTAGTTATGTTAATGAGAATAAAGAAAGGGAATATAATATGATGTTTGAATTTCAAGAATGAATCAATATGAAGTAAAAGAAATCCCAAACACATGTAAATAATAAAATATCAGTAAATAATTATAAATTAAACATGCGATCGCTCTGATACCACATGTAGATTTCAAATGTAGTTTAAGCACCAATATAAAATGAAAAACTAAAATTTTTAGTATTAATTTAGGAATAATCATTTCTTTACATAATGATTTACATCATGACCAATGAAAATCATTATTACATGACATTAATAAATGTTAAAATTATAATAGGAGGATCTTCACATGAAATTTATAATTAATTTATGTGCAGATCTAGAATTACCTAAACTTGTAATTATTCATTTAATGGTGATTATGTTGATTAGATCTTGTTGTACCATAATTTCACTAAAAGATCCAAGAGAATAATCCCTCTAGATGTGATTCACATGTGCACCATAATCACTAAACATCATTGTATAATCATTGGGTGCTAGCACAACCAATTCTAATAACATGTGTCGTTTATGGTTGATCGCTGTCGAATTATTCTACGAGGAGGAACAACTATTGATGATGTCTCAAAGGATTGAGATAAGATGAGGAAATAACACACTTTTAGGTCTTTAGAGATCTCTATAGAGATTGATAGATCTTATCTCTATCTATTGTGCACAACAAGTGTCACTTAGGACAGTAATATAATTATATATTTATAAAGGTAGGTCAAGGGTTTCCAATTGGCACATGCACCCCATTTAAATTCCTTATTTCTTAGTGAACCCCATTTAATAATAATAATGTAATTATTATTCACTTGACATGTGCATTTCCTAATAATAAATAAGTATCATTTATATTATTTCCAATCAAACCATTAAATTCTGTCCTCTTTTCCTCCTTGACATATACCGATCCTTGAATAATGACTATTTATTTAATAAATAAATATCACTACCTTATTCATCAATAAATATAATAAATATTATATTCACAAAACCATGAAAATAAATATTTATTATTATTATTTAACTAACCCATTATTTCAAATAACCTATGATTAAATCTTGGCGATCAAACAAAACCTGAATAAATATTATCTATTATAACTTTTTAAATTTAATATTTAATTTAATTGAGATTGTGAATATAGTTAGTTTGTGACCCTTTATTCCTCTTTCTCAATGTCATTAGGTACAACTTCCTAAAGTCCAAGTCTAGAATCTGGAAACACACTAAGGAATCCATGGAGAAAGAGGTTAGAGTCACAATGAAATACAACAACCTATGAATACATACCATGAAATATAATCCCTTTATAATGATATATTGAATCAAATAGGTTGCATATTGGAGTCTTCAACCTATGTTCCTGATTCCTCTTTATTTGAAATTATGGAACTGAACTCACCCGCAGAACACCATGACTATGGATTTATCCAGATAGTTTCATTCATATCAAAGGTCCTGAGATATCACATTCCATCAAATGATAGAAGAGATAAATACTTTCTTGCATTATCCATTAACACAATATCACCCATGACACACCCAATATATTATACATCATTGATAGCATATTTCATCATGGTTTTCATCAATATATCAAAGTTCACGACTCATGGTATCCATTAATGATAATATTGATGTCTAAGGATCAATACACACATCCACATATAGGAACACCCAATGAAACATGTAAATATATATTATATATTGACGGGTCTCATTATCATAATATCCTACACTGGAAATTACTAATGGTGTACACCATGAGAGGGTGACCCAAATTCATATGAGTCTCCACCACTAATAGAATATATTATCTATGTCCTATAGAATGATATCATTCTGTTATATAATAAATATTCAATAAAGCTGTCCTAGAACCTTCTGGTTCCAATCACAATGAGGAACTGCTATGACCTTTTAGTTTGACATATATTCTTAGGAAATTATCACATAAAAATTTCACATATAGGAACAATAATGATGTGATAAGAAAATTCATTAATATTTAAGATAAAAAAATACATGTAATCAAGTACATAGAATATAGTTCTAGGGCACTGACTTTAATAAGTGCAAAGTGGCTCCATTATATGAGGATTGGGGAGGAAACATGAGAGAGTGATTGGGATTATTATTTATGTTTACGTTATTGTTTCTATTTAATAATGTAGACATTTATGTTTCATGATTCAAAATAACTAAAAAAACCTGAAATAAAATAAGTGATTTTTTACTTTTCACCTTTTAAAACTAATGATAAATAATTCTAAATAATCAAAACATGTTGAAATACCCTTGTAGTTGTTGAATTGTTTTATAAAAACATTAAAACAATATTAAAATAATAATATTATTATTTTGTGTAGAAATGGAATGGTCACCTATTTAAAAAAGGCTGGGGGATGGGAACATGAGTAGTCATTTTCCTCCAATTACCGTAAGACAGTAGAAAGTATCTAGATAAAGAGAAATAAACATCCAGAATGAAAAGAATATGGATATTAGAGTTATATAATATTTAATTTTTATGAGACTGAATATATATGGAACTAAGATGTGTGAGACTATGGGTTGACTGTGTAGAGAAATGGGGAGTAGTGCAGATCGATGTGGGGGGAGGTGGTGGGGATTACAAAGCAACACCAATGTGAAAAGGTTATGGGGGAAACAAAAGTGATCGATTATAGTTATTATTTATGTTTACATTTTTTTTATTTTAGAATGATGAAATTCTCATTTCATAATGGAAAATAACTAAAATGATCTAAATAAAAATAATAGATTTTTTTTTATTTTTAACCTTTTTAAACTTATGATAAATAATTATAAATAGTCAAAACATGTATTGATCTAATTATAGCATTATGATTCATTTATAATTCTATTAAAAAAACATTAAAACATTAATATTATTGTTGATGATAGAAAATGGACATGAACCTACCAAAAAAGGATTGGGGGATGGGAACATGAGAAATCCTTTACCTCCAATATTCACATGATAATAGAATGGGGTTGAACGATAAGAAACACGTGTGCATAACAAAGGGGATGAGAGGAGATGACAGTTACAAAGTTGGTAAAGTGGATGTGGATCATGATAGATGGATCTAAGACACAAAAAACAGGGTTTGAATGCATATAGAAATAGGGAGTAGTGCAAATCGATGCGGGGAGGAGGTGAGGAATGTAAAGTGGTGACAGTGTGTGAGGGTTGCAGAGGAAACCAAAGAGAGAAATTAGGTTTAATATTTATGTTTACAGTTTTTTATTTTGGAATGTATAAATTTTTGTTTCATTATTCAAAATAATTAAACCAACCTGAATAAAAATAAGTTTTTTTCACCATTTGAAACTTATGATAAATAATTATATATAATCAAAACATGGAAGGGTCACATTTTTATAAAGGAAAGAAACTTATTTGTAATTTTTTTTGAGAGGTAACCCTTACATAACTTAAAATCCCCAAAAATTACAAAGATCGAAGGCTTAGATGATGATGGCATGAAATCCCAACTGAATATGGCACAAATGCACTGGGAGATGACCATGAAGGACCAAATGAGTTGAATTCCTAATGTCACAATAAAAAACTTCATGTTGCACCATCCACTTATCACATCAGGTAGGGGGATGATAACATGAGAGTGGTTTTGCCTCTAGTAATCATGTGAAAATGGAAGGGTTCCAAACAGAGAAAAATAAGCTTTCTAAATGAAGGGGATATGAAGAGATGCGAGTTTCATAGTAGGTAAAGTGGATGAGGATCTTGATAGATGGAACTATAAAGTGCACGACTGTGATTCAACCATGTATGGAAATGTGGAGCTGTGCAGATCAATGTGGGGAGGAGGTAGGTAGTGAAAATCCATGCCAATTTTGAGGGATGGGGAGGAAACACGTGAGAGTAATTAGGGTTATTATTTATGTTTACATTTTTTTTATATTTTTCAACATAGAATTTTTTTTCATGATGAAAAATAACTAAACCGACCTGAATGAAAATAAGATATATATTTTTAAAATTTTTATCTTTTTTAAACATATGATAAATAATTTTAAATAATTGGATCATGTTGAGATCCCCTTTTTATTATGGAAAGAAACCACTTTTTAATTATGTTGAGAGAGAACCCATATATAACTTGAAGGTGATAAGAATTACATGGAACAAAGGCTAAAATGATGATGGTCCAAAATCCCAAATGAATATGGATCAGAGTCCCCAAGAGATGACCTTGAAGGACCAACTGAGTCGTATTCATCACTCCATAACCATAGACTTTATACCATGCTGCCCCTTGTCATGTCATGCCCCCAGAAAGTTTGTCGTACTATACCACACCATCTTTTCCACACATGAATCTATTCATTATGCTGCTAGCCTCCATCACACCATGCCACATCTGTCACATTGTGATAGTAAATACCTGCATCCTATATCGATAAACCATGTAGTTGTAGGGCTAGCAGATGGATGTCAACACACCTATCACTCATTAGAGCTTCCAATTTTCAAAAAATGTCTGCATGACATCACATAACACTACACCAGTCACATCACAATTTTCTCCCACGTCAAATCACCACAGCTACCAATTTATTTCTCCTTAAATGAGCTCCCCATATAAGATAATGGTATAGAGTCCCAATGGCTCGAAGTACCGATTGCTCGTAGGCCCAAATATGTGGCTCAGGGCCCAAATTAGTTGAATAATGCTACTGCTATAGCACCCTGATACATCACCTCCTATAGTACCACAAAAATATTTCCCCACCTGGATTTATGTGTAATTTTATCAGTTAATAAATTAATTTATTTATTAATAAGTCAAATTATTTTATCAAATATCCCTAAAATACAATTAAATAAATGATGATAAATGATTTTGTAATGAATGCAGTAATTAAATTGATTGAAACTGAAAAGTATTTCAAAATTGAAACCTTGTTTTCAATCATAAATGAATATGCATATGAATTTTTTAATATATTCCATAGAAATAGGGACTTCCTTATAGTATTTTGTAATTTATTTTTAATTTTTTTATCTGTATGATTAAATTTCAAAACCTTTTTTCAATATACTATGTATCTATACATGTACAATATACATTCAGTTTATTAATATCATACAAGAATTTTTATATTTCTCTTCCTTTATATATAAATCATATTAATAATCTAATTTTTTTATTACATTTTCAACTATAAATATTCCTATTTGGTCATGTACTATGTGTTTCTTTAAGAAACCAACTTAGATACATTGGAATTTAACTTCCACTTTTTAGATTCAGATTATAATTAATTTACTTGTTTTTAATTTGAGAATAGAATATATACCATTATTTTTTAGTATCATAAAGAAATTTAATTCATTAAAAAATTATTCCAAATATTTCAAAGATGAAATTCAATTCCCGAGAAACTTTAAAGGAAGAAAGATTTCAAAGAAGGTCAATTAGGTTGTAAAAATAATATTCTATTAATCCAGGTTTTCAAATCCACTTGAATGATATAATTTTTATTCATGTGAGCATCTACATGGAATAATATCCATTATAATTATTGATTCTTAATTAAGATCACCAAATCAAAAAAATTATCTAACCCCTACTGGTAGTAAATGGCCCTTGGATCCTCATTCATAGCAAGAGGATCCCAAACTCGCTAAAGGGGTACTAGCACCTTCCTCCAAAGATAAATGAAATTTCAGGTAGGAAGTGAGTTTTAGAGTTTTCTATTTGGCTATTGATTATCCAAGGTACAATAATAGAGGGAAAATATCCCTTTTATAGACTCTCTTCATTTAATGAAGAGAGTCAGGGTGTGACTGCCATCTCATGGTGTTACGCCCCATTGATTCTTCTATTCATCGAACGCTTTAATGAATGTGTCTAGTTTGAAAAATCTCTAAATGGATCAATCTTATTGATCCATAATCAAATAAATTATGAAGAGGATATGTCCAGATGCATTCAAGAACATCCCATGAAAATTTTATAGAATGCCAATCATATGGTACAACAGTGGTTTTATATGTTATCCAATGACTCTTTATGATATAATCATATCGTTGGACATTTTATGCATCATATGCATGTTAGTATTTACAATGTAATGTATATAACTAGATATTATTTACACTTTTAGTGAATTTCCAAAAATCTCCCACTTTTACAAAAACACCATAAGTACTTACATAACTTCACAACTCTTTGTGAGTATATCCAAGTATCGTTTGGATACAGTTTATCAAAATATCTTCATTTTTGAATTAACACATTGTTCAAAACCTAATAATTATCCAAAGACCTGACTATGTGACCATGAAATACTTATTAAAACTGATAAAAATATATATAATCCTTATTTTATAGATGTAATCAAATAGAGGACTCTATGAAATAATCAATGATTCTTAAGATGCTAAAGTGTTTGGTGCGATCTCTATAAAACACAACCATATCTCAATATAAACATATCTACTAAACGAGATATCATAAACATCATATATATACCCACATAACCCCTTTTAACATGACATTGAGTGAACACTAAACAAATAAAAATTTCAATCTAGTATAGGTCATCGCAAACATTCTTGATTATCTGAAAAATACTGACTTGATTGATGAATACATTAAATATCATTCATCTAGAAGATGAGCACATTACATGTCTCTCATCCAAGTAGCTAAAAACATCATATGTGATATAACTAAGAAGTCCATATATTTTCACATTTTGATTCAATCATGTTCTAGATGTATTTTCTCAAAATATGAATGGACAAATCCCATGTTAGATGAGCTCAAACCGATGACATGATTAGTAACACACCCAATGACCCATTTATTAGCTAATACTAAATTCTTTCATAAGAAAGGTATCATGTTATAAAGGTTCTCATGCAAGGTATATTTCTAACCTTAGGTAAAAATTATTGATAATATGCATGCACCCCTATGTATATGAATGATTGTATGAATTCCATGGGATATAATTTAGTGGGTCAGTCCAAATAATATGTCTCCACTTATTGTCTCATGAGTCTACTACTCACTCTAATCGTAACATATCATCACAACCAATAATAATATATGATAATCCTCAATTAGGGACAAGTCAAATTCATACATTAAGGGATATTATCATTCCACCATTTATATAAAGTAAATTAAAATACACATGAATGAATTATAATAATATATTTAATTTATTATAAAATAATGATACATTATTCAACTATTACATCAATCTCTTATGTAAAACATACCAAAAGAATAAGCACGACATTTTTAACTCCCAGACTCCAGTAACTAGAACCTAGTGGTTATCTTACTAAATTGGCACAAAATATTAGATATCTAATCCAAAAGGATCAAATATTTTAGAATTATTGGAAAATTATATTCATACATTATTCTCACATTACATTTGAAAACCTGAAATATAACTTAAAATTATAGTGATAACATATTATTTATTCTATTATATACCTAGTATCATTCATAGATCCCTTCTTAGTATTCTGTGGAAAGGAAAACATAATAAAGGGTGAGTTCATATGCCCACTAAGAGAAAGAGTACAATATAAGATATCACATAATAAATAAATCATGGATAATGTGGCAGAGATAATCAATAATAAAATATTCCATATAACTAATATCATAAAATAAGAATATAACTATGGATGAAATAATAACATAAATAATCACATGTATAATGATAACTAGTTTTATAATGATAGAATGCATATCCCAGATATCAAAATCTCACTATTAAGGCTTGTTGCCAAGGAACCATGTATACATAAATAGGTATGGACCACACCAAATACCCAATATAGTTCGTCTAATGAGACCTATTGATGCATTTAGGGGATATAAAGGCCCCCTCCTATCACATAATAATTCGAATTCATTCATAATATCAAATAAATGAATAACAATTCAACACATAATTAACATAAGAATTCGTATTGAAAAACTAGCTTATGAAATGTTAATATTTTACCCTATTAATATGTAGAAAAATATGGTTATAAGTCATCCACTATAATTTGGTGGATGTTATCATTATATTATATCCCCATTAATGAAAAATATTCATCAAAGGATGTTTACATAGATGAAAATACTTCTAAAATATCACCAGAACATTTCTTCAGGAAAATAACATTTTAATTTTAAAATAACTACATAAAATCAAAAATTTATAGAATATTAATAAAAAAAATTATTTTAAAATAATCATGTAAAATTTTAAATGAATCTTTATGGAAAATAATAGTCACAATGATAGAAAAATTAATTCATGAAGTAAGCGTTAAAAAAATGATTTCATTCAATCATTTGGTAAACAGTTCTTTGTTCAAAAAATGATAAGAAGATTCCTTTTAATGTTTTTTATAAAAAGTATAACATGGGTAAAAATGTATTTAACCAATAATTGGTTCATAGTAAAAAAAAATTTGAAAATAAAATATGGACACTGAAGAAATTGATTCCCCGATGAATAGGGAAACAACGTCGATTTTCTTTAAAATAATTATTTCAGAACTTTTAGTACTTAGAGAGAGAAAAATGAAGGGAAAACTTGAAAATTTTATAAATAACCATAGGAGAATAAAATAAAATGGGTTTCATATAGAATTATCATATAATTTCCCCGATGTAAATTTAAACATAAATAATCTCAAATAAGGATGAGATTGTAAAATAAACCCGTACCACTTTGGTAAGTTTGGAATCTTAACCGATATAACATAAATTAACTAAATGAAACTATAAATACCATGAATATAAATATATTCATGATATAACATATAAAATGGAATGTATATAAACCACATGATGGAAACAAGTGGTGAATATGACATATTTCTCACAGAATCAAATGTGAGATGAGAAACCTTTACAATGATCATAACATGAAGTGAGAATTAATCAATGAATTGATTATGTGTAAAAAATGTAAATATACATAAAAAAGTTTAAATAAAACATAAAATAATCCAAGTTAATCACACACATAATCTTGGAATAACATACATAGTGAAGAAGTAAATATAACCCAATGAAATGAAATTTAGTTAAGAAACCCCTTACCCCGGGACCGACTTTCTTCATAAGTGATTTTAACCTCCTATAAAATAAATTTACATTAATTAAAATTATATAAAAATAATAATATTCATGGTTATAATACCATAAATTTTTTTATTATGACATCTTATCACCCTCTCATTAACAATCTTTCATTATCATCGTCATTTCGGGTGTTAACTGCTTGTTTTTCATGTATGTTTTGATTCGGTAGTTATAGTCCTTGCAACTTTATAATGGTTAAAAAATAATAATCATGATATAAATAACATATATATTAATTATATTTATATTTAGAATAATCCATGAAATATGGACCTGAAAAATTAATCACATTTCATTGTGGGGTTGGTAGTCCATATGTACGCACGAGCGACATTATCATTTTTTAGGGGTGGAAGGGTAAGAAGGTAAATGATATAATATATTTACAGAATCATAATTATTTCATAAATATAATATATATTCATTATTTATATATTTATAACCATCTGAGTAAAGTAGATATGAAAAAATAATTACACCGCTACATGGAGATGGTAGACTGTACGTACACATGAACGATGTTTTCATTTTCCATAAAATGGAAAGGATATGGAAATTTTTGTCCCATAAAAATAATAATATATTAATATATTTATGATACATAATTACTTATTTTATGATTGTTACAACATATTTAGAGAAGTTATAATAAGAAGTAAACTTTTAAATAGTCAATAAAGAGGATTACCTCTTAGTTGAGAGTCCTCCTTTAGATCACACCTTATTCCTTCTTAAGATGATCTTAGGTGGAGAAAAGAATCTCGAGAATAAAGGTAAGGAATATAGGAATGTATTATGGTAGGTATTTTCTGATATATATTTCTAAATATTTGTGAATAAAGGAGAATACACTACTACAATAATGGGATTTAATGACCGCTAAAAGCGGACTGTTTCTACAGCAAACCCCCAAAGAAGACAACACAAGAAGGAGAAACCCTACATTTTTATAGTATTAGAATCTACCATTGGAAGTCACTAATATACAATTTAATGACTACCAATGGTGGTCTCTAACGGTCATAGGCATAAAAGACGAGATTTCTAGTAGTGGTAGGAGGTTCCATTTTATATGTGAGGGGAAAGACGTACATGGAATCACTTAACAGATTTAAATATAATATATATCATGATCATGTAAAGTTTCTCCAAATGGAAATTATTTATAAGTTATGGAATGATAATTTCAAATTAAATTAAACCAATAAAATTTAGACATTTTTAAGTTTCATTTTAATACTTATTTTTGGGTTTAACCCCCACGATAACCCTTTTTAACCTTAACCTTAGTAAAACATTTTTTAGGCCTCAAGGGTAAAAAAATTTCATCTATGATGACAAGTGGACAAAAAATGGTTTATATACGAAATTTTAGACCTTTTAAAATCCAAATTATCGACTTTTAATTTTTTTTTTGATTTTTAATGTATTTAATAAAATATGGTTTATCATAAAACATCATTAATTTCATTTTTGGGACTATTCATTTAATTTGACTCAAAGACATAAATACGAAAATGTAATTAGAATATAAACACATTTAATATTAGTTATACTTTATAATTATTTGTTAAATTTTTGTAACAACATGATTCATGAAAAACATATTATTTTTATTTTTAAATAAATCATTAACCTTTATTTTTCTATTACTTGCACACACTATATCAGTTTCTTGATATGATTAATGTAATTATATCATCACTGAAAAATAAAAAAAAATTAATATAATAAAAATAATGTTTAATTTTAAAAATAATTATTCATAACTGATCATAAATTATTTTTATCCTAATTAAAAAATATTATAGATATTAAAAGAAAGAGAGTGAGATTTTGTAATTTTCTTAACTTAAAATAATATAAGTGTAATTATCAAAGGTAAATAGAAAACAAATTCAATATATTAGAATTTAGGATGAATATGGTCAAATTAATATCATAAAATTAAATAAAGGAAAGTTCTATGTTGATTTTTAGACCTTATCCCATAGTTTAGACCTTAATTAATATGTTTTACCCATTACTGTTGTGATAAACATTTACCACGATTACTATTAATTATGACGAAAAATTAAATTGGCCTATTTAAAAAAATTAAAATATTAATTCGAAATATTTAATCCATTTTTTAATATTAAATTTCTCTAATTGGATGAAATCAATTTTAATATAAATGTGTAAAATGTAATGAAAACTAGTTTTTAGAAAATTGTGTTTTTAAGATAAAAATGAACTTATAAAAAAATAAAATAATTTTTTGATTACTATGAAATTATTTGGATTATGGTTAATAAAATTTATCTCATATTAATTTAAACCAAATTCAAAATAGAAAAATATTTTAAATCACTTTATTTAAAGAAAAGAAACGATAGTTTTTCAAAAATCAGTATTTTACACAATTTATTGAAAAATAAATATATTTAGAAAAATTTAAAAAATTCTCCCTAAGATAATATTTACCTGATGATTAAAAAATTATATTCATTTTTTTCAAATAATATTTATAAAATTTGTAGAAATTAATTATAATATCAGCACACAAAAAGAAGTAAAAATCCTTTTTGAGGAAAAGTAACTTTAAAACATAAAATGAAATTATTCCTACTATTTTCCTAGTAGAAAAAATTAGACGAATGTTAAATTTATTGATTGAATTAGTTATTTTAATTAATTAAATAATTTATAAATATATTTCATAATTTAGTTATTATTATTCATACTCGCTAACCCAATAGCTAGGTTATAACATTTATATTTAAATAATTATATTTTGGGGTTCCTTTAAGATCAAGGTTGTGTGTTGTGTGCAATATCAAACATAGTGTTTTTCTAAAGATAAAAATAAACTAAAATCTAGAGGTATTATATTCTCACATCCTTACAGAAATTTCAACCACACAATTTTAATTCATCTTTTTTAAACTGAATATATAATATAATATTAATAAAATCACTAAAGATTATATCATGAACATTAATTTTTAAGTTATGATCTGGAAAATTATTATGAATGTACCTAAATAAGAATCATAATTGAAAATGAATTTTTGGAAATATACCTTGTTATATGACTGTTACTTTTTTACTTAATATTCGATGGATTTTACTTTATTTTTATTGAGTTTGAGAAATTACATTACTATTAGGATAGAAAAAAATGATAAAATTTACTTAATTGGTTTCTTACCATTATATAAGCATGAATTCATCATTTGATGTGAATCATCATTATAATGATGAATTTTCATGCCTAAATTACTAAAATACACTTTATATTGACTTTAAGATCCACAAAATGATAAAAAGTTATTCCTCCTATCCAAAATTGAAATAGTTAGTATAATTTAAAATAATAATCATGATGAATAAACCTTTATATTAGGAAGTAATACATTAATCTCCAAATGATCAAAAATAACACTAAAAGATAAACATAAACCATTCCATAAATAAATAACCTTAAAAATTTCCAAAAATATTCCTAACCAATTTTAAAACCCAAAAATCATAAATATTTGATGAAATATTCTCCTGAGATCAATTTAATATTTATCTCCAAAAAACATTAATCACTCATAAATTCATATGCGAAAAATTTATATGCCTTATCTATGATATCCCAGGTAATGTAAATAATAAATAATTTCATTCTATATTAATATTCATGAATTATATTTTATAGAGTCACATTCATTATAATAATATTAGTTATTTATTTCAATCACGAGGAAATAGCTATATTATATCCAAATTGGGTTTTCATGTATTATATGGTTTCTATGAAAATATTATTGTATAAGTTTTAGAAATTTAAATACTATAAAAAATATTTTATTTTTTAATTCATCCTATTGAAGTTAATTTAGGGTGATTTTTTAGGAATTTTCTGAAAAAGTTGATTTTTGGGTGAATAATAAAAAATATCGAATTTTAAAGAAAATTGTCGTTTATTTTAAAGTATTTTAAAAGACCAATTTTGATTTGTGTTGGTTTTAAAATTTAATTAGTTTATTTCTGTGAAAATTTATTCAATTTATAACTTTTATATCTACATTATACTTGTTCTTGATATAATATCACTTTTATACATAAAAAATCATTTTTTAGAAAACAGTTTTCATTGAATTTTGTGTTTTTATATAAAATTAATTTATAGAATTTAGAGATATTGAATCTTAAAAAATTTATTAAATATTTGGAATCAAAATTTCCAAATTAATTAATGATTTTAATTTCATTTTTGGTGATTATAAATAGTACTTTATTAAAAAATGTGTCACCATGGTGAAAGGATAGTTCGAGTTAACCTAGGTTAAAACTAAGTGATAAGGCCACCATATTTCATCTTAATTATTATTTTATGAATATATTTCAACCTTTATCAAAATATTCTTGAAATTTGTTTTTTCATGGGAATATTTTCAATGAAAATGAATTAATAACATTTAAATATTTCAAAAAATTCCAAATGTGTCCTCTCCCTAACTTATAAAAGGACACCCCATCTCCTCTTGTTTAAAAACATCGAAATCTTATTATATTGACCAATAATTTATCATATCTGGTTTTATAATTACTCTCCATTTCTTAGAGATTCTGTATTAATCAAAATGCCCACCTTATAAGGCTGAAGGGGTAAACTAAGAGAGGTTGTTCGAACAAGAGGTATAAGTCTCTACCGAGCTCCTTTGTTTTATTTATTACTCTACCTCATTAAAACCACTCCTAGATATTTTTATATAGTAACATAATTATCTATAATATAATTAAATGTTATTATTTCTATGTTATAACCCTTTTTAAACTTCCTTTACCATCTAATGGAAAATGAAAACATCGTTCGTGTGCACGATAGACTACAACCTTGCGAAATGTCACATACATGACTTATTATAAAGATAAATTCCATTTAATTCCCATTAATGCTTTGTTTTGAGGGTTTCCCAAGAATTTTTGGAGGAATGAGTGAGTTTTTATGAATTGGGCCAAACCGTGAGCCCAATTCCAGATTTCAAAATAAATTTTAATTCCTTTATAACGTCTTCATTTTTCTACATTTTTCCTCCATTCAAATTCTGAATTGTCATACCCTGACATATTAACACCACCATATTTATTTAGACCATTTATAAATCCCTAATCATGGTGGTTATGGGTTTTTATTTAAGGAATTGGGCCTGCCCAAAGGTCCATTTTCTGCATTAAAAAAAAGTTAATTCTTTAATATCTCTTTCACTATTTTCGTTTTTTTGGTGATTCCAACTCTCACCCGAGCCCATTTTTTGGAGAGGTAAATTGATCCTTTAATAACTCCTTCTATTCTTACTCTTTTTCCCCAATTCCAATTCCTACATGACCTTATCATTCTTTTTCAAATATCCTTTAAATTTTTATCTGTTTTAAAATTCAGATTATAGTCGATTTTGGGTCGTTTTCTTCAGGATTATTTTGGGTAAGTGATTCCTTCTTGGTTTCATCCTTTTCCCTTAGGGTTTCCTCTCTCTTTCATTATGTTATAAAATTTCCAGAAGTTAGGGTTTGATCATAGGGATTCATTTGGTGTATTTTTGGTCAAATATTGTTATCTAGGTATGAATTTATCTTCCTTGTGGTGCGGCGGTTGTGCGGTTGACGTTTCGAAACAAGTTTTGAGGGATTTGACACTTTCGGTAGGTGATTTAGTGTGTAATAGTTTCTATATAATTTAGTTTTCTTGAATTACTTATTATTCATTTTCATAATATGATGTGTGTGGTGAAAAAATTGTTTATGTTGGATTTGGTTAAGCATTTATTTTTATAGTTTCATTTTAGCTTAAAATTTGGTGTTTTTCATATGTAACCCATTGGGTATTGTTTGGGATTGTTTTATAACATATGAATTTGGTTTAATAAAAGTTGTTTGGGATGAAAATTCTGATTTGGTGGGGTATTAGTGTGCCACTAGGTCTTAAAGATTTTTTTAAGGGTTCAAGGTGTAAAAATTTATTGTACTTCTTGAAAGTGATTTTGAAAACGTGTGCGTTTCATGTGGATATTTTGTGCTGTTGTTTGAGGTGTTTGTATAAAACATGGGGGTTTTTTAATAAATGATTTTGGGGCTTCCAATTCTGTTTTGAATTTGTTTTGTTGTGATTTTTTCCTTGAAATATGGTTTTGAAATGGGTTTATTTGAAAAGCTTTGGTACACTATTTAGAATTGTTTTATGAAAGTTTTGAGTGGTTTAATGATTTATGTAAGAGGTGAAACCATATTGGGAAGATATTTTGGATTGTTTATACTTTCAAATTAACCATTTTAAATATGAATAGTTCTTGTTATGTGATGTTTATCATATTTTAGGGACTTTATAAAATTGTTAAAGGATTTGTTGGATTGTGAAAGTTATGAAAAAAGTGTTGTGGGCTATTTTGGTGTGAGTTTGATTTCAAAATGAATTTGAATGAAAAGTGTAATTTGTGACTTGTGTGATGTGCATGGGGCTGTTTGGATAATGTGTGATGTGAAAGTGATATTTTCATGTGGAAAGTATATTTTTTGGCTTGTTGAACTTGTTTGAGCACAAAGGGAAAACCCGAGTATCTAGGTGGGTGGACGTGTACTAGTATGCTAGTGAATCCATGGGGTTTGGCCTTAGTTTCACTTAGCAGGATTGATGATTACAACTCTAACTAAACTATGATGATGATTATTGGGGACCATGAGGTTATGGGTATGTTCCCTACTAGTGGCTCGTGCCTGAGAATGGATAATTTTTGTGGTTACTCTCACCGAGATACGAGGTACTTGGGACCCACATCTAGCTAGTGCCTTGGGGTTATTTCCTATTTCTTGTGATAATTAGATCCTTTATACTTAACATCGGCATTTGGTATATTTGGATGGAAAATTAAGTAGCTTTTGAATTTATTTTAAAAGTGTTGATTCTTTAAATTATCCCACTTGAAAATAGTTTTTTTTAAGTTGCATCTTTAAGAAATTGTAACTTGAAATTACATGTTTTTGAAAACTGGCATGCTTTTCATCTTTGAATGTTTATCACATGGAATCTCTTAGTGGTAGAATCCTACTGGGAATTGTCTCACACCCTACTTACACCCTTGGGTGTAAGTAGACTTGGTTATTTTTGTTGTCACAGGTTTGGGTATAACATTTGTGCCAACAGTTCGGGTTTTCACCAGTCATTCATGATGCAGTGTTGTGGAGATGGCTAGAGAGAAATGCCTCTTGCCATGTTGAGGTTCATGGGCTGTTCATTTTTTTGTTTTTTTCCTTTGTTATAGTCTTGTTGGGTTGTTTTAGACTATGTAATTCAGTTCTGATTTACTGTAAAACATTGTTTGGTTTGAAAAATCCAGATTTGTTTCATTGGATTCTTTTATTGTTTTATGTTTATAAACTCGGGTAAATCCTTATCAATTTTCATTTTATGATACCCGGGAACTTGTTCCAGCCCGTGGGGATCGGGAACGCCCTTCGGGCCTTGGCACAAGCCAGGTTTGGTGCTGGTTTGATGGTGACCAGATCCGATTCGTGACAAAATGGTATTAGAGCATGTTCGTTCTCTTTGAGTGATGTTACTTGGGGAACAGTCGGGATATTCTGGAGTTAGGAATTTTGGGACTTGGAATTTCTATTATGAGTAGTGTGTCTGATCACCACACCTCATTATGGGATTCAATTCTCTAGGGGAAGTCGGTACCATTCATAGTCTTTTGGTATTCTTGGTTTAATGATGATTAGGGGAAATGAAAAGAGAGTTGGGTGAATAGTCTCAGTGAGCTCGCAGGGCCTGGCAAGCCATGTAGAGCCAGAGATATTCCCTAGAACACTCTCTGTAATAGTGAAGTGATTGGGATATGGCTTCCAACCATATGTCCAAGTCACCCACTGAAACTAGTTTCCTCTCGCATTGTCTTGTGTTCTTTAGTTTTGAAATCTTGGAACTTTGGTTTTAAAGTGACTTGGTTTTAAGAAGTGTAATGTTTTTGTGAAATGATTTTCAAATAAAGATGTAATGGTATGATTTATGAAATTTTGGAACTGAATATTCATAATTATTTTGAAATGGAAAATGGTGTGATTACACCTCTTTTGAAGGCAGAAATTGTATTGAAGTTGGTTTTGAAAAAGTGTTTCCAATAGAGTTTTCTAAACAATCATAGGGTATTTTAATGGGATGAGATGTTATGAAATTTATTCGAATAACATGAATGTGAGTTCTATTATAAAAGGTTGTGTCTTTCTGAAAAATTTAGTAATATTTGAATTGGGATTTGAAATCTTGTGGTTAGTGGTTTTGAGAAAAAGGATGTGTTGGTTGACCATTTTGGTTTTGAAAAGTGGAAAGATTTTTTGTTTTAACCTTTGGTATTTCCATTAGCAACCACATGCATGGGGTTATATGGGATGATGGATGGTTGATGGCATTACTGGATGAGTGTCGGGACGGATATGAGGAGGGTGTTTGGTGTGGCACAAAAACATGCATGTGTGAGGCCCATGGGGTAACATTGGTTGATACTCTTACCGCTGAACCATTTGTTTTCAATGTAATGGTTTTAAAGAAAAACATGATGTCTTGATGAATAGTTTGGGATGGTTTGTATTATGGGTTTTTGAAAATGATGTATTTGGGGGATTTTTTTTAGTCCAATAACCCCTCCTATTTGAACTGCATTTTGGGTTTATGTTTGGTCGGTAAGCTGGGTAGAAGGACTGGTTAGTAGTCTCCTCTGAGATATGTTTCGGGACACCTTTATGTTGGTTACCTTCATGTGTTTGGATCTGGTTTATGGGTTTTTTGACCAATGGAACATCTTGATTGGGTCCTTGGGTTCTACCGTTGGATAAGGTACGCCCCCATTTAGGGTTAGTGCACAACTGAAGTGAAACTCGAATTGTTTCGTTGTTGGAAAATCCTCCAGTTGATCAATGTAAGGAATCTTTTCTTGCGCTTTGTAGAATGAGTCTACAAAATTTACATCCTTGGTTTTTTTGGATCCTCTTGTTGTGGAAGAGTGCTCGTGGATGGTTAAAAGAGACCTTAGTTTCTTAAGCTACCCGATTCATCGAAGGTGGATGTTGTCTGGGGTTGTCAGTATGGATAGTGTCTAAGAGGGCCTCTGAGTCCTTCATAGTCTCTTCGAAGAAAGAGTTCACAATAAACTACCAGTGTGAGAAATCTGGTCACGAGAAGATATTGTGGCCACATTCTAGAATTATTTGTTGTTTAGGGATGTTGTATAAGGTCCCACTTGATGAATTGTTTATATCAGTCGCAATGGTCATGTTCGGTGATGCCTTATGATGTCATGTGCTCGATTGACCGTATAGGTGAAAGTAGTGAAATCCTCTGAGAGTCCCTGTTATATTGGGCGAATGTCTCCCTTTTAAAAACATAAAAATCATCCATTTTAGAGGAATATTAGTGTAGGTGTTCTTTACTTCTATTGTTTCTCACCTGAAGAAACAAGGTGTGATGTGTGGGCATCTTCTTAGCCCTCGTTTCAGTGAAATATCTGGATATGGTAAAGTGAGTTTGGAATGTGTTCTGCCTGGAAAACTTATATGGGATTGTGGTGTAGTTTTTGGTGGCACCGAAAGAAGAATTCTCATTCAGTGGGATTCCAAAGACTAACTACGAGGCCGAAGATGCTTCAATCATTTGAGCTCCAGCCATTGGTCTCGGAGAGAAGCTGGCTTGTAGTCAAGGGAAATCATAGGGTCATTTAAACCCTTGTACAAAGTACTATCGTAAATATGAAAGATATGAAGTGTTTAAAACTATGGTTTCATTATCTTTCTTCTGTTTTTCATGTTTGGTGGAAATAGGTGGAGGGCCTTATACCCATTACATCACCCAATGTCATTACCTCCCCCTTTTGTTTCTATTGAGTTTTTGGAGAATGGTTGGAAATTTGGCTAGACAGGATGAGCACATGGTTTGTGAATGATTAAGAGAGATTGTGTGCCTAGAAGTCATGCAGGAATATTGATCTGCACAGTTAGTTCATGGTTTTACAAACTGTGCGGACTAACCATGCGACCTTCCCAAATCTTGGATTTTTTGGGTTTTTTTTGTCCCGACACATGCTAGTCGGTTAAGATGGATGGTTCTTATGGTGGGGAAAACCACTATGATTCTCATGTATGTTCCTTCGGAAATTATGAATGGAAGTGTACCCTATGTAGCAGGGAGTCCGTTCAGGCCTCCCCCTATTATTGTCCTATTTTTGTCTCAGAAAAAAAATATTGGATGTCTCTTATGGTGGGGAGCGTATTTGTGTCCCCCTGTACCAATAAATTACATTTATCCATGGTATTGGCTTGGTTTAGATAGTCTTGGACAGAGCTATATAGCTTCCAAAATCTTTCATGGGAAATCTTTGGGACTAGAGAGCTCCCATTGGATTAGTTAAGGTAAGGTAAGTGTAGCCTTGTTCAATGTTATTGTTCGTTTGGGTGAATTTCTTGAGTCTTATTCGGATAGTGTTTGAGGAGTTTTCTATTGGGATAACGTATGAACATGATTGATCATTTTAGGAAAGTGGTATATTTTTTTCTTGTGAGAGTAATCATTAATTGATCACTGGAGGTATTTTGGCCTTTGGGGGTGGAACCTAGAAAAGGAGTACCTCTTGGTTTCTTAGTTGGGTTTGGTTGTTGCTTTGTCCTTGATGTGACTTTCTGGGGCAAAAAGTTTTCATGGTGGGGAGAATTTTCATATAAATGACTTATTATAAAGTTACATTCCATTTAATTTCCATTCATGCTTTGTTTTGAGGGTTTCCCAAGCATTTATGGAGGAATGGGTGAGTTTTTATGAAATGGGCCAAACCGTGAGCCCAATTCCAGATTTAAAAATAAATTTTGATTCCCTTATAACTTCTTCATTTTTCAACATTTTTCATCCATTACAATTCATAACTGTCATTACCTGACATATTAACACCACCATATTTATTTGGACCATTTATAAATCCATAATAATGGTGGATATGGGTTTTTATTTAAAAAATTGGGCCTGCCCGAAGGCCCATTTTCTATATTAAAAATAAAATTTAATTCTTTAATATCTCTTTCAATATTTACGTTGTTTCGGTGATTCCAACTCTCACCCGAGCCCACTTACCTAAGGCGTGCCCTCATGCCCTCCTCCCACAATTTGGAGCTCGATAGAATCACGAAAATGGTCGAAAATTCTCTAGATTTTAGAAATCGTCCAGATTTGGAGAGATAAATTGATCCTTTCATAACTCCTTCTATTCTTACTCTTTCTCCCCCATTCCAATTCCTACATGACCTTCTCATTCTTGTTCGAATATCCTTTCAATTTTTATCTATTTTAAACTTCATATTCTGGTCGATTTTGGGTCGTTTTCTTCCGGATTGTTTGGGGTAAGTGATTCCTTCTTGGTTTCTTCATTTTCCCTTAGGGTTTCCCCTCTCTTTCATTATGTTATAAAATTTACAGAAGTTAGGGTTTGATCCTAGGGTTTCATTTGGTGTATTTTTGGTCAAATATTGTGATCTTGGTCTGAATTTATCTTCCTTGTGGTGCGGCGGTTGTGCGATTGATGTTTTGAATCATGTTTTGAGGGATTTGACACTTCCGGTAGGTGATTCCGTCTGTAATAATTTCTAGATTATTTAGTTTGTTTGAAATAATTATTATTCATTTTCATAATATTATTTGTGTGGTAAAAAAAAATGTTGGATTTGGTTAAGCATTTTTTTTATAGTTCATTTTAGCTTAGAATTTGTTGTTTTTCATGTGTAACCCTTTGGGTATTATTTGGGATTGTTTTATAACATAAGAATTTGGTTTAATAAAACTTTTTTGGGATGAAAATTATGATTTGGTGGGGTATTGGTGTGCCACTAGGTCTTAAAGATTTTTTTAAGGGTTTAAGGTGTAAAAATTTAATGTACTTCTTGAAAGTGATTTTGAAAACGTGTGCGTTTCTTGTGGATATTTTGTGCTATTGTTTGAGGTGTTTGTATAAAACATGGGGGTTGTTTAATAAATGTTTTTGAGGGTTCCAATTCTGTTTTGAATTTGTATTGATGTGATTTTGTCCTTCAAATATGGTTTTGAAATGGGTTTTATTTGAAAAGCTTTGGTACACTATTTAGAATTGTTTTATGAAAGTTTTGAGTGGTTTAATGATTTATGTAAGAGGTGAAACCATATTAGAAAGATATTTTTGATTGTTTATACTTTCCAATGAACCATTTTAAATCTGAATAGTTCTGTTATGTGATGTTTATCCTATTTTTAGGGACTTTGTAAAATTGTTAAAGGATATGTTGGATTGTGAAAGTTTTGAAAAAAGTGTTGTGGGCTATTTTGGTGTGAGTTTGATTTCAAAATGAATTTGAATGAAATGTGTAATTTGTGACTTGTTTTATGTGCATGGGGATGTTTGGATAATGTGTGAGGTGGACGTGATATTTTCATGTGAAAAGTATATTTTTTGTCTTGTTGAACTTGTTTGAGCACAAAGGGAAAACCCGAGTATCTAGGTGGGTGGACGTGTACTAGTATGCTAGTGAATCCCTAGGGTTTGGCCTCAGTTTCACGTAGCAGGATTGATGCTTAAAACTCTAAATAAACTATGATGATGATGATTGGGGACCACTAGGTTATGGGTATGTTCCCTACTAGTGGCTTGTGCACGAGAACAGATAATTTTTTTGGTTACTCTCACCGAGACACGAGGTACCTGTGACCCAAAGCTAGCTAGTGCCTAGGGGTTATTTCCTATTACTTGTGATTATTATATCCTTTATACTTATAGTCGGCATACGGTATATTTGGATGGAAAATTCAGTAGCTTTTGAATTTATTTTAAAAGTGTTGATTCTTTAAATTAGCCCACTTGAAAACTGTTTTTTTAAGATGCATCTTTTAGAATGTGTAACTAGAAATTACATGTTTTTGAAAACTTGCATGCTTTTCATATTTGAATGTTTATCACAAGGAATATCTTAGTGGTGGTATCCTACTGGTCATTTGCTCACACCCTACTTACACCCTTGGGTGTAAGTAGACTCGGTTATTTTTGTTTTCACAGGTTTTGGTTTAACATTTTTGCCAACAATTTGGGTTTTCACCGGTCATTAATGATGCGGTGTTGTGGAGATGGCTTGAGGGAAATGCCTCATGCCATGTTGAGGTTCTTGTTCTGTTCATTTTTTTGAGTTGTTCCTTTTTTATAGTCTTGTTGAGTTGTTTTAGACTATGTAATTCAGTTCTGATTTTCTGTAAAACATTGTTTGGTTTGAAAAATCCAGATTTGTTTCATTGGATTCTTTTATTGTTTTATGTTTATAAACTCGGGTTAATTGTTCCAAATTTTCATTTTATGATACCCGGGAACTTGTGCCAGCCCGTGGGGTTCGAGAACGCTCTTCAGACCTTGGCACGGGCCGGGTTTGGTGCTGGTTTGATGGTGACCAGATCCGGTTCGTGACACGAACCAATATATTTATTCTTCTATCACCACCTATTATGGATGATAATAATGATAGATAAAAATAAAATAATATGATTTTAATATAATTCTTAAATATTAAATAAAATTTTCCACTTCATTCTTTACCATCCAATTAAAAGTAAAATCATCCCTCCTGCGTACGTGTAGACTACCACCTCACGAGATGATGATTTTATTTTTCTTCACTACCTCACATGAATGGTATATATGAGTGGGTTTAAATAAATAATATGTTATTTATGATATAATTATAATTTTATAAAGTTAATATAATATTTAACTTCTTTTACTCATGTTCATTGAAAAATAGAAATGTTACTCATATGTATGTACGGACTACCGTTTCTACGATGTAACGTAATTAATTTTTCATAACCACCTTAAATGGTTGGTTATTAAATTATAATTGATGTATGTAAATTATAATTATATCATAATTAATATTATTTAAATGATATAATCATAATCCATTTTACCACAATCAACCTACTAATGCTATTTTGGACACATAAACCTGACGTCCTCAAAACATACGTTGTAAACTTAATCGAATAATTAATCAACTATTACATGGTAATAAGTGAATTAAAAAGAATAATAAAAAATAAAAATATTCCTAATAAATTAAATAATTAACAGAATTTTATTATTTATTAATATAAATAATGTACATGAGAAATCAGACTCGGGGTAAGGGGTACTTTACCTTAAAACCTCATTTTAAATGTATTATTTTCTAAATTTATTTCCTCCACATATATTTTATTTTATTGATGTATTTAAATAGAAATAAATTAATTATAAAGGATATTTTATTTTTCCTTTTATCTTATTTCAAGGGTATTTTTAAAATGAATCTTTTTTATGTATTTTATACAAAATGTTTTGACTTTCTTAAAAAAAGACAAGAGGAATGTCCTATTTTAGCATATATGACGTTGAAATATTTTACCACGACTATAAATTTTAGATATATTTATTTATAATATTAAATTTTTTATTTAAATAAAATATTTAGTCCCTCTTTCTGGGTATTTCGGTTTTTCAAAAAGGGTTTTTTGAGGAAGGTTATTTCGATATGTAAAAACTCTCTTCCAAAGGTCTTCAAATGTGTTTTCAAGGGATTTATGGTGAAAATTTGAAAGCATAAAAATGTTTTATTCATGATATGTTATTTGAGAATTATAAATGATGACTAGTGATCCCGATGAAATTTAAATGTTGGGTGATCTGGATATAGCTTATACAGTTAGTGATCCCGATATTGCTCTCCAATGCATTGAGTAAAGTTCATTATGTTGAAAGGAAATAAGGGGAGCGTTAACTAGGGAGGTTTATCTTATAGATTTAACTAATATCTAGTTATTTAGGAAATTAATGAGAATACAGTATGAATATGATGATCTAATATTCCTATAAGGGTTTTCTATTTCTTACTATGGGTCTCTATAGGGTTTTCTTTGAACTAGAATTGTTTTTCCATGTGGAGATGATTTATTTTTCTGACTTAAAGAATAATGTTAAAAAGGTAAACATTTTTTGGGTTTTCATGTTTTTTACTAGACTAATTATTTTATTTACTTTATATCCTTTAATGAGATTTTTTTTATCCCATGTTTTCAAATATTTTTCACAGTGTTTAAGGATTAGTTGGAAAAAAGAAAAAATAAACTTGATAGTCTTGGTGATTTTTTATGAAAGGAAAACATTTTTCATTTTAAAAGTTTTATATTGAGGGAGAAATGGACATTATGTGGAAGTTTCTACTTGTAATATATGAGTTTATTATGTATTTTTGATGATCAAATTCCCTAAAACTATTAACATAAAAGATAATGGTAATGTAAGAAAGTTAAATACTTGTTATAAATCATGTAATTCAGGTTTTATTATGATACAAGTCCTTAAAGTTGGTATCAAAGTAGGATTTAGATAATTTTAGTGGTTAGATAAAAAATAAAAACCTTCAAAGATTCTAATTTATGGTTATGTTGATATTATATAACATTTAAAGATCACTATGTTACTTTATTTAATCTATGTCTCTTCAGAATGGTTTTCCACATAAGAAACAAAAAAGATAAAGTAGTAAAGTATTAAGTGGAAAATATTCTTCCAAATTAGCAGCATGGAAAGGTTAGAACTGGAACTAAATAGTTTGTTACTTTGATGGATCAGTTGACTCAGACTATAAATGGTGGTGGTATTCATGTTAGATGGAACCTAGATTTACCATAGAGGAATATGTCCATTATAGAGCATTTTATGAAAAAAAAACCTCTAGATTTAAATGTAAACTAAAATTTAGTGGTATCTAAAGGATGAATCAATATTTTGGAAAAGATATTTAAAGTCATGGGTTATTTATAATGTCAAAAGGTAACTATTTCCTTTTATCATTTTTAAGGTGAAGAAAATCAATGGTGGTAAATGTTTAAGAATACACAGGAAAGATAAGAGCTCAATGTAATGGAATAGAATGTATTTTAGAATATTTTCCTAGAGAGATATTTACCTAAGGTTGTTGAAATAAATATGGAGAAACAATTCTTGTAATTGAAGAAAAAATAGAAGGAGTTAGTTTCCTTATATGAATTAAATTTTACTCGATTGGCTGGGAATGTACTAAATTGTATCTGGGAACTTGAAATTAAAATTTAAATATTTTACATAGGATTGAATCCAAGATATCAAAGAGATTTGGACTCTTGTGAATTTAAAAGTTATGAGAAAATTTTTCATTGTACTGAGAAAGTATAGATGGGGTTTGCTAATGATTATCCATCATATGACATCAAAGGGAAGAAAAAATCTAGGTGGAAAGCAATGGAAATATAGTCAACAAATAAATAAAAAGGTAATCAAACCAACTATTCGAAGTGTGGAAAGACAAATTTTAAAGAATATTTATTTGGATATGGGAAATGTTACCAATGTTGTATGTTTGATTATATGGCTCATAAATGCATGGAAAAGAGTCACGATCTAACCAAGAATGGTAAGATAGATATTCATCCAACAATGAGATGTTTTAGTTATAAGGAATTGGGCTATTATGATAGCATATGTCCAAAGTTAGTTAATCAAGGTAGAAATCAATATGATCTGAGACAGAAGAGTGAAAAAAAATCTTTTGGGACTACCACGGTGGGCATTGGACCTTCGAACTAAGTGTTTCCAAGTACATTACTTGTTTATTTAGATTATGCCAATGCTTTTTTTTTGATTTAGGGTCTATATATTCGTTTATTTTTGAAAAATTCACTCATAAATTAGAAAATCCACCCAAAGAAATGGAGTCATAATTTTGATAAAAACATTTAGTGGTAGGATTAAGGTGACATAAATCTATAGGAATCTTCCTATTAACATATGTGTAAAGGATTTTTCTATAAATATTGTTGTCAAACCTATTGTATAATTTGATGTTATTCCGGGTATGGATTTAATTTCAAATTATCATGATAAGAAATATTTTTTAGATTAAGTGGATATTTTTTAAAATGAGTTCCAATTTATGTATAAGAATGAATTTATACCTTTTAATAATTTTTAAGAAGATGAGAAATCGATAAAATAATTATAAAAGGGGATCCTTGCTAGTTTTCCAGTGCCAAAGTGGAAATGGGGGAATATTTCTATGGATTTTTTAGTTTTATTACCAAATACATCTCAAGGTAATAATGCAATTTGAGTTATTATTGTCAGATTGACTAAATCTCTGCATTTCCTTCCTATTCGAGATCACATGTATTTAGATCAACTTTATATAATTTATGTTAAAGTTATAATAATATTGTATCAGTTCCCTATTTCCATTTTATCTAAACATGAACCTAGATTTACCTGATTTTTTTTGGAAATACTTTAGAATTTGATTGGTATTAAATTAAATTTTAGTACATCTTTCCATCCTCAATTTGATGGGTAGTTAGAGTGAATGATTCCTACATTAAAAGATATCCTTCGAGCATGTTCATTAAACTACATGGGATTTTGTTATCAATATATGTATTTATTTATAATTTATTATAATAATAGTTTTCATTCTAGTATACAGATGACACCTTTTGAGGCATTATTTGGAAAGCGATGTAGAACTCTGTCTTATTGTGATGAAGTTGGTGAAAGGAAGATGTTGGGACCTAATTTAATCAAATACATGGTTAAGAAGATGATGATAATTCAGAATCACATGAGAGAAGCTCAGAGAAAGAAGAAAAGTTATGCAAATAACTAGAGGAATGATCTTTCATTTGAGGTAGGCGATAATGTTTTTCTTAATGTATATCCTTGGGAAAAGTGTCATGCATTTTGGTAAAAAGTGAAAGTTAAGTTCATGGTTTATTAGAACATATGAAATCCTAGAGAAATTTGGAAAAATTTATTACCAATAGGCCTTGCCTTTGAGTCTATCTCAGGTACATGATGTGTTTCATGTTTCATTATTGAGAAAATTAGTACCAGATGCATCCTATATCTTGAGCCTTGAAATAGTACAGTTGGTGTTGGATTGAAATATCGATGGATATATATATTTGGTGGAACAATACAAGAGGGGGGGGGGGGGTGAATTTTAGGCTTAAAAACATATGAAATTAGTTTAAATGATCTTAAACAAATAAAATTTACAAAAAAACAAACAGCCACAATTGTATTGAATATAAAGGTATGATATGATGTAATAATGTAAGAAATGTAAATTAATTGTATTCAAAATGAATAAAATAATCAGAGTAATACAATACTGATGGATTCTACCATAAAGCATATAGAATCTATCGATACAATATGTAACAGTATAATTGTAATTGAAACAATTACAAATTAATATGAAATGAAGAATGAAAACAATACAATTCCCTTTCTAAAACAAACAGCAGCTAAAATGTAAAAGTATTACAAATCTTTTAACCCAAAGAGAAGGGTATCCATTCACCTAGGATAAACGGTCTGTCTTACCACCACCTTGGTAGGCCCTCAATATGATGATCAGTAATTCTATCTTGCTACCCCCACAATCCCTCGATATGATGATCGATACGTCTATCTTACTATCCTCGCAAGCTCTCGATTTTTCAGGTAATTGGCACCTCTGTCTTTCAAACACTTGAAAGCCCTCGATATGATTATCAGTACCACCGTCTTCCTATCCTCAGCAGCCCTTGATCGTTATCACATGATCAGTCTCACAAACCAAATAAAATCACTTAATAAAATACAAAAACTAATAACAATCCATTCATGTTTTTTAATCTCATGGAATTCGCATGAAGAAAGAGAGAAGTCACAACGTCTCTCTCTATAACTTGATAGTATCAAAGAATGATCAAAGCCTCTCAGTTTTACTTCACAGCTTCAAATGACCTCCTATTTGTAGGCCTTAGGTTCCAATGATCATATTTCTCTAGAAAACACGGAGGGAATTGGACACCTAGAATTATAACGATCACATTGAAACCGAAAACACAAAAACATTTTGATTCATTTATAACTAACTCCAGGACATCGTTTTGGATAAAAAAAGATATATGAAACAGATAATCATGAGTATGATTGATATAAAACATGTACTTTGATAAAGAATAAAAACAAGCATCTGATAATAGTAAAATATGAGCACAATTAGCATTACATAGTTCAATGTAATTAAATGATGCATAGAGGGTATGATTCACAAAAGATATTAAGATTAATAGAGTCAGTACGATTGACAGAGTCAGTATGAGTGACAAAGTCTGTACGATTGACAGGGTCAGTACGATTGACAGGGTCAGTATGATTGATAGAGTCAGTACGAGTGACAGAGTCAGTACAACTAACAGAGTTAGTACGATTGACAAAGTCAGTACGATTGACATATATGAATATATTTGTGATTTCCAAAACAAGACATAAAAGTCAAAAGAGGACTTTTGACTCAACAATATCCCCCTTTTTGGAAAGCGCAAAACAATAAGTAAGAACAAAAATAAATACTTATCTCCTTCTGAGTTATTGAAAACTCTTTTGAATATTAAATCAAATAAAACTAACTCCCCCTTAGGTATGTACTTTCATAAGGATTGTAATCATGAATTTTTCTTGATTTAGTATTATTTGTTTAAAACATCTTACTCTTATAAAACATTCCCCCCTTTGTGATTTACAAAAATAATGGGGTAATCTTGAGTTTCCTGAAAGAGTTAGAGAGACAAAAATGAAATGCAATGGGAAAAAGAACATAAATCTCATTAATATAACAAAAGTCTATAGTATTCTAAAAGAAAATAAATAATGAAAGATACAACAAAAACAGTCATTTGTTTTCTATTTCATTTTCTTTCTTGATCAGCTCATGAAGAAAAACATTCATATTCTTTATTTCTTTATTATCTTTTGATATAGAATCACCCTGGGATTTGAGAAGATCTTGTTGATCAGAAAAAAGTTGATCTTGATTCTTGATAGTCTCTTATTGGACTCTGATTACTTCTTCAAGAGTATCAATTTTGTATTGAAAATTCTTATTTTCTTTAGATAACACATAATTTTGCTTCTTCAATAGAACTATTTCATCATTGAACGATGAAACCATTGAAAAATCTGACTGGAAAGCATTAATTCTCTCTTGTAGCTCTTTTATTGAAGGGATATCGACTCCATGAGTCATTGAAATTTGATTCATCCTTTCAATAGTTTCTTTGTCAAGATTATTGAAAGTAATAGCAGGATCATTTGAAATCCTCCTTAAGTCTTCAATTTATATTTCATGATCATTTACTGAGATTTCTTTTTTGTATGACCACTTAGTTATTCTAATGCAAGCCTTCTTATGAGCAGCCGAACATTCAGATAGTACTTATAAATCGGATTCAATTGACAATACTTTCTTTCTGAGTTCCCTAATAGAACCAAAATTCTTCATTTGATTTTCAGTGATGAAATCAGTTTTCCCTTCAAGTCTGAGAAAATAAGGAATAGTATTCTCAATTCTCCTCAATACATGAACAATGTAATCACTTTTCTTGAGAGAAATTGTGTGTTCTGAATCAGTATCCTCATCATATGAATCCAGTCCATTTGATCAGCTTGAGTCTTCAAATGGCTATTCTCCTTTTGCTTTTTCCTTTTCCTTTCTCTCTTTATCCACTTTGTCATTAATAAAAATTACTTTTTCATTATGAGAAGATTGTGCACCTTGCTTCACATGAGAAGGAAATCTTTCTGAAGGGGTTTCAAGAGATTCGGCTGGTACTTGATCGACATGGGGAGTTTGATGAATGCCTTCACTTTGCTTTTGAAAATATTCCTCTCTACTCTTTTTATAACTTTGAAGAAATTCCAAAATAAAATATCCTTCCTCTTCTTCAACAACCTGTATTTCTTTCAAAATTTGTTTCCCATTCTCTTTTTCTAGAATACTTTGTACGATGGATTCTTGATGAAATTATTCCGTTAGTTGAGCACTAGCCTCCTCAACCATTTTCATAATTTTTGAAACATCAAAATCCTGAGATTTCCTTTTCAAAAGAGTCTTCTTCTTCTATTCAGCCTAAATAGTGTCCTCTACCCTTATCCTCTCAGCAAAAGCTTCAGCTATATCAAAATCGAACTTAGGATCACCTTCTTTTCTTTGTTCTCTATATTTCCTCCACTTTCCCGCAACTTCCGTGCTGTATTTAGGTTTCTTCTTTGTCTTAGAACTGGTTTTCGGATCTGACTTTTGAGGAGCAACAACAGTTGGATTATCTTTTATCAGCATAGGTGGTGATTGATTTGGTACCGATTGATTTTGTACCGATTCAGCTTCAACATCTTTGACAAAAACCATTGAGTTCTAATCGAAACAAACATACAACTTCTTCAGCGTATTCTTACTTATCCAAGAAGGCTTCAGTTATTTCAATTTATCTTTCAAAGGAATATTACAAAACTTCAAGCTCTCAAGAATGATTTTTTTAAGAATAGAAGGATACATAATCAAATGAGACTTAATTTCTCCTGAGTTGACATTCTTGATTATTTCGAAGATGTATCCCATGAGATTTACCTTTCTCATGTTTATAAGATTGTCTAGCATGAAGATATCATAAACCATAAGAGTTTATCTATCCCATTTCCTTGGGATAAGAAAACCTTGAATCCAAATCACAACAAACTTGTTATCTGGAGATAAATGAGATACCTTTCTCTACTCTTCATTTATTATAAATAATGACTTTTCAGCACGTTCTTTATTAAATGTTCCAACTTTCTCTGGTAGTTTATGAGATGGACAAAAAGAATCACCTTATGTTGAGATATTTAGATAGTGGGCTACTTGTTTCACATACATTGAAAATTATCTATCATATACAACAAAGATGATCATCATTTTTTTGTAAAAAGACACAGTTTTGTAAAACTGAATAACTTCTTCAACAAGAATCAGATCATGAGATGCAGGTTTTTCAACACAATGATGTTTCCAGCCTTGAAACAAAATAATCCTTCTAATTTTTGAATCATACATGTCAATGTAGACCCGAGAAACTAACCTTTATCTAAAGAAGACTTTCCCTGAAAATGTTTTTGAAGACATTTCGGTACGAGTGTTGGTAGGGGACTGAGACATATAGATGCGGCATAGAGAAGATCATACAAAGCCTTAAAATAGAGGGGCAGAGCATCACCAAGAAATATGAAAAACTGGAATGGGTTTGGGGAGGGGGGCTTTATTTATAGATGAAAAAATAACTATTGATCTTCTATGATTGATATTAGAAGAAAAAAACCAAAGATAGTATTTAAAGGTATGAAAATGAGAAAAGAAACATGTAAGAAAGACAAAACAAAAGAAATAAAGTACATTTTAGAGACTCTTATGGAAATTTCTGGTTTAATAGTATTAACATAGAATAACACAATAGAAAAAAGAAAAAACATGAGTTCGAGAAAAAAGAATACGATCGGTTGTGAAACCGACAGAAAACAAATTCATTACCATTGGTTGTAAAGTCGATGGAAAACAAAGTCATTACCACAGGTTGTCAAGCCGATGAAAAACAAAGTCATTACCATAGGTTTTCAAGCCGATGGAAAACAAATTCATTACCATAGGTTGTCAAGCCGATGGAAAACAAATTCATTACCATAGGTTTTCAAGCTGATGGAAAACAAATTTGTTACCATAGGATGTCAAGACGATGGAAGACAAAGTCATTACCATAGGTTTTCAAGCCGATCGAAAAAAAATTCACTACTATAGGGTGACGTGGAAATGGAAAACAAAGTTCTTACCATAGGTTGACATGCTGATGGAAAACAAATTTGTTACTATAGGGTGACGTGCCGATGGAAAACAAAGTTATTACCATAGGGTTACGTGCCGATGGAAAACAAAGTTGTTACCATGGGTTGACATGCCGATGGATAGAAAATCAATTCGGTAACTAGACAGAAATGATGACAAACAGAAGGTAAAAAATTATAACTAAACATTCAAGATTATAATCAGAAAGACAGAATAAAAAACCAAAAGAATAAACTGATAAATAACACAAAAGAACATTAAGTAAAATGTTCTCCCCCTTTTTAAGAGGAGTTTTTTAATATAAGGAGAAGTGTAAAACATGAAGTAGATATGAATGATTATTTTAATGTAATCATTCCTAGCTTCTATTTTATAAACTCAAATCTATCAGAAGGTAATGGTTTTGTGAAAATGTAAGCAAGTTGTTCTTGCATTCCGATGAATTGTAAAATAATTTCCCCTTTTTGTGTGTGATCCCTAAGAATGTGATTCCTAATATCTATGTGTTTTATCATGAGAATTATGTGCTGGGTTTTTACTAAGAGCTATGGAACTAGTATTATCAAATAGAATTTTTGTTTTGGAAAAACTCAATCCATAGTCAGTGAGTGTGTGTTGTATCCACAACACTTGAGCAAACAACTTCCAACTGCTACATATTCAGCTTCAGCAGTGGAAAGTTCTACTGAGTGTTGTTTCATACCGGACCAAGAAACCAAGGAATCTCCTATGAAATGACATTTTCCAGATGTAATCTTTCTATCCATTTTACAACCACCAAATTCAGAATTTGAAAAACTTTTTAAAACAAAATCATTTCTCGAAGAATATAAAAGACCTAGACCCAGATTCCCTTTCAAATATTGAATGATTATTTTCACATCTTTTAAATGCGACTCTTTTGGATTAGATTGGTATCTTGTACAAAAGCATACAGAAATCATTAAGTCTGGTCGACTAGCTGTCATGTATAAAAAACTTCCTATCATACCTCTAAAGGTTGATTGATCTACTAGTTTCCCAGTTTCATCAAGATCAAGTGTATTTGAGATACCGATTGGAGTTCTAATACTTTTAGTATTGTTATATCCATACATTTTGAGTAAATCATTGATATACTTATGTTGAGATATATATGTTCCTTCTGGTTTTTGTGAAATTTGAAAACCTAAAAAATGTTAACTCACCCACCATACTCATTTCAAACTCAAATTTCATTAAATTCGCAAAAGAATCAGCTAAAGACTGATGAGTTGATCTAAATATGATGTCATCATCATAAATTTGAACAATCAAAACATTTTTATTTTCCATTTTTAAAAAAGTGTTGGATCTGTTGTACCTTTTTCATAATTATTTTTGAAATAAATCCTATAAGTCTATCATACCATGCTCTAGGGGCCTGTTTAAGGCCATATAAAGCTTTGGTAAGTTTAAAAACATGATTAGGATATTTTGAGTCAAGAAAACCAGGGGTTGTTCAACAAAAACTTCTTCTTGAACAAAATCGTTTAGAAAATCACATTTAACATCCATTTGAAATAATTTGAAATTAAATTAAGCTGGAAAGGCTAATAGAATACAAATTGAATCAAGTCGAGCTACCGTAGCATACATTTATTGATAGTCAATTACCTCATCTTGATTATAGCACCTAGAAAAAAGTCTTGCTTTATTACTTACAATAATTCCATTTTCATCACATCTATTTCTGAAAACCCATTTTACACCAATTAAAGCTGTTTCTTTAGGTATTTCAACTAAAGTCCAGACTTGATTCCTTTCAAATTAATTTAGTTCATATTGCATTACTTTAATCCAATCTTCATCACCTAAGGACTCACTTGGACTTTTATGTTTGAATTGGGAAAGAATGGAAAGATGTTCTATTTCATTTCTCAAGTAATTTATTGTCCTTATAGGTTGATTTACATCGCTAATGATGTTATCACTAGGATGATTCCTAAGAAGCAATTGATTTGGGTTTTGTAAAACCATTTCATTAATGTATGGTAGAAAATATTTTGGGGTAAAAGTTTCAGAAATAATTTCTTGAACATTTTCCTTATTAGAAGGATCTTCTAATAGTGGTTGATGAATAGTTTTTTAAAACACATACGAAGATGTAGGTTGGGGTTGTTTGAAAACAAAAGGATTAGTTTCATCAAATTTAACATGCACTGTTTCTTCAACAGTACAAGTATTTTTATTGAAAAATCTATAAGACATAGAAGTTGTAGAATAGCCTATAAGGATTCCTTCATCATATATTGGTGTGAATTTTATTAGATTCTCTTTAGTATTTAGAATGAATAATTTGCATAAAAAACTTTAAAGTATGAAACATTAGGTTTTTGGCCATTCCACAACTCATAAGGTGTTTTATTAAGAAATGGCCTCGTTAAAACTTGATTTATAGTATAACAAGCAGTACTAACAGCTTTATCCCAAAAGTGATTAGCAATTGAGTATTCACTCAACATGGTTCTTTTCATTTCCTTAAGAATGCGATTTCTTCTCTCAACAACATCATTTTTCTCAAGCATTCTTGGAGCTGAAAAATTGTGAGTAATACCTTATTTACAAAAAAAAAGTTTCAAAATATGAACTTTGAAATTCACCACCATGATCACTATGGATTGTTATCAATGGTTGGTTTTTCTCATTTTTAACTTGGGCTCTAAAACTTTTAAATAGAAAAAGGCTTCATAATTCTTTGTTAGAAAATCGACCCATGTAAATCTAGTAAATTCATCAACTAAAACAAATACATTATATTTGCCTCAAATGCTTCCAGTTTGTGAAGGACCAAAAAGATCCATGTGCACAAGTTGTAATGCATTAGAAGTTAAAAATTTATTAATTGATTATAGCTAGTTTTATGTTGCTTTCCAAATTGACAAGCATCACAGACTTTTGAATAATCATATCTATGATTCGGTAGACACATTACAAGTCTTTTCATTGAATGTTTACAAATATTTCTTAGGTTGTAGTGTCCTAGTCTTCTATTCCATAGACATGATTGGTCTTCTATTGCACTTAAGCGGGGTAAATTTTGGCTCCTAAGGTCTTCTATGTTAATAGTGTATACATTCTCTTGCTTATGGGTAGATAGAATGAATTCCTCCTTGAAATTGTGAACTAAGCATATATCATTTCTAAAATTCAAAAGGTATCCGTCATCACATAATTGACTTATGATGATGAGTTTGTGCTTAATACCTTTGAGAAACAAAACACTTGAAATAAGAACTTTTCTAAGAAAAACTATATTACCTATTCCAACAATCATTCCTTGAGCATTATCTCTGAAGGTAACTTTTACACCTTTTTTTCGATAATATTTTCAAAGAAATATTTTTTTCCAGTCATATGTCAGGAACAACCACTATCCATGTACCAAATATTCTGGTTGGTACAATTCTTATCTTCCTTGAAAAGAAACAATTAGTTTTTCAGAATCCAAACATGTTTGGATCCAGAAGGATTAGATAAAAGAATTTTAGGATTCCACATTTGTTTTTAAAAATGAGCTTTATAAAATCCTAAAGACTGAGTTCTATTAAGACTACAATCTCTTTTCTAGTGCCACCACATTGACACTTAGTACAAAAAAGGTACTTTGAGGAACAAAATATTTATTGTTAAAAATCGATTTAGAATGAGTATAACCAATACCAGAATGATTCCTCAAAGGTTGAATTTGAGAATACGTTTTATCAAATTTTTCCTTACCATAAGTAAAATTTGACAAACATTTCTTTAAATAAAAAATTTCTGACTTTAGTTTTAAAACTAAGTTTTTATCATCTAAAACATTTGATTTTGAACTAGAGTTAGTCTCAAAAACATTTTTCTTATAACTTACATTTTCAAGATCCTTAGAATGTTTATCCTTATCCGAATTGACTTTCTCAAGGGTTTTTAAAATACTTTCAAATTCGTAAATTTTCATATCAAGATAATTAGAAAGATCTGATACCTCTTTAGTTAAAATTGAAATTCTAGAATTTTCCTTATCAAGATTTTTCTTGAGTTTAGAATTTTCATTCTCAATAAGTTTAGAAAACCTAGACACTTATTTATAAGAAGGTAACGTATTATCTTCTTATGATGAAGATTCATCATTTGAAGATTCATAAAATTTATTATCAGTATAATTTGATTTCAGTGAAACATTTGTAATTGCTTCAGCATTTTGTACCTTAGCCATGAAACAATGATCTTAAATTGGTAGTCTGGCTATAAGTCCAATATTCATTTGTCCTAAGGATTCATATTCTGAAGAATCATCTGGTGAATTTCCACCACTTGCACTCCAAGTGACATTTTCCTTAATAACTTTCTTTGTCATGTAATACTTTTTTTATTCCTTTCAGAATGATTCCCTTTTCTATATTTTCTCTTCAGTAAAGGACAATCAGGTCTTATATGACCTAATTTCTTGCATTCATAACATTTTGCCTATGAATCTTTCTTATCCTTCCTATCTTTCTTTTTGAATATTTATTATAAGTCTTTCTTTCCCACAATCTTGTTCATCCTTCGAGAAAGATTGGTTAACTCATTATCCAAATGATCACTATCACTTGATTCTAATATAACAACTTTCTTAGCTAGGATCTTGTTATCCTTTCAGGTGTTTTAGCTTTAGACATGGTAGTAAAAGCTACACTTCCATTTCAATTTTTCTTCTTATTGAAATCAGAATCTCTCTTCATTCTTGTCTCGTGCTGTAGAAGAGTTCCAAAGAGTTCATCAAGAGTAATCTGGGAGACTTTTCTATTTTCATCAATAGCTTTTTTTACTCCAATTTTTTAGCATTATATCAATAATTTTATTCTATATGAGCTTCATCATCAAGAAATTTTTCTCCCATATATCGTAAACTATTGAAAATTGTCATAAATCATTATCTCACATTATATACTGGTTCCCCATAAGGAAAAAGAAATCCATGATATTCTGCTCGAAGCATTACTCTCCTTGTTTCTATAACCTTGGATGTACCAAAATGTGTGACTTCCAATTTCTTCCAAACCCAGTTGGCTGCTTCACAAGAAGATATCTGGATGTATATATTCCTAGTCATAGAATAAAGAAAAGTATTGTGTACCTTGTAATTCATTTGATATTCTTTCTTTTCTTGATTGGTGAAAGTAATGACTTCTTTGTCAGGAATTTTGTAACCTCCAGTAAGCATAATAAAATTATATACACCATTATTGATAAAAAGTGTCTTCATTCGATCTCTCCAGTACTCATAATCATTCCCATCAAAGATTGGTGGTCTGGTTGGATTTAGATTGTCAATTCATCCAATATTCATTCATTCCATCTAATAGAAAAAAATCTTTTCCACTCGACACATTAGTGTAGTAAGTATTTGAAACAAAAATTAAAAGAAAAAATATAGTATGGAAAACAAATCAGTGGAAACCTCCTCTGATACCAATTGTTGGATAAAAATATAGATGGATATGAATATTAGGTGGAACAATACAATATGGGGGTGAATTGTAGGTTTAAAAACTTAAAACATTTGTTTAAATGATCTTAAACTAATACAATTCACAAAAAAACCACAATTGTATTGAATATAAATGTATGATATGATGTAATACTATAATAAATGTAAATTAATTGTATTCAAAATGAATACAATAATCAGTGTAATAAAGTAGTGAAGGATTCTACCATGAAGCATATAGAATCTATCGATACAATATGTAAAAGTATAATTATAATTGAAACAATTACAAATGAATATAAAATGAAGAATGGAAACAATACAATTCCCTTTCTAAAAAAATAGCAGGGGAAATGTAAAAGTATTACAGTTCTTTTAACCCAAAGAGAAGGGTATCCTTTCACCTAGGATATGAGGTCTGTCTTACCACCACCTTGGTAATCCCACGATACGATGATCGCTACGTCTGTCTTGCTATCCTCCCGAGCCCTCGATTTTGCAGGTAATTAGCACCTCTGTCCTTCAAACACTTGAATGCCCTCGATACAATGATCAGTACCATCTTCTGCCTATCCTCAGCAGCCCTCGATCGTTATCACCTGATTGGTCGCACAAAGCAACTAAAATCACTTAATGAAATACAAAAAACTAATAATGAGTCGTTCATGTTTTGTAATCTCAAGGCTTTCACACGAAGCAAGAGATAAGTCACATCGTCTCTCTCATGAACTTGATAGTAGAAAAGAATGATCAATGTCACTCAGTTGTACTTCACAGCTTCAAATTACCTCTTATTTATAGGCCTCAGGTTCCAACGGTCATATTTCCTCCAATGGTCATATTTCTCCAGAAAACACAGAGGGACTTGGACACATGGAATTATAACGGTGACATTGAAACAGAAAACATGACTTCATTTTGATTCATTTGTAACTAAATCCATGACATTGTTTTTGTTAAAACAAAAGATATATGAAACAAATAATCATGAGTACGATTGATATAAAACATGTACTTTGATAAAGAATAAAAACAAGCAAGTGATAAAAGTAAAATATGAGTACTATTGGTATTACTTAGTGAAATGTAATGAAATGATGAGAATAGAGTATGATTCACAAAATACAGTACGATTAACAGAGCCAGTACGATTGATAGAGTTATTATGATTGGCAGAGTTAGTATGATGGACAGAGTTAGTATGATTGACATGGTCAATACGATTGGAAGAGTCAGTACGATTGAAAGAGTCAGTACGATTGATAGAGTCAGTACGATTGACAGAGTCAATACGTTTGACAGAGTCAATACGAATGACAGAGTCAGTACGATTGACAGCGTCGGTACGAGTGACATATATCAATAGATTTTTGATTTCCCAAACGAGACATAAAAGTGAAAAGAGTACTTTTGACTCAACAATTGGAAGAGAATTATTCCTATTAGGAATAGAAAATTCAATTTATTGACCATAATGAGCAAGTATTATGGGGTAAATTGATTCAGTAGGTTAGGTTTTCTGGAAAAAAATATTATTTAAGAAGTAACATGAGAATCATAAAATTATATGAAGGGAAAATATTCCCACTTAGTAAGTAATGAGTAAAATTTTGAGGACACAATTTCCAAAAGGGGGGAGAATGTGGAAACTTGAGAAATATTAAAAATAAATAATTTCAGTGACTCATTTTAAACTCCCTGAGATTTTGCGAAATACATTTTCAAATGAATTTAATTTTTTGATATTTTTAATTACACTCAACACTGAGTTTAAATGTAACATGACATACTATTAAAATATTATTATTTAATATGATATTTATCACCTAGATATTAGAATGATGAGTATGCATAAGATTAACTAAATTAGGAAAATATATGGTTTAAACATGTATATAAAATTAATTCTTTTCTGATTAATTAATTAAAAATAAAAATAAAAATTATTTGGAAGTAAAGGAGATCTTTTTCTGAAAAACTATTTTTATGGAAAATGAATTTTACATCAATAAATTAATCATTTTTTTTGAATTATTATAATTAAATTTATATATTATATATTGAATCAAATTTTTAACATTCATTTTATATGTTTTGTACAAGAGATAAGAATAAATCCAATTTTACGCTTAAAATTGTATTTTTCTCAAAAGTTGTTTTTTTGCCTTTTGTGAACTTAAATTAATAATAGTTTTTAACACTTTTATAAAAGATATTTTAAAAAATAAACTTAATTTTTGAAATAAAAATTTAAAAAATATCTTAGAGGGAATTTTTTTGATTTTTTTGAGAAGATGATTTTTTCAATGAATAGTGAAAAATACTGGTTTTTATTAAGAATTTTCATTTCTTTTAAATAATTATAAAAATTAAAATTGTTTTAATATGGTTTTTAATTTAAAATTAGTTCAATTTTATAAATATTAATCCAATTTAGTTCATTAGAATCAATTCCATATTAAATTTTGATATAAAATCTTTTCAAACTTTTGAACATTTTCTCTGTCAAAAACCACTTTCTCTTCGCATATGCAAGATTAATTTTAAATGAAAATTTACCATTTATTTGAATGGAATTTGGAAAAATGGATTATATATTTGTAATAATAATAATTTATATTATATAATAAGTTCAACTTATTATTTTGACCATAATGAATAGTAAAAACTGTAAAAAAATCCAGGATTAAGGTAAAAATGGGTTAATAGGCGGGTTAAACTAAAATTATAATTGTTAAAAGTGACCAAAAAATTTTCCAAAAAAAATTTATAAATATATTTAAATATTATATCTTATATTTTTTACAATGGACCATTTTGGTGAAATCTGGAAAGTGAAAAGCATGGGCACATCTTTTTCTTTTCAAAAATTACAAGTGTGCCACTGACCTCATTTATAAAAGGCCACCCCTCTCATATCCTATTCACAAATTAAAAACCCATTGGATTCAAAAAATGCTGACACAAACCAATTCCTTAATTCCCTACTACCATCCTATAAGACTTGTTTTTTTCAAGAATTCAACATATAATGACTTTTGGTGAAAACCAAAAAAAGTTGTCCAAAGAAGAGGTAACACCCCAAATCAAGCATTTTATTTTATTTCTTCATCAAAATAATTAAATTATTATTAAAACATTATGATATTATAACCTAATTATATTAAATATAATTTGATATTATATTAATTTCATAACCTAAATCCTTCTCCTCTTCCATTAAATGGGTCCTGAAATCATCATTCATGTCTACGATGGACTACCGCCTCACGAACAAATGTTATTAGTTTGCCATAAACACCTAACAAAGATGTAAATAATGATGTATTTATTGTTTATATACAATATTTATAATATTATTATACTTTTTAATAATGATATCACATATTACTTCTTACTTTCCATTTTATGGTCATATGACAAAGTTGTATGTGTATACGGTGGACTATCGCCCCCTGAAGCGAGGAAATTCATTCACGATTTAAATGGAATATGATAAAGATTATTTTAATGAATATATTTTATATATATTACATAAAAAGTATTATTTAATTGTAAAATATTATTTAAATTTATTTCTTTAAACCTGTCAAGAAAATGGAATCAACGTTCATGCGTACGTACGACTTACTGTCTCTATGAAAGGTGTATTTCATTTTCTATATCTAAATTCTATAGACGTATATAAATACATATATAATTAATATATATTATATTTATATAATGTTTAAAATTCTGTAGATAATGTAACCATGATCAAATTAATATGACCAAAAAAACAACAAATCAAAACATACATGAAAAACAAAGCAGTTATTTCTTGAACATGACTTTAGCATTAAATTGTTAATAAACTGGTAAAAGGTCATGAGTAAATAAAATATATTATGATATATATAATTTTTGTTCTATAATATATTTATAATAATATTATATTTATTTTATAGTAGGTTTGAACATGTTAGAGGGAAGTCGATACATAGGGTAAGAGATTTCTAGTCCGTCTTTTATTTACCGGAGACATAAATTCACAACTCATTTATTTTGTGTGGTTTATATACTAAAAATTTGAAATATTATATCATGAATATTATTATTTTAATGAAATTAAAAGTTTAATTTTATATTATTCATTGATTTTTCTTCTGATTGAAAAGATTACTAAAGCGGTAAGTGATTTCCGTCTCACTTTTTACTTCTGTGAGGCACATGCTATATTCAACACCTATTTATTTTATGTGTAGTATATACTACCCCTAAATTTATTTTATTATGATTCTTCAACAATTATTGGGATTTACATATCCATTTCCGTATTTTTCTTTCATGGGGTTTATGGTACAAAATTTACCAAAGTGATAAGGGATTTTTGTCTCAATTTTTCTTCCTTGAGACATATATTATGTTATGCACCTATCCTCTTTTATAAGGTGTATATAAAATCCATTAGACATGTAATATCATGAATTTATTAATTCTCATGATATTTTATGTTTCATTTAACATTATTCCTTCATGGGGTTTATGATTCCAAGCTACCAAAGTGGTAAAGGTTTTATGTTACAATCTCATTGTTTATCGGGATTTCTCTTGATTATGTTTCAAATGATAAAATATTCTAATTCATCACTAAATAAATTCTTTATTTTTATTATACTCAGGTTATGTCATAATAATAAATGATTTACCTTAATTTTCCTCTCTTTATCTACTTAAGTGTTCAATATAACCTTTTTAATAAAAAACATCTTCATTTCTCTCTTCAGTCGAAAACCATTTTTCTTCAAAAATAATGTTTCTAAAAATGTTTTAATTTTTTTTAAAAATTTCCATTGGTTGTGATATGAAGAAATTTTTATGAAACCAATTTCATTTCATGAGTTATAATACGGTGAATGTTTTATGATATTATGTCACACATATATATGATTTTCAATATGTGACTGGTGGGACCTTTATCTCCTTCCAATGAATTGGGTAATGATTTATATCTCATGATACAAAAAAGAGTGGAATGGAGAGTGAACCTGATTTAGTAAGGGTATTTTTCCACTATTATGGTCTTGGGAGTGAACCTTTACTGTTATGGTGGTTTAGGGAGTGAACCCATTTCACTCTTGTAGCTTTGGAAGTGAGCATTGAGTACTATGGAAAGGATTTTCTATACTTATTTCTATGACACAATTCTATGTCTTAAGCCAATATTATTATCTCATGAATCATGTTATTTTATTTCCTTATGATCCATGTATTATGAACTTCCAATCTTTATTACATGACTCAATATCATGATATTTGATATACAGGGTATGGTTTTCAAATTTTATTCTCATGTTCTCATATCCTTATGCTTCTGATAGGTTGATATTTCTTTTTTTACCCTTACCAAGCATCTTAGCTCACCCTTTCTTACTTTTTCTACCCCTATGTTGTGAAGAAATGTTTTAAGTATGGCATGATTATAAATATAACTTAATGGAAATATATTTGTAGTGAATATTGAAGATCTTTAATGAAATAAGAAGATAGAATATTTAGTCTCCAAAGACACGAAAACAATATGGTACTCATGCATTTATTTTTTGTAATTTAATGGACATTAATCTAAAAATATGTAATATTTATAAATGATAATCCTAGGTTTTTATATTATTAATATTCATTAATTAGATTTTATAGGGTCACATTCATTATAAGAATATTAGTTATTTTCAATCAAAATGAAATAGCTATATTCTAAGTATCATGTATTATATTGTTTTTTAATGGATTTATTTTTTAATTTTAGGAATTGAATTTTATATACAGTATATTATTTTTTAATTCTTCACGTTGAAATTATTTTACTGTGAATTTTTCAAAATTTCCTAAAAAAATTGATTTTTGGTTGAATAACAGAAAATACTGATTTTTAAAGAAAACTGTATTTTATTTTCTAGTATTTGAAAAGAATAATTTATATTTGAATTGGTTTTATAATTTTATTAGTTTTTTTTGTTAAAATTAATTCAATTTATACCTTTTGAATCAAAATTATACTTAATATTGGTATAAGATAACTTTATAATTAAAAGGCATTTTCCAGAAAATTGTTTTTCATTACATTTTGTGTTTTTATATTAAATTAATTTCTTCAATTTATAGAGTTTGAATCTTTAAAAATGTATTCCATATTTATAATCATAATTTCAAAATTTAGTAGTGAGGTCAATTTCATTTTTGATCATTATGAATAGTAACTTCGGTAAAAAATGTGTCACCATGGAAAAAGGCCGGTTAAACAAGGTTAAAAATATGTGATAAGGAAACAAAATATCATCCTAATTATTATTGGATAAATTTATTTCAAACACTATCACCTTATTATTAGAATTTATTTTTTTATGAGACACTTTTCCAGGAAAATGACTTAATAATATTTAAATATTTTGAAACATTCCAAGTGTGTCCTCTCCCTCACTTATAAAAGGACACCCACTATCCTCTCCTTTCCACACTTAAAGAGCCAATTATATCATCCAGTACCTACCCATATCTCTTACTAGACTTCCTCCCCACATCCTATAGGTTTTTTATTAATCAAAACACATACCTTTGAATGTTGAAGGTGAAAACCAAGAGAGGTTATCCAAAGAATATGTGTAAGTCTCAACTGAGATCCTTTGTTTCATTTCATTCTCTACCTCCTTCAATCCTTTAAAAACTATTTAGATATAGTAAAATAATTATATACCATATATTTAAATGGTATTGTGTCTACTATATAACCCTTTTTCATCTTTTTTAACCATCTAATAGAAAATAAAAACATTGTTCGTGTGTACGATTGACTACCACCTCATGAACCGATATAATTTTTTCCATCAACGCCTCTTATGGATGGTCATAATGATAGATAAAAATGAATAATATGATATATATGGTATAAATATAATTTTTAAATAGTAAATAAAATATTATACTTCTTTCTTTACCATCTAACATAAAGTAAAAACATTTCTCATGCATACGTGCAGACTACTGCCTTGCGAGACGATGTATTTTATTTTTCATCACCAACTCACATAGATGGAATATATGAGTGGATTTAATAAAATAATATTATATTTATAATATATTAATAATTATATAAAGAAAATATAACACTTACTTTCTTTCCCTGACATTCATTAAAAAATGGAAGTGTTACTCATGTGTACGTACAGACAACAATCTCCATGATGTAGCATAATTAATTTTTTATAACCACCTTATGTAGTTAGTTATAAAATTTTTATTTATGTATAAAAATTGTAATTATATCACAATTAATATCCTATAAATGATATAATCATGATCAATTTTACCATATTCAACCTACCGAATCCATTTTGGACATATAAGTCGAACGTCCTCAAAACATCTGATGTATAATTAATCGATTAAGTAATTAAGTGTGGAATGTTAAAAAGTGAACTAAAAGGAATTAAAAATATGGAAAATATTATTAATAAAGTAAATTTTTTAAATAACTTTACTATTTATGGATATAAAGAACATACATGACAAGTCATACTCGAGGTAAGTGATACTTTACCTTAAAATATCATATTAAATTTTTTATTTTTTAAATATTCGTTATATATGTCCATAATCATAAAAAATATTTTATAAATGTATTTAAATGTATATAAATGAATTATAAAAGAAATTTTATGTCTATTTTTAATTTCTTTCTATGATTTTTTAAAATTATTATTTTTACATATTTTATATGAAGCATTTTGACTTTATTTTCGAAAGACAAAAGGAATGTTATATTTTATCATATATGGCGTAAATAGATTTACCCACCAAAACAATAATTATTTTGATTTATGTTTATGATTCCATGTTTTTTCAAAGAAAACACTTTCTTCCTTTGTTTTGGGTATTTCATTTTTTTAAAAAGGGACTTTATAGGAAGAATATTTCGATATCTGAAAATGCTTTGACATATGTTTTCAATTTCGTTTTCAAGGGATTTATGATGAAAAGATGAAATATTAAAAATGTTATTATAAGAACCTGATTTTTCACTCAGGTATGGATCATTTAAATTTTGGTCTGATTCTCTTTTATGAACCAAATATGGATGCTTAGTGACTTCATGAAGGTCTTAGGGGTGACCGAGGCTTATTTGGAGCCCAAAAATCAGTTTTTTGAGAGAAAATGGCATATTACATGGTTAGAGGAAATCATGTGAGGTAGCCCGCACGATTAGTTTTAACCATTTGTGGCTGGATAATGGAGTGATATGGGGTGCACAGTTTTCCCTAACCACAAAATTTGGGCGGCATGGTCATGCATGAAACTATGAACAAATTGAAAATGTGATTCACACAATTGGAACACAGTTTCCCTAATAGTGCAGGTGCCCTATTCCTATAGCAGATCATGCACAGTTGGTACATAGTTTGAAAAACTGTGTGACCAAACTGTGAAGAGGCTATTTTTGGTTGATTTTACATTTTTTTCCTTTAAATTATGTTTTAAATTCACACCTCTTTTATTTTCTCTCTCTAGTGAATATCCCCTCATATGTCTCATCTTTAGAGCCCATTTTTTAATCATAATCTGGGATTTGATACTGAGCGTCGAAGAACCACCTGCCTCATGGGATATGCACAGGTACATTCTTAGTGTCCTTTTAATATTTCATTATTATTCTTATTCTTATCGATGGTTCTATTTAGATACATGCCCATATGCCCTATTTTTAGGGTGTTGATCCATTATTCAGATCTCTTCAAATCCAGGAAAAATTAGAGGATGATAATGGACCAAGAGAGTCATACGAGTATGAGGGAGGTGGTATATAAATCATTCCTTAATATTTTTTGTTTTATAAATTTCTGTGTGCATGCATCGATTTCATAGGGAATCATTTATTTAATTAATATCCTTACTTTTAGTCTTTAGAACTGTGTTTTAAGGCCCACACCATATATGTTAATCAATTTTGGTGGTTTCATCCACAAAACTGACCACCCCATGATGAGTGATTTTCCATAATGGGCGTTTAGTTATTAACGTGTGTGTTTTGACCACCGTTCTGGTATGCCTAGGATTGAACCAGCAAATAGAAATCCTCCCTCATTAAAGATCTATTAAAATGTGAATTGATGAATGGACTCGACCATTTTTCTTTTCACTTGACCCGCCTAAAGTAAGTGATTCAAATTGATTATCCAACCTTAAATGTAATTGAAATGTATACTATGTATATGAATTGGACATATTAATTGTAAATGAAATGATGGTTTCATGTATGCATCACCCCTTTCCACTTATGATGTAATGTAGTGGAATGAACCTAATGAAATGATATTGACTTATATGAAATTAAATGGTTGCATGACCCCTTAGCCTTTTCACAATAATAAAATGCAAGGATTGAACCGAATAAACTCTTTAAATGTTATTACAATTACATGGATTAATTAAATAAAATAATCAATTATAAAGTGACTACTATTATGGACCTTTACATCATTTTAGGAGTGGTCAGACACAAGTTATCTTTTCGATTCCTGAGGGAGTGCTTTGAGTGCTACTAGACACCATTCTAATTTAGAGAAGCCTATTTCCAAGGGTGAGACCCACCATGGAACTTGATATTTTTCTATCAGTGGATGCCTGGTATAACACCATAGGATCCATACTTTACTATTATAGTATGCCTTGGATATAATCCTTAGATCCAGCATGGCTTCTATGGATATGAGATACCTTGGTTACATACATGGGTCTAGCCAATTCTTATCCCATTTTACCATGGATGTATTCCTTGGACTCGGTTATATTCAAGATTATCAAATTCCTTGGATGATGCTCCTTGGATTACACTCTTACCCCTATATCCAGGCTATAGTTACAACTGAATATTGTTCTGAGGTATGTGCTTGGAATTTGTAGACCAATGTCGCCATGACGTCCCCATGTCATGCACCAGCTGGGTGGTGATAACCATGCTCGAAACATGGTGGTCCATAATCCGTATGTCTTACTACCAGGCATTCCACTTGAGAAATATCCTATTGTACCTAATATGGGCACTGATTATTAGGTTTTTTATTGTTTACTATGTCTGATGTAGTCCATGAAAGGTGATCTACAACATGCACCGATAATGGCTAATCTGACATGTTAGTTCTAGAAGAATCATCCTCATACCTTCTCAGAAGATGGTGGTCCACAGGCTACTGAATCTTGAATAGAGGCCACCCTTTCTATCTATGATCATCTAGAGATGCCTCTAGAGTGGAGGGTCAAGCATAATTTGTACATGTTGCATGATTCGACCAAGTTCTGGTGGGATGTGATTATCTAGGCCAGTCACCATCAGGGAATCATATGGGATGATTTACAGACTTCTTTCTATGATCAATACTTTCCTTAGATGATGGGAGATGAAAGAGAAATAGAGTTCATGCATCTCAAATAGGGTCCTATTTCAGTCATGGAATATTTAGGTTGTTTCAATGAGTTACAGTTCTTTGCACCACTTCTAGTCGGTGATGTGATTTCCTGTGCTAGACGCTTCAAGGATAAGATCGTGTATGCCATTAGTGATTAGGAGAATTTCTTTCACCTACTAAACTTTTCTGAAATAGTATTATGGTCTCTTATCATTGAGAAAAACCCAAGGGATGGTGATAGAACCAGTCATAGAGGACCGGTACTGAATTAGGACAGTAGTTCTTCCGGCAGTAGGAAATTTTCCATTGAGGTTTCTTATCAGGGAAGTGGAAGCCAGAGTACCCATACTGGAAGCTCAATGGTGTGCCATTGGTGTGGATGATAGGGGAATATGAATCCTCAGTGTGATAGATACCCTATGAAGTATCGGGCTTACGACCGTATGAGGAACCTTCAGAGATTCTGTCGGGCCTTTCCATCATCTTTTAGTGGAATAGGATTCGCACCAATACCACCTTCGGGGGTATGTTCTTTTACACCATGTCAGGTGAGGAGTTGGAGTAGCACTGGTAGGACTGGACAAGGAGGAGGTCATGACCATGGTATTTGGACTTTGGATTTCCAGCACCACCAGAAGAGCAGCCTTGATCATGGTAGCCTAGATATTGCACCAGATCATGGATTAGGTAAGTTTTATGCATTGCAGTCGATACCCAAGGATCAAGCTATAAAACCATCTATATTACAGGGTACCATTCTAGTAGCCTCAACTATTATGTTTTCTTTGTTTAATATAAGTTCTTCACACTCTTTCATATCCTTGTCTATCATGGAAATTTTCGGACTGGAAATACAATATTACTATGGTGAAATGACCCTGGATAAATTGTTGGGAGTAAATTAAAAGGGAATACACATTTATAGGGACATTCCCCATGAGGTCGGATGTTACCCTTTCTTATGGGACATCTTTGTTCTCAAGATGATAGGCTTCAATGTCATTCTTGGGGTGGATTGGTTGGTTCCGTATAATGCCTTTGTAGACTTCTATCATCGCAGGGTATTGTTTACATCACCAAAAGGAGGTAGTTATCTACACAAGGGTGAGTGGGATATCCAAGTTAGTAGAGCTAGACCATAGCATCATGGTCTAGGTGGGGTGACTGCCCAGATTTCCATTATATTCATTTTGGAACTAGGTTTAAATCAGGGTGAATTCCCTCCAGTATTAGATCATTTAATGGATGTTTTCCCCGACAAATTTTCTATATTACCTTATGATATAGAGGTAGAGTTTGTGATTGAGATAATTCTAAGAGCATCTCCAATGTCTATTCCTTCATACAGTATGGAACCTATAGAGATCTAGGATCTCAAGAAGTAGTTGGGGGATCTAGAGGCCAAATGTTTTTTATGGACTAGTACTTCCTCTTGGGGTTTTCTCATGATTTTTACCAATAAGGAAGATGATAACCTTCATCAATGCATGGATTACTGATAGTTGAACCATCTGACAATCAATAACTGGTATCCACTTCCACATATAGATGATATATTTTACCATCTCTAAGGAACTGGGGTATTTTATAAGATTGACCTAAGATCAGGCTATTATCAAGTGCAAGTCAGGCTATCATACATACCTCATACAACATTATATAGCATGTATGATCTATATGACTACCTCATTCTAATGTTTGATCTTATAAATGCACTATATGTTTTCATGGCATTGATGAATAGGGTGTTCCATCCCTATTTGGATTTTTTTTCATAGTATTTTTGGATGACATCTTGGTGTATTCTTACACTCATAGTGACCATGGTAAGCACCTTGATATTTTTCTGAGTACACTGCGAGAGCATCATCTTTCTGCACATATTTCTAAGTGCAACTTCTAGATAAAAAAAATTCACTTATTGGTTCATATTATCTTGGAATTAAAAGTATCTATAAAGCTAGAGAAGGTGAGTGGTTTGATATCCTAGGATCATCCAAAGAATGTGTTTTATATATGGAGTTTCTTGGGGATGGCGGGTTATTACATGAATTTTATATAGGATTTATCACATCTTTCTTCACCTATTACCGGTCTTACAAAGAAGGGTGTCACGCTACCGTGGTTAGAAGAGTGTGAGAAATCCTTTCAGGAGTTGATAGAAAGGATTGTATTGCCACCTATTCTGATTCTTCCAATGGATGGTAGAGATTATATAGTGTTATATGATGCATTAGGAATTGGCTTGGGAGTAGTACTAATTCAAGAGGAAAGAGTATTTTTATACAGATATTGGTAGTTGAGGACCCATGAGAGAAATTATCTGACACAAGACCTTGATCTAACAATAGTTGTCATTGCCTTACATTTCTAGAGACATTATCTGTTGGGTGAGAACTATGTTGTGTAAACGGACCATAAGAGAATCAAATATATCTTTACATAGCATGAATTGATCTTCATATATTAGATATAGATCTAATATCTTTATTCCTTTGATTTTGAACTTTCTTATAATCCTAAAAAAGGCAATGCGATAGTGGATGTACTGAGTTAGAAAACTCATGCACAGGTCGTACGGGAATCCAGTGATGAATTGAAATTGATGGACCAATTTTGTGAGCTATATCTAGAGTATTATGAAAATCACAAGTAGTATTATCTTCCAACCTTGATAGTTACCTATTACCTCCTTGAAAATGTGAAGATCAGGAAATTTTTCAGATCCTGAGGGTTTGGTTCTTCGTGAGATTATTTTAGGAGATGACCCACCTCTATATTAGTCTCTGGAGAGAGACAACATCCTATGTATACATGGATGTGTCTGAGTTCCTATAGATATGATAGAGGAACTAATTCAGGAGTCCGACATTTCTCAGTGGGCAGTTCATCCAAGAATCCCCAAGATGTACCGAGATATGTGATTCCAGTATTGGTGGTCTGAGATGAAATGTCAAATGGTGGGATTTATCACTAGGTCTTCAACTTTTCAGTAGGTTAAGGGGGGAACCATTGACCTATAGGATTATTACATCCATTTGCAGTTTTATAATTTAAATGGGAAGATATTTCTATAGATTTTTTGGTTGGCTTATTGAAGTCACCTAGAGGTAGTGATGCTTTATGGGTAGTGATTGACCAACTGAAAAAAGTAAAACACTTCATTTCTATCTAGGAGACATTCTCAGTTGATGAGTTGGGAATTATATATGTCTGTGAGATCATATAATTAAATTAGGTCCCTCATAATATCATTTTATATAGGGAATCTCTATTTACGTCATAGTTTTTTCAAGGGTTACAGAAGGTTATGGGTACACAGGTGCTTCTAAGAACATATTTACACCCTCATACCAATGGACAGTTGGAAAAAACGATAAAAGTTCTGGAGGAAATTCTCTGGGCATGCTTCCTTGATCTTTATGGTTCTTAGGAAAATCATATCCCTCCCATCAAGTTTCCTTACAATAATAACTTTCAGGAGACAATTATGATGTCTTCTTTTGAGGGCATGTATGGTAGGCCATGCTATTCACCCCTATGCTAGTTATAGGCAAGAGAGTCTTCCCTACTAGGTCTACATATCATATAGGAGACTTCAATGTGGGTTCAGCTGACCAGGATGTATATGTCTACTACTCAGTCTAGAAAGAAATATTTTGTCGATCACCACAGATGAACTCTAGATTTTGAGGTCAAGGATCATGTTTTCCTGTAGGAATCACCGAGGCTAGGGATTAAATGGATAAAGGGGAAAGGAAAGTTATCACCATATGTTTTTAGGCTATTTGATATTCTATAGAGAGTTGTCCCAGTATCCCATCAGTCGTTATTAACTTATAGGTATCATGCCATGAACAACGTCTTCCATGTTTCACAGCTTCATAGGTATCATGCCGACCCATCTCAAAATTTTTAACCCAAGGAAGTTGAGTTAGATGAAAATGCTACCTTTGAGGAGTATCCTATACGAATCGTCGAATGGAGCATAAAGGCTCTATGAGTCTAGTATATCCCATTAGTATGAGTGAAATGGAAGAAAATTTGTGACCATGATGAGACTTGGGAGCATGAGGCCGATGTACATGCCCAGTGGTCAGAGTTATTCTCAGACAGTGTTTCACTTCCCTTGGAAGGTGAAATCCGGGAGGAATTCCATTAAGGGGGGAAGACTATAAGAACTCAATTTTTCACTCAGGTATGGATCCTTTAAATTTTGGTCTAATTCTATTTTATAGATATAATATGGATTCCTAGTGAGTTTGCAAAGGTCTCAGGGGTGTTCAGGGATTGTTCGGAGCCTAACACCCAGCTTTTTGGGAGAAAATGTCTTGCTTTATGGTTAGAGGAAACAATGAAAGGCATGCCACATTGTTAGTTTTAACCATGAGAGGCAAGACAGTGGGGTGATATGGGACATACAGTTTTCCCTAACCATGAGATTTGGGCTGCATGGCTATTCAAGAAGCTGATGACAAATTTTAGAGGAGAATTACATAGTTGGTGCATGGTTTACCTAACTTTGTGGCCTAACCATGCAGGTGCCTCCTTCCTATATAAAATCCTGCACATTTGGCATATGGTTTGGAAAACGGTGCAACCAAACCTTGCAGAGTCTATTTTTGGGGGATTTTACATTTTGGACCTTAAATTATGTTTTAAAACTCACCCCTATTTTCTTATTTATCTCCAGTGGGAAACCCCTCTTGTTTTTCTTCTTTTGAGACCCTTTTTATTCCTAATCTAGGATTTGATATCGAGTAATCGTCTGGTGTCCAATCGAAGTTCCATCTATCTCATTGGATCTACACCGGTACATTCTTAATTCCTTTTTAATATTTTGTCATTATTCTTCTTATAGATGATGGTATTTAGATTCCAGATCTTATGACCTATTTTATGGGTGTTGATACATTATTTAGATATCTTCCAATCTAGGCCAAATTATATTCTGATACTAGATTAGGAGAGTCGTACGAGTATGAGGTAGGTGGTCTATAAATATTTCCTCAAGATTCATTGTTTTATAAATTTATGTGTGCGCATAACGATTTCATTAGGCGTTGTTTGTTTAATTAACAATCCTTTCTTGTAGTCATTAGAAATGTGTTGTAAGACCCATTCCATATATGTTAATAATTTTTAGTGGTTATGTCCACAATGCGAACCACCTCACATAGGGTGATTTTCCATATTGGTCTATTAGTTCTTGACGTGTGTGTCTGCACCACCGTTCGGGTGTGCCTAGGCTTGGACCCTCTAATAGAAAGACTCTATCATAAAATGACTATTGAAATGTTAATTTATGAAAGGATTGGACTATTTTTTATTCCACTTGACCCACCTAAGGTAAATGCTACAAATTGATTAACCCGGCTTAAATGTAATTGGAAAGTATACTAAGTATATGACTTGGCCTTGTTAAATGTAAATGAAAGATGGTTGTATGAACATATCACCCATTTACAATTATTATGGAATGTAGTAAAATGGACACAATTAAAAGATTATATCTTATATGAAATGAAATGGTTGCATTCCCTCTTAGCCTTGTCATACTATTGAAAGACAAGGATTGAACCAAACAAACTCTTGAAATGGAATGACCATTACAGGGATTAATTTAATAAAAGAATAAATTATAAGGTACCTACATGTATATGAACCTCAAAATAATTATAGTAGTTGTTATACTTGAGTGATATTTTGGATTCCTGAGGGAATTCCTTGAGTTCTCATGGACGCCATTCTAATTCAGAGATGCCGGTTTCCAAGGGTGATACCATCCTTGGAACTTGATCTTTTTCTATTAGTGGATTCTTAGTATGACATCATAAGATCCCTCCTTTACTATTATAGGATTTCTTGGATACACTCCTTGGATCCAGCATGGATTCTATTGACATGAGATGCCTTAGTTACATCCTTGGGTCTAGCCATCGCTTATCCCTTTTTTACATTAGATTTATTCCTTGGACTTAGTTAGATTGACTATTGTGGAATTATTTGGATGACTCTCCTTGGATTATACTCTTAACCCTATATCTAGGATGTAGTTACAATTGCGTTGGTGACCCTTGAGGTCTACGTTTCATTGGTTATCAGCTTTGAACCTTTTCATTATAAATAACATAAAGATGCCCTATTATATCTTGGATCCATCACTAGTATCATGTAAGAGATGGATATGACTCACATGACTTATATATATATATAAACTGGAACATAATTAATTAATGAACTAGTTACATGTTTAGACACCAGTTGAGGGCTGAAGCAGGTACTTGGGTATTTATGTTACAATATTCTTTTACTTTTATATATTCATGTTTGAAAACTATTTAAATTTATAATATATGGATTGGATGTTATATATTCCATTGGTGGGGGACTACTAAGGATTATATCACACCCTATTCAGGCCTCTATTGGAACCCAGGAAGACTACATGTATACAGGTGTTGATAAAGGGAAGTGTTTGGCTTTGGACACTTGATTGCATGACTTCTTAGGATAGAGCTGGTAGGAGATGATCAAGCTGAAGCTAGGGATGCCGGGGAGATTCTCTTAAGGCCATTTGTCCCCCCAGGCTCGGGGAACCATTGAGTGGCATCCGGGTCTGGGACATCAAAAGTTTATTCATGATATGGAACTTCATAATTATAGATTATGATGAGTAATCTTGATACAAGTTATATGAATGGTGATCCTTATATATATTATATGGTGGTTGAGCTTGATATAGATCTCTAATGCATTGGGTAATGCTCCTTATCATTTAAGGAAAGAAGGAGGGAGTAAACTGGGGGATATTTCTCCTGTAGATTTAACCATGGATCTAGTTATTTATGATATGAGTGAACACAAATTATGAATATGATTCTATATGAAACTTAAAAGAGTTTTCTATTTATTTATTTTCATCTATAAAGGTTTTTATTTGAGCTATAATTATTTTCCGCATGGATATAATTTATTTTATTCTCTTAATGAATATTGTGAAATTGTAAAAATTTCATGTTTTTTTCACTAGAATAATAGTTTTATTTCCTTTATATCCTTTATTGATCTTTCCCCCCCTCATTCCATGTTTTAAAATGTTTTCACAGGGTTTAAGGATGAATAGGAACAAAAAAGAAATCATGTTAAAAGTCATGAAGATTTTTTATGAAAAGAAAACATGTTTCATTTTAAATGTTTTATATTGTTGTAAAAATGGAAACTAAGTATAATTATTCACTTGTAATATACAAGTTTGTTATATATTTATTATAATTTAATTATCTAAAATTATAAACCTAAAATACCATGAGAATGTAAGAAAATTAAACCCTTGTTATAAATCATTTAATTATTGATTGATTAATATAAGTGTCCTTATATTTGGTATCAAAGCATGGTTTAGATAATTTTATAGGTTAGATAATAAAATAAAACCCTTAAAAGATTATAATTTATGGTTATGTTGATATGATATATCATTTAAATATTACCATGTTGTTTTATTTAATATATATCTATTCAAAATGGGGTTTCACAAAGGAATGAGGGAAGATGACGTAGGAAGGTATCAAGAGGACACCATCCTTCAAAATTAGTAGCCTGGACTGGTTGAAACTAGAACTAAACAATTTTTTTCTTTGATGGATCAGTTGATGAAGGTTATAAATGGTACTGGAATCCATGTTAGAGAGAAACTAGATTTAACATAGAGGAACATTTCAATTTTTGGGAATTTTATAAAATAATACCCTCTAGCTTTCTATGGAACCTCATATCTAGTGGTAGCTGAAGGATGGATCAATGTTCTTGAAAAAATATTCGAATCCATGGGATGTTCATAACATCAAAAGTAAAATCTCACTATTTATCATTTTTAAGGCAATGTTGATTGTTGACAATCAATGGTTAATAATATTAAGGAAATAGAATAAATTTAGGAAAGGGAATGTATTGAATTTAATAATTATTTCCTAGGGAAATATCTCCCTAAGGATACTTGAATCATGATGAAGAAAAAATTCTTGGGATTGATGAAAAAGGAGGAGAAGTTATTTTCCATATATGAAGTAAATTTTACCCAAATGTTCGGTTATGAAAAAAATTATATTTGAGATCTTAACAAAAAAATTAATCAATTTTACATAGGATTGATGGAAAGATATGAAAAATCTTTGGATTTTATGAATTTAAAAGTTGTGATAAATTTTTTCATTATGATGAGGAAGTAAAAAAGAGTTTTCCAATTATTATTCATCATATGAAATTAAAGGGAATAAGCGATCAATGTTACATGAAATATAAATCTAATTATTAAATAAATCCAATGGTAATCCCCCAACTCTTCCAAGTGTGTAAAGATACATTTTAAGTAATGTTTATCTTGATCTGGTTAATGTTAAAAGTGTGTTAAGTTTGGTTATATGGCTTGGAATTGAAAATAAAAGATTCATGATCTAACCATGAATGGAAAGATAGATAGCCAGCCAACAATGAAATGTTTTAGTTGTAATGAATTGGAAAATTATGCTAACATATATATGAATTTAGTCAACAAAGGTAAAAATCAATAGGATCGAAAATTGAAGAGTGCATAAAAATATTTAATGACTACCTCAGTGAATGCTTGGCCATTGAATGAATTGGTTTTAGTTACATTTCTTGTCTATTACGATTATGAAAATGGCCTGTTTGATTCAGGTTCTACAAATTCATTCATTTCTATGAAAATTTATATTAAATTATAAATTTCACCTTAATAAATGGGTTCATAAATTTTTGTAAAAATATCTGATGGTAGAATTAAAGAAACAAGAATCTATAAGAATCATGCTATTAATATTCAGGGAAGTTTTTTTCTTGAAACTCTTGTTGTCATACCTCTTATAGAATTTTATGTTACTCTAGTAATGGATTCAATTTCAATTTATAATGATAAGATAGATTGTATAGATAAATAATTTGTTTTCAAAATTAGTTCTAGTTACTTTATAAAAATGAATTCAAAGCTTTGATAACTTTTCAATAAGTTGATAAACTGATTAAAGGCCAAAGTTAAAGTTACATAACTCATATTATTAAAAGAAAAGAAAATTTTCATATTAGATATGTTCCAATTATAAATGATTATATAGATGTATTAACAAATGATTTACCAATTATTATTCTTGATCGAGAGATTGAATTTACTATTGACATAGTTCTTGATGCTAGGAAAATTTCTAAACATCCATATCAAATGTCTTAGGAATAAAATTTGGAATTGAAAAAGTAGTTTCAGGAGTTTCTTGATAAAATTTTAATTAATCCCATCAATTCACCATAGAGTGCTTCTATTTTATTTTTTTTATAATGAAAAATGGTCCAATGAGGCCTTTTATTGATTATAGATCCTTAAGTAACATCACTATTAATAATAAGTATCCTTTACCTCATATTGATGATTTTTATGATCATCTCCAAGGAGTGTGAAATTTTTTTATGATTGATCTCAGGACAGGGTACCATCCATTAAAGGTGAATGAGGAAGATATTCTTAAGATGAAATTTAAGACTGGATATGGACATTATTTTATTATTATTATTTCTTTTAGGTTATCTAATGAACTTATATATTCATGGATATCATGAATAGAGTTTTCCATTACTATTTGGATAAGTTTTTGTCTGTGTTTATTGATGAAATTTTGTTATATTCTAAAATTCATGAGGATCATGGAAGAAACCTAAGAATTGTTTTGTTAAAATTGAAAGAAAAGTAGTTATATTGAAAATTTAGTAAATGTGAATTATGGTTACAATAGATTTCATTCCTTGGGAAAATGGTTTCTAAAGATAACATCAATGTTGACCCTACAAAAACTAAATTGGTTAAAGAATGGATGAGACCAAAACTTTTTATAGAGATTTTTAGTTTTCATGGATTATAAGGATACTACCGAAAGTTTTTTAAAACATTGCGTGATTATCTATATCACTAACTAAGTTAACTAAAGAAGAAGTAAAATTCATTTGGATGAAATAGTGTGTTGAGTGTTTCCAAGAATTAAAAATAATATTGGTGTGTTCTTCAATTTTATACCTTATATGGTGAGTTTGTTATATAAAAAAGGATTTTTTGAAGGGACTTGGTTTTTTTCTCATAAAAAATGATTTGGTAATTCCTTATTCTTCAAAATAATTGAAAACACATGAGAAAAATTATCCAACACATGATCTTGAACTAGATTTCTTGGTTTATACTTTAAAAATATTGATATATAATTTATATGGAGTACAATGTGAAATATATACTAATCATAAAAGTTTTATGTATACATTCACTCAAAATGAGTTGAACATGAGGTTAACAATATGGATTTAACTCAAAAAGTATAATAACTTCATGGTTTACTATATTTTAGGTAAAGAAAATAGAGTATTGGGTACTTTGATTTAGAAATATAATGCATCATAAAATACTCAATGTTTAGAATATGATCCTTTAGTTTGTGATTTTATAAATGTTGGAATAGAAATTATGTATGCGAGAACTCACTCTATTTCGTTTTTGTGTCAATGCAGTCATCATTAATATACTAGATTAAGAAAGCTCATAAGGAAGATTGTGTTTTTTAAAAAAGGAAAAATTGATTAAGAAGGGATGTTTCCTAATTTTAACATTGATAAGAAACATGTTTTGAGATTTGGGAAAATATTACGTGTGCCAGCTATCTCCCATATTAAAAATGAATTGTTGAGTGAAGATCAAAACTCTCCCTTTTCTATTCTTCCCGAAAATACTAAGATTTATATATACCTTCACGAATATTTTTGTTGGGATGGAATGAAAATATATATTGCTGAATTTACCATTAAATGTTTGAATTTTCGATAAGTTAAATCCGGAAAGCAATTATTGAAGGTGATACTTTAGCATTTTCTAGCATTAGAGTGGAAATGAGAGAATATATTCATGAACATTATGGTTGAATTACCAAATACATCGCGAGGTAATAATGCGATTTGGGTTATTTTTGATTGATTGAATAAATCTATAAATTTTCTTCATATTCTAGATAGTATGTCTTTGGATAAGATTTCTAGACTTTATGTTAAAGAGATAATCATATTTCATTGGGACCCTATTTCCATTATATCTGACTGTAATCCCATATTTACCTAAAAGTTATTGAAAATACTTGATAAGTTGATGAGTGCTAAATTAACTTTACGTATGGATTTCTATCCTCAATTTTATGGACATTCATAGTGGATGATTTAGACTTTGGAATATATTCTTTGATAATATTCATTTGACTACCACATAATTTGGGATGAATATCTATATTTGGTTAAATTTTATTATAATTACAGTTTTAGTTATAGTATACATATGACTCCTTTTGTGTAATTATATAGAAAGGGATGTCGAACACCCAATTTTTGGGACAATGTTGGTGAAAGGAAGAAGTTGGGGCCAAATTTAATCAAAGAGATGGATGAGAAGGTGAAGATGATTTAACATCAAATGATAGAAACTCATAGAAAATAGTTAATATATATAGATAATTGGAGTAAATATATTTTATTTGAGGTAGGTGATCATGATTTTTTAAAGTATCTCTTTGGAAGAGTGTCATTTTTTTAGAAAAAAGTGAAAGCTAAGTCCATGGTTTATTAAACCATATGAAATATAGGAAAAGGTTGGATTAATTACATATGGATTGGACTTTACTATGAGTTTATCTAAGTTATATGATGTGTTTCTTGTTTCATTGTTGTGGAAATATGTTCTAGATGCATCTCATGCCTTGAGCCCTAAAATAGTATAGTTGAAAGAAAACATTTACTATAAGGAATAACCATTTTAAATTATTGACCATATAGAGAAGTTATTGTGGAATAAAGTGATTCATCGGGTTAATATTATTTTGGAAAACCCATACAATTGAATAAGAAACATGGGATAGTGATATCTAATGAGGTATTCATGAAAACTATTCTATGTGCTAGTGACTTTGATAATTGGGTATGATTTGAAAGGATTTATTGAAAATTATTGGAAACAAAATAGGTTGTGAGTTCTACTTCAATAGAATATTTCCTTATAAAAAAGGAAATAAGAAGAAGAATCATATAAAGAATCCTGGGGTGGTGGACCCTCCAATCAATTCAATCAATTCTGAATTTGTTTTTAAATCTAATTCTAATAGTGTTTTAGAATATCTTCGCAAATCATTAAATCTGGATAACCCTATAAAAGTGGTAGAGGATGGTTAATCCAAGGAAGGAGTGGCAACACCATCAATTCATACATTTGGAGAGACATTATACAACAACCAATAAATGATCCAATCCTTATATGAGAAGGACGTTCAATGGGTGATTATGAATAAAGTGGGATATGCATTCATAAAATATATTTCTATAAATAAAAAAATACTAAAACAAGTGGAGGTGTCCTTGGATTATGAATTTATTAAATTGGGTGAAAAAATGAAAGGCCAAAGTCATCTCCTTAATAAATTGCACATAATTTAGGAAAACAAATTTTCATAGAGAATGAGTTGAAAGTAAGTATTTTCCCTCTCAAAACAAAACATGATGAGTGGATAAAATCTAGGATAGAATCTATATTAAGGATTAAGGATAGTAATATCCAATTATTATTAAAAATTTAGAATATCAAGGAACATAAAGAGTGGTTAAAGACCTATAATGAAAATAAGAAGATCATTTCCATGAAAACCTTAATTAGTGGAGTATGAAAATTTTCATATCCAAAATTAGTGAATAAATAGAATATTCTTACCAAATTTGGAAGAGATAACTCTCAAAAAAGGGTATCCAAAAAAATATACATTTATGGAAGATAGGGGTACTCTATGATTGTGTATTTAGAAGACCAAGGGATAAATGGTGGAAATAAATCTACTACAACAAAATCTCAATCAAATCATAATTATACATGGTAAGTTTTTAATGAGATATTCTTTATTTGTGTTAAGAATATCCATATGGATATAAATTATAGAAAAGGGAGTGATCAAAGTTTCATTAGGAAATCCTATATTCCTAGTAGTAATAGGATGAAAACATAATCATAAATAATATCTTTTTAGCTGGAAAATAGATTTACTACATTGGAGGAAAGAAACGTTAGAGCTCAATGAAGGGTGAACCAAGAACCAAAATTAGTTTAATCACAACTTACCACATAGAGAGAAAATAATAAATATGTATGAAAATTAAAGAATCTACTCCATATGTGAGGAATATGGATGAGCATGTAAAGAAGGATCCATCAAAGAAGAAAAATTCTACGGTGGCACTCATGGCCATTATAGATGAGAAATATGAAGCATGTCGAAATGGTCTCGCATAAACTAATACAAGGAAAGTGATGAATTCTGATGAATGTTTTTCAAAAATAATTGACCAACCACAAAAACAAATATTTCAGGGGTTGGTTGAAGATCTCCATGTTGAAATTAGATTGAAAATGAGTTCCAAATCTGATTTAAAAAAAGGTTTAGAAATACAAGAAGATTTAGAAAATCGAGAGAAGTTCACCTGCTGATAAAGCTGATAAAGATCATATGAAATAAGCATCCCAAGGAAAGGTATATGTTATGAAACCTAATTATTCTTGGAGGGATAATCATGGAAGCAATAAGTTTTGGAAAAGAAAATTCCAAATAGAGAAGTTCTATGATATCCTTGTCGGTAAGAGTACCCAAGGATGGAGAGCTTGTGTGAGGGGGAATAAAGAGAAGATCGATACCATGGAAGATAAAGTGAAGTTGGATTCCATAAAAACTAATTTAGATCTAAATATAGATTCCAAAATAAAGGATAAATGAAAAAAATGTTATTCCATAGTGACTCACCATGCTTCTTGACATGAGCAAATTAAAATTCTCCTTATCCCCATGTATTTAAATGTTATTTATTTTTATTGAAGGTTTTATAGTTTTAGGGGAGATATGATCCATGGGGAGGTTGTGTCAAAGTATTTTAGTGATATTTTGATATTTTTTGAAATTCCAAATTTATTATTAGAGTAGTGAAAGTGACATTTGGATGAATCTAGAATTACAAGAATAAGGGTAAAAGTACAAGAATCAGATCAATGGTTGTAGGTATCTTAATCAGAATCAAGGTCAAATTAAAGTGATGGTTTCAATAGAACATATTATCAATTCATATCATACCTTGAAGATGGGGGAAGATACATTGATGGAAAAGTGTAAAAAATGGTTTTTATGATTTATTTGAGTTATGATAACAAGAGATATCATCTATGTGACACCTTTCAGGTCATTGGTATATTTTATTTTGAGATTTATTTATTTATCTTGGTAGTTACCTGTAGTTGGAGGTCGAGAGACGTTATTTTGGGGAAAATAGGCCCTGGCACATGGGTGGTGCATAGCTAGCGAAACTATGAGGCTAAGCATGAGATATGGATGTTTGGGGGTTAGTGGGGTTTCAAACGGCATGATCATGGTTTTTATAACCATGTGAGGGTCTCCAAAAACCATTCCATTTGTTTTTTGGGGAGATAGTAGCATCTGCATGGTTGGCACAGATTTTATCTGCCCATTCAGCCAAAACTTATGGTCTTTATAAGTCATTGAAAAATAATTTTTAACCATTTTTTCCTTTTGATTTTTAATGGTTATCACCATTATTTATCTCCCCACTTGTGCATAGACTCTCTCTCATGCCTTTGAACTTCTTCCCCCTTTATTATGGTGGATTTCTTGCATTGGAAACTTATTTAAAGGTAATCTTGATTTCTTCATGATTTCTCCTTATTTTCCCCTTGTTTATCCATGTACTACAATTTTCATGGAAGGTGAAAACCATAAATTGTGATTTAGTAAAACCTATGGTTGTTGATGAGGGTTTTGTGTTTTTTATTTGTGGATTAGGTGTGTGAGGAAATATCTTACTCTAATCTTGTGGTTGTCATCAAAGTTGGAAATATTTGGTTTGATTATGAGGTATGTTTCATTATTTAAGGTAACTTTTTCATGGATTTTCATTGATCCATTATATATTTCCCTTGAATTTTTCTTATTAAATTTCCCCAAATATGAGTTATTAGTGATGGTTTAACCAATATTGTTATCTTTGAAATAGGCTGGTAATTTAATGTTTTAAAGTGGATTTTCAAAGGGAGTTGGCTTTGATGCACTCAATGTGTTTGTTAAAATTTCTTTGAGGTTTTGTGATTTAAAATGGGTTTCTAAAAGGGTTATAAAATATGTATTTCATGGTGTTGAATTCATTACTTGTTATGGGTAATAACAGTTTATGAAAATGGATTTTAAATTGATTATGAAATTGTAACTTGTTGATGTTTATGTGTTTGGAATTGTGTAGCACATGGGTGACCTTGGGTGTGTGTGTGTGTCCATTACATAGACAAATGGAACCTTATACTATTTCTTGGACTTTCTAGGGAGTATTGTCCAAGGGACACAGGGATCCATTAGGAGGATGATTGAGGGAGCTTCCAAAATGTTTCCATGTAGATTGATAGTGCCCATGAAATTATGGTTGATGAAATTGTTGAGTACTATGACGGTGATAAGGAATAAAAGGGTACTTCCTCTAGATAAGAAGAAGATATGGAGTTTTCTGTTGATGAGGGATGTGACCCAGACTTGTCTCTTAGATCTCGTGCAATCTTATAGGGAGATCCTAGTACACCTAGGACTCTCCCAAAGCAATAGATGTTAGTAAAAAGTAATGAGGAAGATACTAATGTGTCTAGAGAATATAAATTCAAGAGTAGTTCTAAATCAGATGAAGATAATGGTGATGGTGTAGATGAATAAGGAAATGAAAAAGAAAGTAGAGATGAAAATGAGGATGGTAATGGAGATGATGTAGTTGATGGATAAGATTCAGAGAGTTCCAGTGGAATGATTACAAGAAATAATGTTGAGATTCCACAAGATCATTAGACTTCTCCTAGAGGTTAATTTTTTAAATCAGAAGAGAGGACCAGTATTTTTGGTGAAAATAATGTTATTTTTAGAATATTGGGAGATGAATTTGTTGAGGGGGAACAATATCCATGTCTTGGAAGTATTCAAGTTGTTACTTTTGTTGATAGAGTTTTTGCAGATGGTAATAAGGTTTTAGATTATGTTGTTGTTGAACATATGTAAGTTATTATTTTTGTTAAGACGCATGTGGATTAACATATGGATGTTTGGTGTGTAGAGAAGATTGTTGATAATCATAGATCTATTGTGACCCATGATGATATATAGTGTACAAATTTGGTTTCTTCTTGAGTGACTTCTCCCACTATTATTTTAGTTGTAGTCATGTATATAGCTTCTAAGACTTCAGTGGTCGAGCTTCCTTCTAAGTCATCATAAATATAGATGGAACCTATGTATGAGGAATGGGATTCGTTTCTAGGCAGTTCACCAAATAATGTTGAACCTACCATTCAAAAATAGAGAGATCCTATAGGATCAATGGTGAATCTGATTGACATTGATGGTTTGTTAGAAATGTTTGCCTCTGTCAGAGATCATGCTCCTGCGGCAATGATTGTTCCTCTTGATGTGGTCAACATGGGTGACATGGATTCTTATAGAGAAAATATTGTTTCTAATTTTGGAAAGCTTTTGAAGATTCAAGAACCACTTATTACTATAATATGTGAACATGATGGTAGATATTTTTTTGGATTGGTGATCTAGCATATTCAACCAAAGATGATGCACCATATCCAAGATGTGGAAATTGAGAACAGAAGGTTGGAGAATGAGTTGGAATCTCTAAAATCAATTGTAAAAGAGATTAAATATTCTTTTACATCTAATATGGATTCCTTGATAGAAATTTTTTAGAATATTACCTCTTTGTAATCTAGTTCATGTGCTCCTCCTCCTCCTCCTGTCTCTGGTACTGAGTTTCTTAGGCTTGTTATGTGAGAAGAACTATGTAGTCTTTCTACTGGTTCTTCAAATGTTGCACCTTTCATACCTAAGGACACTTTGAGTAAGTTCAAAAATGATAGTGATCATGTTTAAAAGATGATTAGGGATTATGATAAGGACATGATGTCTGATAGGGATATGATAACTGAAGCCATAATGTATTATCTACCCAATATATATACTAATAATTCCATGGATTCCAATTTATGTTTTAGCTGAAAATTTTAGGATGCCTTCTTCCACATGAGCTATTAAAGAACTTGTCAACTAGTTGAACGTTATGACTCATGTGGTTCAGAAATTTTTGGAGGAAAATCATGTCATTTTCACTTCAATAGAGTGAGGTTTTTCTATCATAATGAATTTTATCAACCTTATGAATCCTTTTCTAGATGCTCATGGGACTACAGTTGTAGCTCACGAACCAATTCCAGTGACAGTCCATCTCATATCTCTCCCATAGATCCATTTCTTTTAAATCTAGGGTTACTGGAGATTAGAATGTATATATTCCATCTAGGTTTCAACTGTTTTCTCTATCTCTAAGAGAAGTTGTTCAGCACCTCTGACCCATTCTTATCAAGGAGCCTTGTTCTCTGACTAGTGTTCCTACAGCCTTGCATCCACCTCCTTCATCTCTTACAGTTGTTCCTATTGAACTCTTTGTCACCGTTTCTTCTGCCTTAGCCAAGGACAAAGGAAAAACACCTTTAGACCATTCAGTCAGGCCCAAAGTCTGTTGATTTTTAGACATTGTTTCTATGATGGTATTTTATTATTTTCCTTTTTATTGAATACTTTTTGAGTTATATTCTCAAACAGTTTCTTTCTGGAATCTCTACTATTCAGTTAATTCTATTTCTCTTGCCTTTTTTGTTTTACACTTATTTTATTAATTTTCTACTATTTTTTATAATCCCAAAAAAGGGAAAATCTATGGAATTTATCCCTGTATTTCTTTTCTCATATTTTGTTTCCTTTGATATCATACATCTTTGTGTAACCATTTTCCTTTCATACTATGTGTTTCAATTTCCTTATTTGTTCCTTTCTTTATCATTGATATCACATTTATAAATTGTCATGTTTTATCTTTGATACCATCTACTTACTATCTTTGATACCTTGTGTACTTTTTTTACCTTTTATTCCTTTATATTTCAATGATACTTTCTTTATGAAATGTTCTGATTTATCTAGGATATTATGTATATAAAAATCTCATGATTTTTTATTATAAAAAGGGGGATATTGTTGATTTTCTTGTTTTCATGATCACCAAATCATGATTATTATGATAATTAATGAGCATTATGTTTTATGTTAGGATTTTTTCATATCATAAGGAATGTAAAAAATATGGTTAAGTATCGAATGAATCACCACCAAAGATAAATCACCATTCACAATGATTCACCACAGAGATAGAAATTTAACAAAGTATGAGACACTTTCAAACTGTGTCTCACAGCCAGACAAAGTCTCACCGTCACCAAAATCTCACCACCAAAAAAGTCTCACCATCTCCTTGAGACACCACCAAGGATGTCATACCACTAGATCGAAAAATTTACAAAGTGTTGGGATGTATCACTACAAGTGTCTCGCCACTAGTGTCTCGCCACCAGATCCATACACCATTCCAAAGTGTCACCATTCCAAAGTGTCACCACCAGATCAAGACACCGCTAGAAGTGTCACCGTTCTAAATACTCACCATCACAGTTTCAGTTTATTTTGAATTTGATATTTCTAATGGATGGTTTATTGAATTAAATACAAGAGATTATTTTAATGATTGTGGATTGACTATTCTATAGGATTCATTAAAGAATTTGTCAGACATACAGTATGAAGATGCATAAGATCCAGCTAATTCTATTTATTGTTGCTGATAAAAGTGAAAGAAAACTCCCTCATGCATATTGTGTGGATAAAATAGAACGATACACTTAGATAGATGAACACCTAAACTCGAGCTGGACATTACTGCAAGAACAAGAAGAGATTAGCTGCTACATTCTACTTATACTCAATTGAGGAATCTAAAACACATCTTACATCTAGTGCTTTTCTACAATCAAGAAAAAAAGTATACAACACTTTGTTTTGGTGCAATTTTTGATTCACAACTTGAGCCTCAGTTAAAATAACATACAATAAGTCACAAGTTGCAGATCCTAACAGACCAAGAAACTCTATCTCTTTACATATTTTATTTTCTCAAAATTATCATTCATGTTACATTATGATAAATGCATGTTAATCCATTTATAACACACACACACACACACACTGTATCATGCTTTAAAATGAATGATTCATTGATATCTTCTTAAACACATTTTAATTTTGTTTCACGCGTTTTTTGGTAGATGTATAGTTGTGACTTGGACAAATTTCCTGTTGTAACACCCGATCTAGGTTGTGGATCAAAAGTTTATTTTTATAAAAATTTCTTGGAAGTCGGTGATTTTCATGTGGAAAGGACTAAGTCTCAACTTTATAATGATCCTCTTGTATTAAAATTCTTCTATTTTTTTTTCTTGCCTATTTTATTTTTTGTACTTTAAAATTGAATCTGTTTTTCGGTTAAAACAAAATCACTAATTTGTTAGTTTATTTTAAATAGTGTTTATATAAGATTTTGATTAAGTAAACTAATTTCGAAGGATACAATAATATTTTATATTGTTTTATGTGAGGCCTAATAAATATTTTGAGAAATATTCTAAATGATTAAAACTTTTATCAAACTAATATTTTCGATATACTGGGTTGTTTTAAATTGTCACGGGGATATATTAAAATTATTTTTTAATAAAAATTTCTATTGGGTTCTCAATTCACCCACCCTCGTGGGATACTCACTCTGAGAAATAGTGATATATTAGGATCTTTTTAAGATAGATAATTAACATTGAGCATTGAAGGGTGTATCAAAAAAAAATTGAGATGAGGAGAAAAGTGTGTTTGAAGCTGAAAGTTTAGAAGTTATGACCATTGCCTGTTTGACCTCAAGATTTCAGGTAAATTGAATCTAATACTAAGTTTGGACAAGCATATCATGATCTGATTCTTCACTGAGTATACTTTTTTAAGATATATACATTGATGGCCCAAGAGGAAGATCATCAAAAGTTGTGGAGAAACCGGATTCTTCATAATATGGGATAAGGAACGGTTAGGTTTTTCTTGGGAAAGAGGAGGCTGGAAGGCGGTGTCCTTGAGGTAGGCCAACAACACGATGTGTAATGATCTATCCAGGACAATTCATGATGTGTAATGGTTTTTCCCTGTAATGGGAAAAGTGGGAATTACACGATAAGAAGGGGAATTAAACTTCATGTAATTGTTGGAATATTTTTATAAATAAGGTATAGGTAACTTATTTTTTTTAAAACAGAAGCCTCACCTCCTCTCTTCTTATGGTGGAATACCCGAGAAAGCCTAAAAGTAGGCATTGACCCTGGTTGTAGATGAGGGCTATATTTCTTCCAACAAGAGTCTCGTTGTAACCATTCTAGTAATATGTTGATTCCATTTTATTCATTATTGGTTATTCAGAACAACGACTGCACTGTTTGGATTTAGGATTATGTGCACTATATTCCTATTCTTTGTCAGTTCTTCAGATTTCTCCTAAACTAAGGGGAATCTGGAAATGACACTGAATGAGCACTCAACTTCCAAGGTAAGATAGGTGTTTAATACTTGTATTTAATATTTTTGATGCTTTATAGAGCTATCAACATTTTTGCTACCCTCCAGAATTTTTGTAATGATCTTGGTTTTGAAATGTTAATCCAAAATATATTATGTTTGACCTATTATAGATACCCTTAGGTTCTTTGATATGCGTTGGTGGTTGTTTCCCTATCCAGAGGCCACCCATGGGGTGTTTCATGACTTTTATTTGGTTTTGATTTTTTATAAACTACCCAAGGGGTGTGTTTTTTAGTTTTCTATATTTATGGAAGCATATCTGTAATTAAATGGGGTTGATTAACATGCCTAGGAGATGTTCAACCACCTATCCATGTGTTATAAAAAATATTACATGCCTCAATTGTTTAAATTCTTTAATGGAATTTGTTAAATTATTGGGATATACTCATTGGTTTTTTTTATATTACCTAAATGGGTTTTTGTGATTAAATGAGTATGTATACAAATTCAACATGATTAAATGGATGTTGTTTATATGAGTGGACAGAATCATGTGGTTCAAACAATGGTGAAATGGTTGAGTTTGTAAAGATTCCATGGATGACTATCCATAGAACTAGAATGCGGTAGTGGACACCATGGTTGAGTTTTCACCATAGGTCATAATTCTGGGGATGCCTTGGGCTTTGTTACCCCTTGGCCCCGGATTGCTTGGACTAGAATAGGACATGTTGGTACACATGCTTATAATACTCCAACCAGTGCCTATACCTAGTTTCCATCAAGATTCTCCTGGGAGTATATGGGGATGCCTTTGTCTTTGACACCTTGGATCTAGCCCTTCATGGTCTACAATTCATTATACGGTAAGGCCATGGGTTATACACTTCATTATATGGTAACACCATGGGTCTATCATGCGAGTACAATATACAACACAACCATGGGATATATGAGTTTGGTTGTATAAAAAGTCTATAGGAATTTGATATGGTTCATTATACGGAAAGGATGTGTGGACATGATATAGATGGTTTTATAACCATGCCATGAATTCCAATTATATTGCATGTAGCTACCTTGTAAGGAGATGACACTTGTTGCAGGGATCCTCTAGAGGCTGTTGAGAATTTCTAGTTGCAGTAGAAATATTCTATTGGAATTGACACTTATGTTACTACATTACATACACTTGTTTAGTATATTGCATCATACTGCTTAGAACTATATAGATGTTTTGGTGGAAACCTACTCGGATGTTTACCTCACACCCTCTTTTTTCCACCATAGGGACCCAAATAGATTATATGGGTTTAGGTGAAAATAGGGTAAAGTGACCTAAAATAGGTTATTGATCATGGATTTGTATTAGGGGATCTTGGGACTAAGATTATGCTTGTGATGCTACTGGGAATTTTGGTATTTTTTTCATTTTGGATGCTTTCTTTTTACCATGTTTTCATGTACCTATTTTAGATATTTTCTAGAAACATGTACCTTTTTCATCATCGTATGTGATCCATCTTTTGAGATTTGATATATATTCCTGCTATGTGTTTGTTGTCTTCTTGTTTTACTACTTCCCATATTGAATGTGTTTGACTTCTGTTGTGATATACTCTGGTAATGAGGGAATAATCTCCCCAATGACTGACCTAGGCCATCACTATTATTCAGCAGCCTCTATCATTTAGGGATATACACTTTAGGCCATGTGTCCAGTCAGACTTGGGGCACTGTTGAGTGGCATCTAGGTCTGGGATGATACATCACTCATGCTTATGTTTTTGGATCTTAACTTGGGCTTGGTCAAAGGAAAATCCCATAAATTATATCTCCCATAGAATCTCCAATGAATGGGCTTCATAGGGAATAATTCTACTATTTGAGTTTGTCACATCCTTTTCCATAGTTAATTGGATTTATTGAATCCCAATATTTATACTATTCATGTGATCACTAGTCAAAGACTATATTATCAATGGTATCTATTTTTAATGTTCTTTGAAATCTAATTAGATATAATAAAATAGAGTAAGTGCATGTGTTTTCTATAACCATTTTACATAATATGTAATTTAATAAAAATTTAAATTTCCCTTATAACATTTTGGGTCATTACATGGTACCCATCTTCCATTTTACACTTATACAATGTATTGAAAATATTATTTCTCTTAATTATATCTTATTTGTTTTCAAGATATAGGAAATAAATTATTATTGTGTATTCATCCATGTATTAATGTTTTATTTTTATCTCTCCATACAGATATGATAATTTTGTTCACTGAACATTTGAAGTATCCTTTATGTACGACCTTTAGGAATTCTTTTTATCTTAGATCTCTCATTGTGGTGACTAATAAGTCATAAGGGAATCGATCACATAAAAATAAATTTTTTTGATGTTTTTTAGTGTACATAAATGTTTATCACTCTAGAAAATTTGAACAGAAAATGAAAATTTATTCCATGAGGGATCACAATGTTACCGTGGTAATGTTTTCCATTTTTTTAAAAAAATGAAATCAAGTATTTATTACTTTATCTTGTGTACTTGTTATAACATAATAAATTAATGTTATTTCTGTCCAATTATTTTTTGAAATTGAAATATCCCTCATAAGGGGATCTATAATATCCCACCACTTGGATATTATAATGGAATATATATATATATATTCCCCATAAAATAACCTAGATGAGGGCTTGATCAAATTACCAATAGGTATTTAGGTAGAATTTATACTCTAACTAAATTAACTCATAATTCCTTGTAAGAACCCAGATCTTCTTTTCAGGTACGTTTTTCATTTTTCTGGAGTTTTTGAGAAAAACGAATTTTGTGGATGTTTTTTAAGTACACGCCGTGTAATTTCTGAGTACACGCCGTGTACTCCCATTTCCGCTCTAATCCGTGTGCTGGCCCTGTCCGGGCCACACACACGGTGTGTAAGGGTGAGGTGGAGGGCGGTTAATTCGAAGTAAAGGAAACTAAAGTACATGTCATGTACTCAAGAAGTACATGTCATGTACTTTTTTTCATTAAACGGACTGGGGTCGCACCTAACCCCTGATTCCTCATTCTTCTCTAGATTCCGTCCGTCCGAGAGCGACCGTACGGCCGGATCTTCGACGAACTCCTGCCTCGCAATCCGTTCTCTGATTAGAGCATGGTTGATTGCGTTGGAAGTGCATCTGCGAGTTCTTCCCTCTGCTTGAGCATTGTTTCTTGATTACTCCTTGTTTTCATGATTTCGTGGGATGAACGTTTTGTGCGTTTTCTCAGATCTACGTTGTTCAAAGATGAATCTGTCATCATGGTTTACATATATCGATCTCCTAGGATCGAGGTAGGTGGTTTGTGACTTTCTGTAGAAAGTTGATGAATATTATGTGCAAATTCCACCAATACCCTTGAACGGGGTATTGCGTGTTTCCTGTTTTTCCCCTACTGTTTGCCTGCTTTTATTTTTTTCTTTAGTAGAGGATATTTCTTGTGAGTAGAGTAATTTATTTTATAGTTAGGTTTCTTTTCCATTGTTTTTGTTATGTTTAGAGTTTCCAGTTTCCATGCCTAGTTGAAGGATAGTGGAACAGTTGTTTTATTATTGCTGTTTAGCCTTAGTTGATAGCCAAATAGTTCTTGAGGTTTACTGGGATGATGCACGTGCTCTGAGTATGTTTTACTTTTCCACACAGGACTGTGAGATCCTAGTGTAGTAGACCATAGGGAGAATTGATGAAAGGGATTCTACAGAGTGTCTTTTAATTATGATGTGAGACCATAGGGGGAATTGACGTTGAGTGCTTCCTTAGAGAGTCTGTAGTGCCTCAACGCGGGCCATAGGGGGAATTGACATTGAGGGCTTCCCCAAAGAGCCTTTAGCACGATACGAGACTATAGGGGGAATTGAATGTGAGTACATTCCCAGATAGTCTATTAATTTCATAGATGAACCAGAGGGGTGAGACTGTGTGTGCCTCCCAGAGGGATACTAGTACATGTGGGTTGAACCATAGGGGTTAGGCTTTGAGAGATACCCAGAGGGTTACCTGTTTCTTCTTTTGTTGCTGGATATTTACTTGTGTACTTTATTTGTTAGAACTGTGGATTGTAGCAGCTTGTGCTTTCCTATTTACTTATTCTTGTTTTATTACATTCCTTGTATTCATTGACTGTTTGGCACAAATATTTGGGTGATTTCCTACTGGGATTGTATCTCACACCCTATTTGGGACATGATTTGGGGCCCATGCAGACTATTTTGCTATAGTTATAGATAAGGGAAAGTGCCCTTCTACTTTAGGTTTTTGATTGCACTGGAGCTGGGGAGCATGGGACCGAGATGTGGCTCACGATGCTGAGGAACTTTCTTTGTTTTCTTTTTCACATGGTTTCAGTTGTATTTCAGCACGTTGTTGTGATTTCTTCTTTTATTATATACTTGTACCTACCACATCATTTTCATCATTGTTATATATCTACATTGCTTTTGCTGTTTGGTTTCAGTTGTTGCGTATTGCTTACTACATCTGTTGTTTATTGTTGTTTTCTTACCTTGTATACCTTACCGAATGAGGGCATAGTTTCCCCAATAACTTACCAAGGCCCTCGCTACTAGTCGGTAGGCTCTGGCGTTCAGGGTAATGCGCTTGAGGTCATGTGGCTAACCGGGTACGGGGCACCAGTGGAGGGGCTCCAGACTCGTGTCATTACAAAGTGGTATCGGAGGAGTTCTTTTTTCTGGATTTACTGTTTGGAGACTCTATCCAGGGATAGGACCAATTCGGTACAAGGTATTAATATGTGCTCGGGAGTAGCTAACCTGTGTACAGGGAAAATCCATACTGCCTCGTTAATTGAAATTTTTCTGGTTTTGAGATTTTATAGTTGATCTAATTTCAACTCGAGTGATTCACATGACTTGTTCTATTACTGTTTTGATATTGAGGTTCTATTTCTGTCACAACCCGATGATATGAGGGTATGCCGTCTCATGCATCATATAGGCACTTGTAGAAATCACATTCCATGCATTCAAGCCATGACATCTTGGGTGCATTAGCGATTGCAGGCTATTGTGATAGAATTTGTGTAGATTATGCATGATGTTGTGATAGTTTCTTGATAGATTCTCTGCTGTTATGTTAGAAAACTATTTATTTTGTTCCTTGCTTAAAGTCAATGCCAAATTTTGGTTCTTGAGGTGTTATGGGCCCTCACGGATTGGAATTTGGAACCTTTTTTTCCTTGTTTTTATTATTTCTGGAATTCTGTGCAGTTTTTGAGCTACTGCCCAGAAAAATTCAGAATACACGGCGTGTACTTTTTGAGAACATGTTGTGTAGTTTCCAGGCCATGTCACTGACCGTGTGGGTAGACCACGATGTTGTGAAGGTAACTTCGGGAACACGTTGTGTATGGTAGCTACACGCCGTGTATGTTCAGAGCCGTGTACCTGGCAGTGTCACCAAAAACACGGGTCGGTGAAGCTCGAGTAGAACACGCCCTATCCATGGGGAACACGTCGTGTAGTCCTGTCCCGGTACCCGGCCGTTTCACGAAGAACACGGGTCGACGTTACCTTCCCTTCAACATGCCGTGTTTGTTCGGAACACGCCGTGTTGTCTTGCCCAGGTACCCGGTCGTGTCACGAACAACACGTGACGGTGTCGCCTTCACCTATACATGTTGTGGTTGTTCGGAGAACGATGTATAAGGTCCATCCATGTAGACGGCCGTGGGCTCAACAACACGGGCCGCCGAAGCCTTGTCTAGTACACGCCGTGTTTGTTTAGAAAACACCGTGTAGTCTCAGGTTAAGTCAGACCATGTGGGTTAGCCGTGTAAAGAGACTCGTGTAGGGGATTAGTTTCCTTGTACACGCCATGTGTTGGGGTCAACACGCCGTGTAGTTTGAGGTGTTACACGACTTGTAGAGTAGGATTACATGCCCATGTCAGTGGCTTAAGAAGATACGCAGTGTAGTTTTTATACACGCCGTGTAGTCGTGTTTTTTAATCTTGTGTGTTTTTCTTCCCCTGTTCCTGTTTTGTACTCTTGTGTTCTCTATCCTTGTTTTCTTGATCCAATGTGTACTTTTGATCTTTCGTAGCTATGCCTCCAAGACGTCCTTCGGTCGTACATCTGTCATCAGGAATTGATCAGATGCTAGACATGGCTGATCAGGGACTTCCTGCCGATCCTCCAATCGGGCCATCCCTGGCACCAGCAATTATACTAGTTGAAAGTGCTGATGCACAATTAATGGAATGTTTCATGAGGATAATGTAGGCCGTCCAGGGAGCACCGCCTCCTGCCACGTCTATGGTAGACTTGACATGGGTTTTCCAGCAGCATCATCCTCCCACGTTCTCGGGGGAAGGAGGACCTCAGGCTGCAGAGTCATGGATGGAAGCCATGCGGACTATCTTCGAGCATCTGGAGACGCCTCCAGAGAGGCAGGTCAAGCTCAGCACCTACATGCTATGAAACTCTGCCAAGAGGTGGTGGGACATGATCTCACATGCGGAACAATGGTAGGCTATGACTTAGGAGGAGTTACAGCGCGTGTTCTACGACTACTTCTACCCAGAGACCCTGAGGGCCGATTGAGCCCGGGTGTTCATGAGCTTAGATCAGGGTACTCTATCTGTCATGGATTATTCCTCTCATTTCACCGAGCGACAGTGTTTTACACCCCTTAGGGATTGGAGTGGGGTGTTCTTGGAAAGGATGTTTGAGGAGGGAATCAGGCGAGAGATCTTCTCGCAGGTGAACATCTTCCAGTTTACTTCTATCACTACCATCGTCAACCAGACATTGATTGCAGAGCGCAATCAGAAGGACTCTGGAGCTGTGATCTAGGGCGGTTCTGCTTCCAGAGTTATCTTCCCTCCATATAACAGCAAGAAGTGTCGTAGGTATTTTATGCATGGTGATTCGAGGAAGCGAGATGCATCATCAGGTAGCCAGGTGACAGGTTACCTGTGTGGTCGGACAGGGAACATGAGGCTATAGTTCCAGAGAGACCTCGTGGAGTGCCGATCTTGCGGCAAGATGGGTCACCTTCAGCGTTTCTGTCAGGTTTTCTCGCCAGTAGCTGGTGATCGGGGTTCTTCCATGACTCCTAGTTAAGGAGAATCCCCACCAGTTTATCACCAGCCGGGAAAATGGAGTTCTTCCGGCCATTTGGCCCGAGGTGGAGGTCGAGGCCGTGGCGGTCAGCCACCAGTTCCTCAGCACCAGCAGGGCGGTTCAGCTCATAGTGGTCAGCCAGGGGTGCAAAGCCGCGGTACATGCCAGTCTTTCACCGTGGAGCAGACTTATCAGGAGCAGGATCCCGACCCTTCTACTGTATGAGGTACAATTTTAGTAACCTCAGTTTTATCATCATCCATTTTCGATACTAGTGCTATGCATAGCCTTATCTTTGTTACTATTGTAGAGAGCCTTAGACTCTGCATCATTTCTTCTGTCGACTCGTTGACACTAGACACACCCTTGGGAACAAGGACATCTAGTGTAATCCAGTGTAGAGATTGCCCTCTAGAGGTTGCAGGGTATCGCTTTTTATTAGATCACTATGTCCTAGAGATGATAGGCTATGATTTCATCCTCGACATGGATTGGTTTATTCCCTTTCAGGAATTCGTTGACTGTTATCGACGTAGGGTGAGTTTCATCTCACCAGAGGGTGAATCTATTCTTCATAGAGACGAATGGGATGTTCGGGCGAGTCGGGTGGGACTCGAGCATCTTAGGCTAGGAGGATTGACGACCCATATTTCTAGCCTTTATCTGTATGATCAGGGGACTCCATAGTTGTAATTTCCTCTAGTGGTGGATCACTTCAGGGATGTCTTTCCAGAGGACTTTTCAGGTTTGCCTCTAGAGCGTGATGTAGACTTCTCTATTGATATCGTGCCAGGAGTGGCACCGGTGTCCATTCCTCCCTATAGGATGGCCACACCTGAGTTGCAGGAGCTCAAGAAGTAGTTGGAGGAGCTATAGGCCAAGGGTTTCATCCGAACCAGTACTTCTCCTTGGGTTCGCCTGTCCTGTTTGCAATGAAGGCAGACAGTACCCTTCGGCTTTGTGTGGATTATCAGAAGCTGAACCAGTTGACGGTCAAGAACCGATATACTTTTCCGAGGATCTATGACCTTTTCGACCAGCTTCGAGGAGCCTGGGTGTTCTCGAAGATCAACTTGAGGTCTAGATATCATCAATTGCGCGTCAGACCATCAGATATACCTCTGACAGCCTTCAGGAGCAGGTATGGTCTATACGAGTATACAGTCATGTCGTGTAGTCTCACGAACGCACCTATAGTTTTCATGGCACTGATGAACCGAGTGTTCCATCCTTAATTGGACTCTTTTATTGTGGTCTTTGTGGACGATATCTTGGTGTACTCTCACACTCGACATGACCATGCCACACATCTTGATATCGTTCTGAGTACACTGAGAGATCATCAGTTTTATGCTAAACTCTTGAAGTGCCACTTCTGGATGGATTAGATTCACTTCATGGGTCACGTCATCTCAGAGGAAGGAGTGTCAGTGGACCGAGATAAAGTGAGAGCTGTAGATTCCTAGGAGCATTCGAAGAACGTATTTGAGGTACGAAACTTCCTAGGGATGGCTGGATACTGCTGATGCTTCATCCAGGACTTTTCTCGTCTAGAAGCACCTTTGACAAGTCTGACCAAGAAGGGGGTGAAGTTCTTATGGTCAGATTCTTGGGATTCAGCCTTTCAGGAGCTGAAAGGGAGGTTGACGTCAGCACCGATATTAGTCTTTCCAGAGCCAGGCATGAACTATACAGTCTACTGTGATGCTTCATGTTTCGGTCTAGGAGCTGTGCTTATGTAGGAAGATGGAGTCGTTGCGTATGGGTCTCGGCAGCTGAGGTCCCAAGAGAGGAACTACCCTACGCACGATCCGGAGTTGGCAGATGTTGTTCATGCCTTGCACTGTTGGAGACACTATCTTCTGGGAGAGCACATTTTGGTCTTCACTGACCACAAGAGTCTAAAGTATATCTTTACTCAGCGTGATCTGAATCTGAGGCAGCGCGAGTGGGTTGAGTACCTTTAGTCTTTTGATTTCGAGCTTGCCTATACGCCGGGAAAGGGAAAGGTCGTGGCAGATGCGTTGATCTGGAGAACCCAGATTTAGGCAGTTCAGGAGGCCAGTAGTGAGTGGAAGATGATGGCTCTGTTCTCAGAGATGCATCTGGAGGTGCATGACAGACGGGGACATACTTTTCTATCTTCTGTAGCTATTACCTCCATGCTACTTGATCGGGTACAGATGAGATAGCTATCAGAATCAGAAGGCTTAGTCCTGAAAGAGAGTTTTTCGGGAGAGGACACTCTTCCTGGATGGACATTAGGCAAGGATGAGATCTTGCATTTCCAAGGACACGCATGGGTGCCAGCAGACATACGCGAGGAGCTGATGCGGGATTTTCATTCCTCAGTTTAGGCAATTCATCCTGGCAGCACCAAGATGTATCAGGATCTTCATCCCCATTACTGGTGGCCAGGTATGAAGAATGATGTTGTTGGTTATGTCATGAGATGTTCTACTTGTCAGCAGGTAAAAGAAGAGCATCAGTGACTAGTGGGGCTTTTACAGCAGTTACCCATCCCAGAGTGGATGTGGAATGATGTTGCGATGGACTTTGTGACCGGGTTTCCGAGATTGCCCCGGGGGAACGATGTTGTTTGGGTCGTCGTTGACAGTCTCACGAAGTTTTCCCACTTCTTTTCGATCAAGGAGACCTTCAGTGTTGATGATCTGGTACGAATTTACATCAGAGAGATTGTTCGTCTACATGGAGTTACATGCTCTATTGTTTCAGACAGAGATGCATGCTTTACCTCTCGTTTCTGGCTGGGACTTCAGAAGGCCTTAGGTACATAGGTACTTTTGGGTACAACATACCATCCCCAGACTGTTGGCCAGTCTGAGCGCACGATCCATGTGCTTGAGTATATGCTCCGAGCTTGCATTCTAGACTTTTGAAATTCATGGGAGAAGCATATTCCTCTGGTGGAGTTCGCCTACAACAATAGTTTTCAGGCGACCATTCAGATGGAACCATACGAGGCATTGTATGGTAGGCCATGTTGATCACCCTTATGCTTGCTGGAGGTAGGAGAGGTAGCTTTTCTAGGACCTCGTCTTATACAAGAGACATCATAGTAGATAAAACTGATTCGGAAGAGGATGGCTACAGCACAGTCTCGACAGATGTCTTATGCTGATCAGTAGAGACGACCTCTACAGTTCGAGGTCGGAGGTCAGGTTTTCCTATATGTCGCACCAAGGTTGGGACACAAAAGTATTCGGAGAAATGGTAAGCTTCACCGTGGTACGTCAGGCCATTTGAGTTCATGGAGAGTGTTGGGTTGGTCTCCTATTGGTTGCAGCTACCTCAGTGGTATCAGGACTTGCAAGACGTCTTCCACGTCTCTCAGCTTCGACGTTACTTTTCAGACTCATCTCATGTCTTTCAGCCTGAGGAAGTTGAGCTTGAATCAGATGCGTCGTTCAATGAGCATCCTATCCAGATTGTCGATCACAGTATGAAGGTTGTCCGTGGGCGGTCTGTTCCTCTGGTACGAGTGCTATGGCAGCACGGGCGAGTACAGGATGAGACCTGGAAGAGGGAGACCGATGTACGATCGCAGTGGTCGGAGCTGTTCGGGGTTTCCCCTTCTCCACCTCGTTAGATAAAATCAGGGAAAAATTTCTTTAAGGGGGGAAGTTTGTAAGAACCCATTTCCTCTTTTCAGGTACGTTTTTCCTTTTTCTCGAGTTTTTGAGAAAAATAAATTTTCTGGAAATTTTTGATGTACATGACATGTACTTTCTGAGTACATGCCGTGTACTACCTTTTCAGCTCAAAGCCGTGTGCTTGCCATGTCCAGGACACACACACAGTGAGTAAGGGTGAGGTGGAGGCTGGTTAATTTGGAGTATAGATAAATGAAGTAAACGCCATGAACTCAAGAAGTACAGGCCGTGTACTTTTTTTTTTCATTAAACGTATTGGGGTCGCACCTAACCCCCGATTCCATCTTCTTCTCCAGATTCCGTCCGTCTGAGAGCAACCGTACGGCTGGATCTTCGATGAACTCCCACCTCGACGTTCGTTCTCCGATTCGAGCATGATTGATTGCGTTGGAAGCACATCGGTGAGTTCATCCCTCTTCTTGATCCTTGTTTCTTTATTCCTCCTTGTTTTCAAGATATCGTGGGATGAACGATTTCAGTGTTTTCTCAGATCTACGTTGTTATAAGAGGAATCTGACGTTGTGGTTCACATATATCGATCTCCTAGGATCGAGGTAGGTGGTCTGTGACTTTCCTTATAAAGTTGATGAATATTATGTAAAAATTCCACAAATACCCTTGAAAGGGTATTGCAAGTTTCCTATTTTCCCCCTGTTGTTTGCCTGCTTTTCTTGTTTGCTTTAGTAGAGTTTATTTCCTGTGAGTAGAGTAATTTATTTTGTGCTTAGGTTGCTTTTCCAAGCTTGTTGCTCTGTTTAGAATTTCCAGTTTCGATTCCTAGTTGTAGGATAGTGGAACTGTTGTTTTATTATTATTGTTGAGACTTAGTTAATTTCCAAGAAGTTCTTGAGGTTTACTTGGATGATGCACACACACTGAGCTTGTTTTACTTTTCCACACAGTACAGTGAGAACCTCGTGTAGTTGACCGTAGAGATAATTGACGTAAGGGCTTATCGAGAGTCTTTTAATTATGATTCAAGACCTCATGGGGAATTGAAATTGAGAGATTCCTCAGAGAGTATGTAGTTCCTCGACACGGTCCACAGGGGGAATTGACGTTGAGTGCTTCCCCAGAGATCCTTTGAGACTATAGGGGGAATTGATAGTGAGTACTTCCCCAAAGAGTCTATTAATTTCATAGCTGAACTAGATGGGTGAGATTGTGTGTGCCTCCAAGAGGGTTGCTATTACTTGTGGGTTGAACCATAGGGGTTAGGCTTTGAGAGCTACCTAGAGGGCTACCTATTTCTTCTTTTGTTGCTGGCTGTTTACTTGTGTACATTATTTGTTAGAACTGTGGATTGTAGCTACATTGCTTTCCTATTTACTGCTTCTTGTTTTATTACTTTCCTTGTATTCATTGACTGTTAGGCACATATATTTGGGTGATTTCCTAATGGGATTGTATATCACACCCTGTTTGGGCCATGCATTTGGGCCCAAGTAGACTATGTTTCTGTAGGTATAGATAAGAGCAAGTGCCCTTCTAATTCAAGATCTTGTTTGCACTAGAGCTGGGGAGCATGGGACCGAGCTGTGGCTCGCGATGATCAGGAGCTTTCTTTGTTTTCTTTTGCACTTGGTTTCAGTTGTATTTCAGCACATTGTTGTGTTTTCTACTTTTATTAGATACTTGTACCTTCCACATCATTGTCATCATTGTTAAATATCTACATTGCTTCCGTTGTTTGGTTTCAGTTATTGCGTATTGCTTACTACTTTCGCTGTTTATTGTTGTTTTCTTACCATGTATACCTTACTGAATGAGAGCATAGTTTCCCCAATAATGTACCAAGGCCCTCACTGCTAGTCGGCAGCCTCGGGCATTCGGGGAAATGCGCTTGAGGTCATGTGGCGAACCGGGTACAGGGAACCTGTGGAGGGGCTCCGGACTCGGGTTGTTACATTCCTTGATTTCATTATTAGAATCCCCAATCCAAAAAATCCTAGACGTATTTATTCTCAATGATATCATCTATGTTTCACCACATCATGGAAGGGGAACTAATCTTAATTCTAACTTAGTTAAGTCAACCAAATCATTCCTTATAACTCTTCTATATATAAAAGAATCATGACATGGGCCAGAACAATACTTTGATATATGGTTTCATTATTACTAATGTAATGGAAGGAGATTACAGAATTAATATTTATAGGAGTTATTTTTTAAAACATATTAGTAAATTTAATTATTTTATTCCTCACATGCTTATTAAGATTATATATCTTTTACAAAATAAATTATCTATTCCAAATGAAATAATTATGTCTAATGATTTTACTTTATTTCATCTTCGCCTTCTTATTAGTTTATGTACTTTATGTGATTGTGTTTAATCATGAAAATAAACCATGAATCTTAAAAATTATTAAATAACCAATAATTGATAAATAAATTAAATATATAATTTTATCAAGATCTTTTTATCCACGGGTTTAATTATCAAGAAGATATAAACAAACCTTGATCTTAGGGGAAACAACTCCATTAACCGAAGTTAGGATTGAGTTTCTACATTCAACCACCAACTAGTGTATCTCATATATTAGTTTCACCTCATATTGGGTCATAAACTGTCACATCTCATTATATTTCCATCCTTTACAAATTTTAAATTACTCACAAGTGAGGGGTACTATGGGTTTAAGGATATATTAAATAAACCATAGACACACAAAACCAGACATTATAGAAGACCAAGGGTTGGTACCCGGATCATCATATTTAAATTAAAACTAAATGATCACATAGTACCCACATAATAAAAAATTTAGTAAAATAAACCTAACATATACATGGGTTTTTCAATCTCATGACCAATCACAATATGCAAAAAAACCATTTAATCTTGTTATTATTTAAATTTATTTATTATTATTAAGATAAATTTACTCAAAATAATAAAATGATTAATTTTATTAATAATAATTCTTAATTGTTATTGATATTCCATCATGTTATTATTTTAAACAAATTTAATTATTTTCATTTTTTAAATTAGAATGTACACAGTGGGTACTGACAAGGTTACATGACATGTAACCTTCTAATTTGTTTAAATTCATTAGTTGAATATAATATATCAATGAAATGTATTGGTGGAGACATTATGTATATCCTTTTTCATTTTATTAGATATATTTTTGGAGATTAATTATTTTATAATGCGTTTTATCACTTGACACATCTTTTAACACATACCATGTATATTTTCTATCATATATTGTGTATTTACATGACATGTATTCTCACATAGTGAATTTAAATATACATAGTGTTTCATTTCATTGGTCAAGAAACGTAGTCTTCATGGCATGTATGACCATAGGACATTCCATGAATATATGTGGCATGTGCTGTTAGCAATGTACAAGATGTGTGCGATGACCCTATACATCATGTAGTTTTGGAGTTACATAGATAATACATATTATTCATTTATATCCACAAGAAAAGACAAAAATTACTCAGTTTATACCGGATATAGATTAATTATTTTTACATAGAATGCACAACCAAATACACACTGTGCATTTAGGTCTTTCTTTAATTATCAACAAATTGACTCACATGACATGCTTGTCATGACATGTACCTTACATGAGATTGAACATGTTACATGAAACGTACAACTAGCTATATACTATGTAATTCACTATTAGACACTAGAACAAATTTCCTTAAGGAGTAGTGTGAAACTTGTGTGGGATATCATGTGTTACTTGTCTCACATCTTTAGCCACACAAAGTGTAATTCACATATTACCATGTCACTTAGTTGGATGACACAACATTTGTTTTCTAAATTGTCTTATTTGATTTACAATAATCCAAAACTGTCTAGGGTTACATAGTGTGGACACTAGTTACACTTCTAGTGATCCCCATCATACCACATGCCGACTGGTTGTCATTACGTTGTGTGTAATGATACCATGCACCAACACCCACCTATTGAGTTATGGTCAATACAACACACACCTTGTGTGATTAACTGAGGGTACATGATATATATTATGACGTTACATGTTGTGTATCCATTTCATACAACCTACAACCTTGAAATCTCATTATGGGATCTTCGAGCATTCATTATTCATTCTTGGATCGTTCTTAATCATATGAATTTAGATGAATATGGTAACTCGAAATTTGGATTATGAATAAAAAATTTGGAAATAAAACAAATAAATTAACATTAATTTTATCTAATAAATAATAAATAATTATAATTATAATCTGAGAATCTGATACCACTTTATAGTTCTAGGAAATAATGTAAGTATTAGGTTGGTTCCCAATAATTATTTTATAATGGATTCAATTGATGTAATATGAGTAACTTGTTGGTGGAAACTATATAATATTCTAGATTGGATAATTCAAATTTAATTTATAATTATTTTAAAATAATTATTACCAAGAACATGATATTTTTCCATGATCAACATTTTTTCGACTCTTGCCTTGTCATCATTATAGTGGAGAATCTAATAGGCGGTTCATCTTGTTACATCCATACAATCTCTATGAATCTTGTAACAACACTCTTAATATTTTATGTTCTAGAATGGATGAACCTAGTCTTTTTCATTATATGCGGTTGATCACAACAAATAACTTCTTTTATTCTCTATATATATTAAGAGGGATTGATGTGGATTTTCTCCCTAGGTCTTGCATTAATTATTGAGATATTTTCTTTAAAAAACAAATCTATAGTATCTAAAAATATATTAATCAAAATATATAATTAGGTTAAATATTTTATAAGTGTGCAATGGAACTTTACCATATATTCCATCTAAGTTATTCACTATGGCTAATAATAATAATAATTGTATTACTATTATTTCACTAAAAATTAATATAACAAAATATCAATATATATTTTTTGTCAAAAAAATATGAATATATATTTAATTGATATTAAATAAAATATATTATTTCAATATTTTTTAAATTATATTGAATAAAATATATAATTTCAATTAGGACCTTATCTCATCTTGTCAATCATATTCACAATTTATTGAACCTTTAATAATAGAACATTTTTTTAATAAATGAATGATATTTATTTAATAAATAAATATTATATTTACTAAACTTGGGATTACATATTTATTTTAATATTCATGTAACTAAATAAATATTTATATTAATTCACACTCTAAACATGTGAATAATTGTTTTACCTTGTGAATAGTATACTAGAGATAAAATTAAACTCACAAATTCTATACTCTGATATTTGATGATTGAATTTATGATATCAAAATATAATGAATGATTATTATTCCACAATACATGAATAATATTTATTCTTAATCTTAAATCCAAATATAATTTAATGATATTATACATACACTTAGTGTGTGGCCCTCTAAGCCTCTTTCTCAGTGACATTAGGTAAAGTTACTTAAAATAAAAGACCAAAATCTAGATACACATCAATGTACCCCAGGAGAATGAATCGAACATAATAATAAAAATAACCTTATTATGAATGATAATAGTAATATAATCCTTTTTATCAATATATAATTAAGGAAGATGCATACTTGTGTCATCATCTGGTATTCTGGAATTACCTTTCTTTGACATTCAAAAATGAACTTTTTAATGATCTACCACGGTCATGGAGTTAATTATATGGTTCCATTTAAATTAAAGGGCCACATATATCTTATTACATTAACTAGGAAGGGAATATCCTCTGTTGACTTATTTATTTAGTGTTATGTCACATATGATGCATCCAACATGTGAAACCTCTATTTGAGAATATTTTTCCACTATTTTCATATATACATCAAAGAAATTGATTCATGATATACCTAAATAATAATATATTATACAAGGACCAAAATACACATCCATAGAAAGGAATATCCTATAAATCATATAACATGTGAAATTCTTATTGGTGGGACTATCCATATAACCTCACATTTCAAAGATTTTTAAGAATGATAATAATGAGAAGAAGTATCAATGTCATATGATCCTCTAACACATGATGGTCACTCATTTCCTATGTCCCATTAGAAAAATATTATCTACACCATAAGACATATGTCTAAGAAAATTATCATCAAATTTTTTTGGCACTCTTTATAGCTAGTAATAATGATAACCTTTAGATGTGAAAAATACTATTAAAAAAGTATAACACTAATGTTAAATTGAATAATAATCATCATGTGATGAGTTATTTATTAATATTTTTGTAATATAATGTATGAAATATAGTTGGATCTTAGGAACCATCACTAAAAATCACTCCCCTATACATGGCATCCCTCCTATTTGGGAATGAAATCAAATTTGTATATACAAATCCCAATGAGAGAGAAATATCCATGCCTTATAATTGAACCTATATGATAAGGTTCAGTAAATTAATACCCAATATGAAGAAAATATAGACTATATATATGAAATATCATCCAAATAATACTCTATGAAAAATGTTCATATCAATATCAAATAAAGGTAGAATGACATATGATTCTTTTCATAGGAAAATAATCATAAAACCTCAATAGGTTATTACCAACACAAAATTATCTAAATAATCATATTTGGTAACTTTAAATGGACTTAACCACTTCAAATAATGTGGCCATTACCAAGAGAAAATTACCAACAGATAATCTATCCATTGGTAAAAATGATTAGTTCCAACAAATATTCAATTTTGTTGATATTAACTATAGGTACCTACAATTAGGTTTACCAACAGATATATTTGTTTATATTAGCTTTTCAACAACAATAAATCTTTTAATAACTTTTAAATATGTTTCCTTGTCATGATAATACCAAAAGTTTATTTAATGATAAATGAATTTTTTGTTATTAGTTATTGTCACCAACAAATATTTTACCATTAAAAAAATCGTTACCAATAAATTATTAGAGAATATCAAATAGTTTACCAACTTTATATAGGTTTTGTTATTTTTATTGTTTAACCATTATTCTTGTTCAAATATATAATTTTTTAAATTACAATAAATTTGGAATGTGAATTTTTCAAGGATATTTTATGTAAAATTCAATGATCTGGGATAAATGATGGTCACTAATTTTATAAAAAACCCTATTTCAATTTTATTATGTAAAATTATCTATTAATTTTTTAAATTTATAAATTAATGGGTTCACACACATCAGGGAGTAAGATTGAATAGTTTTAACCATATTAACAAGTGTGTTATTTTCAATTTTTTATTTTATGCCCAATTCATTATTTTCCTTTTCGATTTACTAAATTTAAATAGTTTTGAAAATAATCAATATCAGTTAATTTTATATAAATTTTTATAAATTAGTTTTCTTTTGATCATTGAGATTATCAATGTTTATCATAAAAATCATATTTCTCATTTTTATGTGTTACAATAATAAAAAATCGATATTTATTTAATTTAAGATGTCTACTTATAATTAGGATATTGATAAATTTAATGATGATAAAGATTTTGATATCTAGAGAATAAATATTACAGTTATTATAGTGAAATAAGGGGTTCAATATCCCCTTAATGAATCCAAGAATATGTTGATGGCCCTTGGGGGTGAACACAAATTTTTGGATGTATATTTATAGTTATTTAATATAGGCCAAATGTTATCATCCTAACTTTTTGGGATAAATTTATGCATGAAGTTTCAAGAAAACTCTCTATATTGTTAAAATTTGATTAAAAATTGAATATCTATATATGAAAAAAATCTAGTTTGATAGGTTATATAATAAAAAAATGTTTTTAACATTCAAGATCAATATTTAATCCACAATAGAGATTTTTTAGATTAATTTAATTAGATATTCACTAATCATGAAAATAAATAATTTTAAAATAGAAAATAATAACTTGGCTATAAATCTTTTCATCATTAGAGATATACATTTTAAGGTTAAAATAACCAGTTATGTTTGATATATAAAATTTAAAATTTTAGGTGGTTTAAAAAACATTAAATTCTAGATGGATTTAGTTAAAATAAGAAGAAAATATAACATAGGGTAAAAATTTTATGATAATTGGAACACAAAAAAAATGAGTAAAAAACATTAAAAAATATAGTAAATTGGAAAAATATACGGGCATACCATTTAAATATAACATATGTAATAAATAGGTTCATTTAAAAATAATGTTAACAAACATGGGTAAATTTCAAAATATTAAAACCAAAATACTAATTTTAATTTATTCCTGATTTTGGAAAATTAATATGATAATTTTGAAGTGTTAAATATTTATACACTAATAGAAATTAACCCTTTACCAATGGTTATAAACCATTGGTAATGGAAGGATAACCATTGGTATAATACATACCAACTGTTATCCAAACCTTAGGGAAGTAAGCCGTAGGGAAAAACATTTGCCAATGGTTTTTGGAAAACCATTGGTATATGTTCGGAAATCTACATTATACCAACGGTTATGTAAAACTGTTGGTATAACTTTTCCCCAACGGTTATAAACCATTGGTAAACATACTATCCCAACTGTTTCAAACCACTGGAATATTGTTTTTTAAATCTTTTTACCAACAGTTTACACAAACCGTTGGTATATCGAAACATTTCACCTATATCCCAACGGTTTTTAAACCATTGGAAAAGCATTTTTACCAATGGTTCTCTTAGAATTGTTGGTATAAAACTCATTCACATCCCTATGACAACGGTTGTAAACTATTGGCATTGGCATTGTTGTGCAATTTAGACAGTAGCCTGCTACTCTGTGATGCTCTGTGATTTCCATTAGAAGGCTGCCCTTTCTGCATTTCCAGCTTCCCCAACTCCAATTACCTGAAATAACTAACTATAACACATAAAAATACACAATTAATTGATATATATTTAACACATAATTCACCATGAAACTATACACATTCAGAATTAAAACATAATTCATAAGGTAATTATAAACATACATAATTGATTTAGAATTCAATTCAGAATTAAGAGTACATGTGCAATTTGGAATTCAATTCATAATTGAATACTGGATTGAATACATACATAATTTAATTATCAATTATGAATAAAATACATAAAAAACTGAATATGTAATTATATGTGTTATATAGAATTAAGAATACATACAAAATTTCATTTTGTATAACACATACACGATTGAATTCAGAAATTAGAAGCTAATAACCCCAAAATAATGAAATGGATAAATGACTTCAAACAAACACAAATATAATGTCCCATGGTTTGGGGTAGGTGTCTATGAACTTATTGATGATGATAATGGGTGTGTATCAATGAGCTTGATTGACATAGGGAATATAGTTGTCCTTGGCGTATTAAATGTAATGTGTTTCAGAATAGGGGTAGGAGTTCCTCACATGAGAAGTGGATTATTTGAGGCTAGACCATGGATACTTGTGCTAAAGTATCAACACAATCCAAATTCGTTTGGTTGGTTTTCTATATGCCTATTGTTTTTACTTAAAATGATGTCTATTTTAAACAAAATATAGAATCTTTGATTGATACCAACCACACTGTGCCTCAGATTGAGGTGGAGTTGACTCGTACACTTCACATATGACCCATGGATCGTTTTCCTAAAGTATCAACACAATCTGAATGTGTTTGGTCAGTTTTCCATATGTCATTTGTTGTTTTCACATAAAATTTTGTCCATTTCAAATAAAAGTGAGACACTTTGAGTGGTACCGGCCACACCCTGCCTCGTATTGAGGTTGGGTTGACTCATACACGTCATAAATGACCCATGGATCGTTGTGCTAATGTATCAACACAATCTGAAAATGTTTGGTTGATTTTCCATATGCCAATTTTTTTTACATAAAATGATGTCCATTTTAAACAAATGTGAGACACTTAGAGTGATACCGGCCACACCGTAACTCGGATTGAGTCGGGGTTGACTCATACATGTCACAAATGACTCATGGATCATTTTCCCAAAGTATCAATACAATCTTAAAGTGTTTGGTCGCTTTTCCATATGCAAGTTCGTGTTTTCACTTAAAATCCTGTCCATTTCAGATAAAAGTGAGGCAGTTTGAGTGTTTCCGGCCACACCGTTCCTCGAATTGAGGCGGGGTTGACTCTTACATGTCAAAAATGACCCATATATTGTTGTCCTAAAGTATCAATAGAATCCAAATCCTTTTGGTTGGTTTTCTGTATTCCAGTTGTCGTATTCACTTAAAATGATGTCCATTACAAATAAAAGTAAGACACATTGAGTTGTAATGGACACACCATGCCTTGTATTGAGGTGGGGTTTACTCATACATGTCGCAAATTACCCATGGATCCTTGTGCTAATGTATCAACACAATCCGAATACGTTTGGTCAGTTTTCCATATGCCAGTTGTTTTTACATAAAAGGGTGTCCATTTTAAACAAAAGAAAGACACTTCGAGTGATAATATCTACACCGTGCCTCAGATTGAGGGGGGGGGGGGTTGACTTTTACTTGTCAAATATGACCCATGTATCATTTTCTGAAAGTATCAACACAATCCAAATGTGTTTGGTCAGTTTTCTGTATGTTAGTTTTTGTTTTCACTTAAAATTATGTCCATTTCAAATAAAATTGAGATATTTTGAGTGGTACCAGCCACACCATGCCTCAGATTGAGGTGGGGTTGATCAAAACACATTAAAAAGACTCATTGATCCTTTTTCTAATGTATAAACAGAATCCGAATACGTTTGTTTGGTTTTTCATATTCTAGTTGTTTTTACTTAAAATGATGTCCATTTTAAACAAAAGACAGACACTTCGAGTGATACCAGACACAAAGTGCCTCAGATTGAGGTAGGGTTGACCCGTACACATCATATATGATCCATGGATCGTTTTAATAAAGTATCAACAATATAAAAATGTGTTTGGTCAGTTTTACGTATGCTAGTTGTTTATTTCACTTAAAATGATGTCCATTTAAAAGAAGAGAGACACTTGGAGTGATACCGGCCACACCATGCATCATATTGAGGCGAGTTTGACTCGTACACGTCAAAAATGACCCATGGATAGTTTTCATGAAGTATCAATACAATTTTAAAGCATTTGGTTAGCTTTCCATATGGAAGTTGTTGTTTTCACTTAAAATCCGATCCATTTCAAATAAAAGTGAGAGAGTTTGACTGGTTCCGGCCACACCGCACCTCAGATAGAGGTGGGGTTAACTCGTACACATCCAAAATGACCCATGTATCCTTGTGTTAAAGTATCAACACAATCCGAATATGTTTGTTCTGTTTTCCATATGATAGTTTTTTTACTTAAAAGAGTGTCCATTTTAAACAAAAGAAAGTCACTTCGAGTGATACCAGCCACACTATGCTTCAGATTGAGGCAGGGTTGAATCTTATAGATAAAAAATGGCCCATGGATTATTTTCCTAATGTATAAACAAAATATGAAAGCGTTTTGTTGGTTTTCCGTATGCCAGTTTTTGTTTTCACTTAAAATGTTGTCGATTTAAAATAAAAGTGGGACACTTTGAGTGGTCCTGGCCACACTGTGCCTTGTATTGATGCAGGGTTGACTCATACACATCAAAAAATGAACCATGGATCCTTTTTCGAAAGTATCAACAATATCCGAATACGTTTGGTTAGTTTTTCGTATGCCATTTTTTTACTTAAAAGTGTGTCCCTTTTAAACAAAATAAAGATAGTTTGAGTGATACTGGACACACCATGCCTCGGATTGAGTCGGGATTGACTCGTACATGTCACATATGACCCATGGATCATTTTTATAATGTATTAACACAATCCAAATGCATTTGGTCAGTTTTTCGTATGCCAGTTGTTGTTTTCACTTAAAATGTTGTCCATTTCAAATAAAGGTGATATAATTTGAGTGGTACCGGCCACATCGTTCCTCGTATTGAGGTAGGGTTGACTTGTACACATCAAAAATGACCCATGTATAGTTGTTCTACAGTATCAACACAATCAGAATATTTTTGGTAAGTTTTCCTTATGTTTGTTGTTTTTACTTAAAACAGTGTCAATTTTAAACAAAAGAGAGACACTTTGAGTGATACCATCTACACCATTCCTCGGATTGATGTAAGGTTGACTCTAACACATCAAAAATGACTGATGGATCATTTTCCAAAAGTATCAATACAGTTAGAAAGCGTTTGGTCGGTTTTCTGTATGCAAGTTTTTTTTTTCACTTAAAATCAAGTCCATTTTAATAGGTCTTATATAATAAGCACTTGCCTCCGGTCCCATTATGTGTTATAGGAATCCCAAATAATTCACTCATGTTCAATAACTCATTATTGGCACCATTATGGTCATAACTTTCAATACAAAATTAGTTCCCCAAGTCAAGCGCACCCCATGGGTTGATAAAGTTCAGGCTTCTACACTAATAGTTTGATCATGGATCATAAAGAGGGTTAATTTCATAAATTATAGACAAAAACATTTATTTTTAAATTTTAGATTAATAATAAATTATGTTAATGACAATACACATCATAAATAACACAAAATAGTGATACTTTTAAGGTATAGTTTATAAAACATCTTCTATATACTCACAGACATCTACCAATAAAGTATTAGTCCCTGATTCAATATCAAATAGTGTGAATCATAAAATTTTCCAAAATACATAGAAATAGGGAATAATGATGTGATCATTATAGATAGTGAAATAAAGGGGGAAAGGATGAGAATAGAAGGATATCCTTATAACGAGCTCATGGTTGGGATGAACAACTCCAGAAATTGATAAGATACCTCAACTCACCATGTTAGCTCACAGAGTTTGGTAGACCACACACCAACCATGTCAATTACCTCAATGAGGAATTATATGTCTGTATTTTGGAAGAGGTTGAAGGATACTAACCTAGATGGGGGAGTTACAGCCGATCGGATGGAAGACCTCGTGTTAGGGTCCACATGCGCGGGGGCTTCTGGAAATCAGGGGAAATGCAGAGTTATCTGCTTCTGTGTAATCGAGGGTGGTTTTGCTGCATTTGGGGGGAATTTTTCCAACAGTTTTTTAAAAACATTGGATAAATCATGGACTTTACCAATGGTTTCTTCAAACCATTGGTAATGGGAGCAAATTTTGTAGATTTCCCAATGGTATCTTCAACCCGTTGGGAAATCCTTCACTAACTCAACCTTTAACAACAGTTTATTCAAACCGTTGGTAAAGGACCCCAATACCAATGGTTCTGTTGAACCATTGGTATAAAAGCGTTGGGAAAACCCAACTTCCCAGTAGAAATAATTTCATCATATTTAATGAATGAGTTAAATATATACATATCATTTTATTTTCATATGTTTCTTGTTATGAAATAGTTTATACACATTTAAAACATTATTTAATGTAATGAATTTTTGGAAATCAATCATACCTATAAAATCATAGTGGTAGAGGATAATATACTATAAACTAGTGATGAATCAATAAAAATTATATAAAATTTATGGTGGATAATAAAGCTATATATTTTTATTATATATTGGAATTCAAAAAATAATGATATTTTTTAGGTATGAATCATGTTTAATAAAAATTTATAAAGTATTTCTCACTATATTTATATGATATATATAAATTGTTCGGTATATTTTAACGAGAAATTAATTCCTTAGAAAACAACCAATAGTGAAAATACCCCCAATGAATTAAACCATGTTGTGGCATTGAAGGCTAGCCCATGTAAGTGAAATAGGGTTCGTTGAGTTCTAAAAAATAATTGATATCGATATATATAATAATAAAAATTATATATTACTAAACATTTCATTTATGAAAAAACATAAAAGTTTCAACATTTACAGTAATAGTCGGTTTTCATAAAACAAATTTCATGGAATATGTACACTTTGACTTATGGGCTCCAAAAAAGATGTTTTTTTAGGGAAATGAATTTTTTTTTCGTCACAATAGTTAATGGATAATCTAGGAAAGTATGAATCTACATGATATCAAGACCATTTTATGCTTGGTCAGAAACTATAGTCACTTTGTTCAAGACTTCTCTAGGATAGATTCTCCCTGGATAGATTTATCTTGGAAAGGGGTAATGTTTGAGTAGAGTGAGAAGTGTTGGATTTATTTTGAGGAGTTCTAGGTTCACTTTACATCAGCTTCAGTTTTGATTCATCCTGATCCTAGAAAGGAATATGCAATGTACTATGATTATTTGGTGTGGCGTTAGTGTGTGTGGTAATGTGGGATGATCATATGGTCGCTTATAGATCTTGTTATTTATGCACACATGCGAGGAATTACCATTACCATAACCTATAGTTGACATATATTATGTATGTGTTGAAGACTTGGTGTCATTACCACTTCGGGGATCTGTTAGTGATCTACTTAGATCATAAGATCCTAATGTATAACTTCACCTAGAAATACATGAACCTCAAGAAGATATGGTGGGTGTAGTATCATAAAAACATCCATTTTTATATCTCTTGTACCCCTATTAAGGGGAATATGTTTGTTTATTCGTTGATAAAAAATTTATCGATCCATGTAGTTAGAGAATCAGTGGATGGGTGGAGTCTAATGGGTTTATTTACTGATCTATGTCTAGAGATGTTGTAGGATGGAGAGCAGGTTTCCTTGGATAGTGTTTTGGTTACGCCCTATCTTTTTAATCGATTTCAGGGTGAGAAGACATTTGAACCCAACTTTCAGTGCATTAGAAGAGTTTTAAATAGTGGGGATACCCTATGTGATTGGTCTCAATCTCCTAATGGAAACCTCTTCTTTAGGAAATAGCTGGTAGTTCCTTTAACCTTAAGGTCAGAGGTGATGGATGAGGGGAATTATTCTAGTTGGTTTATTCACCTAGGGGATACCATGATTTTTTATACACTGAGGATTCAGTACTGGTGTCCCTTAATGAGATGGACGGTTGTGAATTTTGTATCATGGTGGTTTACCTACTAGAGGATCAAAGCGGAGCATAAAAGTCTAGTTTGGGGTTTCTTTAGCCTCTTCCCATCCTAGTGTGGAAGTTTGATGAGATCTATATGGACTTTTTTATTGATCTACCTCATAATCCTTGTAGTAAATATGATATTTGGATGATTATAGATCTGTTGACTAATTCATCCCACATTCTTCCCATTAGGGAGTTAATGAAGGTTGAGGAGCTCAGGAACCTATATGTCTGAGAGGTTGTTAGGATTCATGGTGTTCCTTCATAAATAGTTTTTGGTTGAGATTTCTATTTAACTTCTTGGTTTTAGAAGAGTCTATAGTAATCCATGCGAACCGATTTGATATTGATCACAACCTATCAATCATAAATGGATGGTCAGACTGAGCAGGTTGTCTAGATTCTTGAGGATATGCTTCATGTGCGTGTGATTGAATTTGGGGTTCATGGGAAATTATATGTCATTGGTAGATTTTTCATACAACCACAATTAACATGCTTTAATAAATATTTCCCCTTTTCAGTGATTTTATGGGAGGTCATGTTAGGATGAGCTGGGTGAACGCTCCTTATTCAGACTAAGTCTTATCTAGGAGGTAATGGAGACAATGAAATTAATCCAAAAGAGGTTGGAGATAGCTAAAAGTATCCAAAAAAACAATTTTTTATCATCATATCCACCTTCTAGAGTTTGAAGTTGGTGATGAGGTGTTTCCCTGGGTATCAGTTCAACTAGGACATCATCACTTCGAAAAGAAGGGGAAATTGGTGTTGTGTTGTATTGATGTATTTCAGATTGTGGAGAATATTAGGAAGGCAGCTTATTAGTTGGACACATCACCATGACTAACATCAATCCATGATTTTTTCCATGTATCCTTATTAAATAAGTACCATCTAGACCCATCTCATGTGATAGAGTGGGAAGATTTAGATATAGAGCCTGACACCACCATTGTGTATCATCCTATTCAAATCTTGGACTATCAGAACAAGTTTCATCATGGTAAGTCAATCTCGTTGGTCCCTGTTCTTTGGAAGTGTTATGGTGATATCCATGATACTTTGGATCATGGCATTTCAGTGAGGGAGTAGTGGCCTCACCTATTTTATTATGAAGTTCCTTAAAGATTTTATGGTGGTAGAAAGGGGCATGGTGGGGAGAATTATGACACTTATCAGGTCACTAGTACATATTATTTTGAGAATTTTTTATTTATTTATTATGGTAGTTTTTTAGAGTTGGAGATCAAGAGCCTCGTTTTTTTCGGAAAATAGGCTCTAGCTTATGGTTGGTGTATGGTTAATGAAATTGTGAGGTTAATTGTGTGAGAGGGATGTTTAGGGGACACTGGGGTTTTGCGCAACTTGATCAGGATTTGTCTAACCATGCAAGGATCTCCAAAAATTATGTGGGTTGTGTTTTGGGGACACAATGGATCTCTCATGGTTGGCACGTGGTTTTTCAGATTGTACATCCAAACTATACGGTATTTCTAGATAATTAATAATGGGGTTTGACCATTTTTTTACTTTGTGTTTTTAAGGGTTATCACCCTAATTTCTCTGGCCACTCAGGTTAAACCTCTCCCCGATGCATTGGATCTTTTAACCTCTCCATTTTGGTGGATTTATTGCTTCCTTTGGTGATTTCATTCATGGTAATCTTGATTTCTTCCTAATTTCCCATTTATTTCTCTTTCTTTAATCTTGTTATTCTATTTTCATGGAAGGTGGAAACCCTAAATTGTGATTTATAAAGACCTAATGTTGTTGATTGTGGTTTTGTGATGTTTCTTTATGTCTAAGGTGTGTATGGACCTCTCTTACTCGAATATTTTGGTTTTTATTGAAGTCAACGATATTTGGTTTGATTCTAAGGTAGGTGTCTCTATTTAAGGGTTTGTTTCCATGAATTTCCATCTATTTATTATTTCCCTTGGTTTTTAATAATTAAATTGACCCTAATTTATATTATTAGTGATGGTTTATCCATTCTTATTGTGATCATTGAAATGGGTTGGCAATATAATGGTTTAAAGTGTCTTTTCAAAAGGAGTTGGATCGATGCGCTCCATGTTTTTGTTAAAATGACTCAAATAGTCTTTATGATTTCAAATGGGTTTGTTAAAGGGTTTTAAAATAGTTATTTCATGGTTTTAAATTCATGACTCATCGTGGACATGAATGTTTTGTGAAAATGGATTCTAAATGGCTTTTACAATTGGCACTTATTGATGTTTATGTTTTTGGAATTGTGTAGCACATGGATGAACATGGTTATGTGTGTGTGTGTGCATGACTTAGACAAATGGAATCTTATCCTATGTCTAGGAAAAGGTAGGTAGTTTTGTCCAAGTTACTGAGGGAGCCTTTGTGAGGAAGGTTGAGAGAGATTCTAAAATCTGGCCATGTAGCCTAAGAGTGCTGATGGAATTATGGTTCGGTATGTGGAAGTCCAAGAGAGCTTCCAAACTTGTTATAACATACTTATTTAGATATATTTTTTTTTTATACTAGGTCACACTAGACTCTATTTTTTAGACCTCACGATGGGTACAACTTGTGCCGAGTTGGTTTTTATATGCTATGTGTATGATACCAGTTCTTTGTTTGGTTTTGATATATTATGCTTATGCCACTTCCATTATTTGATTATATATATTGATGTTCCGTTTATGTACATGTTTATGTCATGTTTAGATTATGTTAAGAAAATTTATGTGGGGTGGGTTTGTTTCATTATTTGATCCTAGTTTACTAAGATTTGAAAATATGGTTTGTTGTTTATGAAAAAAATATATTTCTATCGTATTATTTTTCAAGATAACTTGATTTTAAAAGTGAACTCGATTTTGAAAATGAATATTAAATTATGAATTAATGGTTTTCATGGGAAACTTTCTTGCATGGATTCATGGTGGTATCCTACTAGGCTTTGTGCCTCACACCCTATATATGTATTTGGGCATATGGAGCGAAGAGGAGGGGCCAGAACCCGAACGGCCTAACAGCCCAGCCATGGAGAGATTGCCATGAAGCAACACCCGAACAACCCTACCAGCGGCGAGTGCAGGATGACAACTATTGAATGAGTGACAAGATGATCCAGTATAGAAGGCCAAGTAAACCATAGATTGCCAGGTTGGTAGCTGGGCCATGGAGCAGGCCATGTCGAGTGGGATTAATTCATGGCCCAACAAGATGCCCATCCAGATATCCCATATCTAATATAAAAATATTAAATTGAGGAAATAATTTATAATTTTCATGTATTAGAAAATTAAAATGGTATTATGGAAAAAATAGGCTAATTTCAAGATGAAAAATAAAATTAAATACCGATATTTCATAGGTTTGGATGAAGAACGGGGAGGTGGAGCGGACACGATGAAATGGTATGGTGGAGGGGGGGCAATGATGAAATGGAGCGTAGGATGAAGGCGAGGATTGAAGTGATTGAAAGAAGAGAGGCGTTGTGGTTGGAAGGGAGGACGGGGTGTTTGTATCGTCTCTAATGCCCAATATAACTCAAATATCCAATATAGTGTGCCATGTTCCCCTTGAAAAAAAAACTAACCATTGAATTGAAATGAAATAAAAAAATGGGATTGTTAGACATTTTTGAAAAACCAAATTGAAAAAACCTGAAAAAAATAATCAACTCTTTATCAATATTTCTACATTCATAGTTAACTACTAATTTTTGAAAAGATTAAAAATTAAATAACATGGAATTTTTCTTTAAAGAAATATTTTATAACTGAATTAATAAAAAATGTGGAAATTTATTTTCAAAATATTAAAAAACGAGAAATAATTTAAAAAGATAATTATTTGTTTACTACTCTAGATAAATTTTTTTACTGGCTACCATTGCATAATATTTGTTTTAAACCATATAAAAATAATAATTTTTATTTTTATATTGAAAATAATAATTTGAAACAAAATTCAAAAATATGGAAAAACTTATTCTTAAAAATAAAAAAAAAATTGAAATTGTTATAACAATTTAAAAAGCAAAATATCATCCATTTAAAAAATATTTTTTTCGAATATTTGAAAATATTTAATAATTTCCTACGCCTATTAAAAAAATATTCTTTATATATTATAAAAATAAAATACAATTCATAAAAATACTTTAAAATAGAAACATAAACATAAGAGAGATTAAATTTTATAAGGAAGATTTTCATTGAAAATGTATACTGGAAAATTCCTTTCAAAAAGGTTTATATAAAAATTCCAATATATAAATTCAAAAGAAATATATGATAATGTTTCAATATAATTTTATATTATAAAGTTCCATTGGAAAACAACATTTAAACAATTCCATTATATAATTATATTGGAAAGTTGTAGTTGAAAAATTCACTTTATATTTGCAATAAATAATTCTAGTGGATTTTTCAACTAAAAATTTATAATAAAAAACACCCTACATTTGAAAATTTTTAAAGGAATATTATCTTGAAGGAAATAATATTTTCAACAAAAAATTTTAGGGAAAATTTAAACTTCAATTTAGTGTAAGTTTCGATGAATTTTTCTATATATGTTCTGGTGAAAATTGTAGTATAAGTTCCACTGAAAATTTGACTCAAACTTCCATTGAAGCTTTCACAATGCAATAAAATTATAAATTTATAAAACAGAAGAATTTATTAATAAAAAATAAATTTTAATAAATATATCTATAATAAATGTAATAATATAAGAAATTTATTGTATTATATACATAATTTTTATAAGTATAATATAATTTACCATTTAAAAATGAATATTCTATATGAATAAATGTAAATAAAATATGAAATTATAACTAAAACTAAATTTACAATAAATGAACTTATAAGATATATTTAATATATTTTTTAACAAAAATCTATATTAATAACAATTATAAATCCATTAAGTGAATATTCTAATGGAAGAAGTTATATTGGAAGTTTCAGTGGAAGTTCATGGGCAAGTTTCACAATTCAATATAGAATATATTTATAAACTAATGAATATATTAATAAAAATTAAATTTAGTAAATATATTTATAATAAATTCAGTTGTATGCAATCTGTATTATATTTGTTGAAGAGTTTTTATAAATATAATATAATTTACCATTTAAGGATACATATTCTATATGAATAAAAATTTAAATAAAATGTTAAATTATAAATAAAAAAATCTTATAATAAATTCACTTATAAGATACATTTAATATATTTTTTTTAATAAATATGTATTAATAACAATTATAAATCCACTAAGTGGATGTTCCGGTGGAAAAAGTTTCAGTGAAAGTTCTAGTAGATGTTTCAGTGGAAGTTCTAGTGCAAGTTTCACAATTCAATAAAAGTATATATTTATAAAACTAAAAATATATTAATAGAAAAATAAATTTAGTAAATAAATTTATAATAAATTCAACTATTTACAATATGTCTTATATTTGATGAATAATTTTTATTAATATAATATAATTTACCATTTAATGATGTATATTTTATATAAATACAAAAGTAAATAAAATATGAAGTTATAACTAAAACTAAATTTATAATAAATGCACTTAGAAGATGTATGTATTTTTTTTCTAAATCTGTACTTATAACAATTAAAAATCTATTAAGTGGAAGTTACAGGGGAAGTTTCAGTGGAAGTTTCACAATAAAATTGAAAAATATGATTATAAAACCAAAAAATATATTAATAAAAATTAAATTTTAATAAATATCTTAATATTAAATGAAATGATATAAAATATGTATTATATTTGTTACATGATTTTTGGAACTACAATAAAATTTTCCATTTAATAATGCATATTCTATATGAATAAAAATTTAAATAAAATATGAAGTTATAACTAAATCTAATTTTACAATAAATGCACTTATAAGATGTATTTAACATATTTTTTAAAGAAATATGTATTAATAACAATTATAAATCCATTAAGTTCGATTTTAAATGGATGAAGTTATAGTGGATGTTTCAGTGGATTTTTCAATGAATGTTTCAGTGGAAGTTTCAGTGGATGTTCTAGTGGAAGTTTTAGTGGAAGCTCTAGAGAAGGTTTCATAATACAATAAAAGTATATATTTATAAACCTAAATAACATGTTGATGAAAATTAAATTAAATTTATAAATTTATAATAAATTAATTTATATACAACATGTATTTTATTTGTTGCATAATTTTTATAAATATAATACAATTTACCATTTAGGAATGTAAATTCTATATGAATAAAAATGTAAATAAAATATGGAATTATAACTAAAACTAAATTTATAATAAAGGCACTTATAAAATATATTTAATATATTTTTTACAAAATCATTATCAATAACAATTATAAATCAATCAAGTAGATGTTCTAATGGAAGTCTCAGTGGAAGTTCCAATGGAAGTTTTAGTGAATGTTTCACAATGAAACAAACATATATGTTTATAAATCCAAAGAATATATGAATAAAATTTTATATTCAATAGATATATTTATAATAAATTCAATAATATAAAATATGTATTGTATTTTTTCATATTTTTTATAAATAAAATATAATGTACTATTTAAAAATGTGTATTCTATATAAATAAAAATATAAATAAAATATGAAATCATACGTGAAACCAAATATATAATAAATTAACTCATAAGATATATTTAATATATTTTTTACAAAGTCTGTATTAATAACAATTATAAATCCATTAAGTGGGAATTCCAATGCAGGTTTCAGTGGAAGTTTCATAATACAATAAAGGTATATTTTTACTGAAATATCCAGTATAAGAGAGATGGTGTCATTAGAAATTCCAAAAAAACATCCATGAAAAAATTCAATATAGCTTCCATTAGAAATTATAGTAAAATTTTCACTTTAAATTCCAGTCAAACTTCCTCTTGAACATTTCAGTGTAAACTATAAACTTACACTGATCATTAATGGAAAATGTCATTAAAAATCATGTAGATTACTCAAAGAAAAAGTTTTCATAAAAAAATTAATGATTCAAATAGAAACTTTCTAGTGATGTTTTTTAATAAAATTTATCATTGTAAAATATAAATTTAATTTTCATTTTAGTCATTCAAAGAAAATTTCTAGAGTAATTTTCTAGAAACGTCCTTCTAGAATTTTGTCCTGAACATTTTTAGTTAAATTTTTTTATGGATTTTTATTACTTAAAAAATAAGTTTTTTAACCTTTTAGTGAAACAATTTTATTTTAATAAATTTATACAAATAGTATTTATTATGATGAATACTAAAATTATAAATTTAAAAGGAAAAATTAAACAATTTTTAAAGAAATAATAATTTTTTATTCTTAGAGAAAAATATCTTCTATATTCGTTCAAAAAACATTATTTTTTAAAGAAAATTAATTAGTTTTTTTCAAATAGTTAGAAAACTATTTTTTAATGATAAATTATTTTATGTTTTTTAAATGGCATAAAACCTTTTTTACATAAAAAATTTCATTTCATTTATAATAATAATTTTATTTACAATAAAATAAACTCAATATTCTTTTATTCATTTAAAAAAATCGTATGACTTTAAAGATATAAAAAAATATATTAATTTCCCCCTAAATGATTAATGAGTCCATTTTTATCATATATTTAATTTTAATTCTTTTTAAAAAAAGTAATACAATTTTTTTAAACAAAATAAAAATTCTTTTAATTACAAAAATAATTTTTTTTAAAATATAAATAACTCATTAATATTTAACAAGTTTTAAGAAATGTGTGCACTTGAAAATTTTAACCAAAATATGTTTATTTTATGAAAATAATCAAAAAATAGAAAACATTATTATTGGTCATTTTTTAGAAATGCGTAATAATTTTTTTATAAGGAAAATATAATTTCATTTTAAAATTATATTCAGTTTTGAAATATACCACAATTCTTATTATTTTTTTAATATATAATATAATATTATAAATTTCATTGAGGAGATTTTGCTGATTGGAGAGAGGAAGAACATCTCTTGTACTGTTTTTTTCTGCAAGGCCAATATACCTTACACTCCATTCCCTTACCCGATCGCGACGTGAGAAAAAAAACTATGTTTCATCATCTGAGCCTGTGACGGGACGATCCCTTATTTCAGGGAATAGGAGACGATAAAATCCAGGGTTGGGGGTGCCGTGGAGTCGGGAAGTGAAGAGTAATAATTATTATAAAATTATTACATATTAATTAATTATTTAGTTACTAATTAATGATAAAGTATTATTAATTATCATTAAAAAATACTAATAAATATTTGAAATTATTATTTAGTTTATATTTATTTAAAATTATAATTATTTAATTGTTAATTAATTAATAACTACTTTTTTTAAACTGGTTGGGTCAAGACCCTTATTAAGAAAATAAAAAAGACACCACTTCTAGATTAACAATGAACCCATTACATGGTAAAAAACTCAATAGAAACACAACTTGAAGTCCCGAGAAGAAACAAAACAAAGGCTGAAGACCATGAGGTAAAATGCCCCAAAGTGTAACGCCCCGACCCCAGAAGCTCGGAGCCGGTGCATTACTTATTACATTGGCAGGATTTAAAAGCAATAAAATCCTGAAGGAATGACTAGTTTAGTAGTCTTGAAGAAACTAGATACATAAATGTAACTCATATTACATTGAGAATGGTAACATAATACAATACATAGAAAAATCTAAAAAAAACTGCTTCCATGAGAACACAATATATGGAATCCTCCTCATAACTGGTTGAAGGTAAAAAAATGAAATGGGTGAGCTCAAATAATCAGTAAGAGTTAATAAAAATGGAATCATGAATCAATAATAACTAAATCATTAACAATTTGGAATATTCAATATGGCATGGTGAATAAATGAAAAACACGTGTCATTAATAAACTGAGAATGAAACTGCATCCATAAGTTTTGTCATAGTGAAAACCTCATGGATAGTAATAACTGAAAATGAATAAAGAGAAATTCATATTATTTGGATGTCATGTATCTCGCACATGATACCACAATACCCTTGATATGGTTTAAGTCTGTGGGTAGAAACCCGTCTGATTTTTGGAAACAAACTCAAAGGGTTTGTCGCCAACTGATTTGTCTCGTGAGACCTGTCGAAGAATCGAGGGGATATAGTGGGCCATGCCTGTCACTAAATGTCCAAAACATTTATTACACATACATTCAATGTAATTACAATATGTATTCTCAAAATCCAATGAGTGTGGAGAATACAGATTCGTCAATATTTCCACAGTTAAAACAACATTCCAAATAAACAACGTATGTAAAAGGGTATACGGGTTAAGACAATAATCATATCCATGAAACCAGAATATCTATATATATTATATTTACAATTTAAAATGAAAAATGATCTCAAATGGGTAGTGGATACACCACATAAGAAAGACTAGGTGCACAATTCCAAGTAAAGGACAATGAAATGGAAATTGAGACAATGTCCCTTACCACGTTGTAATCAATCGAGTCGTATGACCAAAAATTAATAACCACCAAATTAATCACAGAAAAAAAAGAATATAAAGATAATTCTAATAATATATATCAAATTTCAATACACAACACACCACATTCATGAAATAAGTGGCGAACAATGGAAATCTCATGGAATGAAAAGTGAGATAAGAAACCTCTTACCTTAAGTTCGAAAGTGTTCTTTGACTGATCTTAATGACCTGAATAATCATATTTAGATTTATTAATTAATTATTACAGAACCTCCTCCACATTTATTTTATTTAGTTTAACCTTATTAGGTTCATTCATGACCTTTTTGATGGGTTTAAGAGGTTCAATTTTATTGTTTCGGAAGCATTTTTATCATTGGTTTTAATGATCGGTTTACATGTATTCATGAATGGAAGTTCATTTCTAATGTGGTTAAGAATCCATAATTGTTAATATATATTATTAGTGAAATTTAAGGAGATATAAATTATCTTGTAATTATTTTGGTTACATACCATGAGGATGACTTGTTTGATAAAAGATAATGATAAATGATTGGTTTACTTGGAGGTTTTGTGCATAATGAACTTATTTTATATTATTATTTATATTATGAGTGTGTAAGGATACCAAAACCTTTCATAAGACAAAATAAATATATTAAGATCTGGTTCAACCATAAAAATGGTTTCATGACTATATTTTAAGATGGTAATAATAATTGAGAACCCGTCGTCCTTGAATGTGATAAATTAACACATCTTAGACAGTTTTTTCACTTTTAGTATAAGAGGTGGGAGGGGGAGATGATGATGAAATATTCAATTTGCATAATAAAATAACAGTTCATGTAAGGTAAAATAATTATCATAGAATTTTGATGAGGGGATATGAGGAATGAAAAGAAAATAAGGGAACTCGAAATAAAGGAAGAATTGAGAAATCCCTCACGAAAATTCAGCAGCCTAATAACATCACTTAAAAATTAATAAAAATGAATTGATAAGAGAAAAAAGGGTCTCTAATCACTTGGAAATAAAATGGATAGAAATAAGGATATATAATAAAATACCCAAATATAATAAAATTGAATTTAAAAGACATAACAAAAGATAATTTCTTGACTAAAAGAGGCGGGTGAAAGTTTCTCTTACCTTGTATAGTTACTCCCAAAACAAGAAGGTTGGGACCTTGTGGGATTGAGGAAACCTTGGGATGACTAATAGGGAGGTAAAACCTCCACGGATACAAGTATTATGGGTTTGGAATGAAATAAAATGAAGCAATGAGTGGGTATTTATAGTAAAAGAGAGGGAGTTTTTTATTAATTTAAAGGGACAACTCAATAGTGGTTTTGAAAAAACCATGGGCTTTCCCATGGTATTTGACAATGGGTTTAGCCAATTGGGAAAAATCATGTTATATTTTAATGTACATAAGTATACTAGTCTTTTATATTAATTATTACATCATTATGATGTCATTAAACATATCAAAAATTCAATACTATATTTTTACTATGCATAAAAAATTCAGGTATTTTAGAAAAATCCCAAAAATTTACCGCATTCATTCTCTGACACATATAATCAAAAAATGAACTAAATTTTTTGAAAATAATTTTCCAAATATTATTAATTAAATTTTTAAATAAAATTTTAATTTATTCAAAAATAATAATTTTAAATTTATAACCCATTTTTAATACCATGAAAAATTAATAAACATCTCATTACCTTATAACCTCATGAAAATAAAATAATAATATGATTTAATAATTATAAGGGTCATATTACTATTCATATTACTATTCATAAAGGTATGTTACTATTCACTAAAAAAAGTTGATTCTACTGGACTCTAAAGAACTTACTGATCAGAACCATAGATGACCGTTTTTTAAAATTCAAAACACAGATGTGGAAAATTTAAGTTTAATGGATAGGGTATAACATTCTCCTATAAATAACCAAGTGTAGTTTTGTAGAGAATCAGTGCTTCATTCAATATCGGTTATCTAATGAATTAAAAGTACTGAATAGAAACATGCCATAAAATATTTGGGGTTTTATATTATTCCCACCTTCAAAAATTCCGTCCCCAAAATTTTTTTTCATGTATAAAGTCCTTCAAAATGATTTCAGTGGTTATTATTCATAACAAACTTAGGTTCGCATGTCTCTTCCTCCAATTTGTGGTTTCTCTAATGAACCATTACTAGACGAGTTGTTTGATTTCTCAATACCTACTCCCCTATGTCAAGAACATCAATAAACTCTTCACAGTATGAAAAATCAGGTTCCAGCTCTATTTCATCATCAGTGAGTACATACATTCGGTCTGACATGTATTTCTTTAAGAATGACATGTGGAACACATTATGGAATTTGGAGAGACTTGGAGGCATTTTTAAAGGGTAATCTATAGCTCTAATCCTTTCCATAATTTCAAACGGTCCGATGTACCTGGGGCTCAGTTTCCCTGTCTTACCGAACCTTAAGACACCCTTCCACGTAGATTCTTTTAGAAAGTCATGATCTCCTACCTGAAATTCCAAATACTTTCTTCGGTTGTCAGCATAACTCTTTTTCCTACATTGGGATGCATTAATATGAGCCTGAATTTTTTTAATTTGAAGTTGTTTCTTTGATAAGTTCTAGGCCTAAAAGCATCCTCTCTCCAACTTCATCCCAACAAGTTGGATTTGGAAACCTCTTTCCATATAATGCTTCATAGGCGCCATTTGAATGCTAGAATGAATACTATTATTGTAGGAAAATTCCACCAAAGTTAAGTATTGATCCCACATACCGTGAATGTCAAGAGAGAATGATCTCAACATGTCTTCCAGTGTTTGAATAGTCCTTTCAGACTGTCTGTCGGTTTTGGGGTGGCAAGCAGTACTCATATGAAGCTCAGTATCCAAATCCTTCTAGAAACATTTCCAGAATTTTGATGTAAATCAGGGATCTCGATCAGACACAATCGATATAGGTGCACCATTAGGTCTTAAAACTTCATTAATAAAAAGTCTTGTGAGGAAATCAAGTGGTAAATCCTCTCTTATAGCAAGAAAATGTGCTGATTTTTTTGAAATGATCAACAATTAACCATATTGCATCATACCTTCTAGGTTTCCTCGGTAGTCATATTACAAAATCCATCATAATGTCATCCCACTTTCACATAGGAATAGGTAGAGGTTGCATCACCCCTTTAGGACGTTGTCTCTCTGCCTTCACTTGTTGACAAACTAGACACCATGACACGTAGTTAGCAATTTCTCACTTCATATAATCCCACCAAAAATGTTCCTTTTGATCTCTATATATCTTAGTGCTACCAGGTTGTATTGAAAAATTTGAGCTATGAGAATCATCTAATAGTTCCCTTTTTAGTTCAAGTACTAATGGAACACATATCCTCTTTCCAAATTTCATAACTCCTTCCTCATACATGAAGTCTTCCAATCTCCCATCCTTAACATCATTGATTTTCTTATGTAGATTATCATCATCAGATTGAGATATTTTTTTCTTCTCTAATAAATATGGTTTAACAATTATTTGAAAGAGAAAATATGTTTCCCCTTCCTTAACTATTCTCATATCCATATTTAGTAGATCTATGAATATAGAATCTCTATCAATCCTCATTTGGGTTAGACTTCCAAGATCTTTACTTCTTAAAGTATATGCCACCTTATTTCCCTTTCCTAGGTGGTAGTGTATTGAAAAATCATAATCTTTGAGTAACTCAAGCCATCTCCTTTTCCTCATGTTGAGTTATTTCTGAGTAAAAATGTATTTCAAACTCTTATGATCTGTTTATATCTCACATATTTCTCCATAGAGATAATGTCTCCATATTTTTAGAGCAAAGATTACGGCTGCTAACTCAATATCATGAGTTGGTTAATTTTTCTCATGATTCATCAATTGCATAGATTCATAAGAAATAAATTTATCTTTTTTCATAAGGATTCAACCCAATCTATTCTTTGATGCATCAACATATAAAAAAAATTCTTCATTTCCATATGGAAGAGTCAAAATTTGAGCATTGAACAAACTTATTTTCAATTATTCAAATAATTTTGTACATTCTTTTTTCTATACAAACTTAAACCCTTTACATGTGAGCTTGGTTAGTGGGTTAGCAAGTCGGGCGAAATTCTGAAGTAAAATGACGATAGTTACCTATTAAGCCAATAAAACTGCGTACCTCAGTTATGTTTGTTGGTGTGAGCCATTCTTGGATTGCCTTTGTCTTCATATGATAAACTATGATTACATTCTTAGAGACAATATGGACAAGAAAAGAAACTGATTGAATCCATAATTAAAACTTACTAAACTTCCCATATAATTCATTTCTTCTAAGAGTTTTTAAAATAATCCACAAGTGATTATCATGGTCTTTATTGATTTTGGAGTATACCAGGATATCATCAATAAATACCACAAAAAATTCATCAATATATTCCTTGAAAACTCTATTCATTAGATCCATGAAAACAGAAGGTGCATTATTTAATCCAAAAGGCATCACTGTAAACTCATAATGCTCATACCTGGTTTAAGATGCTATCTTTGGAATATATTTCATCCTCACATAAAGTTGATTATATCCTAATCGAAGGTCAATCTTTGAAAAATATTTCACTCCATGAAGTTGATCAAATAAATTCATCAATTCATGGAAGAGGATACTTATTATTTATTATAATAGCATTGATTTCCCTTGCTCTCATGGACTATTCTAAGGCATGTTTCTTTGGGGCTTAGAACACCCATTTACATAGTGTCCCATCTCTATAAAATTTTAGCATTGAATATCATTGACTAGTTTCATCCCCTTGCATTAATTAGATTGATGAACCTTTACTCCAAACTTATATCCAACTCCATTGTCTTTCAAGCATTTCCCAGGATGATTTTTTCCACAGTTCTTGCATAATGGGAATTGCTTTATTCCCTTGTTCTTCTTTGGCACTTCACCTTTTCCATGGTTATCAGAGTACCGCTTCTTATCTTGGTTTCCCTTGAACAAATTTGATCTATAAAATTCCTTCTTCATTCTGATGTCACCTAATACAATTTCATCGTATGATGGAAATGATTGAGAAGCTAGTGCGCTTCCAAGTCTTGGCTTAAGACCTTCAAAGAGAGAAGACTTGTAAGCCCAAATTGTCTGAAATCCCTATGAAACAAAAATAGAACAAGTATCATGGTCTAAAAAGACATTCTAGGTAAGGAAACCCCCCACCGATCCTTTGTTGTCCGACTCCAAACAACCGCCGCCGTCCGCTCTGATGGTCATCACCATCAGCCAAATATGCACCTCTGATGGCCACCATGTTTGCGCCGCACATCCCCTACTAATGTTGAATGCTAAACAATTGGATGCCTTGTGCCGATTAGACCACAACCCACGCCTCAACAAGTATCAAACTCGCACCTGGTGACACAAGAGGTCTAGTCTGAAGGGGATCAAATAGACGTCGAGTCGAAGAGTCGTGCAAGCCTCACTGACCGACAGTTCCACTCTAGCACCACTTTCCCATCAAACTAATGCCACCCATACCCCATTTTCGCCTTGACACCAACTTTTTTCCTGATGACCATAGATCATATGAGACCTCGGCTGAGTCAGTATCTAGAATTAAGGTTGTTGCCGCCGCAGATTCGACCAAGGGCTCCCAAGAATAAGAGCTCATAGAAAACCTATCAACCTACATATCAAGTGAAGGATAATCTTCACCACCGCTCATGGCTTACCCCTGTCTTCAGTCAGGGGGTTTTTCATTATTGCACCTTGTAATTTCTGCATCAAGATCTTGGCAGCATCCCATGGTAGATCCAAGCTCGTCGATAACCCTTGCGGCATAGAGCTAGGGTTCTTCGTCGCACATATCCTTTATAACACTAGAGATTTTTTTAAAGAAAACTACGTTTGATAACACATACGATACACAAAAGCGAGCCTAAAAATCTATGCAATATTATTATTTAATTATGATCGTTAGAACAAAGTCGTTAAATTGTCGAGTGTCGATAGATTTAACTAATTTATTTAAAATATATAGATTTCATAATCAATATAAATTTATTTATAAATTAATATTATATAATCACTCAATTTTTAGTAAATTCAATTTATTCTTCAAGAAATACATTTTCTTCAAAAAATGGGTTTTATTACATTTTGTGAGGAAATTAATTTTTAAAAATCTTATAATTTGAATTTGATAGAAAATATATCATTTTTGAAATAAATATATAAAAATTATCTTGGTAAGATTTTTTTTTGGGATTTTTCGGAATATATATATATATATATTAATGAATAGTGAAATTATTAATTTTATTGAAAAGATAAATTTTTTAAAGTAATTACAATGTAAAATTATAGTTTGGATTAGTTTTAAAATTTAACTAGATCATTTTTATTAAAAATAATATAATTATAATTCTTCTAATGAATTTTATACTTGAATTTAGTATAGAAACATTTTTATATTTCAAAAGACATCTTTTTGAAAAAATGTTTTTCATCACGTTTTACGGGTTTAATTTTAAATTATATTCTATAACTTTTGTGAATTGAATATTAAAAAATTGATTCTATATTTGGAATCATAAGGTCCAAATTTAGTAAATAACTCCCTTTTACATTGGATCAATATGAGTAATAATCATAGTAAATAATTTTCTCCACGATGGAGGTAAAATGAATTAATTAAGAGTAAATTGAAAAGTATAATGACTAAAAAATAAATCTAACACTTAATTTAATTTTATTGGATGAATATATTTTGTCCATAATAATTAAAAGTTCTAATATATAACCTTTTGTAGTCAAATTTCCACGATTTTGATCTTTATATTATTTTATGGAATGAAAAGTCAAAAATGTTATTCTCTTGATATTATTATCTCTAAATATTTAATAAAGGAATAAAAATAAGTTATGTTCATTTGTAAATATTAACTTGAAATATAAATTAATTTTTTTTATCACGGTGATTAATTTTTAATTTTTAGCGAATAAATAATTACCTTAAATTCTTATGCAATGCGGACACGATATTTATTCAATTAATAGAAAAATAGAATAAAAGATTTTAAAAAAATAAAAGTAATATATGTTGAAATAATTATTGTGTTCCATGAATTTTTTAGATAAAAATAACTTATTTGGAAATTTTTAAAGATTATATTTGAATTCAATCTTTTTCATGTTGTTTTTAAAGTCAAATTAAACGAATAGTTCCAAAAATGATATTAATGATATTTTATAATAAAAACATTTTTATTAAATGATTTAAAATTGATAAATATAATATATTCATCCAGGCTTCTGGGATATGGTTGAAAATATCAATCTTGGTCTATTTATGGGTCAAATTTTCTTTTATAGTAACTATATTGACCCCTAAAGAGTAAAAAAATTGTTATCATGGTAATTGTCAAAAGGAGTTAAAGCGAGTTAAAACAAAGAGATAAGGATAAAAACCTAACATAAAATTGTAAAAATTTTATTTTTTTATTGGAATTAGAACCATAATCATATTATCTTCAAATTATATAATTTTGGATCTTTTTTTAGATGAAAATTAATTTATATTAATTTAATACCTTGAGAAATTCTACGAACGTCTCTCCCCTCTCTTATAAATGGGCACTCAATATCCTCTTTTATTCACACTAAAAAATCCTTTTTGGTCAACCAACCCCTAACAAAATTTCTTCCTAACATCCCTCCCCACATTATACTGGCTTTAGTTTGGCTAGAATACCATCCTCAGAGGGTTTAAGGTGTAATGAAAATGAAGTTATCTGAAGAAGAGGTATAGTCTTTAATCGAATGTTTTAGTTTTATTTTGTCTTTCACCTCCAACAAATATTATTAAAATATGATGATATAATAAAATTAGTATCTCCTATATGATGAGATGTTATTATGATAGTGTAATAACCTACATCCATCTCCTCTACCATCAAATGGTAAACAAATCCATCATTTATGTGTACGATGAACCAAAACACCAAATGCTGGTAATAAATTCCAAGGGCCTCAAGAACATTTGGGGGATGATTTATCCTTTAAATATAAAAACAACCAAAAAAACTTAACAATAAACATCCAATACTATATATTATGAATAAACAACAAAGTACACCTAAAAACACAACCAAAACAATAAACCATTACAAAGTACACGAAGAAACCAAAAGAAATACTCAAAAAGAACCAAACGACACACTCAAAGAGAACCAAAAGACCACCAAAACCCAAGACTCCCAAGTGATATCAACCAACTGTTGGAGTTGGTTCCCTAGAACCAAATTCTGTGTACTTCATATGATAAACATGTATTCATTGATTTAAATATTAATTAACTACTTATCACATCATGATTGTTCTTTTGTGTTATATAGTATGTGATAATGTCCCAAGAGTAACTATCACACTAAAAGGTCATAGTAGTTCCCCGCTATGGTGAGAACCCAGAAGTGTTATGACATTATTCTTGAAAATATGTTTTATGGATAGATGATATCATTTGAAGGGACACAAAATGATATAGGCTATTAGGGGTGGAGACTCATAGGAATTTGAAGCACCTTCTCATGGTGTATTCCCCTGGTAACATCCAGTAGGATATTATGAGAACGACACCTGATAGTAGGAAATACACATTTATAAGTGTCATTGGATGTTCCTATTTACATATGTGTGTATTGGTCCTTAGACTTTAAGATTGTTATTAATGGATATTATGAGTCTTGTACTTTTATTTTTTGATGAAAACTATGATGACATATGTTCGTGGTGATGTAGGATATGTTGGGTGCATAACGAGTAATATTGCATTAATAAATAATGCGATAAAATATTTATCCCTTCTGTTCATTAATAAAAGTTAATATCTGAGCCCCTTTTACGGAAATGATATAGCCTAAATAAATCCATGGTCATGGTGTTCATTAGGCAAGTTCTATTTCTGTAATGTCAAAGAAAGAGATATCAAGCGCATAGGTTGATTGCACTGGCATGAAAACTTCTTGATTGGAGATATTGTGATAAAGAGAATATATCACACGATAAGTGTTTGTTTGAGGTGCCATATCATTATAACTTTAACTTCTTTCTCTATGGGTGCCTTGACGTGTTGCTAGATGCTAACCTTGGACTTTAAGCACGTTCGCCTAATACCACTGCAATAGAGGTATAGAGGGTCACACACTAAGTGTATCTAGAATCTTAGTTGAATAATTTATTATTTAACAAGTTGAATAAATATTTTTCCCAGTTTTGGTTTAATAATTATTTATGTATTCCTAATCACATTTATTCTATCACTTGTTATTCGAGATAATATATTGTGAGCACAATATTTAATAAATATTTACTTTCTATTTAGTGAATAAAATATTTATTTATTTATCGATGAATAATGTAGTGATATTTAATTTAAAAATAAATAGTCATTACTCAGGGCCTGATAAATATTATGGAGGAATGGAAGACCGAGTTAAATGGTCTAGCGAGAAATAATAATATTTAATTTATAATTCGGAAGTTAACAGCATGTCATGAAATAATAATATTTATATTATTATTTCTCATGGGGGTTTTTCAAGGATTAATAAAATAATTAAATGAACTAGTGAAAATTATTTTATTATAACCCTAGTGATATAAATGTCTGGTTATATTATTCTCTCATTCGCTAAGGGAAAGCCCATCGATGCCAATTTAGCTGTGCAGAACATTTTGGAGAAAACCTCTCAAGCCTAGAGAGTTCTTCCTTCACCAAGAACACTCTTAAGAACAAGAGTGATCCTCCTCCACTGGATCAAGGATAACGCTTTAGAAGCCATTCTCAAGGTGATCGAAGGCGGACGACACAAGCACACATATCTTCCATGCTAGCACCCAGAGACTCCTTTGGCAATGTCTGGAGATTCACGTAATATGTGTGGATCACTGCTAGAGGAAATCTAATTTTATTTCTACAATGCAGCAATGATGCACTATAGATTGGTGACCAAATTCATCAATGAAGAAAGAATAACCTTGGAGGTAATTGTTATTTAATTAAATTAATTATAAATAATACATTTTGATATTCTCTTTTGGGTTATGGGTTTCTATTCCTTTGTCTTATTTCTTTGATTCAATTCCATTGATCACGACGCTCATCATCTCATAGATCTAGAATTGATCACTGATTATGAAAAAAGAAAAGTTGGTAACCACCCCTCCCATGCTTTCACTACGCAATGAACCTATAAGTGGTATCAGAGTGGGAATATTATTGTTTTTAATTATTTAAAAATTTGTTAGTGATTTATGCATTCATAATTTAGCATTTCAATTCAAGTTTAATCATTATTTTAATTTGAATTATGAGATCTATTTATTCCTCTATCATTTATTACATATCTAACTGAAATGATTAATTTTATGATTGAAATAAAATCGAGGATCTCATCCGAAGGTTCTATGGATTATGCCAAGATAACATAACAGTACACACCATGTAACCAAAGTTACACACCACATAGTTATGTTCAATGCACCAGGAGATAATTTGGTAATTACTCAACCTGTTTTCATTAATAACAGGTGATGTATTTAATTATTACACCATGTGTTGACCAAGATAGACTGGCGCATGGTCAGCCAAACTTCACATTTTGTGGACCACTGGACATGGCTTGTAGTCCCTTTGGGTTAGGGTTGGTCCGTGTAACATGGAGGCAACACATCGTCTGGCCCACTAAACATGCCGTTTACTCCAAGATTTCTGAAGTACACCTCACATGCTGAGTCCCTAGGCATGTACTTTAGATAGACGGTGAAAGGAATACATGTAGTGTAGTTTGGATCTACAAGCCATATACATTTACCATATTACATAGATTTGAAAATTTAATATATGCATAATGTTCAGATCCTCATATCATGTATAAGTCGTATTACAGATTTTTACTCTATGTTCATTGAAGAATAACATGTGGACAAAAAAATCATGTGATTAATGTAATCATCTGTGAAGTACACGTTGTGATAGTAGGTGTTAAATCATGAATTCCATATGTCACAAGAGTAAAACAGTATATGAGTATAATACATGTTGGGTAGATTCAGATGGGTATTCACCGTGTTTCCTCCATGATACATTTTTATACAAGGTTAATTTTAACTGAATTTATTTAATTTGTTTACAATTATAATGGATGACAATATCAAGGAAATTCAAAAAAATTATTAAAATAAAAGGATTGATTAATTAAAGATAATAATTAATTGATTTGAGCCTGATTTATCTTAAATAAGAACGATTAAAGAATTTAATGCTATTTTTATTAAATGAGTGATTCATTGCATGTATGTGGATGATCATGAGTTGGACCAGACATTTGTATATGATTGGTTTTATTTAATTTATTATTAAATTAAATTTTTGGCCTATATGCCTTCTCTCTTCATTAATATGTAGGACCTACGTGCTCATGGTTTATTTCATGAAAACCCCTTTTACCCCTCACTTTCATGTGAGTAAAAGCATATGTAATGGATGGAGCTCCCAAGCTAGTGGAGGTGGCTCAAGTTCTGAGCTGAGGTGAAACCAATCCAAGGAGATAAAAAGGTGGATAGGTGGAAAGATGTAAACATGAACCTTAGATTGGTTCAAGGTGTTTCTCCCCTAGGTCAGCGATTAGTTTATCAATCTATAGATAAACTAACTATTTGAACAAGATCATGATCATACCCTTTATTTTATTTCTATCAGTTTCATGGATATTCATTGTGGATGTTTTTTCATAATCACATAATTATTGAATTAACAAGCATGCAAGATAAACATAACTAATCTGGATTGTGCGTAAATATTATCTAAGACATGGTTTATCACTTAAGTAAATCACACTTAATATTAAAACGCATGTAATAAAGATAATAATTGGCAATTTATGAATAAAGAAATAAAATCCCTAAATAAAATATTAAGTTGGTATGACCTTCAATTACTTAAGTTAGAATCGAACCATATTTCAAAGTATTGGACCATCCAAATTTGGGGTGATTTAAATTATCGGGGAATTCTAATTTGAGGTTTTGGGTTGACTTAACTTGGTTGAAAACAAGGGTTGACTACCAAAGTAGGAATTGGTGTAACTAAGAGGCAAAGGCTGAGGAAATACAAATTAAGGATTTTAGGATTGGGGAGTCCAGTCAACAGATCTTGGAACTGTGAGTTAATGCAATTTTCATTTGGAATGCCTACCTAAAACCATTCGAGTTAATTGGCCATCCAAATTTGGGTTAATGGGAATGAGAATATGGATCCTTTCCTATCCAAGAAACATGATATTCTAGAGCCAATGGTGAGGGATATTGGGATTCAAAAAAATAGTGGGATACTAATAAATATAATTTTATTTATTTTTCTAAATTTATCAGATAATGTACTAAATATCTGCTCATATTATTTGTAGAAATGAAAATAAAAATGACATCAAACATATCACTGTGATCCATACTTGAGAAGGAAAACCTTCTTACCGGCATGAATTTCAAAGAATGACAGAGGTGTTTACGCGTCATCCTTTTCCATGAAAGGAAATTGTATGTGCTGGAAGAACCATTACTAGTTGTGCTTAGAAATGAGGAAATTGATGATGAGCTATTTCACTATGAGAAACATATAAACAATGCTACATATGTTCAGTGATTCATGCTATCATACATGTACAATGATCTCTTGAAGCAATATCAGAAAATGGATGTATATAGCAAGATGTCTCACCTTCGAGATCTCTATCAAGAGAAGACAGGATGAGCGAATTATAAGATCTCTAATGATTTGTTTACCACTAAGCATAGAGATTCTACACCATCTGGACCTTATTTAGTCAATCTTATTAGATACATTGAATTCTTGAAAATCTCGGAGATTAAATTCCTAGATGAGTTGCATACAAATCTTATACTTTCATCACCACCCAAGACCTTCTCTAGTTTTTAGTGTGAAATATAATATGAGAAATAGTTAGAAGATTCTATCTGAACTTTTGAATTTAATTCGCCAAATGGATAAGGACATGGGGTGTGAAAAACCTGTAGTCCTTATAGTGAATAAGAAAATTAATGAAAAGGCAAAGGAGACTAAGGCTTATAAAAAATCAAAAGGCTCCGAGCACCATCCTACCAAGAAGAAGAAAATCCATAGCCATGGAAAGGAAAAGGAAGCAATATGTTTTACATGTGGTAAGTCAGGCCACTAGAAGAGGAACTACACCCAGAGGAAAGGGGAAGCCAATAGTGCATTAATTATTGAGTGAAATCTTTCCATTTCTACACATTGGGTATTAGATATAGCTTGTGGTGCTCACATTTTTATTGAAATACAGGAACCAAGTAGATTTCAGAAAATTACCAGAGGAGGGGTGGATCTGTGAGTTGCCAATGGCGCGAGGCTGGCTGCTCTAGCCATTGGTGACTACCACCTTTCATTTCTGATGAGAATGATTTTGGTTTTACATTATTGTTATTATGTACAAACTATTACCAAAAACATAATTTATATATGATGTTTAGATACAGATGGGTTTATTTTCATGTTCGGAAATAAAATTTGTTTCTTTTATAAAGAAAACATATTCTATGGTATGAAACATTTAAATAATGGTTTATATGTATTAAATTATGAAATCCAAGTGTTGAAAATCGATAATGAATCATCTTCACACTACTCATATGACACACAGTTGTGGCATCACCATCTTGGTCATGTAAACGAGAAGTGTTTGACAAAGCTCTATCAAGATAGTTAGTTAGACTCTTCTGATCTAAAACCACTTGAATGATGTAACACTTGTTTACAAGAAAAAAAATGACCAAACCACCATTTGGTGGTTAGAGTCAAAGGTCCACAATGATTCTAGTATTGGTACAATCTAATGTGTGTGGAATAATTCTAGTAGAATCCAGAGGTGAATATTCTTACATCAGAAATTTTACTGATGACTTCAGTAGATATGGATATATTTACTTGATGAGGTAGAATTCTGAGTCCTTTGTGAAATTCATGGAATTCCAGAATGAAGTATAGAATCAACTTGGTAAGAAGATAAAGAAGCTTTGACCAAATCGAGGTGGTGAATATATTATCCAATATTTCATCAAATTTCTACGAGAGTTTGGGATTCTATCTCAACACACTCCACATTATACACCAAATTGGAATGGTGTTAGTGGAAATAGGAGCTGTACCTTGTTGGAAATTGTAAGGTATATGATGAGTCATGCAGATCTTCCATTATCCTTTTGGGGATATAAATTAAAAATTGTGGCATACACATTAAACTGAGTACCAACTAAGGTGGAAAACATAATTTCCTTTGAGCTATGGAGCAGAAAGAAACCCATTTTGTTGCATTAATATGTACGGGGTTGCAAGGTGTTTGTAAATGATTTATTTGGAAACAAACTAGAACTATGGGGAATGAAGTGTATCTTTATAGGATATCCTATGGAAACAAAGCAATATTACCTATACAGTCCCTCAGACAAGATAGTGATTGTCCCTAGACAAGTCATCTCTCTTGAGAGGGAGCACATCCTCAAAAAGGATAGTGGGAGCAATATTGACTTTGATGAATTTAATGCTCAATATACACAAGAGTTGGTACAAGAAAAAGTTCCATAGGTCCTCATAGAAGAATTAGTTCCTGAAACACATGTACTACATAAGATTGTAAGAGAGGTAAGATAACCAGAGAGATATGGTTTTCTAGTCACCGAGGATGCTGACTCATTATTATTGGAAAATAAAGAACCTCTCTCCTATAAAGAGGTAGTTGAGATATCAAAATATGCAAGATGGATAGAAGCTATGAATTCTGAGATGGATTCCATGCATCAAAATCAAATTTGGGTTCTGGTCGATTCCCCTATTGAGGTAAATCATTTTGGGTGTAAATGGGTATTAAAGAAGAAACCAAACATGGAAGGTACATTTAGTACCTATAAAGCAAGGATAGTGGCTAAAGGGTTCAAACAATGTCAAGGAATTGACTACGATGAAACCTTTTTGCTAGTTTCCATGTTTAAATCTATCAGAATCATACTTTCCACATTAGCTTATTATGACTAGAATATTTGGAAGATGGATGTCAAAACTACATTCCTTAATGGGAACCTTCAAGAAGATGTCTATATGACACAACAAGAAGGTTTTGAGACTCCAGGTGATGCCAAAAATATTTTCAAGTTGCATAGATCCATTTATGGATTGAAGTAAGCATCCAGGTCATGAGACATTTGACTCGATGAATCCATGAGATAATTTGGTTTCATTAAAATTGAATGTGAGTCATGTGTTTACAAAAGGTTTTGTGGGAATGTGGTCGTTATCCCATTAGTATATGTTGATGACATATTACTTATTGGAAACAACATACCAATCTTACAGTTAGTTAAGAATTGGTTAAACAAGTGCTTCTCCATGAAATACTAAGGTGAAGCAGCCTATATTATAGGTATCAGGATCATTCATGATAGATCCAAGAGGATACTTGGACTAAGTCAGAGTACATATACTAACCAGATACTAAAGAGATTTAGTATAACCCAATCTAAGAAAGGATTGGTTCCAGTGTCACTTGACTTACATCTTTCTAAGAAAATGTGTCCGTATACATAATAAGAGAAAGAGAGAATGAGTAATATCCCACAGGACTCAATGATATGATAAATAATGTATGCCATGTTATTTACTAGACATGATGTTTCCTATACACCGAGCATGATAGGTAGATATCAAGAAAATCCAAGAGAACAACATTGGACTATTATTAAGGTTATCCTTAAGTATCTGAGAAGAACTAAGGATATGTTCTTTGTGTATAGAGGAGACAATGAACTTGTCATTAAAGGGTATGATGATACTGGTTTTCAGATAGATCTGAATGATCTGAAGTTTCAATCAGGATATGTTTTATATCTCAATGGAGGAGCTTTGACCTAGAAGACTTCAATGTAGCTAGGTGTCTCTGATTCTACACTAGCATCTTAGTATATAGAGGCTTCTAATGTATCCAAGGAATCCATTGGATTCATAACATTATCTAGGAGCTTGATGTGCTACCTAACTGTAGAGAGCCTATCACATTTTACTGTGATTGCAATGGTGGCTCTTTCGAAAGAGCCAAGGTCACATCAACGGACAAAGAACATACTCTGAAAGTATCACATCTTGAGGTATTTTCATTAGAGGTTAAAGTTGCAGTGAGTAGAGTATCCATGGAAGAAAGCATGGTGCACCCCTTGACTAAAGGCCTATCTCATTAGAAACATGAGTATCATGTGAGAGCTAGTAGACTGAAGGTTGTTAGCAGTTGGATCTAGTGCAAGTGGGAGTCTATTGGAGTTAGTGCCCTAGAAAAAACTTCTATATACATTATGATAAACATGTAAACATTGTTTTTAACATTAATTAACTACTTTCCACATCAGGATTTGTCTTTTGTGTGATATAGTATGTGATAATGTCCCAAGAGTAATTGTCTCACTGAAGGGTCATAACAGTTCCACACTATGATGAGAACCCAGAAGTGTTATGAAACTATTCCTGAAAATATGTTCTATGGCCAAATGATATCATTTGAAGGGACACAAATGATACTAGATATTAGGGGTGGATACTCATAGGACTCTGAAGCACCTTCTCATGGTGTACTCCCTTGGTAATATCTAGTAGGATATTTTGAGAATGAGACCTGATGGTAGGAAATCCACTTTTATAAGTGTCATTGGATGTTCCAATCTGCAGACATGTGTATTGGTCCTTAAACTTTAGGATTATTATTAATGGATATTATGAGTGGCGTACTTTGATGTATTGAAGAAAACTGTGATGAAAAATGTTTTTGACGAGGTAGGATACGTTGGCTGCGCATGATTAATATTACATTAATGAATAATGCGAGAAAGGATTTATCCCTTATGCTCATTAACAAAAGTTAATATCTTAGTATATTTTATGCAAATGATATATCCTAACTAAATCCATTTCCATGGTGTTCTCTAGGTAAGTTCTATTTCTGGAAATTCAAAGAAAGAGACATCGAGCACATAGGTTGATGGAACTAGTATACAACCTACTCGATTGAAGATATTGTGATAAAGGGATTATATTACACATAAGTGTTCTAATGATGTGCCATGTCCTTGTGGTATTAACTTCTTTATCTATGGATGACTTGGTGTGTTTCTAGATGCTAACCTTGGATTTTAGACAGTTTCACCTAATGCCACTAAGAAAGAGGACTAGAGGGCCACACACTAAGTGTATGTAGAATCGTAGTTGAATAATTTATTATTTAACAAGTTGAATAAATATTATTTATAGTTGTGGTTTAATAATTATTCTTGTATTTCTGATCATATTTTTTCTTTCACTAGTTATTCGAAATAATATATTGTGAGCGAAATATTTAATAAATATTTATATGTTATTTAGTGAATAAAATATTTATTTATTTATCGACGACTAATGCAGTGATATTTATTTCAAAAATAAATAGTCATTATTCAAGTCCTGATAAATATTGTTCAATAATGTTGGGATGAGTTAAATGATCTAGTGAGAAATAATAATATTGAATATTATTTGATTAAATAATATTTAATTCATAATTCAAAAGTGATGCGCATGTGAGGAAATAATAATATTACTGTTATTATTTAACATGGGGGGTTCGCTAGGATTAATAAAATAATTAAAGGCACTAGTGAAAATTATTTTATTATAACACTAGTGGAATAAATTCTTGGTTATATTATTCTCTCATTAGACAAGGGAAATCCTAGAGATTCCAATCCAGTTGTGCACAATATTTTGGAGAAAACCTCTCAAGCCAAGAGATTTCTTCCTTATCTATGAATGCTCTCAAGAATGATATGGATCCTCCTCTTCCAGATCAAGGAGAATTCATTGGAAGTGGTTCTCAAGGCGATCAAAGGTATATGATGCAAGCATAAGGATCTTCTATGATATAACCCGATGACTCCTTTAGTGTTGTATGGAGATTCACAAAACACATGTGGATCACCGCTAGAGTAAATCTACTATGATTTCTAAAATGCAATAACGGTGCACTACCGATTAGTGGAAGAACACATCAATGAAGAAAGAATTACCTAGGAGGAAATTCTTAATTAATTATTTTAATTATAAACAATATATTTTGATTTTTTATTTTGGGTTCTGAGTTTCTATTCCTTTATCTTATTTATTTGATTCAATTATATTGATCATGACATTCATCATCACATAGATCTTGGATTGATCATTTATTATGGAAAAAGAAAAGTTGAGCACTGCCTCTCCCATGCTTCTTTTGCACTCGGAACCTACACCAACAACACCAAACCCACACCAAGCTCCAACTCCACATGAATCAACCATGGTATCAAGAATATTAGATAAAGAAATGAGATACCATACCTTTACATATGTTTTGATATATGACATCTACAAACATACAACAATGCCCAAGTAGGGGTGATTCTAAACTTAGTAGGATTTCCAAAATGACTCCCCAACTCGCGACACTAGGAAAAATCTTGTTATAACATTTATTTAAAACATTTTAAAAGTAGTTTAAAATAGTTTACATCAAAATAGTAAAAAAGTTTCAAGGAAAACATTTAAAATCATGAAACCCTTCTCAATAATTTGGAATACCCAGTACCATTTATCCATAAAGACACACACACACAGAAACTCAATTCCTGCCTAGGTGATAGTTCCATAGTCATGAGCGGTCTCTCATTGATCCACCGAGTCTTCCTAAGGTGACCAATACATTGTTCCCAAATGACACACACCCCTTGCACAAGGATACATCTATTAATGTACTCACACAAACCATTTACTACAAATTCCATGCTAAACCATTCTACATAAAAAATTACTTTTATTGAATGAATTTCAAAAATCCTTTTACATGTGTCAAAACAAAACCATAATTTTAAAAAAACTATTTTAAAATTATTAATAAAGTGAATGGTATACAAAACCATACAATTTCCATAATTCCAAAGTCATACCCCCCAAGATAGGTTTCTATTAAGAATCAAACACATATTTCATAGCAATTTTATGAAATTCATTGAAATAAAACTAACCCTTCATGTTATAAGTCAAGTGAAGTCAAGAGAGAAACCACCTACCTCTCAATGGATGGAAAAATTGATGAACTCCAAAATTATTCTCAAAAAATCAACATAGATCTTCTTCAATTAAATAAAATCATGAATATCACATCAAGATTATCATTAAAGAACATGCATCTACAATTTTAGGGGTGCCATATAACATCCTGCTTTTTTATAACATAAACTTTCATTACATTACACAAAACTGAGGATCTTTAAGGTCTAGTGTCTTGGAAACCAGGAACATAATACATGAAAACAACATCAAAAATTCTTCTTAAACACTTGAAAGGCGTCTCCTTATGTTCATTTTAGGTTCATTACTGCATCTCATAACCTGGGGACATACATCAAAAGAAAGGGTGAGCAGAAGGCCCAGTAAGGGAAACAAGAGGAACATTTTACATGTAAACTTGATATACTTCAATAAGGACATGAAAAGAACTTTAAGGCATGAGAAAGAAATCATGAGGCATTTCATAATAAAAACAACATTTTTCATAACTTGAAGATGTGGCTACATCATTTAACATAGACAATCATGAACATATCACCAAGGTCCATCCCTAAGGTGTCATTTGAAAATTACCAAGGTTATTCACCAAGGTATCGTGAAAATTATAATCTCTAGTGGTTACATCATTACCCAATGCATTGGAGCGCTATCAGGGCGCACCCTTAAATTTGCCTTTATTATCATGTGAGCCACATATATCATCATCAAACATTTCATAAATAACCCATATAGCATAAAGGAAATGGGTTTAATTTCATAATCATAACTTTTTAAAAACTGCTTTAAAGACATGATCTTTATATCACTTTAAAACCCACAGAAAAGGAAGGTGGGTCTCATGTATGTAAATACCAGAATTTAAAATAGAACATTTTGGTATATATGTGAATACCCCTTTAGAATAAAGAGCTTTGAGTATTCACTTAATAAAATAAAAGAACTTTAGAAAAAGAGATAGACATTTTTAGACAGAAATTCTGCAGCATAACGGCAATGTTCCGAGGTTTTAGAAGACATTAAAAGAGAGGTAAAATGGGCCAAACATTCATAAATGACCCATAAAATAGTACATGGACAGAATAAGAAGGATACATGATCATGGTAATGAAATTTCAAGGACATACCATTTGAAATGAAAAACATGGAAGGAAGAAAAAAAATTAGATTTCTGTTATGAAAGTTCAGCAGCCTAACGGCGTTACTTAAACATCAACAAAAATGATTTGAAAAGATCAAATAGGGTCTCTCATCATGTGAACATAATCTTTCAGTATGATAGATATAGAGATAATTCCCCAACATAAAAAAAGTAACTTGAAAGAATTGACATGAAAGTAGAACTTCAAAATGAGAAGGGTGAAGAACCACTTAAAAATTCGGCAGCCTAACGGCGCCACTTAAAACATCAAAATACTGAATTGAAGAGATCAAGTGGGGTCTCTCATCATATGAACATAAGAGTCCAGTATGATATATATAGATATCATACCCCAATATAACAAAAAGGAACTTGAAATAATTGACATGAAAGTATAACTTCAAAACGAGAAGGGTGAAGAACCACTTAAAAATTCGGCAGCCTAACAGCGCCACTTAAAACATCAAAATACTGAATTGAAGCGATCAAATGGGGTATCTCATCATATGATCATAAAAGATCAGTATGATAATTTATAGATCATACACCAACATAATAAAAATGAACATGAAAGACATGAATGAAAATAGAACTTGAAAACGAGGAAGGTGAAAGAATCCCTTAAAAATTCGGCAGCCTAACGGCGCCACTTAAACATTCTTAAAACGAATTGATGAGAGCAAGGAGGGGTCTCTCATCATATGAACATGAAATAGGCAGTAGTATGAATATAAAAGAACATCCTCCAACATAAGAACATGGAGTATAAAATAAATGACATAAAAGAAATTACTTGAAAAGAAAGAGAGAGGTCGGATCCCTTACCTTAAAACGTGACTCTTGAAACTCAAAGGATTGGACCTTGAGGGCTTGGGGGCACCTTGGGAGGACTCTTTGGGTGGTAAGAATACCAGAACATCGTTGGGGGAGAGTTGGGAGTGAAAACTAAAGGAGGAAAGAGTGGGTATTTATAGGGGAAGTGAGGGGACAAAGCATTAATGGCCAAGGGACACCTCACATGTGCTTTTCTCAAACCCATGTGCTCTCCCTTGGCATTTATCATGGAGTTAGGCCACATGGGTCCCCCAAAACAATAATTCATCACCCTTGGCCGGCCAACCCTCAAAAGATCTCATGAAATCATCATGACACCGTTATGATGTCATTAAACATACTGAAACCCTAAAACTGTATTTTTACTATTCACTGAAAATTCAACTTTCTCAGAAAAATCCCAAAATTTCACATTAACCAAATATCAATGCTCTGATTTCAAAAATGAAATCCATTTTATAAAAATAATTTTCTAAATATTTTTAATTTAATTTTTAAATAAAAACACTATTCATCGAAAATTCATTTTTTTCAGAAAAAACCCCAAAAATTACCTTAACATAATATCGATGCTCTGAGTTCAAAAATAAAGTCATTTTTATAAAAATAATTTTCTAATTATTTTTAATTAAATTTTTAATTAAAAAACACTATTCATCTGAAAAAACTAATATTTGAATAATAATTTATGAAACTGTTATTTAACCATTTTATTGAATCACATTACTTAATCAAGGTGCCTAGATTATTTTAAAACTTTCTTTAAGTGAGATTACTAATCCATTTGGTCACCTTACTAATCCTAAGCGTAAAATCACTATTCATAATTTACTATTCATCAAAAATTAAGTTGATCTTATTAGACTCCAAATTTTGTACTGAACATAATTGTAGAAGACCATTTTTTAAAAATAATTACACATTTTTAATTATTTAAGGTTTACATACACATTTTTAAAATATCCTTTTTCTAAAATTAATAAAAATATGCATACTATATTTATCCGGTCATTTCAAAATTCATAAACTTCATCATAAGAAGAAATCCCAATTTTTATTTAAAACAAGGATTACACAAGGTAGTTACGGTCTCGTTACATAGCCCCTTATAATACCAGCATAGGACCTAAGAGTAAGGTGTGCTAGGGTGATAGAAACTTGGGGCGGCTCAGTCAACATTGCCCGAGTAGTAATTTCTATCAGTTTGAACTTCTCACGAAGGCGATTCCGTTCCAGCTTCACATGATGAAGTTCGGCTTGGATTTGATCCAGAGCAAAGCCCAATGGTGCTACCTCCTTCCCAAGCTCTGTTAGATGGGATTCGATCGGTCCAAGACTACTAGGTGAGGCCATTGAATCTTCTTTCTATAATAATTGACCAAGATTACTTATATTTAGAGACAATAATCAAAACATTTTGTTCACAGCGGTCATATTGACCGATGGTTATATAATAGTCAAAACCCACTGATCTCATTTTAATTATAATCATGTTTATCAAATAAAACATTTTTGTTGAGTATAAAAATAAAATAAAATAACACATGAAATTAGTAAACAAGATTTATTCAATATTTCAGGTCGTTACAATCTTCCCCCCTTACGAAATTGCATCCTCGCAATTTTTTTTAAAATTGGGTTTTGAAATTTCATTGAAAGTCCCACATCGGAAAAAGAGTCAGTAACACTATTACTGTAAAAGAAATAAAAGGGAGTACAAAGGCCACCCGAGTTTACTCATACTAGGATTCCATGTAGGAAACATGGACATGGAGGAGAAAACAAAGGGTCACGTTCTGAGGGAGAGTGATAGAGAACATGATTAGGAGAAAGTTAACCATAAGAAAATCCCAAAATTATGACGTGTGCAAGCGGTCTTTGATTACCTAGTAGGAAACGTAAACCAACAACTTTTTTGTTTTACGTTCCTTTTCATAACTTTGAGGAATTTACAACATAGAACAAAAACATAAGGAAATATATCTACCTTCATGTAGAGTTTCATCCTTTAATAAGTTTCTACCCAAAACTAATCTTTTCTCTAAACTATGAGCATTCAAAACTACTTGGTCTCATGAAAACACAAGAATCATCTTCTAGAGAATCACATAATCCACAAAAGATCAACTATCTATTTCTTCTATCTTTAAACATTATCCCAAAAACAGAAAGATTAAGGTAAAAAAAACTCTTCAAAAAGAAATAATCCCATAGGAATGGAAACTACTTTTAAATCTTCAAGTTCCATGGTACTACCCAAAGTTCATCATAGTCCATTCCATAAATAACGGTCCTTAAAATTCCTCAAAATAAACCAAACTAAGATTGAAACCCAAATACAAGAAGGATTTGATAACATAGTCTTCCAAAATAAACATCATTGTTCATCTCCGAACAACATCAACCACTCCTAACATCTTATAACAAAAGTATCTAATCTAAACATATTTAACCCAAGATAGGTTAATCATTCCCAAAAGTAACCTAAATTACTATAAATCCACCTTAAATTCATCGATTCTTCAAAATATAAGTCAACCTTACTCCTCAATGAAAATACCGTTGTAATCTATTTACCTCGATCATATAGGGTCCCCAAAATAGTGAACGACTTCCAAAATAAAAATCATATTTTAATCCCCTAATCATCTCTGTCATCTTAATACGGCAATCGTAGCATTTCCTATCACATTGGTTGTTGAGACATGTTCTTCCATTTCCCGCCATTAACTAAGAAAAGAAACTATAATTAGGGGCTTAAATACTTAGCCAATAATCAAGAAAAGAAACTTAAAGCATATAAGGATAACTTGTAGTTGAAAAGTATACCCTAACTTGTGATCCCCTAGGTTCCCATCTAGGTTATCCATGATCATATATTTTTATGTGAACCTTTATTTTATTTTATCTTTGATCCTTTAACAATGGTTCATACTAAGCTTATGAATTTACCAAAGCATATCCCCCGGGAGTGTCGTAACCAAGAGTGCAGCAAGGCCCGTTGTCATGTACCAGTTCCCGTTCGAGTCTAGCTCAAAGCGGTGTTTTCAGGTTTTACCCCTATGTACATCTGTGCCAGAGCCACCTCTACCTGCTCGTATCCAGACAGGGATGTATTTGCTTGGAAACCCCTTACTCAATACTCAACAAAATACCAGGAAGATTTTCTATATTTAAACATTTCTATAGGGTTCTTCCTAAAGTTTTTATATCCTAATTTCCACAAATAACTAAACCATCCTTTGATACCAACTATAACATCCCGCCTTTTTATAACATAAACTTTCATTACATTACACAAAACTGAGGATCTTTAAGGTCTAGTGTCATGGAAACCAGGAACATAATACATGAAAACAACATAAAACATTCTTCTTAAACACTTGAAAGGCGTCTCCTTAAGTTCATTATAGGTTCATTACTGCATCTCATAACCTGGGGACATACATCAAAAGAAAGGGTGAGCAGAAGGCCCAGTAAGGGAAACAAGAGGAACATTTTACATGTAAACTTGATATACTTCAATAAGGACATGAAAAGAACTTTAAGGCATGAGAATGAAATCATGAGGCATTTCATAATAAAAACAACATTTTTCATAACTTGAAGATGTGGATACATCATTTAACATAGACAATCATGAACATATCACCAAGGTCCATCCCCAAGGTGTCATTTGAAAATTACCAAGGTTATTCACCAAGGTATCGTGAAAATTATAATCTCTAGTGGTTACATCATTACCCAATGCATTGGAGCGCTATCAGGGCGCACCCTTAAATTTGCCTTTATTATCATGTGAGCCACATATATCTTCATCAAACATTTCATAAATAACCCATATAGCATAAAGGAAATGGGTTTAATTTCAAAATCATAACTTTTTAAAAACTGCTTTAAAGACATGATCTTTATATCACTTTAAAACCCACAGAAAAGGAAGGTGGGTCTCATGTATGTAAATACCAGAATTTAAAATAGAAAATTTTGGTATATAGGTGAATACCCCTTTAGAATAATGAGCTTTGAGTAATCACTTAATAAAATAAAAGAACTTTAGAAAAAGAGATAGACATTTTGAGACAGAAATTCTGCAGCATAACGGCAATGTTCTGAGGTTTTAGAAGACATTAAAAGAGAGGTAAAATGGGTCAAACATTCATAAATGACCCATAAAATAGTACATGGACAGAATAAGAAGGATAAATTATCATGGTAATGAAATTTAAATGACATACCATTTGAAATGAAAAACATGTAAGGAAGAAAAAAAATTAGATTTCTCTTATGAAAGTTCAGCAGCCTAACGGCGTTACTTAAACATCAACAAAAATGATTTGAAAAGATCAAATAGGGTCTCTCATCATGTGAACATAAGAGTTCAGTATGATATATATAGAGATAATTCCCCAACATAAAAAAAGTAACTTGAAAGAATTGACATGAAAGTAGAACTTCAAAACGAGAAGGGTGAAGAACCACTTAAAAATTCGGCAGCCTAACGGCGCCACTTAAAACATCAAAATACTGAATTGAAGAGATCAAATGGGGTCTCTCATCATATGAACATAAGAGTCCAGTATGATATATATAGAGATAATACCCCAATATAACAAAAAGGAACTTGAAATAATTGACATGAAAGTAGAACTTCAAAACGAGAAGGGTGAAGAACCACTTAAAAATTCGGCAGCCTAACGGCGCCACTTAAAACTTCAAAATACTGAATTAAAGCGATCAAATGGGGTCTCTCATCATATGATCATAAAAGATCAGTATGATAATTTAGAGATCATACCCCAACATAATAAAAATGAACATGAAAGACTTGAATGAAAATAGAACTTGAAAACGAGGAAGGTGAAAGAATCCCTTAAAAATTCGGCAGCCTAACGGCGCCACTTAAACATTCTTAAAACGAATTGATGAGAGCAAGGGGGGGTCTCTCATCATATGAAAATTAAATAGGCAGTAGGATGAATATAAAAGAACATCCTCCAACATAAGAACATGGAGTATAAAAGAAATGACATAAAAGAAATTACTTGAAAAGAAAGAGAGAGGTCGGATCCCTTACCTTAAAACGTGACTCTTGAAACTCAAAGGATTGGACCTTGAGGGCTTGGGGGAACCTTGGGAGGACTCTTTGGGAGGTAAGAATACCAGAACTTCGTTGGGGGAGAGTTGGGAGTAAAAACTAAAGGAGGAAAGGGTGGGTATTTATAGGGGAAGTGAGGGGACAAAGCATTAATGGCCAAGGGACACCTCACATGTGCTTTTCTCAAACCCATGTGCTCTCCCTTGGCATTTATCATGGAGTTAGGCCACATGGGTCCCCCAAAACAATAATTCATCACCCTTGGCCGGCCAACCCTCAAAAGATCTCATGAAATCATCATGACACCGTTATGATGTCATTAAACATACTGAAACCCTAAAACTGTATTTTTACTATTCACTGAAAATTCAACTTTCTCAGAAAAATCCCAAAATTTAACATTAACCAAATATCAATGCTCTGATTTCAAAAATGAAATCCATTTTATAAAAATAATTTTATAAATATTTTTAATTTAATTTTTAAATAAAAACACTATTCATCGAAAATTCATTTTTTTCAGAAAAAACCCCAAAAATTACCTTAACATAATATCGATGCTCTGAGTTCAAAAATAAAGTCATTTTTATAAAAATAATTTTCTAATTATTTTTAATTAAATTTTTAATTAAAAATCACTATTCATCTGAAAAAACTAATACTTGAATAATAATTTATGAAACTGTTATTTAACCATTTTATTGAATCACATTACTTAATCAAGGTGCCTAGATTATTTTAAAACTTTCTTTAAGTGAGATTACTAATCCATTTGGTCACCTTACTAATCCTAAGCGTAAAATCACTATTCATAATTTACTATTAATCAAAAATTAAGTTGATCTTATTAGACTCCAAATTTTGTACTGAACATAATTGTAGAAGACCATTTTTTGAAAATCATTACACATTTTTAATTATTTAAGGTTTACATAAACATTTTTAAAATATCCTTTTTCTAAAATTCATAAAAATATGCATACTATATTTATCCGGTCATTTCAAAATTCATAAACTTCATCATAAGAAGAAATCCCAATTTTTATTTAAAACAAGGATTACACAAGGTAGTTACAGTCTCGTTACATAGCCCCTTATAATACCAGCATAGGACCTAAGAGTAAGGTGTGCTAGGGGGATAGAAGCTTGGGGCGGCTCAGTCAACATTGCCCGAGTAGTAATTTATATCAGTTTGAACTTCTCACGAAGGCGATTTCGTTCCAGCTTCACATGATGAAGTTCGGCTTGGATTTGATCCAGAGCAAAGCCCAATGGTGCTACCTCCTTTCCAAGCTCTGTTAGATGGGCTTCGATCGGTCCAAGACTACTAGGTGAGGCCATCGAATCTTCTTTCTATAATAATTGACCAAGATTACTTATATTTAGAGACAATAATCAAAACATTTTGTTCACAGCGGTCATATTGACCGATGGTTATATAATAGTCAAAACCCACTGATCTCATTTTAATTATAATCATGTTTATCAAATAAAACATTTTTGTTGAGTATAAAAATAAAATAAAATAACACATGAAATTAGTAAACAAGATTTATTCAAAATTTCGGGTCGTTACATGCCATCTATACGCCGCATGGTTAAGCTGCATAGATTGGAAGATCGTACAAAAACCATGTGATGGTACTATCTGAAGCCATCCCCTCACATAGTTTTCTTGCATAATTAGACAAACTATGTGCTGATCTTGAATTTCCCCTCTGTTTGGAGTTTCATGGTTCCCATAGGCACTCTCATGGTTTGGCCAAACTGTGTGTTAACCATGCACCTGACTAGTTCCCAATGTTCTCCCTTACAAGGCTTCTTGGAGAGGGTACATGGTTTCTACCAAACATTCAAAAACCATGAACCTCTATAAAATCCTCCAAAACATGCCAAAACCCCTTAAAACCTCCTAAAACTCAACATGGACATAATATAAACTTGGAATCCATGAATAAAGGGTAATGTACTTAAAACTAGGTGTGCTAAATTCTCCACACCATTAGTCATTCCTTCCCTAAAAATTAGAAAACCATCATTTTCCTGAATGATTTTGGGCCATTATTCCATCACTCCCTTTTCATGCTCCCATGTTTCTTCTTGAATCCGACCTTGTTTCCATAAAAATAATACACGACCGATTATTTTCCCATGTAAAATATTTTATTTCCTATCCACAATACGTACTGAAACATGAATCAACATAGCATCCCGTTCTAGGTCAATGTGATCCCATCAAATCATATGGCTAGGATTGGGTTGATACCTCTTCAATTGAGAAACATGAAACACATTGTGCACTGAACTGATCCTTAGTGGAAAATCCATCCAATATTCCACTTCAAAAACTCATTCATGTTTCTCAAAAGGGCCTATATAATAAGGTTAAATCTTTTACTTATTACCAAAATGACGATGCCTAAGTCTTAGAGAAATTCTGAAGAAATCATGATCACCCACATCAAAGGAAAATGATCTTCAATGGTGATCTGTATATGATTTCTGACAAATCAGAGCCGTCTCCATCCTCTTTCTAATCAACATAATTTTCTCCATTGTCTCTTGCACAAGGCTTAGTCTAATTAGTGATGTATCACATGTTTCTAACTAAAACATTGGATAACAACTAGGACACTCGCACAATGCTTCAAAAGGGACCATATTTATCAAGGCCCAATAACTATTATTGTATAGAACTCCATTAAAGGTATATTATCCTCCCAAGAGCCACAAAACTCCATTACACAATCCATAAGAATGTCCTCTAACATTTTTATTATCCTTTCTGATTGTCCATCTATTTGAGGATGATAATCATTGCTTAAGGTTAACTGGTTTCCAATGGATTATTTCAAGGAATTACATAAAATGAGATGTAAACCTCGGGTCTCGGTTAAATAAAATCGAGTCTGAAACACCACGATTCTTTACAACTTCTCAGATATATATTTTGGACAAGTGTTCCACCATATGAGATTCGCAAATAGGGATAAAATGTGCCAAATTCATGAGCCGATCCACAACTACCCATTTAGAATCATGTTTTGTAATCATTATTGGTACACCTATTAAAAAATTCATAGCTCTCTACTCCCATTTCCACATGATAATTAGTAAATAATACATCATACCTATTGATCATTGATGTTCTTCCTTGACCTGCTGGTAAGTGAGGAATCTCAAGACAAACTATGTCACTTTACTCTTCATGCTAGCCCACTAAAACTATTCTTTTTGTGCCTTATACATCTTCAGGATTCTAGGATGAACAAACCATCTCAAATGGTGGTAGACATTTTGAATGTGTTCCTAATGAGTCATTGGTAACACGATCTGATCTCTAGAACACAATAGTGATCTCCCATTTAGTGACCAACCCCCAATGGTCTCCCCACCATTGAGTTTTGACATCATAGCTAAACAGTCTCGATTAGATGTTTGAGAATCTCTAACCTGGTCAACTAAACATGAACAATAGAAACTGGAAAGAAAATTGTAGCATTACCTTTGCATAATCTGGATGCATATCAGCTATGACTGACATAAGTTACTACTGATCCAAAGCCTCTTTAGCCAACTAAGCATATGACTTCCTAATCAAGGAATCTACTACAAAATTCCCTTTCCCTAGTGTATAAAACAAGTCAAAAACAAACATTTGAAGGTATTACATCCATCTTATTTTCCCTATGTTCAAATCTCTTTTTGAGAAAATGTTCTTCAAGGTTTTATGATATGTATACAGTAAAAATTTCTCACCAAAAAGATATTGGTGCTGAGTCTTCAAGGCAAGTGCTGCAATAACCAACTCCAAATCATGTATTGAGCAGTTCTTCTAATGAAACTGTAACTATCGAGAGCTAAAAGCAACAATATGATCTCCTTCCATGAGAACACATCCCATACCATATCCCGATGCATCACAGTAGACTACATAGCCCTAAACTGACTCGGAGAATGTGGGTATAAGTGATGATGTAAGTCTAACCATATGATATTAAAAGGATGTAATTCTATATTCCATTAGAAAGGAATGCCTTTCCTCATCAATGCTATCATAGGTGAGTACAAATGTGAAAAATAATGTACAAAACTTCTATAGTATCCTGCAAATCCAAGGAAACTACGTATCTCAAAAACATTCTTCAGTGGTTACTAAGAAATAATAACTTCTATCTTTTTAGGATCCATAGAAACTCCTTTTTCAGAAATGAAATTTCTTAGGAAATTACACTTCTTGTATCCAAAAATCATACATTGATAACTTATCATACAAGTGATGCTTCCACAAGATTCACAACACTATAGACAAGTGTTTCTCATAATCAACTTCGGTTCTAGAATACACATGTATATCTTCCATAACCACTATCAAAAAGGAATCCAGATACCTTTTAAAGATTCAATTCATCAATTCCATGAAGTCTGTTGGTGCATTTGTAAAACCAAAAGGTATAACCACAATTTTCATAATGTCCATATCTTCTTTTGAAATATGTTTTTGGATTATCCTTCTTTCAAAGTCATAGTTGGTGATATCCTAAATGTAAATAAATTTTATAGAACCACTGGGCACCACTCAATTGATCTGAAAAATCATCGATTCGAGGAATATGATATCAATTATTTAGTGTAGCTTGGTTTAAATTATGATAATATACACAAAGTCTAAGGGTTCAATCCACCTTCATTAAAAATAGGACTGGTGCTACCTACAGAGACATGCTCAGCTGAATGAACCCTTTACTTTATAAAACTTCAATATGTACCTTCAATTCCCTTAATTATATTGGTGCCATCTGAATAAAACAGAAGGGAAATCATATTAGTACCCAGTAGAAGATCAATTGTAAACTCCACTTATCTTTTGGGTGGAAACCCAGAGAAATTATCAGAAAAAACAATAATAGACTAGTCCACTATAGTTGTAAAATATCAATTCTCGATCTAATCTGAAAATTATAAGGTAACCATTGTCAACTGGTAAGAGATAGTTCTAACCACCAGTACCAAGGGTCTTGCTCCAGTTGTATCTACTGTTCAATCTCCTTTAAATATATGATCAAACCAATCAAATATTTAAAACTCACCTGTCATGTATAACAATCAATATGGGCCTTAATGTTTTTTAGCCAATCCATTCCTTGAATGAGTTCATACGCATCCATCTCAAGAACAGCGAAATCTCATACCAATTTAGTCGCATCCATTGTTATCTAACATGATATATATTACAAATATCTACACTCTCATTGTCCCAAATGTGTTTAGAGTTTCAAAATAGAAGGCATCATCTCAACATGAAAACCCATTAGATTAGCAACATGATAGGTAATAAAAGAGTAGGATGAACCTGTATCAAACATGGTTTGTATGAGGGTAGAATTAAAAATAATTATACCTCTCACTATTGAAGGACCAAATTGATCATATAGGATTAATTGATCAGATCCGTACAATTTCTCAATCACTGCACATTTCTTTTTATTACCTTATTGAGATAGCATAGGTTGAAGAGTCATAGTTTTCTTAAAATCACCATAGATCACTCGGTTATGATGACGATAGTTATTCTGGTGAGCTTATCCAGTTGAATTATATGATACCTGAGAAGCATGAGATGTTTCCCTACCACCTGAACTTATAGCATTGCGACAATAGCGCTGAAGATGTCTCATGTGGCTGTAATTGTGACGAGATCTTGGTGGTGTCGTACAATCTCACTTCATATTTTCAAAAGAACCACATTGAAAACATCTCGTCTTATCCTTTGGTCGATGGGGAATGATTACTGATCCCCTAGACTGATTCGAAGGTGTCCGACCACTTTTGAAATAGATTTCTCTCTTCTACTTATTCCCATCATTTGAGTTCCCACCTATTCCTGTTGGAATAAACATGCCCCCTCCAACTTTATTTCCTGAGATTCCCCTTTATATCACTTCCACCCTATTAACCATCTTTGTATATTCCATAATTCAAATAACACTAATATTTTAGAGAATTTATGGTTTCAACCTTGACTAAAAAAATTTTGCCTTCAAGGACACACTTATAGCAACATCTGATACAAAGTATACTAAATTCAAAAAAAATTCTACATACTCTGTTACTGAGAGGTTCTCTTGCTTAAAACTTGAGAAGTTTTTTGTTCTAGAAATTATGAATTTGTGAGGATAGAATTGTTTTTTGAACAATTCTTCAACATCCTCGCATGCCATTCCTTGGTTCAATTAAGCCTGAACTGCTAATTCCCACAATTGGCATGCCAAATCCTCCATCATATATTATGTCAACTTTACCTTCAACTCTACTGGTGTCCTAAGGAAAGAAATGATTCAACTCATCCTATTCAACTAGAATTTTTATTTTTTTGATTCAAAATCCCCTAGAAAGATGGGTGGGTTCTGCTTTTGGAATTGAACTGAATGATCCTCTTTTTGAGGCTCATCATGCTAATTCCTCCTTTCCAACACTTGAAAAGCCTAAACAATACTTTTCACTAGTTGTTGGTTCACCAATGGTTCAGGTGAAACCACATATTTAGCAGTCTCTTTTGGTTAATTTCTAAGATTTCTACCCAATGCCATTGTATATAACCAAAAAAAACTCTGTTTAGTCTCACTCACTAGTAACTAAAGGCTTAAAAATTCCAATTTACCACAGAAACAAATATAACAATCACTAATTTCTTAAATCCAACCATCATAATTATTATAATTTTTTTGAAAATACCAAAAGAATTTTCTTTGAAAATCAAACCATTTTAACCATTTCCCAAAAATCAACTCTTTTTTGACCATTTTTAGAGATAATTTACTCAAAATGAAAAATTTTGTCCTAGTAAGGAAGTATTACTATTAATTAATGATTTTAAATTTCTATCGACTAAACCCATGACGATGAGGTGATAACTCAACTAGAAGTGCCTTGAAAGACTTATTTACCCAAACACTATAGTAACTTGATGTTTGGAATAAAAAGGTCATCTACAACATTTTATTATATAAATTTCAAGTTCTGAAAGTCCTATCTCATTACTACCATCCTAATAGATATACAGACTGATCATTTATAACTTGAAGGTCTGAATAATATTGATATCATTTGTCCCGAAATTAAAGATAGACAGGCCAAGACTAATACCATTTGTAACATCCCACCCCTCCTCATTGGCTTCAAAAGAGGAAAAGCTAATACCAAGCCATAGGTAACATCCCCAAAGCACCAAAGGCTAGTAATAATTGTCATGGGCCTCAAGAGAATTTGTGGGATGATTTTACCTTTAAAGATAAAAACAACTAAACCAACTTAAAAACAATCATCCAATCCACTATATGATGCATAAACAACAAAGTACAACTCAAAACGTAACCAAAACAATAAACCATGTCAGAGTATAGGTGGAAACCAAAATAAATACACAAAGAGAACCAAAAGACTACAAAAACTGAGGACTCTCAAGTGACATCAACTAGCAACACCCAACCCACTCTACGATCCAGCTCCACATGCCTCAGTGACGGTATCAAGAATCATCGCTAAAAAAATGAGATACCCTGACTTTACCTGTCACTCAATATATGACATCTGCAAACAGAAAATAGTGCCCAAGAAGGGGGTGAGTCTAAACTTACCAGGATTTCCCCTAAGACTTCCCAACTCATGCCACTACGAAAAAACTTGTTAGAGAATTTATATAAAACAATTTAAAAGTATTTTAAAATAGTTTATATCAGAATAGTAAACAAGTTCCAAGGAGAAAATTTACAAGAATTAAACCTTTATCAATAATTTAGAATTACCTTTACCATGTCTCTACACTCACACACACTCCCAATTCATGCTGAAGTGAAAGTTCCATACTTATGAATAGTCTCTCATCGACCCACCAAGTTTTCACATGGTTACCAATACCAGGTGACCCAATGGCACACACCCCTTCCATAGGGTCATGTATATGAATACACTCACAAAAAAATTGTATGCCAAATACCAGGCCAAACCATTACACATAAAAAATTTATTTTATTGAAAAAATTTCAAAAAACCATTTTCCATGTGTCAAAAAAACCATGATTTAAAATTCACCTTTTTAAAATTATTACCAATGATAACTTTCTACAAAACCATCCTATTTACAAAATTCCAAATCCATACCCCCAAGAGAGGTTTCCATCAAGAATCAAAAATATATTTCAAAGTAATTTCAATTAATTCATTTAAATAAAACTATTCCTTCAAGTTATAAGTAAAGTGGAGTCAAGAGAGAATCCACCTACCTCTCAATAGTTGGAGAAAATGTAGAACGACACAATGATTCTATAAAATATGGCTTAAATCTACTCCACTTCAATAAAATCAAGCATATCACATCAAAAATATCATTAATGAACATGTATCTATACCCTAAAAAATAGACACATGATTCCAAAAGATAGAAGAGGACCCGATCTAAGAATAACGACCAAGAATGATGGCTTACAAATGAATTCGGGCCTACAACACACTTTAATTAACCTAAGAATCACCTTTTTATTAGAAGGAATCATCTCTCAATCATAGGGAGAAAAAGTAATTTGATAATAAGGATAATTAGGGTGAAAATGAGGGATTTAGGTGTTAATTCATATCAGATCCCTAATTATAGGGGTTCCAACTATATGTTGCATGGTTTGGTGCACCATGTGACAACCATGTGGTGCTACTATCTCAATCCACCCCCTCACATAGTTGTCTCATATGATTAGAGAAACCATGTTACAGCTTTAAATTTCCCCTTTGTTTGTAATCTCATAGTTTCCCCTAGGCACTCGCATAGTTTGACCAAACCATGTACCAATTGTGCACATTCCTAGTGCCCATTATTATACCTTTCCCAATTTCATGGAGGTGGTTCATGGTTTATACTAACCATGAAAAAATCCCGCACCTCTATAAAATCCTTCAAAAATGCCAAAAATCCCTCAGAACCTCCCGAAACTCAACCGGAACATTATATAAACTCAGAATACATGAATAAAGTGTCAAGTACCTAAAACTAGGGGTGATACAGTTATGGAAATATAACCCTTGGGTTTAGTATGGATTTTATTAAGGAAAGTTATTTGAGGAAGAATTCGTTTAATTTTTTTTGAAAAAATGTATAATGGTAATGGAAACCTTTAGATTTTATGGTATCTTTGAAATTGAGGTAATTATATTCATTTATGATTATTTAATTTTGTAAAAAGAATTGTATAGAAACCCATAGGGGTTTAAAGGTGATTTGATGATTAATTTTATTTTTTTGGATGTTCATCATATTATTGGGATTGTTACAGGAGTTATCTTAATATTGTTTTATAAAAGGTCAACCCGCATATCAGGTGATAACCTGTCACATCCAGTATGACCGTGAGGTTTAAACACACAACTGAAGGGAGAAAAGGGTGCGTCACCTACCACTCGCATATGTGATTTCCTGGTTAGTATGACATTTTTAATCCTAAATATTTTGACATATAATGTTTAAGATAATTTTGGGAAGCATATTATATGATCAAATCATTTTCAATTTTGGTATTTTTAGGTGATTAATGATATTTTGGTCATTTGGGATATAATTGTACCTTAGACTAACCATTTTATTTAATGTGAAATGATATGAGGAATAACTTATTAAACATTTGTGGATTTTTTGATATGTTAAAAGTTGATTTTAGTGCTTTAGTGATGAAAAAAATTCATCTTAAATACACATCATTTGGAGAAAATATGAATTTGTGGTGGAAATTTATTAAAGGATGAAATTCTACTTGTCAGGTAAGTATATTTCATTATCTTTTTAGTCTATATGGAAAATTAATTTATCAACTCTAGGAAAAGGATATTGAAATAAAAAATGTTATCCTATTATCATCATTTCTGATGAATTGATGGTCTTTTTCTCACCACTTTGGTTTAAAGTTTTATTCTGGTTAACTTTCTCATGATCATTCAATTTATTGTGATCATTGATCTATGTACATTACTTTTATTAAATGTATATATTTTCACTTATCACTAATTTTATCATATTTGGAAGCCTATTATGTTTTATTCTGTAATACCTTCCTACTTCTATTTCTCACTTTTCAGGTGGGTGCTTTATTAACCCTTTTTATGAAGTGGGATTTAAACAAAGTGTTTTCAAATGTTAAACCTGTGATCATTGAGTTTAATTTCAAATTGATAAGAAACAATTTATTAAAAGGGGTAGAATTTAACAACTTAAGATTTAATAAAAAATTAAAACTATGTTTTATAGCGTATACGACACGCAACACTGAGCCTAATTGAACCATGAAGTATAATTAATTAAATATGAATGTTATAACCTAGCTGTTAAATTATAAGGTATGAGTAATATTTAATACATTATTAAAAATATATAATGTTCATACTAAATATAAATTTATTGATAAATTCTGATTAAATAATCACTCAATTTTTAGTAGAGTCGTTTTATTTTTCAAAAAATACATTTTCTTCAAAAAATGATTTTTATTGATTTTTGTAAGGAAATTAATTTTTGGAAATTTTATAATTTTAATTTTATAAAAAAAATATATAATTTTTTAAATCAACTTGTTAAAATTATCTTAGAGTGATTTTTAGGATTATTCTAAAAAGTATGATTTTTTTAATGAATAGTGAAAATACTGATTTTTATTGAAAATTATATTTTCTTTTAAATTATTTACAAAGTAAAATTATATTTTGGATTAGTTTTAAAATTTAATTAGTTAATTTTTATTAAACATAATATAATCATTGTTCTTTTAATGAATTTTATACTAGAATTTGTTATAAAAACATTTTTATACTTAAAAAGGCATTTTTTTGAAAAACTATTTTTAGTCACATTTTATGGGTTTAATTTTAAATTAAATTACAATAATTCTATGAATTGAATATTAAAAAATGTATTTTATAATTTTAATCATTTGGTCAACATTTATTAAACATTCCCCTTTTATTTTTGGTCAATTTAAATAGTAACAATATTAAATAATTGTCACCATGGAAGAGGTAAAATGGGTTAATTATGGGTAAAATGATGTGATAAGAACTAAAAAATGACAATAATACTTTACTTATTTTTTTGGATGATTATATTTCACCCATAATCACTCAAAGTTCATATATATAACCCTTTTCCATATATTTCTATGATTTTGTCTTTATAATATTTTATGTAATGAAATGTAAAAAATGTTATTCACTTTATTTTATTATCTTTGGATCTTTGATATAGGAATAAAAAGAATGTCTGTTCAGTTATAAATATTAATTTGAAATATAAATTAATTTTTTATCATGGTCATTTATTTTTAATTTTTAGTGAAGAGATAATTACCTTAAAAGCTTATGCAACGCTGACATGATATTTATTCAATTAATAGAAAATAAAAATAAATGACTTTAAAATTATTAAGAGTAATATAACATGAAATAATTATTATGTTAAAGGAATTTTTTAGGTAAAAATAACTTATTAGGGAAGTTTTTAATGATTTCATTCTAATAACATCTTTTTGTGTGTGTTTTTGAAGTCAAATTAAATGAAAAGTTCCAAAATTGACATTAATGATATTTTATAATAAATAATATTTTATTAAATTATTTTAAATTGATAAAAATATAATATTTGTAAAATTGATTGGGATATTGTTTAACATATCAACCATGGTCTATTTGTGGTTCAATTTTTCTTTTATAGTAACTATATTTACCAATAAAAATTAAAAACTTCGTTATCGCGATAATTATCAAAAAAGGTTTAAGTGAGTTAAATCAAAGAGATAAGGATAAAAACATAACCTAAACTTGTAAAAATTTTATTATGTGATATTATTTCAACCCATACTCATAATATATTAAAATTATATCTGTTTTAATCCTTTTATACATGAAAATTAATTTATATTAATTTAATACCTTGAGAAATTCCAAGAATGTTCCTCCCCACTCTTATAAAAAGGGAAATCACTCTCCTTTTTTTCTTCACATTTAAAAAGATTTTTAGTTCAAAAATTTCAAAAAAAAAATCTTCCTAAAATCCCTCCCTATATTCTAGAGGCCTTATTTTGGTCAGAATACCTACCTTAGAGGGTTTAAGGTGTAAAGAAAAAGAAGTTATCCGAAGAAGAGTTATAATATTTAACCGAATGTTTTAGTTTTATTTCTTCTTCAACCACATTAAAATATTATTCAACCATGATGATATAATTACATTAATATCTTCTATATAATATGATTTTATTATTTTAGTGTCATAACTTACATCCACATCCTCTTCCATCAAATGGGAAATGAAATCATCATTCGTGTATACAGCGGACTACCGCCTCGCGAACTGATGTAATTCGTTTTTCATCATGGCCTATCACGGCTGTTTATGATGATAGATTTAATGTATATATGTTATATTAAAGATATATTTATCATTATTTAAAATTAATATATCATATATTTTATTTCCTTTCCATTCATAGAAAAATGATAACATTGTTCGTGCGTATATGTGGATTACCACCTCCATGAAGCAATATGATTCATTTTTCATTACTACACCACATGAATGATATATATAACTATATTTAAAATAAAGATGAATTTTATGAGATAATTATAATTCTAGAAATATAAAACAACACCTACATTCTTTCCATAACGATTGTTGAAAAATAGAAATGTTACTCATGCGTACGTACGACCTACCGTCTCCATGATTGTAACATGGTTCATTTTTCATAATTATCCTTGATGATTGGTTATAAAATTATAATTGATTTATAATAGAATTATAATTATATAATTATTATTATTCTAGAGATTATGAAATACTGACCCCTTTGACCATGGTTAACATACCATAGCCGTTTTAAAATTATGAAATGAATGTCCTCAAAACACCCGATGTAGACTTAACTAATTAAGTATCTAAATATGAATTTTAAAATAAATGAAATAAATGATTTAAATATAAGATATTAATCTATGAAAATGTACTAATGAAATAAAATAATTGATATATGTTTATTATAAATGTGTTAAAGGGCATACATAGCAAGTCTGAACTCGAGGTAAGAGATTTTTGTCTCGCTTTTACTTCTGCAAGACACATGCCATATTCACCAATTGTTTTTTATATTGTTCATATGCTGCCCATTGAATTTATTTTATGATTATTATCATGATAATTATGGGATATATATATACATCCACCGATTGTTCTTTCTTTCCTTGATATTATGATTCAAATGTTAACAAAATGGTAAGAGATTTATGTTTCAATTCTCTTTTAATTGGGATTATTTATGCTGGAAATTTACATTGAGGAAATTATATCATCTTTATCTAATAAATCCACTTAATTTAATCTCATTTGGTTATTTTGGTATATTTTATTTTTTTACTTAATTTTCCTCAATTTAAATAATCAAGAGACTAACAAAATATTTTTAAGGAAATTCAACATTATTTCTCTCTTCTAACAAAAATCCTTTTCCATCAATGTCGATGTCTTCTAAAAATGTTTTCAAGAATGTTTTTAATATTATTTTGTGATTATTTAAAGGCATTTTTACCCATTTTTTACTTTTTAAAAATTTGTTTAAAAGGAATCTTCTTTTCATTTTCCAAACGAAGTACTTTTGAATTTTTACCAAAAATGTGGATGAAATATTTGTTTTAATGTATATGGAATGAATAGAATTTACGACCGTCATGACTGGTTAATGATTTGAAGATTCCTTTACATTTTTATGAATTTATTTTCAATTAAAACGTTTTCCATAGTATTTTTGAAATTTCTATATTTCAATGAAGTAATTTCCAAATGGAAGGGGTATTTTCCTCAAGAATATTTTTAATATTTTTATAGTATTTCTATTCCTAAGAGACAACAACCTTTAATGTTATGGATTGATTCTAAATTTTGTCTATATGTATCTTACATATATACCTACTTTATTCTACTTTCCTTTCATGGGGTAATACATTCATTATGTTCATTTCTCAAATTCCTTCTTTATGAAATCTCTTTTGATTAGGACATGAGGTAAGATTATGCAACCCATTTCATTCCATGGGTAATTATTATGTTTATGACTTATGATAAATTTCCTTTTGAGGCACACATGATCATGAACAATTATAATGGGTGTACCCATTTAGCACCCCAATTCATTGGGTAATATTTTAGTCTCATGAGTCATTTTGTATGGGATTAGGGAGTAAATATAATCCAATACGATACTTTGTGCAACATGTGATGATGTATTGGATGTTTACATTGACTTATGATTATGTAATGTTTTGTATTTCTTCTACTTTTCCTATGCTTCCATGATCTTATGATACTATGTTCTTTATATTAGGCTCCCCTGTGATTACTTATGAGCCTTATATTTTATGATATCATGTTATACATTTGTCTCACACATTGAACTTCCTTATCATGTTTATTCCCTTATTCAGAATCTGATCTCAACTGTTATTATGTTTTCCTTTCCACAAGATATAAAGGAAATTTTTATGTATGATGTGTCTAAGAAGGGTTCTAGTTATGAAGAACTGAGTAGGTGGTGATGTAGATTTTTTTAATGAACTGATTTTTTATGTATCCATGTTTTTTAAGACACTAATCCTTTATGATCCTAGCATGGATCATCATGTATTATAATTAATATTCATATAATAAGATGTAATAACTATATATAACAATCCAGGGTCGCTATAACCTTCCTCTTCTTAGGAGTTCCAAGCTCACCGTCAATCCCTGTTGCACAGGGCTAGGCTTCATCACCGCATGAAAACTTCCTCCTCTTGGGATATCCAATCACACTTCCATACCTTGCTGAATTAAAACAAATCATCTGAAGATATAGGAATGCTATCATCCATGTCTAGTCCATATTCAACCTCCATACATCATAGTTAGATCTCATATCTTCCACCAGGGATTTAAACACCATTCAGAGCGGACACTACAACAACTCCATACATGATTTTATTATCCTGAAATGCCTTGGAATTCCTGAGAACTTCATCCATCCTACTAGAACTTTGAGATCAATTTAGAAACCTCCACACTACTAAAAAATAGACCTTTAATAGCGTTTACCTTTATCAGCTCTAGCAAAAAACACTGATAAAGGTATCCTTTATCGATGCTGAAAAAGGGTGACCTTTATAAGTGTTTTTATGTAGGGATGATAAAAGGAATCCTTTATTAGTACATTATTTTTAACGCTTATAAAGAGTACCCTTTATTAGCACTTTATTTTTTGTGTTGATAAAGGTCCAATATAAAATGAAATAATGAAACAAATAAAAAATAAAAATGAGTAAATTAAAAAAATATCAACAATTGTATTAAGTAAATAATTATTGACAAAAATGAATAAATTGAATATACATATATAAAAACTATAAATATTAATAAATAGTATATATTAAATATATATATGTAAAATGATTAAAAATAAATAATTAAACAAATAAAAATTAATAATGAGTAAATTTAGTGAAATATTAAACATTTTATAAATTAAATAATTATTAATAAAAGTAAATAAATTTATTATACATATTGTTGAACCCTCTATGAGACAGTTATTTTAATAATCACAAATCATTATTATTGTTGTTTATAAGTCAATTGAGTAAATTATTCAATTTGTTCTAAATTTTTTTACATATGGTTAATCATGTCTACATATGTTTATCTATGGTTATTTATGGTCTACTATTGACCTGGAAGTATTCTGTATTACACAGACACTTTGTGAGAATTTCATATTTTTGACTCACTATGGGTTATATTTTTTGACTCACTGTTAGTTATATTCTTGAGTCACTGATAGTTAGAGAAATCCTCGCACCGATGACAATGGTCTCACCAATGAAAAAGGTCACACCGATGACAATGGTCGCACCGATGACAACAGTCACACTGATGACAACGGTCTGACCGATGACTAAGGTCACACCGATGAGAACAGTCACACTGATAACAACAGTCACACCGATGATACAACTATCTCACCGATGCTGATCAAATGATCTACCGAAGCTGATGCTGATCAAATGATCTACCGAAGCTGATGCTGATCAAATGACCTACCGAAGTTGATGCTGATCAAATGACCTACCGAAGCTGATGTTGATCAAATGATCTACCGAAGCTGATGCTGATCAAATGATCTACTAAAGCTGATGTTGATCAAATGACCTATCGAAGCTGATGGTGATCAAATGACCTACCGAAGCTGATGCTGATCAAATGACCTACCGAAACCGATGTTGATCACATGACCGACCGAAGCCGATGCTGATCACATGACATACTGATATCAATGAAAATTCAAATGACCTACCGATCTCATGACTCACCGAAAGTCATGAAAACTGTTTGAATTTCTATTAGCTCTTATTTAATTCCAATAGTCGTATTTTCTAAATTTAATGCTCCTGCTATTAATTAATCTTGGTTGTTGGATGTCAGGGAACCGTACCTCATACCTGTCCAAAAGTAGTCATTCTTTTTACAAGATCTCAGGGAGTTAAATAGGAATATCTATCTGTAGTAAGAGGTGACGAGAAATACACAAATAAAACACAGAAAGTGACACAAGAGCAGACAAGGGCATACGTGTGTGTGTGAAGGATGACGAAATAAAAGAAGAACATGAAGAACACCTGTGAAGATGAGAGATCTTCAAGAAGATCATTCACCTAGAAGAAACACTGAATCCAAGTTGTTGTTCCTACTGAACATCATATGCACAAGGCTGAAGAACTGTAGCTGAGAAGAACAACGACACTCTGTTTTGTGTCATCCTCACTAGAAAGGACTCAAATAAAATTTTCAACATCCAAACGATTCCAGAGCTCATCTGCAATCACTCAGAGCATTCTAAACTAATTATCTATTTATTTTCTCTATAGTAAACCTTTTTTTAACATTTTGAGCAGTGTGTGTGCATCTTTCTATTTAGACACACACTGACTCTTAGGCTGAACTAGAGGATACTAAATCCTCACACAAAAATTTTTACACCTTATTGTATCCCACTGTGTATTGTGGAAGAGGTCAAGTGTGACCTGAACAGCCTGTGTGCTGTTGTTTAGTTTTCCCATATAGAACTGTGGTAGAGGTCTGAGGACCTGAATAGTCTGAGTACTATTGTAAAACCCTCGATCCAGGGTGTGGATCATAGTTTATATAAACTGTTTGAGAGGACTAAGTCTCTTCTTGATTTTGAACCTCTTGCTTTAAATCTAGTGTGATTTTTTCCTTTCATAAAACTTTTTTTAATATTCCTATACTAAGTACTTTAAATATAAATCTATTTTAAAGTTACACTGATAGATAAACTAGAAAGTGTTTGTAATTATTGTGAACCAGTAAGTTAGTTTCAAAAGCTAACATAATCTTCAGATTAAGATAACTGAGAAGTAATCAATCTTTGAGAAACTGATCGAACATTACCAATAATTATAAATTCACTACAGTTTATCTTGTTTTGCAAATTTGGGGATTTTAATACAAATCTTTTAAACAGAAATTGTTAATTGGAACTTAATTCACCCCACCCCCCTCTTGAGTGTCCACTTCGACCAACACATATATATATATATATATTATAAATATTAATAAATAGTATATATTAAATATAGATATATAAAATGAGTTTATTATAATAATTAAACTAAAAAGTAAAAATGAATAAATTGTAATAATTAGACAAAAAAAATTAAAAATGAATAAATTAAAAAAATATTAAAAAATTCATTAATGAAATAATTACTAATAAAAATGAATAAGTTTAAAATATATATATATATATATTAATTATAAATAGTAATAAATAATATATATTAAACATAAATATATAGAAAATGAGTAAAATGTAATAATTAAAAACATATTAATGTCTTATTCATTTTTAATGTTGTTTGATTTTTCAGTTTAACATATATCAAACACGCATTACACTGATTTCACACACATATATGCAATTAATGCATTTTTATATACAACACACATGAATATTTACACAATAAATGAAATCCTATACATATAGAAACACATACACCTAATATTTATGTAATTTATTCAAATTTTAGTATATTTTAGAATTTCATTATAACCTGATACATTTTATATATTATGTTTTTAATCAGTCAATTTTATTTATTTATTTTTAATATTATTACAGTTAAGTATTATTTATTCATTTTTAATATTTTTTATCTTTTATTTTTTTAATTTAATCACTTTCTATTATTTACTTAATTATATTAATTTACTATGTTTTTTTATTTTCTATAATTTTTAATAATGTATTTTTAGTTAATAAAACTTATCAATTTTTTCAATATTTTTAATGTGTACACATTTTTCCCGAAACAACTCAGCCATGGATTTGGAAAATCTAAATCCATGACCCCAAATTTTATTAATAAAATGAAAAATTACAAGGGAGGAGGGATAAAGTCATGAAGACATAACATGCTCACGATTGAAAGTAATAAATAGATCATCTAGATCCCAATTTCCTCGGATATCATCCTCTATCCTTTGGGTTTCGACCATGCTGCCATGCCTTGACCCTTTGAGGGGCCACACGTTCTTCATCTGATGATGATGTAGATGAAGCCTCTAAGGTGGAGCATATCAGAAATTTTCAAGATAGATCTTGAAACACCATTTCTTGATTAGAGCGGAGTACATCTTTGATGTTAATAGATAATAACCTTTGTACTGTAATATAATCATTGTATCCAAAGACCTCTGGCTCCATTTATGAGAAGGTTAACTTATGTTGTGAGAAGAACCATTTTTTCACTTCCTTGCTGATGCATGTAATGGGCCTTTCACATTTCTAACCCACCGGGGTTACAATGTTTGAATTCTTTGCTCGTGAAGAAGCACATTCTTCATGTGAGGCTCTTCCAAAAGAAATCTATGCATTTTTCATTAAATCCATAAAATGGGGAGGATAATCCCACCCCACATTCTCAACACTCCTACATGAGGGAGAAATAATTAGATGCTTAATCTGTAAGGGAAAATACTGTTTCTCAACACTTTTCCTACTTTCCACCTACTCCTTACATGATTTTTCCAATCCCTATGAAATTTTAACTAGAGGGCTACATGAGTAATCTAGATGGATATTAGAAACATGCTTGCATGAGCTTAGTGGAGACTCAAATTGAGTAGCAAGCATGATAGGTACCAAATCCATGCCCCTCAAAGGCTGTCCAAGATAAGAAGAAATGGATCTGAACTTCCTAAGGGAACCAATTAGAAACCATCATTATCAACTATGAAATTGGATGAAGGTCCCTTATTTCCATCAAGATCTCCTTTTCTATGAGCCTCCACACCATTTTAAAGAACAACACTAATGTCACTGACCATGGGAAAATCAATATCCCCAATTTGCATAGCATGAAGAGAAGCTGCTAATGCAGTAATATTTTTGTCCCTTGATGAGGACATGCCCTTAACTTCCAAAACAAAAGCAACTACAGTACATGCCTGCTGCTCATAGGAAAAATGATTTGCATAAAAACCCTCCTTAAAATCATCCATACCAATTTTTGGAAGAGAAAAATAGGTTCAATAGGATGAGCACCAGAATCAACTCGTTGAGAGTTTATAGTTGGAGAGCATTCCTTACATGGAGCACTTATCATGTGCACCCCAAAAGCAGACATATTCAATGCAACTGGACTTTTTATAACATTAGAAAATGAGCAATGATCCTTCTCCAAATTAGCAGCAACAAAAATAATTTTCATCAGAGGCTCAAAATACATTATCTTAGCACTAGCCAAGGAATTATTATCCTTGTTCTGCTTATGAGTGCTACTATGAGACTTTGAATGTGAAGGTGTCTTGACATTCATTTTTTTCTTTCCCTTACGGTATTTGAGGAAATTATATGTTTATGAATTATCTATTGATCCATTAATTCTTAAGCTTCCACTTCATCATAAGATTGAACATCAGAATTTGATTCCTCTTTGACAACATCATCCCTAGACTTTGTTACATGAGACTTATTAAATACAACCATTTTTAAACCAGTAGGATGATCCCCACTGTCTATCTTCGTAGTATCACAGAAAATCTCTTGATTCTAGGTGTGGCCTCCACCTCAGTAGAATTAACACACATAGCCCCAACAAGACAATCCAGACTAGCTGATTGCTTCACATCATGTTGTGAATGAGCATGCCCATGATATCTGTAAGTACTATGTACTCCAGTCTTCAAACCCCTCTTTTTTTAAACATAATCATTCCACATGTCCTCTACGAGATAAATAAGAACACAACAGGGAGCTTTTACAATTTTATTCCTCATGGGCAATTATCTTACATTATAAACAGAATCAAGGCACATTCTCATAATCAATTCACAAATTGAATTCATCTTCATCTATTGAAAGGAACACCCTATCAACAAGAGTAGAGCACAAGTTAACTTCCACCAAGAACTGAGTGAAATGACCATATCTATCCAATTCCGTTTAATTGTATATCTTTATGGGCACTCTAATTGGTGAAGCAATCTCGTATAGTATTATGGGGTTCCAGAATACCCAGCTCAGTCCATAAACCTTAACCCACACCCGGACAAAGGAATTACTAACCTCCAAGAGATTTAAATTCTGATCCCATTCATGGATGTGAAGGATGCCTGGTTTGAGCTAAATTGATCTCAAACCCCATGCCCTCATCTTCAAATCATCATAGGGAAAGGGCATGTGGATGATACTAATCCCAAAGAAACATAATTCTAGTTGGTAAAACCCTAGATGCCTGACAGTCGATCATTAAATCATCAATTTTCAAATGTTTGGATCCCTTGGGAAAAAATAATCGCGTGATTATAGAAAACATACTAATTTCAAGGTACTCTGAAATGGCATCCAGATTTGATTTGAAAAAGGAAACATTACCCTTTTGGTGTAGCCCTCCAGCAACAGATCCCTTGAAGAGAGAGAAATACCTATTGGTAGTACCCTCGTCTAGTTTGTTATCCACTATTACCCCTCTAAAAATGATCTTTCGATTATCCATTCTAAAGGAAACATGTTTGTGGGAATCAAATCCCCCATGGGTGAGGAAAACAACATGTAGAAGACTCAGAACCACCATTTTGAAGCCCTATATCACCATCTGGGTAGAGCGAGAAGCTCTCACCACCCCCACCTATCCCTCAAAAGTGTACTCATTTTTAATTATTCAATTTTACTCATTTTTAAAATGTATGTATTTAAGATTATATATTCATTAATAATGTTAAAAATAAATTTTTAAATAAATATTAATAAATAAATATATTTATAAATGTATATTTACTATATTTATAAATTTGTAAATTTATAATTATAAATAAATAAATATTATTTATATAATTATAAAAGAATAATTTTATATTTAAATTATTATAAAATTATAATGATTTTATTTAAATAATGAATATACTATATTTATATTTATATTTATATTTATATTTATTAAATATATATATAATTATATAAATATATATAATGATTTGAATATATAAATATTATTTTTTAAAAGTATTCATATATTTATAAATAAATAATTATATATTTAAATAATTATAAAATAATAATAAATATATTTAAATAATGAATATATTACCTATATTTATATTTCTATTTATATACATTTATTAAATATATAAATATATAATTATATAAATATATATAATGATATAAATATATTTATAATTATAAATAAATAAATATATTTATATTTATAAATATATTTATTTATAAATGTATATTTACTATATTTATAAAATTATATATTTATAATTATAAATAAAAAATATAATTTAATAAATAGTATTTAAGTAATTATAAATAAATAATTATATATTTAAATAATTATAACAACATAATAAACAAATCTATACTTATATAATTTTTTTTATTTTTTTATTTATAATTATAATTATAAATCCTTTATCAACACTTCATTAGAACTAATAAAAGGTGTCATTATCAGCACTTGTTAATTCAGCATTGATAATATATATCGTTATTAGTGCTTTTTTAGAAGCACTGATAAAAGTCTCCCTAATATATTTAAAAGAACCCTAACCGTGACTCATTCAGTCACGATTCTCAGGCTCTCGTGGAACTCCCCTTCTACCGGTGATCCTCCTCTATGTTCTCTCAGATGAATCCAGACTAGAATACTAGGTATGTTGTTTTCTTCTTTTCCTCTCTAACTAATTACTTTTTTGGATTCTAGGGTTTGTGTTTTTGCAGCGTTCTCATCCAAGGAGAACCATACTTCTCTTCTCCCAAAACTCTATTCATGAGTGGTCTCTCTAATTCTTCCTCATTATTTCCATTCTTATCGCCACCTTCACCCACGGCTCTTTCCATTGTTAGCACTATCGTTGTCACCATCACCACTGTCCACATTGCTCCACTAAACATTCCCAATAATTATTCCCCAAAAGCTACATGGTCACTGCATATCATAGATATCATATTAGATAATAATGGATCTTTTAGTAATGGAAAATGGAAATGGGTTGTGTGCTTCACATATAGTAATGGGGACTCATTCTTTTCATCATCACAGTCTTTCACTAGTGCAGAAAATGTTATTTACATCACCATTTTTTACATCGGTTATACATAATCGATGTGATAATCTATGAAACATGGTTTTTTAAATTGGTTATTTTATAACCGAAGTAAAAATGCGGTTAGTAAATTTTTAACATCGGTTATTTTAATAACCGATGTTACAAATCCTACGTGTTGGTTTTTTACCTCGGTTATAAATTAACCGACGTAAAAAACCAAAGCGCGGTGTTCTTTACGTCGGTTATTTGATAACCGACGTAAAAAATGAGCTATTAAGGAATTTTTTAGGTCGGTTATAAAATAACTGACGTAAAAAAAGCGGCATTTGAGTCCTTTTTGATGTCGGTTATTTGATAACCAATGTAACAAAACAATCCGCAGAATTTTTTACGTCGGTTATAAAATAACCGACCTAAAAAACTGTGATTTCTGATGTATTTTTTACGTCGGTTATTCTATAACCGATGTAAAAAAACCAACACGTGGGTTTTTTTTACGTTAGTTATTATAATAACCAACGTTATAAATGTAAAACAAATAGTTTATAACGTCGGTTATTAAATAAACGATGTTATAAAACATTTAAAAAATTAACAAGCGTCATGGATTGTCATTTACAATTTTTCGATCGACAGTCCGGTGACTTGTCTCCCTCGCGCGGTAAACCCTAATTGACTTGTCAATCTCATTGTGTTAAACTCATTTTTCTGTCAACGTTTATCATCTTTACTTTCCTCAGATCTATCATCTCAACTTGCATCACTCAGGTAAGCCTTCCACGACTTTATTTAGTCGGTTTTTTTGGATAGTCTATATTTACGTTTTGCAGTTTTTTTTGTATAAACTAGGTATGATTCTTTGATTTCGAACACTGTTGCCTTGTTCTTCCATCGTCATCTTATTTATCATCCTCAGATCTATTAGATCGACTCACAATATTCACATAAGCCTCACCTACATCTATTTGGTTTGTTTTTGTTTCTCGAATGCCCGACATTGATGGTAATTTTAGTTTTCATTGACAACTAATGATCTCATTCACCTATATTACAGCATAGAATGGTTATTGATTAAATGTATGAATTTGGAAATGATATTTCATGTTTTTTTGTTGCTTATGTTTATCATCTTCTATATGATAATCTATTAGACATATAATGTAATGGATGTTGACCTCTATGGCCCTTCGATGCGACGTTATGTCTCATGATTCCAAATAATATTGGGTTCTGCTAATTGCTTACCCTAGTATTTTTTGAGGCCTTGGCCACGACCTTGAAAATATGTTTAATATTTCTAGAATTATCCATTACCTCATTATGATATTAGTTATCGAGAAAACATTTGATCATTTGACTAGTTGAATATCAATGGCTATTTTTCATTATCATACGATCATTTAAGTAGCCATATTTAATAATATTTAATTCCATCTATTTCATGCTGAAGTATATATTAAATGCATGTGTTTTTAGTTGTTCACCATTCCTAGTTTTTATATGTAAACCATTGTTTGGGGGGTTGTCCGGGGGGTGGGGGGCTGTCCAGAGGGTTGGGGGGTGTCTAGGGGGTGTCCAAGGGGGTGGGTGGGTATGGGGGGCTGTCCAAGGGGGTGGAGGCCTGTCCAGAGGGTTTTGGGGGTTGTTCGAGGGGGTGGGGGCTGTCCAGAGGGTTGGGGGTGTACAGGGGGTTGTCCATTGTGGTAGGGGTGGGGGTGGTGTCCAGGAGGGTGGGGTGGTATTTAGAGGGGTGGGGGCTGTCCAGGGGGTGGGGGCTGTCCAGAGGGTTGGGTGTGTCCAGGGGGGTGTCCAAGGGGGTGGGTGGGTGTGGGGGGCTTTCCAAGGAGGTGGGGGCCTGTCTAGAGGGTTTTGGGGGGTGTTCGGGGGGTGGGAGTTGTCCAGAGGGTTGGGGGTGTCCATGGGGTGTCCAAGGGGGTAGGGGTGGGGGTGGTGTCTGGGAGGGGTGGGGGTGTTGTCTAGAGGGGTGGGGGTTGTCCAGGGGGTGGGGGCTGTCCAGAGGGTTGGGGGTGTCTAGGGGGTGTCCAAGGGGGTAGGGGTGGGGGTGTTGTCTAGGAGGGTGAGGGGTGTTGTCTATAGGGGTGGGGGCTGTCCTGGGTTGGGGGGATGTCCAGAGGGTTGGGGGGTGTCCAGGGGGTGTCCAGGGGGTGGGTAGGTGTGGTGGCTATCCAAGGGGGTGGGGGCCTGTCCAGAGGGTTTTGGGGGTTGTCCAGGGGGTGGGGGGTTGACCAGAGGGTTGGGGGTGTCCAAGGGGGTAGGGGTGGGGTGTTGTCTAGAGGGGTGGGGGCCTATCCAGGGGTGGGGGCTGTCCAGAGGGTTGGGGGGTGTCCGAGGGGGGTGTCTAAGGGGGTAGGGGGAGGGGGTGGTGTCCAGGAGGCGTGGGGGTGTTGTCTAGAGGGGTGGGGTGCTTTCCAGGGGGTGTCCAATGGGGTAGGGGTGGGGGTGGTGTCCAGGATGGGTGTGGGGTGCTTTCTAGAGGGGTGGGGGTTGTCCAGGGGGTGGGGGTGTCCAGGTGGGGTTGGGGGTTGTGCAAGGGTGTGGTGGTGTCTATGGGGTGTCCAAGGGGGTGGGGGTGGTGTCCAGGGGGTGAGGGGTTGTACAAGGGGGTGGTGGTGTCCAGGGGGTGTCCAAGGGGGTGGGGGATAAGTGTCATTTGGGATTGACTACTGCATTGTTGTTTCTGGGATTATGACATGATGATTATGTTGTGATTATTGGATTTACATTGAGATTTTCTCCATCTGAATTTTTATTTTAAATATGATGTGATTCTAAGGTTTACTCCATTTTCTCCAATTTTTTGTCAACCACTTTAGGCCCCATGGTTTTATTTGATTCAATGGAATTTAAAACTGTTATATCAAACTATATTTTTTTTTAAAATAATATTCAAGAATATTTTTTTAAATACGCGTAAATTTGTTTTATGTTCAAAATTGTTTTACATTCAAATTATGATTTTTTTCATATAAAAATATATTTGTCTTATCATAAAAAATATATATATATATATATATTATTTGTTATAGGTAATAATGAGTCAAAGTTGGATTACGGAACATTTAATGAGCAATGAATATGAGGAACGTGTTGATTCCTTTTGGAATTTTCTAAACGAAATGTTCCAAGTAGTGACATTTTATTCTGTCCATGCCTGAAATTTTTGAATATGAAGAAGTTGAAAAGTAGAGAGATAAAAGATCATATGATTTTGCATGGTTTTAATCCGAGTTACAGCCCTTGGATTTGGCATGATGAAACTAGGAAGAATTTCACTGATGATGATGATTCGCAATATTGTAACTCCAATGGAATTGAAGAAATGATTCGCAATATTATAACAGAACAAATTGAGATAGAACCGACAGCTGCACGTCTATATGGTGATGCTGAAAAACCATTATATCTAGGTTGTACATATTTTACGGTTTTGTCGGCGGTGTTAAGATTGATAAATCTGAAGGAGAAACATGGATGGAGTGACATAAGTTTTACAGAGATACTACAATTGATGAAATACATTCTTCCAAAAGATAAAGATCTTCTAGATTCACATTATAAGGCCAAGAAAATATTATGCCTGATGGTATTGGGATACAAGAAAATACATGCATGTCCGAATGACTGCATTATATATATCAAGGAATATGAATTTCTTTTAGAGTGTCCTAAATGTGGGACATCACTTTATAATGTGAAAGAAAAATCACAGGCTGATATAAAGATAACAAAGATCCCTTGAAAGGTATTTCGGTATATTTATATAATTCATCGTTTCAAACATTTAAATGATGCAAATAGGTTAAGATGGAAAGCTGATGAGTGGGTATGTGATGGAAAAATATGTCATCTAGCTGATTGATCACAATGGAAGAAAATTGATGCACAATATTCTACCTTTGGAAATGAAATTATAAATATCAGACTAGGGTTGTGCACAGATGGAACGAATCCATACCGAACCCTCAGTAGCACACATAGTTCATGGCCTATTTTATTGGTAATTTAAAACCTCTCTCCTGAAGTTTGTATGATGCGCAAATATGTCATGTAGAGTATAATGATCTCTAGTCCAAAGCAACCTGACAATGATATTGATGTTTACTTGTCACCATTGATTGATGATTTGAAACTGTTATGGGATGATGTTATTAGGGTGTATGATTCTTTTAAAATGAAATATTTTCAACTACATGCAGTCCTTCTGTTCACTATATATGACTTCCCAGCATATGGAAATTTGTCTGGATACAATGTTAAAGGGCATAAATCAATTCCAATTTGCGATCAACAGACGTCATATTGTCAATTGCATCGTCGGAGGAAAACTATGTATATAGGTCATCGAATGTTTTTTTCCTATGGATCACCCATATAGAAGACTAAAAAAGTCATTCAATGGATCACAATAATTTGATACTGCTCCAAAACCTTCATCCCCTGAGCTGTATTTTGAGAGGGTAAAAAACCTTGATGTGACATTGGGAATGACACAGAAATCTGGTAATGGTAGTCATATTTGGAAGAAAAGGTCAATATTTTTTGAGCTACCATATTGGAGGTATCATGAAGTTAAACATAATATTTATGGCATGCACGTACAGAAGAATATATGTGATTGTTTGATTGGAACATTGTTAGATATTAAAGGAAAGACAAAAGATGGGTTGAATGCAAGATTAGACTAACTATCAATGGGAATACTTTTGGACTTAGCTCCCACTCCTAAAAGAAGATGAACATTTCTTCCCCCGGCTTGTCATACATTATCGAAGAGGGAGAAAATTATCTTTTTTCAGTGTCTTCATGATATCAAAGTGCCTCAAGGTTATTCTTCAAATGTAAAATTTTTTGGCTCATTGAAGAACTTGAAGTTGATAGGTATGAAATCACATGATTGTCACGCCATGATGTAACAAATTCTACCAGTTACATTGCGTGGAATATTGACCATCCATGTCAAAAAGAATATAATGAAGTTGTGTTATTTTTTAATTCAATTTGTAATAAGGTGATTGATGTGAATGATCTGAACAGTTTGGGAAAGGATGAAATTTTTATAATTTGTCAATTGGAAATGTATTTTCCTCCAACATTTTTTGATATAATGGGGCATTTAATGATTCATATGGTTCGAGAAATAATGGTTTGTGGACCTGTATATCTTTTTTGGATGTATCCTTTTGAAAGTTATATGAAAATATTAAAGGGGTATGTTAAAAATCCATATCGACCTGAAGCCTCTATAATTGAAAAGTATATTTCTGAGGAGGTAGCAGAGTTTTGTACAAGCTACTTGGTTGTGCCGCAACACATTGGTTTGCCTCCATCTCACCATGAACGAGTTAATAATGAGGGAAAGGGGATTCATGGATTGAAAGTCAAATCATTATTAACTGAACAGATGAAGAAGTTAGAATCATAAATCTTGAATAACATAGCTGATTCTCAACCATATATCACATTGCATATTAATGAGTTGAAACAATGTCATCCAAATAATAAAGAAATGTGGATTTTGAATGAGAACAACAAATTTTTTTTCATGGTTTAAAAAGACCTTTCTTGGTAGGTCAGATGTATCACAGACATTAAAATGGATAGTGGGTGGTCCATGTTTAAATGTGATAACATAGTCCGGTTATGACATAAATGGATATACATTTCATATGAAAGCTCAGGACAACAGAAGTGCAATTCAGAATAATGGTGCACTGGTGTTTGCATAAGCAATGCATTTTTCGAGTGCTAAGGACAAAACCCAATTTCTACATCAAGTGCATATTATGGAGTGATTGAAGACATATGGGAGGTTGATTACTTTAAAATTAAAGTTCCTGTTTTTAACTATAAATAGTTTATCGGTGACAACAGTGTCAGACACGATGAATTTGGAATGAAACTTGTTAATTTGAATAGATTGGAAGACACAACTGATTCTTTTATAATGGTAATACAAGCAAAAAAATTCTATGTAGTAGATCAATCAGATATGCAGTGGGCTGTTGTTTTACAAGGGAAAAAACAATATGATGGTGAGGATGAACTTGATGAAGATGCTGATTTATGGGAGATCCCTATATCCATGGAAAGATTACCAGAACATAATGATGAGCAGGTTGAAAACATGGTTTGTGCCATAAGGAATGATCACGATGAAGTAATTTGGGAAAACAATCCATTTGTACATTCCTTAAATTATAGGTAACATATGTTTATTTCTTGTTCACATTAATTTTTTTCATAAAATGTTAGGTATTATAAGTTTTTTATTTATTAAAACATATATTAAAACAAAATAAGTATAAGTTTTTGTTTGTTTTATGTTTATTTAGTTTACTTTATCATGTTTACCATTACATAAATTATATATCTATTATTTTTGTTCAGTGATAATTACATTACCATGTTTACCAGGTTTACTATGTTCACCATGTTTACCATGTTTACCATCTTGACCATCTTTACCAACTTTACCATTGTTTAACATGCTTACCATATTACCAATGTTTACTACTACGTAGCTTAGTACACTTTTCTATTTTCTAATTACAGTAGTATTAAAATATTATAAATTGTATATTTGTGAACTAATGTTTTTTTTTCTGATTTGAAGGATATTGACAGATCATTCAGTTGATCAACCACATGATTCTAGAGATGATCATATTGGTAATACCTCTGGGGATGAACATTCACATTATCCTCTTGATGTTCCCCAATATTCCTCATGTGCTCCTATTACGACAAAGAGTTCAAATGTTGGTAAAAGTGGGTGCACACGTTTACCAAAATTAGCACTTGCCTATACGCAGGATCAGAGGATACTCGTTGAGTTTGATGATGATGATATTCCTAGAGGTCCAAATGCAAAATATTTTTAGAGTTTTGTAGCAACTAATGCTAAGAGAAATGTAAACATTCTATATGATGTTTGGTGAAGTGTGGATAAAGAGATAATCTCTCAGGTGTGGGTGATGATTTTGGTTAGATCTTTTTCTATTGCTTGACTATTCTTTAAATGTTTCTAGAATATATAATATGTTTAACCTGTTATTTATTAGATAAAATTTGATATTCCTGACACTGGAGGAGTCAGGAAGAAATGCTTATCATTGGATGATAGGAGATGGAGGGATTTCAAATCAACCCTCTCATCCGATTTAATTTATTGTCATAGGAGTCATGACATTCCATGTCATATATATCGTTTTATAGATGAAGACACACGAAGACGGTTTTGTGAAAGTAGAAGAAAAGAGTCATTTTTTGTAAGGGCAATGTAATCTTTTGTAAGCTTTCTTATATAAATGATCTTATTAATTTTTTTAATGATTTCTTATTCACAATTTACAGCAAACAAGGAAAGCTTATCAGGAGATCCAATATAAAAATGTATACACTCAATGTTTCTCTCGAGGAGGGTATGCATTTTTGGAATAACAAATGATGGCCGAAAAATTTCAACAACTAAGAGCTGAGTCTTCAAGATCTGGAGAGGTGGCCCCTCCATCCCCTCCATCTAGACATGAAAAATGGAAGAGATCAAAAAAGGGAAAAAATGGTAATATATTTCGGAAGAATCAAGAATCATAGCTGCGAGGATTGTAAGATATCTATTTTATTTATTTAAGTTAACTATTTTCTTCATATAATTTCAATCATTACAGAAATGTTCAATTAATTAATACAGGACTCTCATGAGGAGCAGAGTTCATAGGGGACATTTACATCTAATTGGAGGAAAGATATTTTATCTGTAGCATTGGGAAAGCCCGAACATCTTGGACATGTAAGAGGATACCCGGAAGGTGTATCGGTAATAAAAGTGTTGCCACGTTCTTCAAATTATAACCTTTAGGGGGTTTTTAAAAAAATAGAATCCTTGGAGGCTGATGTTTATAATTTTAATGTGATGATGGAGGAAAACATTAGAGCATTGGTATAGTCTATTTTTTCAGACATTCAAAGACAATTTCAGACTTCAGATCCCACTCTTCCACCTCCACCTGCAGACCCCATTATTTATCCTCCTCCTACGCCAGTACATCCCACTCCCCCACCTTATCCTGCGGACCCCATTTTTATCCTACTCCTCTGCTGCAACTTCCTACTTATTGTGAGTTGTATGTTGATGATCCCCAACATCATATAGTTGCATATGGGTTGGTATATTGTATAGGAGATACAGTTTATCATCAAAAATTAGAGGTAGGGAATCAGAGGGTCAATGTACAGGATATTATTGATAGATCAACTCGGGTACCATTACCTACAGATGAGGTGACGACAGTTGAACATAGTATCAGCCATTTTTTAATTTGGACATATAGACTTTTTCAACTCATTACCATAGAGGCATGAATGTTATATATTTTATTTTATTTTATTATTAAAGTTGTTTTATCATTTGAAAACTAATATAATTTTCAATTTATTTTTACAGGAATACTTCAAAAGTAATGAAATATTGTATAGAAAACAACAACGACAAATGGCTCTGAAATCAGATACAGCTTCTATTAGTCTTGACAGATTGTCAAGATATTCAAATTTGTTCGCGGGTCATTATGAGTTTCTAATGGAAGCTCATGTTTTTGTATGTGCAATAAGTGTAGGGATTATGAAAACTGATATCATGGAACTTTTTACTGAAGATAAGTTGGGCATCAGCGTGGTGCAAATTTTTTCCATGTAATTCTTAACACCTTTTCCATGCGTTATATTTATTAAAAATGTATACTTATGTCTGTTTTGTATTAGGTATCTTTATAAAATTTGTGAGAGTAATGGGATGACAGATGTATAAGGATTCATGGACCCGGAATTAATTTCCCCTGAAGCATGTGCATTGGATGAGGAAAAAAGAATGCTTTATATTTATGAAAGACTTGAAAATAATATAGTCATACAATGTTGGATGATGCATTTTTGTGAGAGTTATGAAACACACCTCTCTCAAATAGTTAATTATATTTTAACATAAAAAACCACTAACATTAAATTTCCTTTTATTAGTGATCATTGGTTGTTAGGGGTTTTTTTCCCAAGGGAGAAAGCACATTATTAGATATGCTCTATCCATGATGATGTGAGGGAAAGTTTTAAGAATATATTAGAAAAGTATGTTTTAATTTATCAATATTTTTATATAATATAATGAATTTTAAATTTACCCCATTCGTATTATTTTCTAATAGGGCATGGGCCTACTTTCAAAAAAACACAATGAAAAGGAGTACAATGATCAAATATGTAAATGTGAAGGTAAATATCAATTCATAATTTTTGATTTTTGATTTATTACATAAAAATAATATATTTAGTTTACACTCATTCAAGCATAATTTTAATGAAAAATGAGGCGTCATCGAATGAAGATATTATATGTTAAGATTTATGTATGAAATAATAACAACTGGGACAGTTGTGAATTTTGACCGGGTAAGATTTCCTCTTAAACTTTTCAATAATATTTCAATTTGATATATTCATTATACACGTTAACTAACTATCATCTTCATTTGTAGCTTTTTGATGACCCTCAACCCTATACTGCTGAAGACATCAAACACTTACAATTGGAGTGGAAAAAGTATTTTACAGTTTTGATTGAAATTTAGTTATTTTTAATGTATAATGTGATTTTGAATATTGTCATTTTAATTGTGTATTTGATAGTCATTTAGGTTGGATTTAGTTTTTTTTTGAAGCTGCCCGTGTATGTTTTGAATTTTATATATGTGAATGTTTAATTTTTCTCTACTTCTTGTTTTGGTCTACTTATCATGGTATTTCTGGTATGGATTATAGTCTGGGGGGAGGGGTTACAAGGGTGTGGGGGTGTTCAGTGGGGTTGGGGGTGTCCATGGGTCTGGGAGGGCTGTCCGGTGGGGTGGGGGGGGGGGGGCAGTCCAGGGGGGTGGGAGGGCTGTCCAAGGGTGTGGGAGGGTTGTCTAAGGGTGTGGGAGGGCTGTCCAAGGGTGTGGAAATGCAGTCCAGGTGGTGGGGGGGTATACATGAGGGTGGGGGGTTGTCCCGGGGTGTTTGGGGATGTCCAGGGGGTTGGGGGGCAGTCCAGGGGTGTGGTGAGGGCTTCAATGGGGTGGGGGAGGGCTGTCCAGGGTGTGTGGGGTATACATGAGGGTGGGGGGGTTGTCCCGGGGTGTTTGGGGCTATCTAGGGGGTCGAGGCGGTCCAGGGGTGTGGTGGGGGATTTCAAGTGGGGTGAGGGGTGAGGGGGTGTTGTTCAGGGGCGGGGGGGGGGGGGGGGGGGGGGGGTTGTCCCGGGGTGTTTGGGGATGTCCTAGGGGTCGGGGGAAGTCCAGGGGTGTGGTGGGGGATCCAATAGGGTGGGGGAGGGCTGTCTACGGTGTGTGTGTGTGGGGGGGGGGAGGGTATACATGAGGGTGGGGGGGGGGGGTTTCTCGGTGTGTTTGGGGCTATCCAGGGGGTCGGGGGAAGTCCAAGGTTGTGGTGGGGGATGTTATGTGGGGTGACCGGGTGAGGGGGTGTTGTTCAGAAGGGTGGGGTTGTTGTCCCGGGGTGTGTAGGGATGTCCAGGGGGTCGGGGAGGCAGTCCAGGGGTGTGGTGGGGTCTCCAATGGGGTGGGGGAGGGATATCCAGGGTGTGGGGTGGTATACATGAGGGCGGGGGGTTGTCAAGTGGTGTTTGGGGGTGTCTAGGGGTTGGGGGTAGTCCAAGGGTGTGGTGGGGCTGTCAAGTGGGGTAAGGGGGTGCTATTCAAGAGGGTGGGGGTGGGGGGGGGGGGTTGTCCCGGGGTGTTTGGACATGTCCTGGGGGTCAGAAGGCAGTCCAGGGGTGTGGTGGGGGCTCTAATGGGGTGGGGGAGGGCTGTCCAGGGTTTGGTGGGTATACATGAGGGTGGGGGGTTGTCCCGGGGTGTTTGGGGCTGTCCCGTGGGTTGGGGGGGCAGTCCAGGGGTGTGGTGAGGGTTGTCAAGTGGGGTGAGGGGGTGAGGGGGTGCTGTTCAGGAGGGTCGGGGGTTGTCCCGGGGTGTTTGGGGATGTCCATGGGGTCGGGGGCAGTCCAAGGGTGTGGTGGGGGCTCTAATGGGGTGGGGGTGGTCTGTCCAGGGTGTGTGGGGGTATACATGCTAGTGGGGGGTTGTCCTGGGGTTTTTGGGGCTGTGCTGGGGTGTTTGGGGCTGTCTAGTGGGTCGGGGTGCAGTCCAGGGGTGTGATGGGGCTGTAAAGTGGGGTAAGTTTTATATGTTATCAATGTAAACGCTTAAATTTTCTTTAGTTATTTTTTTGATCTCCTTCTGTTTTTGTGGTACGAATTCTTGATTTGGTTTCTGCTTTTTTCTGGGGGAGATCATAGGACTGCATTCGATTTTTTTTTTTTAAAAAAAATTGTTCCATGTCAGTTGTTTTAGAACCGACGTGATAAAGAAATCGGGAAGGGTTTATCACGTCGGTTTTTTAATAACCGACATGATAAAAGGCCAGGGAAATGGTTTATCACGTCGGTTATTTAATAACCCACGTGATAACCCCCCCCCCCCCCCGTACTGGTTTAGCACGTCGGTTATTTAATAACCGACATGATCAAATCCCTCGGATGTGTTTATGACATCGGTTATTATATAACCGACGTGATAAACCCCTCCACCCCCGATTTATCACAGCGGTTATATAATAACCGACTTTATAACCCCCCCCCCCGGTTTCTTCATGTCAGTTATTAATTAACCGACGTGATAAACACCGCGATGTTATGTTTTTTAAGTCATTTTTCAAATAAACTACGTAAAAAACGTTATTTATAAACTCGTCCGTATTAATTTCAGCTAAAAACCGACGTAAAAAATGAAAAATAACCGATTTAAATAACGTTTTTTGCAATAGTGTTTATAGCTTCCCATGGAGTGAGATCTTCTATTATAGAGTAAGTAAAGGATGTTTGGTTCAAAATATTATTGAGCATCGATAAGGGAACCATCCCATCAATTATTGTAATTGAATCTTCATTTTTACAAACATGTTCCTTTCACAAACTACAACCAATCGGAAAATGACCTACTTAATATGTAGTTCAATGGTGTTAATTATAATCATTTTAGTTTCCCCAAAAATTTTATAGAACAAAATATATATTCATACATGATATCTTTATTTGGAAGGACCAAGGGCTTCATGTATATTTTCCATAGCTTTAGGTCTCTCTAGGATGTGTTTTAATGATACAAGAGTCCTAATTCCCTCAAAATCCACTATTATAGACCACTATGATCTATATTTCACATTATCCTTACTTTTTTCAAAATAATGGTACATTGAGAGGTATATTTATTTATATACATATGTTAATAATATATGAATTTCAATTTAATGTGATGTTTTTAATGAGAATTCGGTTCAAACAATATTGATTCTCACCTTCTATTATTTTATTTTATGGTATTTTTTAAAATATTTTTGTTTTTTATTAAATTGATATAAAAATAATGATTATTTTTAGAGAGTTATATTTTTTTTAATTTAATTTTTTAGAATGAATAATTAAAATTTTATTTAGGTTATTTTTGAATATGAGTGTGTTTAGTGTATACATTGGATAAACATATTTTTAAAAAATAATAAGTGCCGGGTTTTATATTATTTTTGAAAAATATTTGTCGTTAGTTTTTTTCTAATTAGATGTAACAAATAGTTTCTCATTAAATATATAAATTACTTCATGATTTCCATTATGGATAAGTTTATCTATATTAATTTCACAATATTTAGATCATTTAGGATATGTAAGAGTTTATAATGTATGAATTTTAGAGTATTTTTTAGAAATAGATAATTTATTGCTTATTAACCATTGAAATATCTTATTCATGATTTAAATAATTCAATACCAATGAAATAACTCCATTGATAAGGGTTTTAGATTGGTTTTAAATATAATCAATGACAGTGAATGATTATAAATTTGTCAGATTTGAGAAAACATGGGTTGTATAGAATCTTGATAAATTATTCTGTATTACACATACTATAATAGAAATATTTCATTAATTATCATGTTTAATTATTCAATTAATGAATTTGATGTTATGATGCCATATTAGTTATAGTTTTTATATATGTATTGAATATTTTATTTTTTAGATAAAATAGTTCATAATATATATATATTGATAGGATAAATATATTCTTCAAATTATTTTACTATAATCATTCACAAATATGGTTTTAAAAATATTTATATTATAAAATAAACCAATATAAATTTATAAATAATATTTTGACTGCGGGAACTATATGAATTATTATAAAATGTAACATGATTTTTTTAGACATTAGAATTTTTGGAAATGGAATAATTCTGTGAATTTTATTTAGTAAGTATCTTTTTTATATTTGTATACATTTTTTACTAATTGTTTAACTAATATTTCTTGTTTACTTGTCTAATCATTCTTTATCTATAGTATTTTTTTAGAAAATTGTTGTATTAATCAGAAAAGGTAACAATTTTTTGTTGAATTTTCATAAATATTTCCATATAATATTATTATTTGAGTAATCAATTGATATTATTTTTAATTATTTTTAATATAACTCTTAATGTATGATTATAATATATTTTCTACAAGAAATACATGTGTGGATGTGATAAAAATAATTCTTATCATGTATTAGAATATGATGGGTATTATGTGAGGTCTAGGTATGTTATGTTAGAATGTGTGTTACTATATACATGTTAGTGATTCATTGAGGGCTAGGGTGAGGGTGATGTGACATTTTTATTATTATTTGTTCTTCTTTATGGTTTTTCATAAGTTAGGTTTAACTAATGTATTATGGAACCCATTGTGTGGTTCTTTGCTAAGGTAACCAATTATATTAAGAACTCCCCATAGTCTGAATGCACTTCTTAAGAAAAATGGATATGATATATCCATTTCATGATTTGGATGTAATAAGTACATGTGATGGTTATCCCTATGGGATAGTCTTGGATGATAGGGGTCTGAGGTCTAATCTCATGGTACATATTATGTGGTTATTTGTAGAGGAAGATAAATATTTTTTGCTCCTATAATGATTTAAATGTTAACCTCTTATTAGTGAAATGAATTTAATGTTACGGAACAACCTTGTTATAAACATATAGAATGATTAGTATAATTCCCTAGCATGAAATGAAGTAGGGTCCCTTGATTATCATGGTGTCTTGGTTAGTACACAATGACTTGACTTGCATGTGTATTTTAATTGTTAATATATTGTACATATACTCAAATATATTAATTTTTGTATATTTTAGGGGCCCTTTTAGTAGTTATTTATTTATGTTTAGACTCACACCCTATACATGAACCTCAGTGGATATAGAGATCCTATATTTGAGGTATAGGTTAGCGAAAAAGGGCAGTAACATAGATTAGAGTCTATGCATCTCAGTGGAAATGAGTTGATGTTATCGTCATAGTGTTTGGGACATTTTATAATTTTGAGATGAGATTTGACATTTTAAATTAAGATGTAGTAATTTAAAAAGTTTTATGGTGAAAAATTTCATCCTCACCAGCTTCATCTCTTGAACAGTTATTATTGCATTTTGTTGCTTGAGACTCATCCTCCATATCTTCTATGTTTCTTGAACTACTTTGAGCAGTAGTCATCCAAAATACTCATCGGTACCTGGTATGGGATGAATAATAATTAGATAAGTTCAAAAAATATAGGTTCATGTCCAAAAGATATAAAGGATGATTCTCAAGAAACAATATGAAATAATAATTATTCAGAAGATAAAGATGATTAGGATGATAGTTTTTATAACTTTCACCTTTGGATGAACTCAGAGGATAACACCTACAATAGTGGATTAATTATTTTCTTAAATTCAATTATCCATTTCCTTCAAAATGGTGGTAAGCTAATTGTTTGACAAAGACTACGAAGATGGAGTTGTTGAGTTCATCAAGTTTTCAATAGAGCATGCACATGACCCTTATCAAATCTTTTTTCAGTGTTTACATTTTTGTTATTAATGAAAAATTAAATGTTTGAATACTCATGAAAATAATGTATTCTGTACATGATGATGTTACCAATCCCGATGAAGAATAGACTGTTGATGATGAAACTACCGAATTATTAGGGGATCAATAACATGTTGATAAATAAACAGAAATGACGCAATATCATAGTGTTAGATAAAATTATCAAGGAAAGAAGTCATGGTATAAAATTTGAGGTTGGTTGGAATCAATGTGGCCAAACTATTGACCCAAACAAGTTAATGTTCATTAGTTATGTTGGGGTCACAATGAGGATGAATGTTCCAATTGATATTGATTCGTGGTGCTACGTCTAGTTTGTAACAAATGAAACCCTTTGGAAAGATATAACAGTAATTTTAAGATATACTTTCTCTATTTTACCAAAAAATTATATAATGAAAACTTTATTTAATTTTAATTATTCCCTACAGAGTTCATTTATTTTAGAATATTTTTTCTTGAAATTTATTTTAATGGCCATTAGAAGAGAACATAGAGGCTTTAAGACTCTTATTACCAAGTTATATATTAGGGATGCTTAGGGAAAAGTAAATCCCCACCCACCAATCAGTTATTCACACATTATAAATTATGAAACATAGACTTATTTCATTAGTCGTCATACTGATAAATCTTTTCATTTGAAATAAAGTCAATAATATATTATTTAAAATTATTTTTTTATTAATTTCTATTTAAAAAATTTAATTTATGAAAAAAAAGAGTGCTGAAAATAAAGAACATGCATCAAAGCCAATGTACCCCTATCATAAAGAAGGGATGGGGTACACCTCACTAGATAAGAATTTGGTATATACTTTAAATGAATAATAAATGTTTTATGTGATATCAAAAAACATATGTTCCTTTATTTATATGTATATTGATGAATCCAAATCCAAATCCACTTCCAACCCACATCATGTGTTATAGAGGGAGGCTCGTGTAAATAAAGAGGGTAAACTAGTTGATGAAAACACAAAAGCTGTTTGGGAAACATGTGTAAGTATGAAATAATAGTAATTAATTATGATTTATAATAGTATTATATAAAAATATATATTTATGTTCATATTTTTTTATACGGTTTCAAAAAAAGAATCGGTAGTGACCATACCAGAAGAAAAACTACATTCAGTAGCTTTGATGCGGCCAAAACAATATGGTCATGTTAGAGGAATAGGTTTTGGAGTTTCTCCCCAAACATATTTCGAGAAGAAAAAACCACATAAAGATACATATAATATGGTGAAAGGATTTCAGACACAAATATATGCTTTGCAAGATATTATTTTTTGGCCTGGTTTGACATAATAATGTACGAGAAAGGATCAAATATAACCGGTAGTGGAACAAAGATCTGCACATGAACCAAATGACCCCCCTAGATTTGCGGCTATTCATTACCCTAAACCGTATACCTTACCCATGGTAATCAGTTTTTTCATTACTCTTTATCCTAAATGTGAATCAAACAGCTTTTGATTACTTTATATTACTAAAATTCTACATGGTACAATTATATGTGATTTTTGTCTATCAACACCCACACACAGCCTAGTTGTTATGGGTATGGTATATAATATCTAGAGAGACAAGCTACACCAGAAAGACCTCCCAAAATATCACACGAGAGTGGGGATTGAGGTAGCTCATGAGCCGACTGCTGAGTTGAATATTCCATCTATTTTTTTTTGGGTTTTAGTTTTTGAATTTTTTTAATAGAAATATATAGTGTCTATTTAAAATGACACTATATATGGTATAAAAAATTCATTAGTTTAAACCACCAAAATATTAGACAGAATATATAGTGTCTATTTAAACCACCGCTGCATATTAATAATTATAGCAGTGGTTTAAACCACCACTAAACCTTCTAGACTTTTAATTGCTAAAAACAACCGCTAAAAATAAAAATAACCACCGCTAAATAACGTTTCATGAAACTTCTTAGAACCATAGCTAAATTGGTGAAAATGATGTGAGATGATTTCTGATGCCAAATTTTTCATTGGTTTACAAAAACCTTCATGGAACCATTTTTCTGTGGTTTAAATGGCTGGAAAACCAAAAAAAACCAACTCCTTCCCACTGCTTTGTTATAATGGTTGGATTGGTTTAAAAAAATATGAAAATGATATTAAAACAATAATATTATTGTTGATCAAAGAAAGGGAAGAAACACCTATTGAAAAAAGGTTGGGGGATAGGAACATGGGAAGTCCTTGACCTCCGGTAATCATGTGATAGTGGAAGGGTTCCAAATGAGGAGAAAAATGTGTGTTGAATGAATGAGATAGGAGGAGATGGGATTTTTAGAGTAGGTAATGTAAATGAGAATCATGGTAAAATAAACTAAGGCATGTGTGACTATAGGTTGATTTTGTAGAGAAATGGGGAGTAATGAAGATTAGTGTGGGGAGAAGGTGGGGAGTAAAAAAGAAGTGCTAATTTGTGAGGGTTGGAGTGGAAAAATGAGAGAGAGATTAGGGTTATTATTTATGTTTATATACATTTTTATTTTGGCACAAAAGTTTTTATTTCATTATGAAAAATACTAAACTGACCTGAATGAAAATAAGAGATTTTGTATTTTTCACCTTTTAAAACTTATGAAAAATAATTATAAATAATTGAAACATGTTGTGATACCGTTTTTCTATATAAATAATTTTTTTTATTTATGTTGAGAGGGATCCCTTACCTAAATCATAGGCCCCAAGCATTACCTGGCCTGAAAGATCTGATGATGATGGCCCAAAATCCCAACTGAATATGGCTCAAAGGCCCCAAGAGATGACCTTGAAGGACCAACTGAGAAAAATTTATCACTCCAAAACTATATACTTAACATCACACCAGCTCCTTATAATGTCGGAGGGGGTGGGGGGGGGGACATGAGTGATCCTTTGCCTCTGGTAATCGTGTGATAATGAAAGGGTGTTGAATTAGGATAAGCGTGCGTTTTTTGTGAAGGAGATAGGAGGAGATGAAAGTTACACTATAGGTAAAGTAGACGAGGATCATGAAAAAGGTAACTATGACATGAGCAACTATAGGTCGACCACATAGAAAATTGGGGAGAGTGCAGATCAATGTGGGGAGGAGGTGGGGAGTGCGGTAGTTTTTGGGCACACTAGAAGTACCTGTATGGAATGACCAACTCGAATTTTAGCCTTAATTTATGAATAATAATTGATGTATATAAATATAGATATCATAACCAATGAAAATCATAGATTACTTGACTTTATTAAACACTGGAACCAAAAGAGATGGATCTTCACCTGTAATTTATAATGAATTTATATACTGATCTAGAATTAGCTGAACTTGTAATTCATCCTTTGTTGATGATTTAGCTGATTTGATCTTGTCATACCATCATAATGCTATAGTATCTAAGTGAAAAATCGCTTTAGCTACGATCCAAACATCAACTATAATCTCTAAACATCATCATAGAATCACTGTGTTCTAGAACAACTGATCCTAATCGCTTGCATCATTCATAGTTGATCACAACAGAATTCTAATATGAGGATGAAGAACTCTTGATGATCTCTTAACGGATTCAGTGAATAAGAGGATAGAGAACACTTTTAGATCTATTTAACTCTCTCTAGGGATTGAGATAGCTTCTCTCTATCTATTTTACAACATTAAGCATCTCTTAGGAATGTGATATAATTATATATTTATAAAGATAGGTCTAGGGTTTGCAATTGGAACATAATCACCATTCCAATTCCATTTTTATTGGTGAACCCCATGTATTAATAATACTACATCTATTATTCAATTGACGTGTGTATCACCTAAGAATAAATAAATATAATTTATATAATTTCCAATCAGAACATTAAACTCAATTCACTTTTCCTCCTTGACATTTATCAGTCCTTAAATAATGTCTATTCATTTAAAAATAAGTATCACTACATTATTCACAGATAAATATAATAAATATTATATTCACCAAACCATGTATATAAATATTTATTAATATTATTTAACTCACTTATTATTTCGAATAACTTGCAAATAAATCTTAGCAATCAACCAAAACCCAAATAAAAATTATTTATTATAACTTGTTAAATTCAATACAGAATTCAACTAAGATTGAAGATACACATAGTGTGTGACCCTCTAGGCCTCTTTCTTAGTGGAATTAGTTAGAACCTCCTGAAGTCCATGGTTATCATATATAAACACATAAAGAAATAGGTTTATGTCAAAATTACATGCAACCTCCTATGAATGCTTACTGTGTAATATAACCCCTTTATCATGATATCTCGAATCAAGCTAGTTTTATACTGGTGTCATCAACCTATGTGATCGATGTATCTTTCTTTGACTTTCTGAAATTGAACTCACCCACAGAACACCATGACCATGGATTTATCTAGATAGATCCATTCCCAACAATGGGCCTGAGATATTAACTTCCATCAAAGGACAAAAGAGATTAATTCTTTCCCGCATTATCCATTAATAAAATATTACTCATGACACATCGAATATATCCCACCTCACTATGAGAATATGTCTTCACAGTTTTACTCAATACATCAAATCATAAAACTCATGGTATCCAATAATTATAATTTTAAAGTCTATGGATCAATACACACATCCACAGAAAGGATCACCCACTGACACATGTAAATGTGGCTTTCTTATTGGTGGGTGTCGTTCCCATAATCTCTTGCACTGTAAATTACCAAGGGCATGCACTAAAAGAGGGTTCTTCAATGCTCTTTGAGTCTCCACCCCTGATATCCTATATCTTCTGTGCCCCATCAAATTATATCATCTAGCTATAGAAAATATATTGAAGAATATTATTGCAGCACCTCTTGGTTCTCATCACATAGTGAAACTTCCATGGAATTTTAGTCTGACATATATTCTTAGGAAATTATCACATAAAAATTTCATGCATACGAACACTCATGACATGATAAGAAACTTCATTAATATTTAAGATAATGAATACATGTAATCAATTACATAGAATTTTGTTATAGGGAACCAACCTCAACAGACTCCCCCTTGCACATGAACCAACCACTACGGAAAAAATGACTTTTTGCAAAGGGTTATTTGCGACGAGAGTAGATCCTATTGCAAATAGTCCATTTAAAGGATTATTTGCGACGAGGAAATTTACCCGTTGAAAAAGGTTTGGCGTGATTTGCGCGCCAAACCACGGGAACGATATTTGCGACCGGAGGTGCCTCCCCGTCGCAAATACCCTGCGACGGTAAATACTATTTATGACAGGGAGGCACCCCCCGTCGCAAATACCCAGCGATGGTAAATACTGTTTACGACGGAGATATGCCCCCATCACAAATAGTGTGTCGGCAGGTCACTATTTGCGATGAGACCCGTCGCAAATACCCTTTTAACCGCAGACAGATATTAATGCAGCCAAAAGGTATTTGCGACGGGAGTCCCGTTACAAATAGTTCTGTCTCAATTAATATAGCCTATATATACCACCATCTTTTTTCCCCTTATTCCTCTCTATTCATACTTTCTCTCTCTCTCTCTCTCTAAACTCTAATTCTAGAGTTAAAATTTCTCTGAGTTAATTTTTTTTATGAACAGCTTTTGAAGTCGTCTACACCTATAAGAGATCAAGTTTAATGGTATTTATGTTTTATTTAATTTAATATTTATTTCCTTTTTTATATCCATTTTAATTATTGTTAATTAATTGTAATTAAATTAGATTTAGATTGTTTAGTTATCAGTATTTATTTGTAATAATAAATTGAAATTATTACTACTAATTATTAAAAATTAGTGGTAATTACGAATTATTAACGATAATTAGTAATGAATATAAATATTTAGCGGTAATTTGCAGCAATTAGAAATAATTAGGAATAATTAAGAATAATTAGTAATAATTAGGATTAATTAGTAATTAATACTAATAAATAGTAATAACAAATAATATTTTGTAATAAATATTAATAAATAGTAATAAATAGTAATAATTAGTAATAATTAAGGATATTTAGCATTAATTAGGATTAATTAGTAATAATTATGATTAATTAGTAATAATTAGAAATAATTAATAGTAAATAGTAATAATTAGTAATAATTAGTAATAATTAGTAATAATTAGTAATGATTAGGATTAATTAAGATTAATTAGTAATAATTATTAATAAATAGTAATAATTACAAATAAATAGCAATAATTAGCAATAAATAGTAATAATTATTAATAATTAGTAATAATTAGGATTAATTAGTGATAATTAAAAATAATTAGGATTAATTAGTAATAATTTGTAATAAAAATTAATAAATAGTAATAAATAGTAATAATTAGAAATAATTAAAAGTAAATAGCATTAATTAGTAATAATTAATACTAATTATTAATAAATAGTAAAAATTAGTAATACTTAATAACAATCGGGATTAATTAGGGTTAATTAGTATTAATTAGTAATAAATATTAATAATTAGTAGTAAATAATAATAATTAGTAATAAATAGTAATGAATAGTAATAAATAGTAATAATTAGTAATAAATGTTAATAAATAGTAATAATTTGTAATAAATAGTAATAAATAACAATAAATAGTAATAATTAGTTATAATTAGCAATAACTAAAAGTAAGTAGCAATAATTAGTAATAAATAGTAATAATTAATAATAATTAGGATTAATTTGAATTAATTAGTAATAATTATGATTAATTAGTAATAATAATTAGGATTAATTAGGATTAATTAGTAGTAATTATGATTAATTAGTAATAATTAGTAATAATTATTATTAAGTAGTAATAATTACTAATGATTAGTAATAAATAGTATGAAATAGTAAAAAATGGTAAAAAATAGTAAAACATAGTAATAATTAGTAATAATTAGTAATAATTAGTAATAATTAGGATTAATTAGTAATAATTATTAATAAATAGTAATAATTAATAATAATTAGGATAAATTAGGATGAATTAGTTATGATTAATAATAATTAGAATTAATTAGGATTAATTAGTAATAATTAGTAATAAATATTAATAAATAGTAATAAATAGTAATAAATAGTAATAAATAGTAACAAATACTAATAAATAGAAACAAATACTAATAATTAGTAATAATTAGTAACAAATACTAATAAATAGTAATAAATAGTAATAATTAAAAGTAAATAGTAATAATTACTAATAATTAGTAATAATTATGATTAATTAGGATTAATTAGTAATAATTAGTAATAAATATTAATAAATAGTAATAATTAGTAATAATTAGTAATAATTAGAAATAAATATTATTAAATATTATAAATATTAATAAATTGCAATAATTAGTAATAAATAGTAATAAATAGTAATAAATAGTAATAATTATTAATAAATAGTAATAATTAAAATATGTAAAAGTAAAAAATTGATAATTAGTAATAATTAGCCCAGTTCACATAGAACAGGCCTCAGAAAAGGATGAGAGCACTAGTAGAAGTCACTAGAAGCAGAGTTAACCGGATTTGAAGAATGAGAGGGTATGGAAACCGCCTTCAGGACCAGGCACCGTGCAGCTTTGTATTGGGTAATGCTAGCCGATCAGCAATGCAGGTGGGGAGCTAAATAAGATCAATGATGTAGAAGCTAGGGAGGGGCAGTTCTAGTGGGCTGGGCCTATGTGTCATGTTTCGGGCATGGTATGCCTCTGGGCCTTCGGGTCATGTATTACGGGTCTTGTCGGGCCTTGTTCTTTGGGCCTACGGGTCATGTATGGGTTCCCCTTCGAACATTAAAAGGGGGGTAATATATAATAAAATAAAAAAAGAAGGCCTTAGAGCCATTCGGAGGGAGTAATAATTACTAATAAATAGTAGTAATTAGTAATAATTAATAATAATTTGTATTAATTATGATTAATTAGTAATTATCAGTAATAATTAGTAATAATTAGTAATAATTAGTAATGATTTGTAATAATTATTAATAATTATTAAAAATTAGTAATAATTAGTAATAAGAAGTAATAATTATTAAAAAATATTGGTAATTTGGAAATGCTTCAAAAATGAATACAAATAACAAGAAAATGTGAATTCATACTAATTTTTTAATTAATTTTGTCATCATTTTATCTACTATTTATAAGTTAATTTCCTTATCATTAATATCTAATACTTAATTATTTTATTTTTTTAAATGTTGAGGCGAAATCCTCAGTGTATTCGGGGAAGGGTATATAGTACAAAGAAAATCATGCAATATGCAATACAGGGATGAACTCAGCGAGACTTGAACTCAAGACCTCACCGAGACCCCCAGGGGAAACCTCCAACTGAGATGCACCCTGGGGGCTCTAATACTTAATTATTATTTTCACAGATCTTTTGGGAAGTCATAAAATAGATAAAATGATTCTTTCTTCCAATATAACCATGTTTTACATATTTATCATCTTTCTTTGTCAAACTGCCAACACTGCATATTGATTCACTATTGCTAACCGAAAAACCTTTCTCATTTTTGAAGGATAAAAGAGTAAAGGAAGCTCATGTTCCCATTGTTGTGAATTGTCATGATATAATGGTCACATGAGCATATTCTCCTCTTTTGACTTACAACAACGGGATAAAAAATTGGCGAAGAAATTTGAGTTAATATGTAGTGTCAGCAATTCGACATAGAATGAAAATGGAAATGTTGTTACATTGGTAGTTAGGATTGTTTTGAAACTTTGAGATGCGTATGAATCAACCACATTTTAATTTGACACACGTTGTGATCGATATATATCGGGGAAGACAGAATGTGACCTGTCGATGACAGCAACAACAATAAGAGGAGATGATATATTGTTTACTAGAGTAACAAAACCAGTAGATGATGATGTACATGTGATGCGTGACTCATGGTTTAGTGTGTTTTTTATATTGTTGTGAATATTGTGTTTTTTATTATTTTATTATTTATTTAATTTTTAATATTTTAATATTTTAATATTTATTTATTTATTATTTTGATAAAATTATTTATTATTTTTATTTTTATTTTTATATTTTTCTAAATATTGAGTTTTTTATTATTTTATTATTATTATTCTATTTGATTGATATTAACAATATTATTATTAGTATATTATTATTATTATTATTATTATTTATTATTATTATTATTATATAGATATTATTTATATTTTTATTATTTTTATTATTTTCTTAATATATTTGTGTTATTATTATTATTATTATTTTATACTATTTTATAAATATTATATTTAATTTTATTAATATTAATTTTTTAATATTATTTTATGTTTTTTGTGACGAGTATATTTTCCCATCACAAATAGTATTTATAAATATTATTTTTTAATTTTTTTTAATTTTATTTTAATTTTAATTTTATTTTATTTTTGCAACGAGCCTGTCGCAAATGATATTTTTAAAAAACACAGTGAATGTATTTGCGATAGGTGAATTTCCCGTCATAAATATTAATTTTGTGTGATGGTAAGTCGCAAAAAAAACTATTTGCGACGCCATTTTCCACAACTGGTCATTTACGATGGGGTCCCGTCGCAAATACTCATTTTCCCCTAGTGAACAGTTAATAACCTTAAGTCCGCTATATCTCACATGTAACTGATGCCTCTACCGAGATAGATCCATTTTTAAGGGATCCACTATGTTTTCCTATCAGATAATCTACTCACTATAACTTTACCTCATTGAGAAAAATCTCTTAAGAGAAAAAACTTCTAAAGTATATGATTTTTCCTTTGATATAACCTTGGATCTTTGGAAGGAGCCATCATTGCACTATTATCTCAGTAAACCATGAAATATTCTTGACTTCTAGGCACCTTATCAAGCTCTTGGAAGAAGTTTCAACTATACACTACTTCCTTGGCTGCATCGAAATCCATATTATACTCAGACTCCACTATAGAATCAGTGAAAACTTGCTATTTTGAACTATTCCTATAACGGCCCAATGTTTTATCAATGGAAATTCCACTCTTATAATTTTGCCATATAATCACATGAAATAAAAACCAAATGAACTACTAAGTACTATGTGGCCTTTAACCACAATATTGTCACTTCTATGATTTGAATTTTGAAAATATGACAAACACGGTTGTGATCAGTATGATGATTGGAGTCTAATTGAAAAAACTTAATTTTTTGTGAATAGTTACATACCCTTATGAATAGTAACACACCCTTATGAATAGTAGTATGACACTTATGAATAGTAAATCATCAAAAATAATAGTAACCTCAACCATGAATGTATAAATAAATTTTAGGCATCTTATAAGTGATAATATGACCATAGTAAAAGTATTGACATTTTTATTAGTCATAAATATTTAATTTCAATTAATTAATTAATTTAAAAGAAAATTTAATTTCCTAAAATGTGTTCATAAATTAAAATTTTATTTATTCTGGTTTTAATATAATTTTAGAAGACCTTATGTAATTTTTGAAAGAATTGTAAAATCAGTTATAGATTTAAAATTCATATTTTTCAAGTTATTTATGATTTTAATTACAAATTAAATTAATCATATTTAAAAAATTATTTCTGAAAAATGGAGTTCAGTTTTGGATTCTACACACTGATAAATGGTTAGGGTAAATTTTAGTGATTTTTCTAAAATACTTCAATTTTTTATGATTAGTGAAATACGGTAATTTACTGTATATATACATTATAAGCTAAATGAACTATTCATAGCATCATGCATGATGTAAGAAACCTTAGTTCAAATTCACATGCACTTATTACTATTTTTTTCATGTAATCATCACTATTTCTTATCTTATGGAAAAATAATAAACTAAAGATTAAAATATTATGAAAACCCTCCTCCCCTCCACTATAAAAACTACCCACACTCCCCTCTTCTCTTAACTCCTCTCAAGCATTTTTCCTTACCTAAATTATTCCTAAATATCTTTCCTAGATCCCACTACATCCAGCAGCCCTTGGTATCCTCAAAATACCAAATCCACTCCCCTTAAGAGGCTCTCAAAGGAGATAAACTCAAGAGGTAAATTCCACTTTCCGATTCTCTTATTTTCTTTCAAGTTCTTTTATTTTCTTCTTTATTTCATCACCTACATTCAACCAGATGGTATGATAACTCTAGTAACATACATGTACTGGAATTATATTATTAAAATGGGATAATTTAAAATAATCTCTCCTTACCCCTCCTTTTATACTATAAATGAAAACACTGTTCAAGATGTGATGATTTATCACATTCAAGGACAAAAGGTTTTCAATTTGAATTACCATCTTCAATTCTGGTCATGAAACCATTTTTATTGTTGAACCAAAATATTAAATATGTATTTTATCTTATGTGTTGTTTTGGAATCCATTTTCACACATGATGCAAAATAATAATACAAACTGATTTAATTATGAACAAAATCGCCAAATTAATTCAACTCATTATCATTACTGTTTTATATAATGATTCACCTTCACTCCAAATAACCAAATGAAATTTATAACCATTTAATATTATGGATGTGCACTAATGTCATATAACTTCAATTCGGAACAACCACTCTCATCATACATATGTATCCGAAAATGAATATAAGTAAACCGAACATGAAACTAACGGACCCGAACAATGAAATCAAACCTCATAACCAATCAAAAAATTCATGAATGAACATAAAACAGTTATAATAAATCAATTACATGTAATATAGGATCTCTAATTATTAATTAATGAACCTAATTTTATTATTCATGTCATTAATATCAAGTGGAGAACACCATCAGACTTAATGTAATGGATCCTATCTATTCCACTTTTATTCAAGAATGTCCTCTATAGGGTATGATTTCACACCTCTCCCATAGTACCGTCATGATGTATAAGTGATGAGAAACCTATTTCACTATCATTAAGCCCTATAAAGTACACCCTATATCATGGTAATAATCCTAAAGTGATTCTACCCAAACCTCCTTTGTTCCTTCAGGTTGCCTTATCTTCCTTTTACCAAAATGAAGTTATCTTATCTTTTTATGTACATATTCTAAATACTATTTACATGTAAAAAATTCATTTATCAATACCCTTTAATCATTCTCTTTCTGGGATATACATGTGTTTAAGTGATTCCCTCCTCAATATTTCCTGATAAGAAAACCTGTTTTGAGGGAACTTCTTGGATTCTTACTCGATTTCAAGTGCAATGTATCTTCTCTTTTAAGCAATCATTGTCCTTATAAAATTATTATTTTTTATGAAAACCTTCTTCGTTCACTTCTGGTTTTATGTGAAGGATTTTTCCCTTTTCTATTTTAAAGGTCGTATATTATTTTCCTTAAAACCGCACAAAAATGTTTTAATGCAAAAATTTCTTAAATAATTTTCTTACATGCTGCCACTTCTATTTTACATCACTAACCATGACCCATGACTATTTTTCCTTATGAATTTTTATGTATATTTTAGATCCTTTATTTCATGGAAAATTTTAATATACACCCATTCATTATGATTTATGACATGATTATGATACCCATTTCGTTCCATGGATGTCCTTATGTATATGATTTTTAATGTATGATTTTATATATGGAAAACATATTCAAGAGAATTTTAAGATGAGTTCTCCCAGATAGAGATCCAATGCATTGGGTAATGTTGATTCTCGTGAGATGTTATGTGTGACGATCTTGGCGGTTAGCCTTGGCTTGTGCAACCATATGCGACGGTCTTGGCAGTTAGCCTTGGCTTGTGATACCATGTGAAATGGTCTTGGCGTTTAGCCTTGACTCATACTAAAGTCATGTTTTATGTTTATTCCACATTATTATTAATCCATGTTTATATTATTCCTTGTTTATATGTTATGATTATATATGTTACATGCCTTTTTATATCATTATGTCATGCCCTCTATCCCATGTGCTAATGCTTTGTTCTTATGGTTATTCTCTTACTAAGATATTTATCTCATACATTTGTTCATGTGTTCCCCAGGGTACCCTAAGCAGATGTTTGAGAAAAATGGAATTTAGGAGATAAATTAGAAGATTAAATAATGAAAATTTTTATTTAGTTACATGTTTTCAGTTTTATGTACCTAGTCCTCTAAGACACTAGACTTTATGGTCCTTGACTTGTACTCTGATGAATAATTATGTTTAAAATCATGTAATGTTATCTATAAAAGGATAGGGTCGATATACTTCAAGTTCAAAACTCTTATGTTGAGACAAAATAGATATCCTGATTATGAATTCAAATCATTTTGATATGTCTGAAATCTAGCATCTGTATAACCTTGAATGAATATATCTTTATCTCCTCCATATATGAGGAGAATATCCTTATTTATCATTAGACACTTATGGATTGCCATAAAAATAGTCCAATACTTTTCACATGGATCATCATGATATATTTCTACCATGCTCAAATCATATAAAACATAAAAGCTAATATGTAACATGACATTCATGATATTTCTTATCATAAATTCGTATGGGATATTACTCATTCTCTCTCTTCCCTCTCATTTCTAAGGACACATTTTCTTGGAATGATGTGTACCATGTGACATTGGAATATATCCCCACTTATATTGTTCCATACTAAACATATCTAGTATCTAGTCAATGTATGTACTTTTAATTATTCCAAGAAGCCTCTTAGATCCATCATTTGTGAACATGATCTCTAGAATATAGGCTATTTCACCTATGTACTTCATGGAGAAGAACATTCTCATCCATGACTTAACTAATTAAAAGGCTGGAATTTTGTTTCTAATTAGTAATTTTTCACCAGTATATACTACTATAAAAATGAACATACTCCCACTAAACCACTTGTAATCTCAGGGTGCACATTCATTATTAATAAAACCAAATTCTTTTATAGCTTCATCAAACAGAATGTTCCATAACCTGGATATTTTATTTAATCCATAAATAGATCCCTTCAACTTTTATAACTTTTTGGAATTTCCTAGAGTCACAATACCATTTGGTTGTGTCATATACACATCCTCATGATGGTTTTTGTTATGTAAGGATGTTTTGACATCCATCTTCCAAATCTCATAATCATGGTAATCTATTATGACAAGAAAAATTCCAATGGGAAGAAATCGGGTAAAATATTTTTTCACAGCTAACTCCTTAATGTTATCTAAACCCTTTAGCCACTATCAATTATTTATAGATATTTTATTTACCTTTCATGTCTAGGTCTCTCTTGAATACATGTTTACACCCGATGGGTTTTACTTCAACTGGTTGATTGGTCAGAAACCAAATTTGGTTTTGATACATATAATCCATTTTAGAATTCATGGTTTATTTATATCTTGAAGATTCAGATATCTCTATTTACTCCTTTGAGGAGAGTGGTTCATTATTGTTAATCAATAACGATTCACAAACATTGATGAATAAAAAGCCATATCTTTCTAGTTCTCTAACCTCGCTAGTGATCCTACACAATACTTGTGTTTCAGGAATAACTTCTTCCTCAGGGTCCTGTGGATTTTTTTCTTGTACTGACTCTTATGTATCTTGAGCATCAAATTCATCAAAGTAATCCTTTCTCCCACTATACTTATTGAATACGTGGTCTACCTTATGAAAGATGACACACCTTTTGATAATTACTTTGTTTTCTGATGGGTTGTATAGATAATATCCCCTTATTTCTTTGGGATACCCTATAAAGATACACTTCATTCCCCTAGGTGAAAATTTGTTACACGAGCTAGCCATAACAAATAAATCACACCCTATGCACAAACATATGAAAAACGGGTTTCTTTACACTCCATAACTCAAAGGGAAAACCATTTTATGCTTTAGTGAGTACTCAATTTAGTATGTATGATGTCTTGTGTAATACATATCCCCAGAAGGATAATGAAATAAATGCACGAATCATCACCATCCTTACCATATCCAGTTGGTTATGATTCCTCCTTTCATTAAAACCATTCCACTACGATTTATAAGGTAGAGTGAGTTGAGATAAAATCCCCTAATCCCATAGAATTTTGATAAACTCTTAGATAATATATTCACTGCCTCAGTGTGATCAAATATTGTTTATCTTCTTACCAAATTGATTCTTGACTTCATTATTGAATTTATTATACTTTTAAAAGTATTCATACTTATAAATCATTAAGTAAATATAACCATACATACTCAATCCATAGGTAAAATTAATAAAGTATGAGAATCCACATCTAACTTATACTTGAAAAGGTCTACACACATCATTATGTACCAATTCTAGAAGCTATGTGGCCCTTTCACCTTTACCACTAAATGGTGTTTAAATCATATTTCCTTGTAAACAAGCATAAAATATTTCATGTGGTTTGAGCATTAAATATTATAAATAACCTTCTTAATAGAGCATTTTCAAACACATCTCATTTATGTAACCAATCCAGTGATTCAAAAACTATGTGTTAAATGAGTCATGTGAATTTGATTCATTATCAATTCCAATATTTTATTTTCATAATTTAAAACATAAATAATATAATTCAGTTTCCCGATACCATAAAATATGTTATCTTTATAAAAAACAACTATTATTTACAAAACTGAAAATAAATCCATCTATGTTAAAACAAGATATAGAAATGATATTCTTGGTAATTCTAGAAACATAATAATAGTTATTTAAAAACAAAATCAATCATGTTGGCAATGCTATGTGTTAGTATTTAATGTATAAAGCATCTAGCCTCACCCTATTTGAAGCTCATAGATCTACCTCTCCTCTGGAAACCTTCTTAAATATACTTAGTTCCTATATTTGGATAAAAATGTAAGCACCACATGAAATATCTAATACACAAATTGCTGATATAAAAATATTACACTTGATAAAAAATTCACTTGATGATTCCTCTTGCTTCGTTGTCTAGGTGTAGTTCCTCTTTGTATCATCCCAATTCCGAAAGCCACCCAGAGGCGCCCCATACCTAGTTGGTCACATGGACTCAAACAATGGATATGCTTCGAGCTCAACCTCCTCAGGTTGAAATACATGAGATGGGTCTGAAAAGAAACATTGGAGCTGAGAAACGTGGAAGACGTCATGCATAGCCCGGTACCTCTGAGGTAACTACAACCTATAGGAAATCGGCCCAACTCTCTCCAAAACCACAAACGGCCCGACGTACCTCGGTGAAAGCTTACCATATATCTGAATCCTCTTGTTTCCCAACCTCGGTGTGACAAGTAGGAAAACCTGATCCCTGGCCTCGAACTCCAGAGGTCTTCTCCGCTGATCAGCATAAGACTTCTGTCGAGACTACGTTGTAGCCATCCTCTTCCGAATCAACTCTATCTTCTCTGAGGTACCCTGAACATGATGAGGTCTCAGCATAGCTGCCTCTCCTACCTCTAGCCAACATAAGGGTGATCGGCATGGCCTACTATAAAAAGCCTTATAAGGTGTCATCTGAATAGTTGCTTGAAAACTATTATTGTAGGAAAACTACACAAGAGGTATATGCTTCTACCAAGAACCTCCAAAGTCCAGAATACATGCTCGGAGCATATCCTCAAGCACCTTAATCGTATGCTCAGAATATCCATCTGTCTGGGGATGGAATGTTGTACTTAAAATTACCTAAGTACCCAATGCCTTCTGAAGCCCCTTCCATAACCGAGATGTAAAGAGCACATCCCCGTCTAAAACAATGGAGTGTGGAACTCCATGAAGACGTACAATATCTCGGATGTACAACCACCCCATCTCATCAACACTGAAGCTCTCATTGATTGGCAAGAAGTGAGAAACCTTCGTGAGTCTGTCAACGAAAAATCATGCAGCATCATTACCTTGCGGTGACCACAGCAACCCAGTCACGAAGTCCATCGCGACATTGTTCCACTTCCACTCAGGAATGGGTAACTGTTGTAGAAGACCTGCCGGTCGCTGGTGCTCTGCCTTCCCTGGCTGACTAGTGGAACATCTCATGAAGAAACCAGCAACGTCCCTCTTCATACCTAGCTACAAATACCAACAGTGTAGATCACAATAAATCTTGGTGATGTCGGGATGAACTACCCAATACAAGGAATGAAAGTCATGAATCATCTCTTCGCGTATGTCTATTGGCATCCATAGGCATCCCTGTAAATGCAAGATCCCATCCACGCCTACCATCCATCCAGGAATAGGTTCCTCTCCTAACACACTTTCCTGTAAGAATAGGACTTCCAAATATGATAGTTGTCTCATTCGAACTCGATCAAGAGGGGTATAGGTAATAGCTACAGAAGAAAGAAAATTCTGCCCCTGTCTATCGTGAACATCCAAATGCATCTCCGAGAATAGAGTCATAAGCTTCCACTCACTGCTGGCCTCTTGAACTGCTTGTATCTGAGTTCTCCTGTTCAACGCATCAGCCATTGCGTTGCCTTTCCTAGGTGTATAGGCAAGCTCAATGTCAAAGGACTGAAGATACTCGACCCACCTGCACTGTCTCAGATTCAGATCATGCTGATTGAAGATGTATTTGAGACTCTTGTGGTCGGTAAACACCAAAAAGTGCTCTCCCAAAAGATAATGTTTCCAAAAGCGCAATGCATGAACAACATCTGCTAGCTCAATATCGTGTGTCGGGTAATTCCTCTCATGTTTCCTCAACTGACGAGACCCATACACAATGACTCCATCTCCCTACATAACCACAGCTCCTAGCCCGATACCTGAAGCGTCACAGTAGAATGTGTAGCTTCTTCCTAGCTATGTTATGACTAGTATCAGTGATGAAGTCAACCTACCATTCAGCTCCTTAATGGATGACTCCCAAGAATCTGACCATAAGAAATTTTCACCCTTCTTGGTCAGACTCGTCAGCGGTGCTGCTAGGCATGAAATGTCTTGTAAGAAGCATCTATAGTATCTAGAAATCCCTTAAAAACTCCGTACCTCAAAGAAGTTCTTTCTCTTCTCCTAGGAAACTACTGCTCTCACTTTCTCTGGGTCTACTGACACTCCTATCTCTGAGATAACATGACCCATGAAGTGAATCTGATCCATCCAAAAGTGGTATTTTGAGAGCATAGAATATAATTGATTCTCTCTCAGTGTACTCAAAATGATCTCAAGATGGGTATCATGGTCATGTCGAGTGTGAGAGTAGACCAAGATGTCTTCCATGAAGACCACCACAAAATAGTCTAAGTATGGATGCAACACTCGGTTCATCGGTGCCATGAAAACTGTAGGCGCATTCGTGAGGCCGAACGACATGACCATATACTTGTGTAGACCATACCTTCTCCAAAAGGCTGTAAGAGGTATATCAGATGCTCTAGCATGAAACTGATGATAAAAGGACCTAAAATTGATCTTTGAGAACTCATGGGATCCTCAAAGCTGATCAAGGTGGTCATAAATCCTAGGAAAGGGATATCAGTTCATGACAGTCAACTGGTTCAGCTTCTGATAATCCACACAAAGAATAAGGGTGTCGTCTGCCTTCTTTGCAAATGGGACAGGCGAACCCCAAGGAGATGTACTGAGTCATATGAAACCCTTCTCCTTCAACTCCTCCAACTGCTTCTTGAGATCCTGCAACTCAGGTGTAGCCATCCTATAAGGTTGAGTGGACACTGGTTCCACTCCTAGAACAAGATCAATCGAGATATCTACCTCTCTCTCCAGATTCAAACATGAAATGTCCTCTGGAAAGACATCCCTGAAACGATCCACCACTAGAGGAAATTATAACTATGAAGTCTCTTGGTCATCCAGATAATGAATAGCAATCTGGGCTGTAACTACTCCCTACCCATCATACTCTGGACCCACTCTGCTCTCCTAGACATCCCACTCGCCTCTATGATGAAAGGATCCACCCTCTGGTGATATAAAACTCACTCTCCGGTGAAAACAATCGACGACTGCCTGGAAGGTAACTAGCCAATCCATTCCGAGAATGAAATCATAGCTCGTCATCTCTAGTACATAGATATCCCATAATAACTGATACACAACCACCTCTAGAGGGAACTCCTTTCACTGACATACACTAGTTGTCCTAGTCCCCAACGGTGTGCCTAGAGGCAAGGTATCGATATAGGAAAAGATAGAGAGCCCAAGTCTCTTCACAACAACAACAACAGAGATAAAGCTATGGGAAGACCCTGTATCGAAAATAACTGAAGATAAAACTGAGGCTACTAAGATCATACCTCGAACGATAGAGGGCCCGGGATCCTGCTCCTAAACGGTCTGCTCCAATACAAAAGTCTGGATTGCACCATAGCCCTGTGACCCTACCTGACTGCTCTGAGATGATCCACCCTGCTGTCGCTGAAAGAATAGTGACTGACCACCATGGCCTCGACCTCCACCTCAGCCCGAATGACTGGAAGAACTCTAGTTCCCAGACTGGTGAGAAACTAGTGGCATTGCTCCTGAATGAGGAGTCATGGAAGAACCCCTATCACTAGCTGCTAGTGAGAAAACCCGACAGAAGCGCTGAAGGTGACCCATCTTGTCGTAAGATCGGCACTCCACTAGGTCTCCCTGGCATTGTGGCCTCGTATGCCCAGCCCTTCCAAACTTTTATCATACCACTTGGCCACCTGAGGATGTGTCTCGACGCCTCGGATCACCATTCGTAGACTCTCTACAGCACTTCTTGCTGTCATCTAGTGAAGCACTAACTCTGGAAGCGGAATGACCCTGGATCTTAGCTCCGGAGTCTCTCAGATTTTTCTATGCAATCATTGTCTGGTTGATGATGAAAGCGATGGAAGTCAGCCTGAAGATATTCACCTGTGAGAGGATCTCCCATCTGAGACCATCCTCAAACATCCTTGCAAAGAACAACCCATCTCCTCTCTGGAGGGGTGTGAAATGCTGGAGCTCGGTGAAACGAGAGGAATACTCCATGACATAAAGAGTACCACGCTCTAAGCTCATAAACTCCTAGGATCGGTCGGCCCTTAGGGTCTCCAGATAGAATTAGTCATAAAAGATGCACTGAAACTCCTACCACACCAAAACCTACTGATGACCCGCCTGTGAGATCACTTCCCACCACCTCATGGAGGAGTCTCGTAGCATGTAGGTAGCGAGCTTAACCCGCCTTTCTGGAGGCGTCTCAAGATGCTCAAAGATCGTCATCATGGCTTCTAGCCAAGACTCTGTAGCCTGAGGTCCTCCTTACCCTGATAAGGTTGGAGGATGCTGCTTCTGGAAAACCCATGTCAAGTCTGCCATAGTTGATGCAGGAGGCGGTGTTCCCTGGAAGGTCTGCATCATCCTCATAAAGCCTTCCCTAAGCTGTGCATCGGCGCCTGTAACTGATATCTCTGTTGGTGCCATGGATGGCACAATAGGAGGATCTGTGGGGAGTCCCTGATTAGCCATATATGGCATCTGATCACTACCCTACAACTGGCAGACAACTGGAGGACATCTCAGTTCCAGGACTCTGAAATGTCAAATGCACAACTTAGATTCAGGATTAACAAGGACTGAATAACTAAAGGCACAATAAGGAATATGGAAACGAAGGAATTCATGTAATGAAAAACATGACTACACGGCGTTTTCTTTCCCTAAACGGTGTGTTCCCTTAAGTCATTCACATGGGCGTGTACTTCGGCCACCACTGGTCGTGTAACTCCCCAAATACAGGGCGTGTTGTCCTAACACAAGGCGTGTACTTTAATCCTCTTCCATGGATGAGTACTTCTACATAGTTAAGCCACATGGATAATCTGAGACAAAAAAACACGGCATGTTCAAGGTAGACACGACGTGTACCAGACATGCCTTACCTGTCCTGTGTTGTTAGCGACACGGCCTGACACACGACTGAAACTACACGACATGTTTCAGGCGGAAATGGCGTGTATGAGAAAGGATGACACCATCCCATGTAGTTCATGACACAGTCGGTACCTGGGTTATCCTACATGGAATTTTCAAGGTGGACAAGGCGTGTATAAGTAAATTCTTCACTGATCGTGTTGTTAACTACACGATCGGACTCCTAGGATTACACTACACGACGTTCACAACTGGTACACGACGTGTTCTTGAAGATTTTTCCATGACCCCTTGTCTTTGGCCAAAAAGTCAGTGACATGGTTTAAAAACTAGACAACATGTATTCCTAAAGTACACGTTGTGTATTCTGGGTTTTTCTAGGCAGTAGCTCAGAAATTGCTCTGAAGCCCAGAAAACACAAGAAACAAGCATGAAGGTGCCAAATTCCGATCTGTGAGGGCCCATACTTCCCATGAATCAAAGTTTGGCATCTCTTACATATCATATACAATGGAAACAAGTCAATGATCCACCATTTTCCGATTCATGATGTCCCTTACACCTCAAGAATCAAAAATTGGTGTTCATTCGAGTAAATCTCTACACAACCAATTCTCTATCAAACAGCAGGTATTTCTATCAAGGAAACTATCACAACAACATGCATATTTTACACATCATATATCACAACAACATGAAATCACTAACGCATCCAAGATGGCATGGAAAAAATTCATGACATGTGATTCTAGAAAGTTCCTATAGGATTCATGAGATGGAATTACCTAATCTCATCGGGTTGCAACAGAAATAGAACCTCAATAATATCAACAGTAACAACACACATCATGTGAGTCACTCAAGGAGAAATCAATCAACTGTAAAATTGAAAACCAGTAAAATTGCAATAAACGAGGTAGTATGGCTTTCCCGGTACACAGGTTAGCTACTCCCAGGCACAACTTATTACCTAGTACCTATTTCGTCCTATCCCTGGCTATAGGCTCCAAAGAGTAAGTCAAGGGAAATGAATTTCCTCTAATACCACTTTGTAACGTCCCAATTCCAAAATCCACCCAAAGGTGCCCCGTACCCGGTTAGTCACATAGACTAAAGCACATTTTCGCGAATGCTATATGTTTCCAACTAGTAGTGAGGGCCTTGGGTGTGATAGTGGGGAAACTATGCCCTCATTGTCATTGTATACACCGGAAGTAACAACACATACTACAACGGAAGCAGTAAATATCCAACAACAGTAACCATAGGAGACTAACAGTTAACATCTTTAGCACACACATATATATATGAAATGATGCATGATACATATATGTCTAGAAAAACAGACAAACAAATCCCAATGCTGAACACAGTACTAAACCAAAGTACAAAAGAAAATTAAACAGATAACTCCTTAGAATCACAAGCCATAACTTGGTCCCATGCTCTCCAGCTTCAGTGCAATCAAGAACCTGAAGTAGAAGGGCAATTTCCCTTATCTATAACTATAAAAACATAATCTTTTTGGGCCCAAAAGCATGACCCAAACAGGGGGTGTGATTACAATCCCTGTATGAAACCACCCGAAGATCTGTGCCTAATAGTCAGTGAGTATATAGACGGTAAGGTGCAGTATGCAGTAAACAGTAAACAGTAAACAGTATAATACAAAATAGTAAACAATCCACAGTTTCTAACATTTAATTTACAAACAAGTAAGCAGACACTCAAGCAATTAGAACAAACACATAACCCTCTGGGTAGTCCTCACAACCTAACCCTTATGGTTCAACCTACAAAACTAGAAACCCTCTGGGAGGCACACATAGTCTCACCCCTCTGGTTCAGCTAATGAAAGAATAAACTCTCCGGGGAAGCACTCACCGTCAATTCCCCCTATAGTCTCATATCGTACTAAAGGTGCTCTGGGTAAGAACTCAATGTCTCATTCCCCCTATGACCCACATCAAGGAACTACAAACACTCTAAGGATGCACTCAACTTCAATTCCCCCTGTGGTCTCACATCGTACTATAAAGACACTCTGGAGAATCCCTAACATCCATTATCCCTATGGTATACTACACTAGGTTCTCATAGCCCTGTGTAAAGTCAGCAAGTATCATATCGTGAAACGGCCAAAATGAACCTCAAGAACTTCTTGGCTAGTAGTCAACAGCATCACATCATGGTTGAACAATAGTCACACCATCCTACAACTATTCATGGAACAGGAGATAGCCTAACAGGAAAAACTAGACCAAACTTATATAAAGAGGAAAACATGCATGGTCAAAACATCCAAAGCACAGTAAATTACCCTATTCACAAACAATAACCTCTACTCAGGCATATATGAAATGAAGGAAAACAATAAGGGAAAAATAGGAAACACACAATAGCTCGTTCAAAGGCATTGGTTGAATTTGCACAAAATACTCAAAACATTTCTACAGAAAGGCACAAACCACTTACCTAAATGTTAGGAGATTGATATACTTGCCCCATGAGGCTTGAATTGCCTTATAACTTCACTGATATATGAAAACACACAAATCGTTCAACCGAAAATAACATTAGAACGATGAGAAATAGGAAAAAAATCTCTAGGAGAAGGAAGAGCTAACAGTTGTGGTTCCAACATAATCGATGGTGGTCGATTCGGAGAACAGATGGAGGGTCGGGTGCTGGAAGGAGAATCGCGGCTGTACGGGATGCTCTTGGTCGAAGAAGCTGGAGAAGAAGCATTTTCCGGCGATTAGACGCGACCCCATCCCATTTAATGAAAAAAAGAAAGTACATGTCATGTACTTTTGGAGTACATGGTGTGTACTAAGCTTTTCCGTACTCTACTTTATGCGGACTCCATGTCACCACTACATGGTCATGTGTGTGGCCATGACATGGCCAGCACACGGCCTTGACCGGAAACAAAGTACACGACATGTACTCAAAAAGTACACGGCTCGTACTTCAAAAATTTCCAGAAACTATTATTTTATAAAAAACTCCATAAAAAGGAAAAATGTACCTGAAAAGAAGGTCTGGGTTCTTAAACACTTCCAGTGGACTTACTTTCCAACTGAAAAACACACCACATTCTATTCCTTTGCTTGCCTTTTGATATTATTCTTATTGGAAGGACAATTCTCTGAAGCCTTAGACTCGGAATGAGTCTTCAGACCCTTTACCTTGTTCTTCTTATTCTTATCCATTATAAGGACCATGGGTTTTTTCATTCCCCATATATTTATTAACTTTTAAAATAAGATTAAGAAGTTACGAAAGAGTCTTCTAGTTATTACTCATATTATAATTCATAAAAATATTGGAGAAGGTTTTAGGTAGTGAGGAAATAATGAGATCTATACACAATTCATTAGGGATATTAAACCCCATGATTTCTAAATATTATATATATCCAATCATCTTGACTACATGATCCCCAAATGGCACCAAATCTATAAGATTTCACATGAATAGTGCACTGGAGATCTCATATATCTCATGTATCCCTATTTTATAATAGAAATTATGAAGGTGAGAATGATTCTATATGCATCCAAATCCTCATAGTGCTTTATAGTCTCACTAGACATAGAGGATAGCATGAAACATTGGAAATCCATTTTGTCATCAACATGTTTCAAGTAGAGAGATACTTGTTCCTCACTAGCCTCTTTGGTAAATGACTCAGGAAGTAGGGTTTCTAGTAGGTATAATTTCTATTCATACTGTAGTATAACATGTAAGTGCCTATACCATTCCTATAAATTCATACTAGTGAGTAGGTTATCCTTCTCTACTAAGGATCATAGAGATATTGTAGAATTTATATGATTTCCCATTTCTAAAAATTAAGAGAAGATTATTTGTGCTTTATTGATTACAAAATCATATTAGTAAAATTAAATATTATTAATCTCATAATATTTTTTGAATCCTAATAAACCTCACCATTAGTTTTGGAATATCTACTTTCATAGATATTCTAGTGGTACGGACCCATATTCCCTTCTCATAACCCATACCTGGGACTGAAAAGTTAATTAAAGTGTTTTAGGTTGGTGTAACTTTCCAACTACATTAACTCATAGTTCCTCTATCTGTTGAGGGGACTCCCCAATATTAATATCCTAGATAAATAATTCCTCAAACCTTTGTTGAGTCAATAAGGTTTTCCTTATGACTTTTCCATTCCTTCATGTTTTGAAAATCACAAACACCTTATCTTTAAGGAAAATCGCTTTTATAAGGAAAAATGCTTTCTTAAGGAAAATCGCTTTTATAAGGAAAAATGCTTTCTTAAGGAAAATTGCTTTTATAAGGAAAAATGGTTTCTTAAGGAAAATCGCTTTTATAAGGAAAATTTCTTTCTTAAGGAAAATCGCTTTTATAAGAAAAATTATCCTTATCATATTTTCATCCATATTTTTCTTAAGTATGAGATTCAGATTCATTTTCTCGGAATCATTAAACCTTTGATTTAAAGCATTCTGTTTTAGGATTCGGATTCTGGATAAGAACTATAAGGAAGTTTCATTCCGAATTCCGGATATGAATTCTGACTAAGTTCTATTCCAGATTCAGAATACGAATTCTGAAGAAGAATTCTCATTACGAATTCTAATGAAGAAATCCCATTCCGAATTCTCATTACAAATTCTGAAGAAGAATACTCATTACGAATTCCAATGAAGAATTCCCTTTACGAATTCTGATGATGAATTCTCATTACGAATTCTGATGATGAATTCTCATTACGATTTCTGATGACGAATTCCTATTCCGAATTCTCATTCCGAATTCACCTATTAAACAGAATCTGATTATCTTTGTTTTATGCACTCTAAATTTATTCACTCCGAACCTTCACTCCGAAGTTTCTATTCCGAACTTTTATGTTAGAGTTTAAAACAATGTCGTACATTCTGTTACACTTGTTTTGTCATAAAACGATGTCGTCCATTTTGTTATAAACTAACCGTTGTCTAAGTGACACGTGTACAGGTCCCTCTGAACTTTAAGGAAAATATGACCGTTGGAGAAGGAGCCGACCTTACCTATAAATAGGAGCTCATTTGAAAGAGCTCGGTGCGGATGATAGCTGCTGGCTGCTGATGCATATGCCGATTGTTGAAAAAGTGCTTACATGCTGTTGAAGTGATTTCTAGAGAGAGAGAGTCTCTTATTAACTCTCAAAGCTTCGTGCGACTCCGAATGTTGGTGATTACATTCGAGGGCTTCCGGGGATAGGAAGACAGAGATGCCGACTACCTTAAAGATCGAGGGCTTCCTTGCTGAGGAAGACAGAGGTGCCGACTACCTTAAAGATCGAGGTCTTCCTTGCTGAGGAAGACAGAGGTTGCCAACTACCTTGAAGTTGAGGGCTTGTGGGGATAGCAAGACAGAGACTCCGATCTTCGTATCGAGGGCTTACCCTGGTGTGGGTAAGACAGACTTGCTTGAAAGTATAAATCAAGGGACCTTTATCAAAGGTTGTTGGATACCCTTCTCTTTGGGTTAAAAGACTTATATCTTGTTACTAGTAGTTTTACTACTTGTTTTTATTCCGCTGCAATTTGTATCTTAAGGAAAGTATAACTTTCTTATACTTCCTTACTTACTCTGATTCATTTAGATTCTATACGCTTTAAGGTAGAATCTCATATTGTAACTTTTGTTAAGTTTCAATTTCCGGAACCATATTTCCGGAACCTACTTTTGGAATCTCTTTCCAAGTTTAGTTCGGTGTTAGAGGTGTTGTGAATTTACTTAGTTTAACTTTGTTAAACTTAGCCCTTTCCTTTTCTTAAGGAAACTTTAGTTATTCATAACTAACTTTAAAGGTTCCAAAGGAATTTTTAAAGTATACAATTCACCCCCCCTCTTGTATATTGAGCATCTCATATTATATTTCGATCCTACAATTGGTATCAGAGGTTGGAAACCTCTTACTCTATACCATTCTTACAACCTTGCCTCTCAGTTACAAAAATTCCTACTTGGGCAGTCAACCCTTAACATGAACTAAGTTAATTCAACCTGAAACTTCAATATAAAAGTTCCTTGATAATTAAAATCACCCTAATTTTGGTTGATCAATCACATTAAACTACGGGTTTGACTCTTAAGTTATGTAGTGGAAGGCTATACCGACTTAATATTATAGTTGAGGGGTTTTTATCCATATGCGTAAAATCCCATTTTATCTTATCACATGACTTGATAATATTAAGTAGACTTTATATAAGTGATTAACCATGTATAATAAATTTTACACAAAATACAGTTTTATTTTATTTCATCTTGCATGCTTGTTAATTCATTTATTAAGGTATCACATAGCATCCACAAACATAAATATTCAACCATGAAACTAACAGAAATAAAATATAAGTGTCATGATCATGATATTATCTAATGGCTCGTTTACCTAGTAAATGATAAACTAAACCTTTATCCTAGGGGGAAAACACCTTGAATCATAGCTTGGTTTGTGTTGCAACATTTCACCTTGGATCCTATGTATCACCTTGATTGGTTTCACCTCATCTCTTATAATTAAACCACCTATTCTCACCTTATAGCTCCATCCTTATATAATATTTTAATCACATGCAAGTTAGGCGATCTAATGATTTATATAAAAGGGGTTTAATTAAAAGAAACATTGGGCATGTAGGACCTTACATAATAAGGAGGATGGGATGAATTGTAGGCCATAAATATTAATTTAATCATAATAAATTAAAATAAAAGAATAACATGTTGGCATGATCTTATCTCATGATCATCAAAACAACATGCAACGAAAATAAATTCTCCATTTATCCATTAATTAATTCAATTTGTTATTTAATTAAGATAAAACACTATGAAATAATCCAATTAATTTAATTTATCTTAAGACTATTTGAGTATCCTTGAATTTCTATCATCTATAATTCTAAACAAATTAAATAAATTTATCTCATTTAAAATTAACAAATCACATAAGTATACTTAGAGGAAATGAAATGTACACTCCTAAACTGTGTGACACGATTCTTGTTCTTATGAATTACCTTAGCATCAAACACATATTGATTGATAGGTATATATATGGTGTTTAATGACAAAAAAATGACACAAATAACACATGTGATTTACATTGTATTTGATGATCATGATTCACATAGAATACACTATAAGAAAATAACATACATAAATTTTCGTCTTATAATTTATCATGGAAATTAATTCAATATATAATTATCAATACTATTACATGACATGTTTTATCAAATAAATTTCACACAAATCACATGTGAATAAGTTCGATTATATAATAAATTCTTCTCTCTGCATCAAATTGACCGCATAGTCTACAATAAATTGCACGAAGTGTATTGGGTTACATTGCATGGAGTCTCTTTTACCTATGTCTGCAGAACACACATTAGAGACTAGGCATGTTTCTAATGACTTAGATTTTACATATATTATTTGTGGATATTGTACGGAATATTTTTGAGACCAGATTCGGAGATGGTGTGCAATTCTAAGACCTAGTGTGCCTGAAATAAATGTTTGAAATAAATTAAATATATTAAATAGACAACACATGAAATTTTCCTGAAAAAATTGGAATAAATTCTAAATGGATCCACAAATCAGAAATCTGAGGGCACTGTTGAGTTCAGAATGAGAGGTTTACACTAAGCGCAACAAAAACATAGTTGGCGTGGGTCATTTGTGAAAAATTCAACGTGGGCATAAAATGAATCAAATGAATAAAATAATAAAATACATTATTTTATTTTATTATCGATGTAGTGACCAAATTACCTCTCTTTATGTAAAGACCTGGAATTTTTATGTATTTTTTTAAATATATGTGAATTTTAAGAGTCCACAAAAACTGACGACGTGTGATTCTGAGGCCCAGAGTGCCTCGAATGAATTTATGAACATTATTTCGGGTATGTCCAGAAAACATGCGAGCGGGTTTTTCTAACTTTTGAACTAGTGCTCGGAAATGAAATCTAAGGGCACCGTTGAACTCGTAGCACCGATATTTGCTTAAGGAGACTTTCACCTTGATGACAGTTGGTCGAGGGTGAAATTTAGTTTTTGGGTTTTTCGTGAAAAAATAAAATAAAAATAAAAATGTGTAACATTTTATTTTTATTTGAAGCACCCATGTGAATGGTGAGAGGTTATAGAAGTGGGTACCACAAGAATTTAACCTCCCATGAGAGGTTATGGTGTTGGGGACCACCTAAACTAACCTCCCATGAGAGGTTATGGGGGTGGGGACCCCCCGAGGATAAACCCGCTTGAACACCCTCATATGTGCGGGGAAGCCTCTTAAACTTCCCCAACATAAATGGTGCAACCCCCTTTAATTTATTATACCAACCTATGTAATTAATTAATCCAATTTGAAATTGTGAAAACAATTAAAAATGGGGGAAACACAACAGTATTGGATACTTGGCATTTTTGGTGGGATTGGGGAGAGAAGAACATGGAGAAAATTATTCTCACCAACGAAGAATGCTCCTCCCAATGAAGAACGACAACTAGAGATCAAAGAACGAGGAAACGGACCCCAAGCCAGATCCGAAGCACCTTGCGGAGGAATCCAATGTAGGACGTCTTCAATGAACTTCCTTCCATACTCTTCTATGACAACAAACGAACGAGGTAGGGTGGTTGTTTGGGTTTTCTTCTCCTTTCTAGTTCTTGATAATTCTCCTTTCCCAATCCCACTAAGACCCATTTATGCTCTTTTGGCAATATATTTGGCACCAGACATCAGTTGGATGAACTATCAGCGGTGATGGAAACCTTGGAGAGAGACAATCCCTTTGAGTATACCCCATTGGAGTTTTGGATTGATATGGGGTATGGTTAGGTTGGATCAAGCATGAATCCAACTGAACCCCCGAGACTAAAAGGCTAATATCTCACAGACTGGGCGTCCGAACGACGCACCGTCTTATGCGTTGAGACCCCTTTGGCATGGAGGTACATTGAGGTACTTCTTCATGGGTTTTCATGGAATTTGGAGTATCGACCAGTGGATTGTGGAGAGAACCCTCTCAAAGACAAGAGAGCGTAGTGTGGGAACCCTGTAGCTGGCTGTGACGTGAAAAATGATTAGCGATCCTGTGTAGGTCAGCACCGAGCGATCCTGTGTGGGTCAGCACCGAGCGATCATGTGTGGGTCCTCGCCGAGCGATCCTCTGTGGGTCATCACCTAGCAATCCTGTGTGGATCAGTATCTAGCGATCCAGTGTGGGTCAACACCTAGAGATCCCGTGTGGATGAGCACCGAGCGATCCTGTGTGGGTCAGCACTGAGCGATCCTGAGTGGGTCTGCCTCTTAATGGAGTAAGCTGATTCAGCAGTTATAACTAATCATCTTTAATACCGTACCAAAGTTATTCATGGTGTGAGATGAGTATGTACCTGTGTGGTACTTTCCTTCGTGGTAATCCCTTGGTGGTATTCTTCTGTGTGGCGTACCTGTGTGGTACTTGCCTTCGTGATATTTCTTCCTCTATGGAATAGTTTATCTTGGGGCTTTGGAGTTGGAAACTGTGTTTTCCCCATGATTTACATGGGTTTACATGTTTACTTAGGTATATGTATGGGCATATACGTAACTAGGGTTATCAGTTTTTTCACTCTTTGTGGTTTATCCATTATAGATTTTGTGAGACCTTGAGGGTCTCAGGGTCCCTAATGAGTGTCATTATACTCACCCGTACATGGGCTATGCCCGCACCCTATTTTGTTTGGTGTAGATGATAGACAGTACTAACTAAGGATGAGAGTACCTGGACTATATGGCGCCCAGAGGTGGACCATAGGGCATGTCGGTACGTAGAGGAGACTGACATACTTGGAGTGCTGAGGAGGCGATCTGTACCTACCCTTCAGTTAGGAACCTCGTAAGATGACCCAGTAGCTGCTTTTTCTATTTCTTCAGTTGTATTGTATTTCATTTGTACTTGTACCTTTACTGTTTGGCTTGTATTCCTAACCCTTTTACTTTCCACACTCTTTTGGTTATACCTTTTTCTTCTGTTCATATCTTGTTGTGTGATTGGTTACATGAGTTTATTGGTTATAAATGAAACGTCTTCCCAGTTTTAGGGAATACGCCATTTGGTGCTGGTTTCCAGCCCCTGGCCTATGGAAGGCGGGCTTGGGGTAGTCACGGCACGGGCCGTGGGGGACGGGTCATGACAAATTGGTATTAGGGGAGTCAGTTCTACCATAGAACGTAGGACTCTGATCATTTCTTTTAATGAAAATAGTGTTATGTGTGGTGAGTGTGGTTATCAGTTTAGGGAATCCAATGTTGGTGCGACGAATGACGTATCCATAAACCAGGACCCTATCATTTGATTTCCGACTCAATGCACGAAAAAACTGATTTTGTGTGTGTTTCCAAGAGTTTTTTTTGTGATCTCTTGATTCATCTCATCAGGTATAACTTAATGACCGTGGTGCACCTGTTTCTTTTCAGGATACCTCCACGAAGACAGCCATCTAGGGTTCCGAGAGTTGTACGCACTGATAGCTCACTGAGCAATGAGGCCTCGGTGCAGGGCACTTTTCCAGTAGAGGTTCTAGCGGAGGCACCAACAGTACCATTAAACATTGGTCCACCAACGCCACTATCCCGAGAAGCAGAGGGTGCACACCACTTGAGCGCGTTGCATGAGTTCCGGCGCCAGAGGCCACCCAGGTTCAGGGGAGAGACGGACCCAAAATGGATGAGGATTGGATGGAAGCTGTAGTGAGAGTATTTCGACTGGTAGGGAAACCAGTAGATCTCATGGTGTTCCTTACCACTAGCCTTCTATAGATAGCAGTAGGAAGATTGTGGAGCTTGATGCTCCAAGTTCACGATGAGATGACGCTTCTCTCGGTAGACTTCGAGAGCCTGTTTTGGGTAGAGTTTCTCCCAGAGACTCTTCGAACTGTGCACATACATGTGCTACTTCATCTACAATAGGGTAGCATGACCGTAGCTCCGTACTCAACGAGGTTCACTAACCTCTCATGCTACTCCACTGATATGGTGCGGGACCCATTCATCAGGGGTCAAACCTTCAAGTAGGGGATCAAGAGAGATATCAGGGATTCGATGATTTCTATTCACATCCCGACGCATGCGGGGGAGTTAGATAGAGTCCTATTCGTAGTGAGTTTCCTTGCTGAGCAGTCACCAGTAGTGAGACCCACCAACGAACGTCACCTAGAAGAGTCTTCTGTAGCTAGAAGCAGACAGAAGCCGTAGAGGTTCAAGAGGACCAGACCTATGGGTGGACAACCTCGGGATTTAGAGTCGGTTGTGCGGGGTACCCGAGGAAGAGCCGGTCATGCCAAGAGTGGGTAGTGTTATGCATGCGGAGGGCAGGGTCACATGGCTCGTGACTATCCAAACCTCCGTGCAGATGATTAGCAGATGGTCAAAGGACTGCCTAGGTAGAGACAAAGATTTGATCGAGGTGGTACGCAAGGAACAGGCGGACATGGCAGAGGAGTAGGCCATGAAGCTGGCAGTGGGAAATGATTTGAGATGTTACCGCCACCACCACCAGGTGGTCCACCCAAACCATAGGGAGCAGGTGTACATGGGTAAGCGCAGCTCCAGGCAGCTGATGCCTACGATCACAGTGCTCCGGAGATGATACGAGGTAAGATCTGTGTTTATTCCACCTTAGCTGTAGTATTTATAGAAACAAGAGCTAGTCATTATTTTATTGCCACATCCCTCGTTCATATCTCTGAGATTCAGATGGAGCTGTTGGCTCAATCCTTACAGCTAGATACTCCTGCGGGAGTGGATTCGACGATTACACCCTAGTGCTGGCAGTGCGAGCTTACTCTAGGAGGTGAGAGCTTCAGCTGAGATCTCCTAGTAGCAGTGTCGAGGCCTTACGACGTCATCTTGAGTATGGACTTGTTATCAACAGTCCATGCTCAGATAGACTGTATTAGGCAAAAAGTGTGGTGTTTCTGCACGGATGGGACCAGATTTACCTTTATCAGCGAGAAGGGTGTAGTACATGATGGACTTACTCAGAGAAGAGTGCAGTCGATCACTCATCAGTTGGCTATCCTTACCCTTTTAGCGGTTGATGTGGAGAGTCTGAGCTATCCTATCATGGTGGACAAGTACAAGGATATCTTCCCTAATAATGTTACGGTTCTACCTCTATGCAGATAGGTAGAATTTTACATAGACTTGTGCCCCAGGATGACACTGATATCTACACCAGTTTATCGGATGGCTCCAGCGGAGTTTCATGAGATGTGGGTACAACTAGGGGAATTTTTGGGGAAGGGATTCATTCAACCCAGTGTATCTCCCTAGGTAGCCCTGATTTTATTTTCCAAGAAGGCGGATGGGAGCTTGAGACATTGTGTTGACTATCAGTGCCTGAACTAGGTGACTGTGAACAACAAGTACTCACTCCCGAGGATTGACGACCTCTTTGATCAACTAAAGGGAGCACGATGGTTCTGGAAGATAGATGTAACGAACCAAAGTATTTCAATAGAAAAATCCCTTCTTATATCTATGTCATAAATATGCAAAATAATGAACTAATAAGTGATAAGTGAACTTTAAACATAATTTTTTCACTCTTATGTTTGGAATTTTAAAAATTCGACATACACGGTTGTGTTCAAGATAGTTTTTGGAGTGTAATGAAAAAATAATATTTTTTGGTGAATAGTAACCTACCCTTATGAATAGTAACCTACCCTTATGAATATTAATATTACCCTTATGAATAGTAAATAAGAGTAACATTACCTATGAATAATAAAATAAAATTTAGACATCTTAGAAAGTAACAATTTGACCTTAGTAAACGTTTTTGGTATTTTATAAGTCATAAATAATTAATTATAATTACTTAATTAATTTAAAAGAATATTTATTTTCCTGTAATGTATTCATAAATTATTTAATCAATGTCTTATAGTTTTTAGATAATTTTATAAGACTCTACGTAATTTTTGAATGAACTATAAAATCAGTTTTAATCTTAAAAACTGTTTTTTTAAGTAAATTATGATTTTATTTAAATATTAAATTAATAATATTTAGAAAATTATTATTGAAAAATGGACTTCATTTTTGGATTCTACACGTCGAAAAATGGTTCGGGTAAATTTTTGGGAATTTTCTGAGATACTTGAGTTTATGAGGAATAGTGGAATCCGATAATTTACAATAAAAGCTAAATAATGTATTAATTGAGTCATCGATGATGTTCTACTGATGTAATGCCACTTGGTTCGGGATTAAATTATAATATTACTATTCTTGGTCGTTCAAGACTCACTATTCCTTGTATTTGGTGAAATTAATAAACTAATCAATTTTATATTAAGGAAACCCCTCTACCATCCACTATAAAAGCCACCCTTCACTACCTCTTTTCCTCACACCTCTAGAGCTCCGTGCCGTCTCTAAACTCTGCCCAAACATCTTCCCTAGCACCTCCCTCACTTCCAAAAGCTTCTGGTCTCATAAAAATACCAATCCTATCTTCCTTAAGGAGGATCTCAAGAGGAAGATTCTAGAGGTAATTTCTCTCTCTTCTCCTTTAATTTCCTTTCAAGTTCAAGTTCCTTTCTTGATCTCTCCCTACCTATCTTCATTAAAAAAATTTTGTAACTCTAGTATTATACATATACTGTAATATTATTATTCTAATGGTATATTATATCATCCCACACCCTTTCTCTCTTCCTTTTATTTTATTAAAGAGAACGTTGTTCATGTTGTGATAATTTATCACCTTCAAAAACGACATGTTCTCTTCTTCCATTTCTACCATCAATCTGGTCATGAAACCATTTTTATGGTTGAACCAGAATATTTTATATGAATTATGTTCTATCTTATGTTCTGGAAATAACCTATGGCCATATTACTAAGTGAAAAGTTAAAATGAGTTCGTTGTGATCCAAAAACCGCACAAATTAACCCAAATAATCTTCATTTAATTCTTATCTAATGATTTGTCCACATGGATCTAATATAACTCATTATAAAATAATTCAAGATTATTTAATTTCATTAATTACATATCAGTTCTGGATGTTTACCCATGATCTACCCAAACATCAATTTAAGAATACAAGTGGATCGTTCAAGAAAACCATGAATACGTACATCCCTGATCAATGATTTTAAACTCTATAAGTCATCCAAAGGAACATAATATGAAGTAATAAAACCATAATGAACCCTTTTTATTTATAAAAGGTTATGGAATTTCTAATTAATGAATATAATGTCATTATACAGGACATTAAAGAGAAGGATGCATTCGAGTACAAGGTAAGGGGAAATCTTGAACCGAATTTTCTTCCTTCGGGTTCTCCCTCTTTCACTCCATTTTTGATATGGTTACTCCTCAAAGATCATTTTTTAATCATTTCCTTTACTTTTCTGGGATATACTTGTATTTCACAGGTTTTTATGTCCATCAAAATGTTTTCCAAAAGAACTTTCTTTCAAGATCTCACCTTTTACCTCTCATTCAAGGTGGATAGTTCATGTATCAAGTATGTTGTTCCCTCTTTATTTTGGGAACCCAAAGATTATGAATATGTTATTATGAGATTAAACTCATTCCATTCCATGGGTTATTTATGTACATGTTTGATATGTTTTATATGTGGAAAGCATGATAATGATAATGTTATGATGTGACGGGTGCACACAGAATTATATAGCGCAATATGAATGTTTAAATGTGACCGGTGCGCCTGGAATTATACAGCACTCCAATGCATTGGGTAAAGTGATGAATCTCATGATTAAATGTGAAATGATGTGTGAACATGATTCTAGCTTTGTTCACAAGCATGTGTGGTAGTTAACCACTAAGACATGATGTTTCATTTTTATGCATTGCCACATTTCAAGTTTATTATTTATGGTCCTCTCATGTTCATGATCTTTTTCCTATGTCCTGATTATGCTCACCCCATGATATATTGTTCTTATATATCCACATACTGGGCTTTTATCTCACCCCTTTTGATATATATCCTCATGTGGCTACATGTACTATGGATAGGACAAGTGCCACTAAGAAGTTAGTGATGACGAAATTAAATACATGTTTTTTCTTGATGTTGTATTTGTTATGTATTGTCCTAGTTTTCCCAAGACACTAAACCTATGGATCTTCCATGTGTAATACTATTATGTTGTTTGTCTTTGAAATGATGTAATAGTAAAGTAATAAAAGGCTGTGTCTCTATAGTTGGTATCAAAGGAAAGGATTAGTTAATTGGGAATTAGGATTAGTAAACCCTAGGGAAAACCTCTAGCATATGAATAAGTACAAACACATACACAAGAATATTTACCTAGGGATCCCATATGTTATGTTTTTGGTATAATTGTTTAAATGAATAAGTTATTCATGAATTGTTTACTTATGTTTTGTTCTAACCTTTTCTATCTTAGAAAATGATGTGAACCATGAGAAATCAGGCCAACAACTCTTGCGAAGGCCAATGCAATGATTGCCCGAATGACATCCCCAATGGTTTTGGAGGTGGAGTTCAAAACTTCATGGAGATGCTTACCCAATTAACTCGGGTTATGAATAATAACCATAATAACGGGGAACACCCTCCTTCACCAAAGAGGGAGCAACTAGCTATCAAATGTTTTATGCGGCAATGACCACCGACGTTTTGTGGATCTTCCGATCCACTAGTTGCGGAACAGTGGGTCAACTCCATGGAGAAGATCTTTTCAGTTCTTCACTGATCTGAGACGGAAAATGTGACTCTAGCCGTTTATCATCTAGATGGAGAAGCTGATCAATGGTGGGATTTGATTAAGAACACCAAGCCAAGGGATGAAATTGAAGAGATGGAATGGGAAGACATTAAGATAATGTTTCTTAATAAGTAATTCCCAAGAACTCTTTGTGCGAAGATGGAGAGAGAATTCATAGAGCTGAAGCAAAAAGAAGGAGAATCTGTCACAACCTATGAAAAAAATTTTACAAGGCTCGCAAGGTATGCTTCGGGTTTTGTTATCAACAATGATAGAAAAATTTATAGATTATTTAGTGGATTAAAACCACATCTTCGAAAGGCTCTTGAAATTTGAGACTTTGGGAGTTATGAAGATGTTTTTCGGTGTGCTCTCAAAGTGGAGATGGAGTTTGGAGAATGGTCTCATGTCCATGGTGATAAGAAAATAAAGATGGAGTTTCAAGCTAGTGGATCTAGTGAAAAAGGTGGGAAGAAAAATCGACCCATATGCCAAAAATGTGGGAAGTTGCACCATGGAAACTGCCTCAAAGGTACGGAGAAATGCTTTATGTGTGGGAAGGAAGGACACCAAGCTCACGAGTGTCGAAAAGACATGAAAAGGAAGGATAATGTAGCTGGTGAATGGAGAGAACCACTCTTGGTTCAATGCTACAACTGTAGGGAGCTAGGACACTATTCAAACTAGTGCACTAAAGCTTGAGCTCTTGAGGGTAATCAGCGCCAGCAACCACCAAAGACAAAGGATCAAAGGAATGCTTATGGCATCACTACTGTGGAGGTGGATCATGATAATGAATTCATACAAGGTACACTTCCTATTCACTCAAGAATGGAAAAAGTCTTATTTGATTCTGGTTCTACGCATTACATTATATCTTGCAAGTTTGCTAGAACTATAGAATCGAAGCCCCGAATCCTTGAAGTAGAGATATCTGTAAAAACACCAAGGGGTGCAATCATTGAAACCCAAGTGTTTGACTCTTCTCCTATTGACGCATGTGGGAAGATTCTTCCGATAAATCTCGTAATACTTCCCTTGGTGGAATTCGACGCTATAATGGGAATGGATTGGCTCTTGTTATATAGAGCACATATCAACTGTCGGGAAAAGGAAATATATTTTCATATTCCGAACCATTCCATGCTCCTCTATAAATGCAAGGAAGATCATGAATATCCTTTGAAAAATCCTTCAATGGTGTGGGTGTTGATTGCCTATGAAGAAGCATACCTCGCCGAAATGGTTGAGTCGAAGGAAAGTTCCAACCATGAGGAAATTCCCATCGTGAGGGAATACATTGATGTATTTCCCGAAGAGTTACCCGGAATTCCCCCAGATCGTGAGGTAGAGTTCTCAATTGTACTCATACTCGGAGCTACTCCTATCTCGAAGTGCCCCTATAGGATGGCTCCTATCGAAATGAAGGAGTTAAAGAAGCAGCTGCAAGAGCATCTGGACAAAGGGTTCATACGCCCTAGTGCATCACCTTGGGGTGTGCCAGTGCTCTTTGTAAAGAAGAAGTATGGAACCATGCGGTTGTGTATCGATTATCGGGAACTCAACAAGATCACCATAAAGAATAAGTATCCTCTCCCAAGGATTGATGACTTGTTCGACCAGTTAAGAAGAGCTCAATAATTCTCAATGGTGGATCTTCGTTCTGGATATCATCAAGTAAAGGTGAAGAAGGAAGATATTTAGAAGACTGACTTCCATACAAGGTATGGGCACTATGAGTTTTTGGTGATGCCCTTCGGACTTACTAATTCCCCTGCAATCTTCATGGATTTGATGAATAGAGTCTTTAGACATTACCTCGACAAATTTGTGGTAGTTTTTATCGATGATATTCTCATCTAATCCAAGAGAAAGGAGGAACATGAAGAACATCTAAGACTTGTGTTGGTGACATTGAGAAAGGAGAAGTTGTATGCAAAGTTCAGAAAGTGTGACTTTTGGATGAATCAAGTCACGTTCTTGGGACATGTGATCACAAGAGAGGGAATTTCTATGGACCCTTCAAAGACAAAGGTGATTGATGAATGGCCCGAGCCCTCTAGTGTCACAGAAATCCGCAGTTTTCATGGATTAGCTGGGTACTATCGACGTTTTGTGAGAAACTTCTCACGATTGTCAAGACCGCTAACTAAGTTAACAAGGAAAGGGGTAAAGTATGTATGGAAGGAAGAATGTGAGGGAAGCTTCAAGGAGCTAAAGAGAAGGCTGATCACTGCACCTATACTCACACTACCAAAAAGTGGAGAAAGATTTGTGATATAAAGTGATGCTTCAAAGAAAGTCTTGGGTTGTGTTCTCATGCAAAATGATAATGTGATAGCCTATGCCTCACGACAGTTGATGATCCATGAGCAGAACTACCCAACGCATGATCTAGAGCTGGAAGCCATGATTTTTGCCTTGAAAATCTAGTGGAACTATCTTTATGGTGAGAAGTGTGACATATACACCTACCACAAGAGCCTAAAGTATATATTCACACAAAAGGAGCTCAACATTCGTCAAAGGAGATGGTTAGAGCTAATCAAGGATTACGATTGCTCTATTCACTATCATCCCAGAAAGGAGAATAAGGTAGATGATGCTCTAAGTAGGAAATAACCAGCTACTCTATCCATGTTGAGTATTGAGAAAGACCCTATCTTCTTGGATATGCAAAGGATGGATTGGAGAATCATAAGGGCAGAGGATACATCCTACCTTACCCAAATGATTGTGCAACCATCCATCCAACAGAAGATTAAGGAAGCACAAAGGGATGATGTGGAGATACAAAAGAGGGTGAATGTAGTAAAGTAAGGTAAGCTACAAGAGTTCCATATCGACGATGACGGTGTGATTCGGTTTGGAATGTGACTTTGTGTGCCTTCATCACCCGAAATAAAGAAGGAGCTATTGGATAATGCACATAGCTCAACTTTCTCTATTCAACCTGGAAGTACCATGATGTATCGTGATCTCCGAGAACACTTCTGGTGGGATAACATAAAGAAGTAGATTGCGGAACATATATCAAGGTGCTTGGTATAACAGCAAGTTAAAGCTGAGCGGCAAAAGTCCAAAGGTATGATGCAGCCATTGCCTATACCCATGTGGAAATGGGAAAATGTTACTATGGACTTTGTCATGGGTCTCCCGAAAACGTCAAGAGGAAATAATGTGATATGGGTTGTGGTTGACCGACTCACCAAGACTGCCCATTTTATCACAATTTAGGAAGACCTATCGCTTGAACAGATTTCAAGGATATATGTGAAGGATGTAGTGAGATTGCACGATGTTCCACTCTCGATTGTCTCTGACCGTGATCCAAGGTTCACATCTAAATTCTGGAGGAGCCTTCAACATGCTTTGAGTACTAAATTATATTTCAGCACGACCTATCACCCCCAAACCGATGGCCAGTTTGAAAGGACTATTCAGATGCTCGAAGATATGCTAAGAGAATGCTCTCTTGAATTCAAAGGTGGATGGGATCAGCACCTCCCATTGGTTGAGTTCTCAAACAACAATAGCTTCCACTCGAGTATTCAGATGGCTTCGTATGAAGCTCTTTATGGGAAGCGATGTAGAACTCCAACCTGTTGGGATGAAGTTGGAGAAAGAAAGCTACTTGGACCTGATATTGTGCAGGAGATGACAGAGAAGGTTCAAGTCTTCCAGAAACACATCAAAGCTGCTCAATGTCGGAAAAAGAGCTATGCTGACAATTGTCGAAGGGACTTGGAGTTCGACGTTGGAGATAAAGTTTTTCTTCGAATATCTCCATGGAAGAGAGTCATGTGATTCGGGAAGAAAGGGAAGCTAATCCCAAGGTACATTGGCCCCTTTGAGATCCTTGACCGCATAGGAGTCGTGGCCTATCGTCTGGCACTTCCATCGAATATGGCTCATGTTCATGATGTGTTTCACGTATCACTACTGAGGAAGTACATTCCAGACCCCTCACATGTACTAAACACAGAGGTGGTACAGCTGGATGATGATCTCTCCTATGAGGAGCAGGTGGTAAATATTTTGGATCGAAGTGATAAGGTTCTACGCAACAAGACAACCCGCCTTGTCAAAGTGTTGTGGAGGAACCATAAGTTTGAGGAAGCAACTTGGGAACCAGAAGAGGCAATGAAGGAGAAGTACCCACACCTATTTGTGTAAAGTAAAATTTCGGGGGCGAAATTTCTTAAGGGGGGAAGAATGTAACGACCCAAAGTATTTCAATAGAAAAATCCCTTCTTATATATATGTCATAAAAATGCAAAATAATGAACTAATAAGTGATAAGTGACCTTTAAACATAATTTTTTCACTCCTATGTTTGGAATTTTAAAAATTCGACATACACAGTTGTGTTCAAGATAGTTTTTGGAGTCTAATGAAACAAAAATAATTTTTGGTGAATAGTAACCTACCCTTATGAATAGTAACCTACCCTTATGAATAGTAATATGACCCTTATGAATAGTAAATAAGAGTAACATTACCTATGAATAATAAAATAAAATTTAGACATCTTAGAAAGTGACAATTTGACCTTAGTAAACGTTTTTGGTATTTTATAAGTCATAAATAATTAATTATAATTAATTAATTAATTTAAAAGAATATTTATTTTCCTTTAATTTTTTCATAAATTATTGAATCAATGTCTAATAGTTTTTAGATAATTTTATAAGACTCTACGTAATTTTTGAAAGAACTATAAAATCAGTTTTAATCTTAAAAACTGTTTTTTTAAGTAAATTATGATTTTATTTAAATATTAAATTAATAATACATTGAAAATTATTTTTGAAAAATTGACTTCATTTTTGGATTCTACACGTCAAAAAATGGTTGGGGTAAATTTTTGGGAATTTTCTGAGATACTTGAGTTTTTGATGAATAGTGGAATCTGATAATTCACAATAAAAGCTAAATAATGTATTAATTGAGTCATCGATGATGTTCTGCTGATGTAAGCCCACTTGGTTCGGGATTACATTATAAAATTACTATTCTTGGTCGTTCAAGACTCATTATTCCTTGTCTTTGGTGAAATTAATAAACTAATCAATTTTATATTAAGGAAACCCCTCTCCCCTCCACTATAAAAGCCACCCTTCACTCCCTCTTTTCCTCACACCTCTCAAGCTCCAAGCCCTCTCTAAACTCTGCCCAAACATCTTCCCTAGCACCTCCCCCACGTCCAAAAGCTTCTGGTCTCATCAAAAGGCCAATCCTATCTTCCTTAAGGAGGATCTCAAGATGAAGATTCTAGAGGTAATTTCTTTCTCTTCTCCTTTAATTTCCTTTCAAGTTCATGTTCCTTTCTTGATCTCTTCCTACCCATCTTCATTAAAACTGTTTTGTAACTCTAGTATTATACATATACTATAATCTTATGATTCTAATGGTATATTATATCACCCCACACCCTTTCTCTCTTCCTTTTATTTTATTAAAGAGAACGTTGTTCATGTGGTGATAATTTATCACCTTCAAAAACGACATGTTCTCTTCTTCCATTTCTACCTTCAATCTGGTCATGAAAACATTTTTTTGGTTGAACCAGAATATGTTATATGTATTATGTTCTATCTTAAGTTCTGGAAATAAACTATGATGATATTACTAAGTGAAAAGTTAAAATGAGTTCGTTGTGATCCAAAAACCGCTCAAATTAACCCAAATAATCTTCATTTAATTCTCATCTAATGATTCATCCACATGGATCTGATATAACTCATTATAAAATCATTCAAGATTCTGTAATATCATTAATTACATATCAGTTCTGGATGTTTACCGATGATCTACCCAAACATCAATTTAAGAATACAAGTGGACCGTTCAAGAAAACCATGAATACGTACATCCTCGATCAATGTTTTTGAACTCTATAAGTCATCCAAAGGAACATAATATGAAGTAATGAAACCAGAATGAACCATTTTTATTTATAAAAGGTTCTGGAATTTCTAATTAATGAAAATAATGTCATTATACAGGACGTTAAAGAGAAGGAGGCATTCGAGTACAAGGTAAGGGGAAATCTCGAACCCAATTTTCTTCCTTCGGGTTCTCCCTCTTTCACTACATTTTTGATATGGTTACTCCTCAAATATCATTTGTTCATCATTTCCTTTACTTTTCTGGGATATACATGTTTGTCACTGGTTTTTATGTCCATCAAAATGTTTTCCAAAAGAACACTTCTTTCAAGATCTCACCTTTTACCTCTCATTCAAGGTTGATAGTTCTTGTATCAAGTATGTGGTTCCCTATTTATTTTGAGAACCCAAAGCTTATGAATATGTTATTATGAGATGAAACCCATTCCATTCCACGGGTTATTTATCTACATATTTGATATGTGTTCTATGTGGCAATCATGATAATGATAATGTTATGATGTGACGGGTGCGCCCGAAATTATATAGCGCAGTATGAATGTTTAAATGTGACGGGTGCGCCCGGAATTATACAGCGCTCCAAAGCATTGGGTAAAGTGATTAATCCCATGAGTAAATGTGAAATGATGTGTGATCATGATTCTAGATTTGTTCACAAGCATGTGTGGTAGTTAACCACTAAGACATGATGTTTCATTTTTATGCATTGACACATTTCAAGTTTATTATTTATGCTCCTCTCATGTTCATGATCCTTTTCCTATGTCATGATTATGCTCACCCCATGATATATTGTTCTTATATATCCTCTTACTGGGTTTTTATCTCACCCCTTTTGATTTATATCCTCAGGTGGCTACATGTACTAAGGAGAGGACAAGTGCCACCAAGAAGTTAGTGAAGAAGAAATTAAATAAATGTTTATGCTTGATGTTGTATTTGTTATGTATTTTCCTAGTTTTCCCAAGACACTAAACCTCTGGATCCTCCATGTGTAATACTATTATGTTGTTTATCTTTGAAATGATGTAATAGTAAAGTATGAAAAGGCCGTGTCGCTATAATAGACCTCAGATCAGGATATCACTAGCTCAGAGTATGAGATGACGATGTGCAGAATATGGATTTTAGATGTCCTTATGGCCATTACAAGTTCTTGGTTATTCCATTCGGTGTGACCAATGCTTCAGCAGTGTTCATGGGACTAATGAACAGGATCATTCAGCCATACCTTGATCGCTTTTTCGTAGTCTTTATCAATGACATTCTTATCTAATTGACTACAGAGGAGGATCATGACTATCATTTGCGGGTAGTACTAGACACACTCCAGGAGAACCAGCATTATGGTAAGCTCTAAAAGTGGCAATTCTAGATCTGAGAGGTTCACTTTCTGAGACATGTTATCTCGGAGGCTGGAGTTTCAGTGGATCCAGCGAAGATTTAGGAAGTACTTTCTTGTGAGCCACCCAGGAGTGTGACAGATGTACATGGTTTTTTGGGTTTTGATGGATACTACCAGAGGTTTGTGCTTGATTTCTCCAGATTTGTAGCACCACATTCAGCATTGACGAAGAAAGTGCAACCCTTCTTGTGTTCAGAGAGATTCCAGCTATGTTTTCAGGATATGAGGAAGAGGCTGACTAGTGCCCCCATCTTGAGGCTTCTAGAGGAGGGAGTAGGGAACGTAGTCTACTGTGACGCATTAGGGACCGTACTCAGATGTGTCCTGATGTAGGAGAGAGTAGTGATTGTATATAGTTCTTGAAAACTGAGACCGCATGAGAAGAACTACGCTACCCATGACCTAGAGTTAGCAGGAGTGGTCTTCGCCTATAATATGTGGCAACACTATTTGATGGGAGAACACTTTATAGTCTACTCAGATCATAAGAGCCTCAGGTATATCTTCTCTCAGAAGGACCTAAACCCGAGACAATTACGTTGTATTGAGTTCCTCTAGGACTACGACTTTGAGATGGTCTATACTCCTGGGAAGTGGAACGTTGTAGCAGATTCACTCTACAGGAAATCTAGTATACAACTGCTAGGAGAGGTGATAGAGAAGCTGGTCGCTTTGTAGATATCCTTTGTTGATTAGGATGGAGCAGCTTTTCTTCATTCTCTTACAGTCACTCCCCCACTTTTCAGCGAGTGAGGGAGGCGCAGCGTGGGGACATTGACTGCAAGGCTCGACGTGCTCAGATATCCACAGGACAGGAACCTAATGGATTTTCTAAAGATTAGGAGCACGTCAACCTCTTTAGAGGACGTACAATGGTACCGATGTCTCTTTAGGAGGAAGTGTTGACAGAGTTACCCACATCCCCTTTAGTGGTACATCTAAGAGTGGCGGAGATGTACCAGGATCTCCGACAACAGCACTGGTGGCCTGGAATGAAGAAAGCAGTTGTAGAGTTTGTCTCTCGGTGCCTCACTTGTCAGCAAGTGAAGGCGGAGCATCAGGTACCAGCGGGATTTGTTTAGCCTTTAGATGTCCCAGAGTGGATGGGATATCCATGGACTTCGTGACAGGACCTCCACATACATCCAGAGGTCATGACTCGATTTGGGTGATCGTCGATCGGCTCACCAAGTCAGCCCACTTCCTACCAATCAGATAATAGGGTTCAGTAGAGGGCTTGGGATGCCTCTATGCGTAGGATATTGTGCAGTTACATGGAGTACCCACAAGGATTGTCTTCGATGGTGATGCACGTTTTACTTCTCGACTATGGAATAGGTTGCAGGAGGCTTTCAGGATGCAGCTTTGTTTGAGCATCACCATCCATCCCCAGACAGATAGACAGACTGAGCAGACCATTCAGACCCTCGAGGACATTCTATGTGCATTTGTCCTTGACTTTGGTCATAGCTGGGAGGATCATTTTCCTTTGGTAGAGTTTTCATTCAAGAACCTCTCTTACTCGACCATTGGGATGGATCCTTTTGAGGTATTGTATGGGAGACCTTGCAGATCACCATTGTGCTAGAGTGACCCATGGGAGTCAGCACTTGTGGGACCAGAGATGGTACGGGCTACCACAGAGAAGGTGAAGATCATCTAGGAGTGGATGAAGACTACATAGAGTAGGCAGAAGTCTTATGCCAATTGGAGACGAAGACCTCTAGATTTTGAGGATGGAGACCACATCATTCTACGGGTCTCAACTCGATGAGGTTTTTAGAGATTTGGCTGAGGATGATAGTTATCTCTGAGGTTCATCAGACCCTTCCATGTCCTCAACAGAGTTGGCGAGGTGGCTGATCGCTTAACACTTCCACCTTAGTTTCTCTAGGTGCACGACATCTTCCACGTTTCCCAGTTGAGGAGATACGTGCATGACCCTTCGCACGTCATTGACTTTGGAGAGATGGACATAGACGATGTGGTGAATTTTACAAAGGATCCAGTTGAGATTTAGGATCGACAGGAGAGGTTCCTTCGTGGGCAGTTGATACCTCTAGTGCGCATTCGTTGGCAGCACAGGAACCTCCAGGAGAGCACATGGGAGCAGGAGGCTCAGATGCGTGCTCAGTACCCCCACTTGTTTACCTAGTTTTGAGCTGTGTCATATGGGGACGTAGAGCCCTGAGGTAGAGACAATGTAAAGATCAAGAATTTATATGTAATTTTTTTTAAATATATGGGAATTTTACGAGTCCCCAAAAATTGACGGTGCTTGATTCGGAGTCCCGGAGTGCCCAGAATGAATTTCTGAACTTTATTTCTAGTACATTCAGTAAACGTGCAAGCAGGTATTTATAACTTCTTAACCAGTGATCAGAATTTAAATCTGAGGGCACCGTTGAACTCGCAATGCCGGTATTCTCATAAGGCGACTTTCACCTCGATGACAGTTGGTCGAGGCTGAAAATTAGTGTTTGGGTTTTTCGAGAAAGAATAAAATAAAAATAAAATTGTGTAACATTTTATTTTTATTTGAAACACCCATGTGGATGTTGAGATGTTATAGAAGTGGGGACCACCAGAATTAAATCTCCAATGGGATGTTTTGGTGGTGGGGACCACCTGAACTAACCTCCTATGAGAGGTTATGGTGGTGGGCACCACCTGAGGCTAAACCCCCTTGAACTCCCTCACAAGTGTGGAGAGGACTCTTAAACTTCCCCCACTTAAATGGTTCCACCCCCTTTAATTTATTACAACACCCTATGTAATTAATGAATTCAATTTGAAATTGTGCCAACAATTAAAAATGGGGGAAACACAACAGTATTGGCCACTTGGCATTTTTGGTGGGATTGGGGAGAGAAGAACTTGGAGAAACCTATTCTCACTAATGAAGAACGCTCCTACCAACGAAGAACGACCACCGGAGATCGAAGAATAAAGATACCATCCCCAAGCCAGATCAGAAGCACCTTGAGAAGGAAACTAACGTAGGACATCTTCAACGATCTTCCTTCACTCCTCTTAGACGACAAAAAATGAACGAGGTAGGGTGGTTGTTTTATTTTCCTTTTCCTTTACCATTCTTGATAATTTTTTATAATACAAGAAGGAATTATACCCGCTTGCTACCACTGTGACGTAGAGAGTGCAGGCCAAACAAAAATACCCCGTCCTCTCTGCAAACCTTGTGATTAATTGTTGATCGCAATGGAGGAACGATTACTAACACCGGAGGGGCACAAGAATGGCTGTTGGAACCACTGTTGACCGAAACGAACGCAATAGCCCATGGTGCCACGCCGCAGCCACGCCACACCACACGCGGCCCCGCTGCGTCGTCTGGCAGCTGCACCACCTGCGGCCCCATTACACCGCCCATGCGGCACCCTCCGTGGCCGAGCTGCCCTGCGACCTTGGGCCGTCCACGGCTGAACCGCTCCATGGCCCTCACGGCCTGCCGGACAGGGCTGCCCAGCACGAGCGGGGCTGGACCCAGTGGGTCCAACCTGGTCGACCCAGACTGGGTTATCCCAGGCCAGGTCACGCCTGGTCAGTCCGACCAAGTCGGACTGGACCCGAGCCCACTACGACCCATTTACGCTCTTTTTTCCATAACATTGGCACCGAACGTCCGTTTGACGAACCGTCACTGGAACTGGAAACATTGGAGCGAGATGGTCCTTTTGAGTATACCCCACTGGAGTTTTGGGTTGAGAAGGTGTATGGTTAGGTTGGATTGAGCACGAATCCAACAGGGCCCTTGATACTAAATGGCTAATAACTCACAGACTGGGCGTCTGAACGACACACTGTCTGATGCGTTGAGAACCCATGGGTGTGGCGGTCTTTTGAGATACTTCTTTGTGGGACATCGTGGTAGTTGGAGTATCGACCAGTGGATTATGGAGCAGAACCTCCTGGAGACAAGCGAGTGTAGTGCGGGAACCCTGTAGTTGGCTATGACGTGAAGAATGATTAGCGATCCTATGTGGGTCAGCACCGAGCGATCGTGTGTGGGTCAGCACCGAGTGATCCTGTGTGGGTCAGCACCTAGCAATCTTGTGTGGGTTAGCAGCTAAGGATCCGGTGTGGGTCAGCACCTAGCGATCCTGTGTGGGTCATCACCTAGCGACCCTGTGCGGGTCAGCACCGAGCGATCCTGTGTGAGTCAGCATCGAGCGATCCTATGTGGGCCTGCCTCTTAACGCAGTAAGATGACTCAATAGTTATAACTAATCATTTTTACTATCGTGTCTAAGTTATACCTGATGTGAGATGAGTCTGTGCCGGTGTGGTACATTCCTTTGTGGTAATACCTTGGTGGTATTCTTCTATGTGGCATACCTTTGTGGTACTTGCCTTCGTGGTATTTCTTTCTTTGTGGAATAGTTGAGCATAGGGCTTTGGAGTTCGACTTTCTGTTTTCCCAATGATTGAGATGGGTTTACTTGATTACTTAGGTATATGTATGGGCATATACCTAAGTAGGGTTATCAGTTGTTTCACTCTTTGTGGTTTATCCTTTGTGGATTTTGTGAGACCTTGAGGATCTCGGGGTCCCTACTGAGTATTGTTATACTCACCCCTGCACGGGCTATGCCCGCACCCCATTGTGTTTGTAATAATTAAAAGTAAATAGAAATAATTAGTAATAATTAATACTAATTAGTAATAAATAGTAATAATTAGTAATACTTAATAATAATCGGGATTAATTAGAATTAATTAGTAATAATTAGTAATAAATATTAATAATTAGTAGTAAATACTAATAATTATTAATAAATATTAATAAATAGTAATAAATAGTAATAAACAGTAATAATTAGTAATAAATGTCAATAAATAGTAATAATTAGTAATAAATAGTAATAATTAACAATAAATAGTAATAATTAGTTATAATTAACAATAACTAAAATTAAGTAGCCATAATTAGTAATAATTAGAAATAAATTGTAATAATTAGTAATAATTAATAATAATTAGGATTAATTAGGATTAATTAGTAATAATTATGATTAATTGGTAATAATAATTAGGATTAATTATTAATAATTATGATTAATTAGTAATAATTAGTAAGAATTAGTAAGAATTAGTAACAATTACTAATGATTAGTAATAATTAGTAAAAAATAGTAAAAATGGTAAAAAATAGTAATAAAAGTAAAAATTAGTAATAACTAGTAATAATTAAGATTAATCTGTAATAATTGGTAAAAATTAGTAATAATTAGGATTAATTAGTAATAATTAATAATAAATAGTAATAATTAATAATAATTAGGATTTATTAGTAATAATTAAAATTAATTAGAATTAATTAGGATTAATTAGTAATATTTAGTAATAAATATTAATAAATATTAATAAATAGTAATAAATAGTAATAAATAGTAATAAATACTAATAAATTCTAATAAATAGTAACAAATACTAATAAATAGTAATAATTAGTAATGATTTGTAATAAATACTAATAAATATTAATAATTAGTAATAATTAATAGTAAATTGTAATAATTACTAGTAATTACTAATAATTATGATTAATTAGGATTAATTAGTAATAAACAGTAATAAATATTAATAAATAGTAATAAATAGTAATAATTAGTAATAATTAATAATAAATATTAATAAATATAAATAAGTATTAATAAATATTAATAAATAGTAATAATTAGTAGTAATTAGTAATAAATAGTAATAAATTGTAATAATTATTAATAAATAGTAATAATTAATAATAATTAAAAGTAAAAAAGTGATAATTAGTAATAATTAGTAATAAAAAGTAGTAATTAGTAGTAATTAATAATAATTTGTGTTAATTATGATTAATTAGTAATTATTAGTAATAATTAGTAATAATTAGTTATAATTAGTAATAATTAGTAATGATTAGTAATAAATAGTAACAATTATTAAAAATTAATAATAAGAAGTATTAATTATTAAAAAAATATGGGTAATTAGTAAATGCTTCAAAAATGAATACAAACATCAAGAAAAGGCGAATTCTTACTAATTTCTTAATTAATTTTGACATCATTTTATCTAATATTTATAAGTTAATTTTCATATCATTTTTATTTAATACTTAATTATTATTTTCACAGTTCTTTTGGGAAGTCACAAAATAGATAAAATGATTCTTTCTACCAATATAACCATGTTTTCCATATTTATTATATTTCTTTGTCGAACTGCCAACACTGCATATTGATTCATTATTGTTAACCGAAAAACCTTTCTCCTTTTTGAAGGATAAAAGAGTAAAGAAAGCTCATGTTCCCATTGTTGTGAATACTCCTGATATAATGGTCACGTGAGCTAATTATCCTTTTTTAACTTATAACAACGGGAAGAAAAATTGGCTTAGAAATTTGAGTTAATATGTAGTGTCAGTAGTTCGACATAGAATGAAAATGGAAATGTGGTTACATTGGTAGTTAGGATTGTTTTGAAACTTCGAGATGTGTACGAATCAACCACAGTTTAATTTGACACACCTTGAGATCAATATATATCGGGGCAGACATAATGTGACCAGTTGAAGACAGCAGCAACAGTAAGGGGAGAAGATACATTGTTTACTAGAGTAACAACACCAGCAGATGATGAAGTACATGTGATGTGTGACTCATGGTTTAGTGTGTTTTTTATATTATTGTGAAAACTGTGTTTTTTATTATTTTATTATTTATTTATTTTTAATATTTTTTAAATTTATTATTTATTTAATTATTTATTTATTATTTTGTTAAAATTATTTATTTTTTATTTTTTTTATTTTTTTATTTTTCTAAATATTGAGGTTTTTATTATTTTATTATTATTATTCAATTTTATTAATATTAACAATATTATTATCAGTATATTAATATTATTTATTATTTATTATTATTATTATTATATAGATATTATTTATATTTTTATTATTTTTATTATTTTCCTAATATTTTGTGTTATTATTATTATTATTATTATTTTATTTATATCATTTTTTAAATATTATTTTTAATTTTATTAATATTAATTTTTTATTATTATTTTATGTTTTTTGCGATGACTATATTTTCCCGTCGTAAATAGTATTTATAAATATATATTTTTAATTTTTTTAAATTTATTTATTTTTTAATTTTTTTATTTTTGCGACGGGCTTGTCACAAATGAGTTTTTTAAAAAACTCGGTGAAATTATTTTCTACAGGTGAATTTCCCGTCGCAAATATTTATTTTTTGTGATGGTGAGTTGCAAAAAAAGTATTTGTGATGACGTTTTCCACAACAGGTCATTAGCGACAGGGGCCCGTCGCGAATACTCATTTTTCCCGTAGTGAACTGTTAATAACCTTATGTCCCCTATATCTCACATGAAACTCATGCCTCTACTGAGATATATCCCTTTTTTAGGGATCCACTATGTTTTCCAACCGGATAATCTCCTCACTATAACTTTACCTCATTGAGAAAAATCCCTTAAGAGACGAAAATTCTAAAGTGTATGATTTTTCCTTTGATATAACCTTGGATCTTTGGAAAGATCCATCAATGAAGTGTTATCTCAATATAACATGATAGATTCTTGACTTCTAGGCAACACATCAAGCTCTTGGAAAAAGTTTCAAATATACACTACTTCCATGACTGCATCGAAAGCCATAATATGCTCAGATTCCCCTATAGAATCAGTGAAAAGTTTCTATTTTGAACTATTCCTATAACGACCATATGTTTTATCAATGGAAATTCCCCTCTTATAATTTTGTTATATAATCACATAAAATCACAACAAAATGAACTACTAAGTACTATGTGACCTTTAAACACAATATTGTCACTTCTATGATTTGAATTTTGAAAATCTGACATACACTGTTGCGATCAGTAAGATGATTAGAGTCTAATGGAACAATTTTTTTTCTAAATAGTAACATACCCTTATGAATAGTAACATAGCCTTATGAATATTAATATGAACCTTATGAATAGAAAATCGTTCAAAAGAATAGTAACCTCAACCATGAATGTATAAATAAATTTTAGGCATCTTATAAGTTATAATATGGCCATAGTAAAAGTATTGGTATTTTTATAAGTCATAAATAATTAATTTCAATTAATTAATTAATTTAAAAGAAAATTTATTTTCTTAAAATGTGTTCATAAATTAAAAATTTTATGTCTTATGGTTTTAAGATAATTTTATAAGACATTATCTAATTTTTGAAAGCATTGTAAAATCAGTTATAGATTTAAAATTCATATTTTTCAAGTTAATTATGATTTTAATTAAAAAATAAATTAATAACATTTAAAAAATTATTTTGTAAAATGTATTTAATTTTTGGATTCTACACATTGATAAATGGTTAGGGTAAATTTTTGGTATTTTTCTAAAATACTTGAATTTTTGATGAATAGTGAAATATGGTAATTTACTGTATATATACATTATAAGATAAATGAATTATTCCTAGCATCATTCATGATGTAAGAAACCTTATTTCAAATAAACATGCACTTATTACTATTTTTGTTCATGGAATAATCACTATTTCTCATCTTATAGAAAAAGAATAAACTATTGATTAAAAATATTAAGAAAACCCTCCTCCCCTCCACTATAAAAACTACCCACACTCCCCTCTCCTTTTAACTCCTCTAAAGCCTTGTGCCTTACCTAAATTTATCCTATATAACTTTCCAATATCTCCCTCCTTCCAGAAGCCCTTGGACTCCTCAAAATACGAAATCCACTCCCCTTAAGAGGCTCTCAAAGGAGATAAACTCAAGAGGTAAATTCCTCTTTCCGATTCAAACAGGCATGAATATAAGTAAACCAAACATGAAACAAATGGACCCGAACAATGAAATCGAACATCATAAACAATAAAAAAATTCATGAATGAACTTAAAACAGTTATAATAAATCAATTACATGTAAAATAATATCTATAATTATTAATTAATGAACCTAATTTTATTATTCATGTCATTAATATCAAGTAGAGAACACCATCAGACTTAAGGTAACAGATCCTCTATATTCCACTTTTATTCAAGACTGTCCTCTATGGGGTATGATTTTTCACCTCTCATATACTCCCCTCATGATTTATTAGTGATGAGAAACCTCTTTCAATCTCATTATGCCCTCTCAAGTACAACCTATACCATGGAAATAATCCGTAAGGGATTCTACCCAAACTTCCTTTGTTTCTTCGAGTTTCCTTATCTTCCTTTTACCAAAATTAAGTTATCTTAACTTTTTATGTAAAAATTATAAATACTTTGTACATGTACCAAATTCATTTATCAGGACCATTTAATCATTTTCTTTCAGGGATATACATGTTTTTAAGTGATTCCCTCCTCAATACTTCCTGATAAGCAAACCTGTTTTGAGGGAACTTCCTGAATTATTACTCTATTTCAAGTGAACTATATTTTCTTTTTTAAGCCATAATTGTCCTTATATAATTATTATTTTTTATGAAAACCTTCTTGGTTCACTTCTGGTTTTATATAAAGGATTGTTCCCTTTTCTATTTTAAAGGCTGTATAGTATTTTCCTTAAAACCACAGACAAATGTTTTAATACTAAAATTTCTTAAATATGTTTCTTACATGCTATCACTAATATTTTACATCACTTACCATGATACATTCCTATTTTTCCTTATGAATTTCCATGTATATTTTATCATATTTTATCCTTTGTATAATATGTTTCTTATATGTTTCCTATTTTATCCTATTTTAAATATGTTTCTTATTATGTTTCTTACCATGATACATTCCTATTATGTTTCCATAATATGTTTCTTATGTGTTTCTTATATGTTTCCATAATATGTTTCCATAATATGTTTCTATTTTTCCTATTTTTCCTTATGTTTCTTAAATATGTTTCTTATATGTTTCTTACATGCTATCACTACTATTTTACATCACTTACCATGATGCATTCCTATTTTTCCTATTTTTCCTATTTTTACCATGATACATTCCTATTTTATCCTTTCTTTCATGGACACTTTTAAGATACACTCATTCATTATGCTTTATGACATGATTATGATACCCATTTCTTTCCATGGGTGTCCTTATGTATATGACTATTTAAGTATGATTTTATATGTGGCATGAATATTCATGAACATTTTAAGATGAGTGCACTCAGATAGAGATCCAATGCATTGGGTAAAGTTGATTATCATGATATGTTATGTGCGAAGATCTTGGCGGTTATCCTTGGCTTGTGCAACCATATGTGGCGGTCTTGGTGGTTAGCCTTGGCTTGTGATACCATGTGCAACGGTCTTGGGGGTTAGCCTTGACTCATACTAAAGTTATGTTTTATGTTTCTTCGACATTATTATGACTCCATTTATATATTATTCCTTGTTTATATGTTATGATTCCATATGTTACATGGATTCTTATATCATTATGTCATGCCCTCTATCCCATGATCTAATGATTTATTCTTATGGTTATTCCCTTACTAGGATATTTATCTCATCCCTTTGTTCATGTGTTCCCCAGGGTACCCTATGCAGATGGTTGAGAAAAATGGAATTTAGGAGATCAATTTGAATATTACATAATGAAATGTTTTATTTAGTTACATGTTTTCAGTTTTATGTACCTAGTCTTACAAGACACTAGACTTTATGATCCTTGACTTGTAATCTGATGAATAATTATATTTAAAATCATGTAATATTATATATAATAGGATTGGGTCACTATATTTTTAGTTCAAAACTCCTATGTTGATACAAAATAGATATCCTGATTGTGAATTCAGATCAATTTGATATGTCTGAAAGATATCATCTGTATAAATTTGAATGAATATATCTTTATCTCCTCCATATATGAGGAGCATATCCTTAGTTATCAATAGACACTTAAGGATAACCATAACAATAGTCCAATACTGTTCACATGGATCATCATGATATATTTCTACCATGATCAAAGAATATACAACATAAAACCTAATATGTAACATGAAATTCATGATATATCTTATCATAAATTTGTATGGGATCTTACTCATTCTCTCTCTTCCCTCTCATTTATGAGGACACATTTTCTTGGAATGATGTGTACCATGTGACATTGGAATAGATCCCCACTTATATTATTCCATACTGAACATATTCGGTATCTAGTCAATATATGTATTTTGAATTATTCCAAGAAGCCTCTTAGATCAATCATTTGTGAACTTGATCTCTAGAATATAGGTTGTTTCACCTAAGTATTTCATGGAGAGGAAATTTCTCAACCATGAATTAACCAATTATAAGGCTGGAATTTGGTTTCTAATTAGTAATATATCATCAGTATATACTACTATAAAAATAAACATACTCCCACTAAACCACTTATAAACTCAGGGCGCACATTCAATATTAATAAAACCAAATTCTTTTATAGCTTCATCAAACATAATGTTCTATAACCTGGATGTTTTATTTAATCCATAAATAGATCCCTTCAACATTCATAACTTTTTGGAATTTCCTAGAGTCACAAAAACTTTTGGTTGTGTCATATACACATCCTCGTGAACGTTCTCATTAAGGAATGATGTTTTGACATCCATATTCCAAATCTCATAGTCATGGTAAGCTATTATGACAAGAAAAATTCCAATGGGTAGAAATTGGGTAAAATATTTGTTTACAGATAATTCCTTAAAGTTATGTAAAACCTTTATCCACTTGAAGTTATATATATATATTTTATTTAACTTCCATGTCTAGGATTCTATTGAATACATATTTACACCCGATGGGTTTTACAGCAACTAGTGGATCTGTTAGATCCCAAATTTGGTTTTGATACATCGAATCCATCATAGAATTCATGGTTTATTTCTATATTGAAGATTATGATAGCTCTATTTACTCCATTGAGGTGAGTGGTTCATTATTGTTAATCAATAATGATTCAATAACATTTATGAATAAAAAACCATATCTTTCTAGTTCTCTAACCTCTCTAGTGCTCCTACACAGTACTTGTGTTTTAGGAATAACTTCTTCCTCAGGGTCCTATGGATTTTTTTCTTGTACAGACTCTTATGTATCTTGAACATCAAATTAACCAATGTAAATCTTTCTCCCACTATACTTCTTGAGTATGTGCTCTACCTAAAGAAAGATGACACACCTTGTGATAATTAATTTTTTTTCTGAAGGGTTGTATAGATAATATCCCCATATTTCCTTGGGATACCCTATAAAGATACACTTTATGACCCTGGTGACAATTTGTTACTTGAGCTAGAATTAACAAAAAAATCACACCCTATGCACAAACCTGTGAAAAAAAATGTTTCTTTCCACTCCATAACTCAAAGGGAATACCATTTTATGCTTTATTTAGTACACAATTTAGTATGTATGATGTCATGTGTAATACATATACCCAAAAGGATAAGGAAATACATGCACAAACCATCATCATCCTTACCATATCCAGTAAGTTATGATTCCTCCTTTCATTAAAACCATTCCACTATGATGTATAAGGTAGAGTGAGTTGAGATAAAATCCCATAATCCCATAGAATTTTGATAAACTCTTGGATAATATATTCACTACCTCAATGTGGTCAAATCTTGTTTATCTTCATACCAAATTTATTTTCAACTTCATTATTGAATTTCTTGCACTTCCAAAAGGATTAATACTTGTACCTCATTAAGTAAATATAACCATACCTACTCAAGCCATAGGTAAAATTAATAAAGTATGAGAATCCACATCTAACTTCTACTTGAAAAGGTCCATACACATCATTATGTACCAATTCTAGAAGCTATGTGGCCCTTTCACCTTGACCACTAAATGGTGTTTAGATCATATTTCCTTATAAACAAGCATAAAATATTTCAAGTGTTTTAAGAATAAAATATTCTAAATAACCTTATTAATATATCTTTTTCAAACACTTCTCATTTATGTAACCAATCCAGTGATTCCAGAACTATGTGTTAAATGAGTCATGTGAATTTGATTCATTATCAATTTCAAATATTTTATTTTCATAATTTAAAACATAAATACTATTATTTAGTTGTTCCATACCATAAAATATGCTATCTTTATAAAAAAAACAACTATTATTTACAAAACTGAAAATAAATCCCTCTATGTTTAAACAAGATATAGAAATGATATTCTTGGTAATTCTAGAAACGTAATAACCGTTATTTAAAAACAAATCATGTTGGCAATGCGAGGTGTTAGTCTTAAATGGATAATGCATCTAGCCTCACTCTATTGGAAGCTCATAGATATACCTCTACTCTGGAAACCTTCTTTAAACTAATTAGTTTCTATATATGGATAAAAATGTAAGCACCACATGAAATATCTAATACCCAAATTACTGATATAAAAATATTACACTTGATAACAAATTCACTTGATGCTTCCCCTTTCTTATTTGTTTAGGTGTACTTCCCCTTTGTAACGTCCCAGTTCTGAAAGCCACCCAGAGGCGCCCCGTACCCAGTTGGTCACATGGCATCAATCACATTTCCCCGAATGCCAGAGGCAGCTGATTGGCAGTGAGGGCCTTGAGTGTGATAGTGGGGAAACTATGCCCTCATTGGCAGAGTACATAGTGGAAGTAACAACACATACAACAACAGAAGCAGTAAATATCCAACAACAGTAACCGCGGAAGACTAATAGTAAACAATTGGAGCACACACTTATATATATATGAAATGATTCATGATACGTATATGTATATGAGAATAGCCAAACAAATCACAATGCTTAACATAGTACTAATCCAAAGTACAAAATAAAAGTAAACAGATAACTCATCAGCATATCAAGCCATAGCTTGGTCCCATGCTCTCCAGCTTCAGTGCAATCAAGAACCTGATGTATAAGGGCGCTTTCCCTGATCTATACCTACAACAACATAATCTTTTTGGGCCCAAAAGCATTACCCAAATAGGGTGTGAGATAAAAATCCCAGTAGGAAACCAACCAAATATCTGTGCCTAATAGTGAGTGAGTATATGGCAACTAAGGTTCACTAAGAAGTAAACAGTAAGCAGTAAACAGGATAATACACAGCAGTAAACAATCCACAGTTTCTATCATTTAATTTACAAACAAGTAAGCAGCCACTCAAGAAAGTAGAAAAAATAGGTAACCCTCTGGGTAGTCCTCACATCCTAACCCTTATGGATTAACCTACAAGTACTAGAAACCCTTTGGGCGGCACACATAGTCTCACCCCTCTGGTTCAATTAAAGGAAGAATAGACTCTCTGGGGAAGCACTCATCGTCAATTCCCCCTATAGTCTTGTATCGTACTAAAGGCACTCTAGGGAAGCACTCAATGAATCATTCCCCATGTGGCCCGCATCGATGAACTACAGACACTCTGAGGAAATACTCAACGTCAATTACCCATGTGGTCTCACATCGTACTATAAATACACTCTGGAGAAGCCCATACATCCATTCTCCCTATGGTCTACTACACTAGGTTCTCACGGCCCTATGTAAAGTCAGCAAGTATCTCATCACGTAACGGCCAAAATGAACCTCAAGAACTACTTGGCTAGAAGTCTACATCATCTCAGCACGGAAGAACAATAGTCACACCATCCTACAACTAGGAATGGAACAGGAGATAACCTAACAGACAAAACTATACCAAACAGTCCTAAAAAGGAAAACATGCGTGGGAAAAACATCCAAAGCACAGTAAATTTCCCTATTCACAAACAATAACCTCTACTCAGGAATATATTCAAAGCAAGAAAACAACAAGGGAAAAAAAGGAAACACACAATACCTCGTTCAAGGGTATTAGTGGAATTTTCACAAAATACTCAATGACTTTCTACAGAAAGGCACACACCACCTACATGGTTGTTAGAAGATCGATATACTTGAACCATGAGGCTTGAACCACCTTAGATCTTTGAAGATCTAGAAAAATTCACAAATCCTTCAACCCATGATAACTTGATAAAGAGGAGAAAAAGGAAAATAAATCTCTAGGACAAGGAAGAGATTACCGATGTTGTTCCAACGCAATCGACAACAGTCGATTCAGAGAACGGACAGAGGCTCGGGGGCTCGGAGGAGATTCGCGGCCATATGGGACGCTCTCGGTCGATGAAGATGGATAATAAGTGTTTTTTGGTGACTAAGCATGACCCCATACTGTTTAATGAAAAAAAAGAAAGTACACGACATGTACTTTTGGAGTACACTGCGTGTACTAGGATTTTCCATACTCCTCTTTAGGTGGCCTCCATGTCACCCCTACAAGGTCGTGTGTGTCTCCATGACATGGCCATCACGTGACCTCGAGCAGAAACGAAGTACACAGCGTGTACTCATAAAGTACACGACGTGTACTTCAAAAATTTCCAAAAACACCTCTTTTCTCAAAAACTCCAGAAAAAGGATAAACGTACCTAAAAATAAGGGCTGGGTTATTACAAACGTCCCCCCTTAAATAAATTCATCTGAAAATTTCTCTAGCATGGAGTAGAAGAAGAAACCCCGAACAAATCTAGCCACTGTGATCATACATCAGCCTCCCTCTCCCATGTATCATCCTATACTCGCCCATACTGCCATAGCACCCATACCATAGGAACAAACTGAACACGGAGAACCTTTTTACTACAATTGGAAATACAGATAGGATGCTCCTCAAACGATGCATCCTCTTCGAGCTCAACCTCCTCAGGTTGAAAGACATGAGACATGTCTGAAAAGTAACGTCAAAGCTATGAAAAGTGGAAGACGTCGTGCATATCCCAGTACCTCTGAGGTAACAGAAACCTATAGGCAAACGGCCCAACTCTCTCTAACACCTCAAATGGCCCGACGTACCTCGGTGAAAGCTTACCCTATCTCTGAATCCTCTTGTGTCCCACCCTCGGTGTGACATGTCGGAAAACCTGATCCCCGACCTCAAACTATAGAGGTCGTCTCCGCTGACCAGCATAAGACTTCGATCAAGACTGCACTGTACCCATCCTCATCCGAATCAACTCTATATGCTCTGAGGTCTCCTAAACAATATGAGGTCCCAGCAAATCTACCTCTCCTGCCTCAATCCAACATAAGGGTGATCGGCAAGGCCTACCGCAAAAATCCTCATAAGGTGTAATTTGAATAGTTTCTTGAAAACTATTATTGTAGGAAAACTCCACAAGAGGTATATGATTCTCCCAAGATTATCCAAAGTCCAGAATACAAGCTCAGAGCATATCTTCAAGCACCTGAATAGTACACTCGGACTGGCCATTTTTCTAAGGATGGTATGTTGTACGCAAAAGTACCTGGGCACCAAAAGCCTTCTAAATCCCCTTCAAGAATCAAGAAGTAAAGCATTCATCCCTTTCTGAAACAATAGAGTGTGGAACTCCATGAAGACGTACAATATCTCAGATGTACAACCGCCCCAGCTCATCAACACTAAAGGTCTCCTTGATTGGAAAGAAGTGAGAAACCTTCGTCAGTCTGTCAATGACAACCCATACTGCATTATTCCCTCACAGTGACCTCAGAAACCCTGTCACGAAGACTATCGCGACATCATTCCACTTCCACTTAGGAATGAGTAACTACTGTAGAACCCATGTCTGTCAATGGTGCTATGCCTTCACCTAATGACAAGAGGAATATCTCGTGACGAAACCACCAATAACCCTCCACATACCTGGCCACCAATACTGACTTTGTAGATCAGGATACATCTTGGTGACGCCAGGATGAGCTGCCAAAACCGAGGAATGAAATTCTTGCCTCAGCTCTTCGCGTATATCTGCTGGCACCCATAAGAATCCCAAGAAATGCAAGATATCATCCTCGCCTACCATCCATCCAGGAATAGGGTCCTCTATTGACATGCTTTGCCGTAGGACTAGGCCTTCTGAATCTGATAGCTGTCTCATTTGAAACCGATCAAGAAGGGTGGACATAACAACTTTAGAAGAAAGAAAAGTCTTACCCTATCTGTCGTGCACCTCCAAATGAATCTCAGAGAATAGATTCATAATCTTCCACTCACTACTGGCCTCTTGAACTGCTTGTATCTGAGTCCTCCTGCTCAATACATCATCAACTGCGTTGCCTTTCCCAAGTGTATAGGCAAGCTTAAAGTCATAGGACTGAATATACTTGACCCATCTATGCTATCTCAGATTCAGATCACACTGATTGAAGATGTATTTGAGACTCTTGTGGTCGGAAAACACCACAAAGTGCTCTCCTAAAAGATAATTTCTCCAAATGAACAAAGCATGAACAACAGTTGCTATCTCCAGATCGTGCATCGGGTAATTCCTCTCATGGGGCCTCAACTGCCAAGACCCATATGCAATGACTCCATCTCCCTGCATAAGAATAGCTCCTAGCCCGATACTTGAAGTGTCATAGTAGACAGTGTAGCTCTTTCCTGGATCTGTAAAGACTAGTATCAGTGTTGAATTCGTCCTCCCTTTCAGATCATGAAAGGATGAATCACAAGAATCTAACCATAATAACTTTACACCTTTCTTGGTCAGACTCGTCAACCGTGCTGTTAGGCGTGAAATGACTTGTATGATGCTTCTATAGTATCTATCCAGCCCTAAAAAACTCTGTACCTCAAAGATGTTCTTTGGATGATCCTAGGAAACTACTGCTCTCACTTTATTGGGGTCTACTGATACTCCTATCTCTGAGATAACATGACCCATGAAGTGAATCTGATCCATCCAAAAGTGGCATTTTGAGAGCTTAGCATATAACTGATGCTCTCTCAATGTACTCAAAATGATCTCAAGATGGGTAGCATGGTTGTGTCGAGTGTGATAGTAAACCACGATGTCATCCACGAAGACCACCACGAAAGCGTCTAAGTATGGATGGAACACTCGGTTAATCAGTGCCATGAAAATTGTAGGGGCGTTCGTGAGTCCAAACGGCATAAATATATACTCGTATAGACCATACCTACTCCAGAAAGCTATAAGAGGTATATCATATGGTCTAACGTGCAACTGATTATAACGAGACCTCATATCGATATTCGAGAACACACGGGGTCCTCAAAGATGATTAAAGAGGTAATAAATCCTAGGAAAGGGTTATAGGTTCTTTACCGTCAACTGGTTTAGCTTTCGATAATCCACACAAAGCATAAGGGTGTCGTCTGCCTTGTTCACAAATAGGATAGGAAAACCCCAAGGAGAAGTACTGGGTCGGATGATACCCTTCACCTTCAACTCCTATAACTACTTCTCGAGCTCCTGTAACTCAGGTGTAGCCATCCTTAAGGAGGAATGGACACTGGTTCCGCTCCTAGAACAATCTCAATCGAGAAGTCTACCTCATTCTCCGGAGGAAAACCTGAAAAGTCCTCTGGAAAGTCATCCCAGAAACGATCCACCACTGGAGGAAAGTCTAACTATGAAGTCCCCTGGTCATCCAGATAAAGACTAGAAATCTGGGCTATAACTTCTCCCAACCCATGATACTCTGGACCCACTCTGCTCAGTTGTACATCCCACACGCCTCTATGAAGAAAGGATCCACCCTCTGGTGATACGAAACTCACTCTGCGGTGAAAACAGTCGGCGAATTCCTGGAAGGGAACTAGCCAGTATATTCCGAGAATGACATCATAGCTCGTCATCTCTAGGACATAGAGATCCCATAAGAAGTGATACCCAACCACCTCTAGATGGAACTCCTTGCACTGACGTACACTAGTCGTCCTAATCCCCAACGATGTGTCTAGTGTCAAGGTATCAGTAGAGGAAAAGATACAGAGCCCAAGGATCTCCACAATAGAAACAGAGATAAAGCTATGGGAAGACCATGGATCGAAAAGAACAGAAGATAAAACTGAGGATACTAAGATCATACATCGAACGGTAGAGGGCCCGAGATCCTTCTCCTAAAGGGTCTGCTCCACTAAAAAAAGTCTGACCTACACCATGGCCTTGTGACTCTGCTTGACCGCTCTGAGCTGATCCACCCTTCTGTCGCTGAAATACCGGTGACTGATCACCACGGCCTTGACTTCCACCTTGGCCGGAACATCTAGAAGAACTCCAGTTCCTAGACTAGTGAGAAACTGGTGGCACCGCTCCTGAACAAGGAGTCATGGAAGAACCCCTATCACAAGCTGCTTGTGAGAAATCCTGATAGAAGCACTGAAGGTGACCCATCTTGCCGCAAGATCGGCACTCCACAATGTCTCTCTGGTACTGCGGCCTTGTATTCCCATCCCTTACACACTGGTATCATACCAATTGGATACCTGAAGATGTGTCTCACCACCTGGGATCACCGCGTGTAGACTCTCTATGACGCTTCCTGCTGTCAGATGGTCAAGCACTAACTCTGGAAGTAGAACTGCCCTGGCTCTCAGCTCCAGATTCTCTCAGATTATGCTCTGCAATCAGTGCCTGATTGAAGATGGAAGCGATGGACGTTATCCTAAAGATATTCACCTATGAGTGTATCTTCCATCTGAGACCATCCTCAAAATTCCTTGCCATGAATAACCCATCTCTTCCCCGGAGGGGTGTGAAACACTGGGGCATGGTGAAACGAGAGGAATACTCCATTATAGAAAAAGTACCCTGCTCTAGTCTCATGAACTCCTGGGCTCGGTCGGGCCTCAGGGTCTCTGGATAGATGTAGTCAAAAAAGATGCGCTGAAACTCCTCCCACGCCAAAACATGTTGATGAACCTCCTGTGAGATCACGTCCCACCACCTCTTGGCATAGTCTCGTAGCATGTAGGTAACGAGATTGACCCACCTTTCTGGAGGTGTCTCGAGATGCTCAAAGATCGTCATCATGGCTTCTAGCCATGACTCTACAGCCTGAGGTCCTCCTTCCCTTGAGAAGGTGGGAGGATCCTGCAACTAGAAAACCCATGTCAAGTCTTCCATAGTAAAGGAAGGAGGCGGTGCTCCCTGGAAGGTATGCATCATCCTTAGAAAGACATTCCTTAACAATGCATCGGCACCCATAACCAATATCACTATTGGTGCAAAGGCTGGCACAACAGGAGGATCTACGGGGAGTCCCTGATCAGCCATATCTGGAGTCTCATCACTATCCCGCAACTGACAGAAAACCGGAGGACGTCTCAGTGCCATGACTCTAAAAGGTCAAAAGCACACCTTAGATTCAGGATTAACCAGGACAGAAACACTGAAGGCACATGAAGGAAAAAAAGAAAAGAAGGCATTCAAGTTATGCAAAACATGACTACACTGTGTGTTTATTCCCTACACGGTGTGTTCCCTTATGTCATTCACATGGGCGTGTACTTCTGCCACCACTGGTCATGTAACACCCCAAATACATGGCGTTTTGTTCTAACACACGTCATGTACATGAATCCTCTTCCCTGCCCGAGTCCTACAAAGTTAAGCCACATGGATCTTCTGAGACTAAACTACACGGCATGTTCAAGGAAGACACTGTGTGTACTAGACATGCCTTACCTGGCCAGTGTTGTTAGCGACATGGCTTGACACATGGATGACACTAAACGGAATGTTTCAGGAGGACATGGCATGTATGAGAAAGGATGACACCATCCCATGTTGTTCGTGACACGACTGGTACCTGGGTCATCCTACAGGACATGTTCAAGGTGGACACATCATGTATAAGAAAAGACTTCACTGTCATTGTTGTTAACTAGATGGTTGGACTCCTAGGATTACACTACACGGCATGCACAACTGGTACACATCGTATTCTAGATGACTTTTCCACGACCCTATGTTTTTGCCCACACAGTCAGTGACATGGTTTAAAAACTACACGGTGTGTATTCCTAAAGTACACACTGTGTATTCTGGGTTTTTCTGGGTAGTAGCTCAGAAACTACTCTGAAGCCCAGAAAACACAGGAAACAAGAATTAAGGTGCCAAATTCCGATTCGTGAGGGCCCATACTCTTCACAAATCAATGTTTGTCATCTCTTACATATCATGTACAAGGGAAACAAGTCAATGATCCACCAAGTTCCGATTCATGAGGGCCCACAACATCTCATGAATCAAAATTTGGTGTTCATTCAAGTAAATATCTACACAAACAATTACCAATCAAATAGATCAAGGCAACTATCACAAAAACATGCATATTTTACACATCATCTATCAAAATAATATTGAATCACTAATGCGTCCTAGATGGCATGGAAAAAATGCATGACATGTGATACTAGAAAGTGCCTATATGATGCATGAGATGGAATACCCTCATCTCCTCGGGTTGCAACAGAAATAGAACCTCAATAATATCAATAGTAACAACACACATCATGTGAGCCACTCAAGGTGAAATCAATCAACTTTAAATTGAAAACCAGTAAAATTTCAATAAACGAGGTAGTATGGATTTTCCTTGTACACGGGTTAGCTACTCCTGGGCACAACATATTACCAACTACCTATTCCGTCCTATCCCTGGATATAGGCTCCAAATAGTAAGTCAAGAGAAAAGAATTTCCTCTTATACCACTTTGTAACATCTCGGTTCCGGAATCCACCCAGAGGCGCCCCGTACACTGTTGGTCACATGGACTCAAGCGCATTTTCACGAATGCCATAGGCTACCAACTAGCAGCGAGGGCCTTGGGTGTGATAGTGGGGAAACTATGCCTTCAATGGTAGAGTATACAGAAAAAGTAACAACACATACAATAGCGGAAGTAGTAAATATCCAACAATAGTAACTATCGAAGACTAACAGTAAACAACTGGATCACGCACACGTATATATGAAATGATGCATGATACATATATGTCTAGGAAAAAAACCAAACAAATCACAATGTTGAACACTGTACTAAACCAAAGTAAAAAAAATTAAACAGATAACTCCTCAGCATCACAAGCCATAGCTTAGTCCGATGCTCTTCAGCTCTAGTGCAATCAAGAACCTAAAGTAGAAGGGTGATTTCCCTTCTCTATACCTGCAACAACATAATCTGTTTGGGCCCAAAATCATGGCCCAAACAGGGTGTGAGATAAAATTCTTAGTAGGAAACCAACCAAAGATCTATGCCTAACAGTCAGTGAGTACATGGCGGGTAAGGTGCAGTAATCAGTAAACAGTAAGCAGTAAACAGGATAATACAAAGCAGTAAACAATCCACAGTTTCTAGCATTTAATTTACAAACAAGTAAGCTACCACTCAATCAAGTCGAAAAAACAGGTAAACCTCTAGGTATTCCTCACAACCTAACCCTTATGGTTCAACCTAAAAGTACTAGCAACCCTCTGGGAGGCACACACAGTCTCACCCCTTTGGTTCAGCTAAAGAAAGAATAGACTCTCTGGGGAAGCACCTACTGTCAATTCCCCCTATAGTCTCGTATCGTACTAAAGGTGCTCTGGGGAAGTACTCAATATCTCATTCCCCATGTGGCCCATATCGAGGAACTAAAAACACTCTAAGGAAGCACTCAACATCAATTACCCCTATGGTCTCACATCATACTATAAAGACACATTGGAGAAGCCCTTATGTCGATTCTCCCAATGGTCTACTACGCTAGGTTCTCACAACCCTGTGTAAAGTTAGAAAGTACCACATCACGTAATGGCCAAAATGAACCTCAAGAACTACTTTGATAGTAGTTTACAACATCTCAGCATGGAAGAACAATAGTCACACCATCCTACAACTAGGCATGGAACTAGAAATAACATAACAGGAAAAACTAGACCAAACGGTCATAAAAAGGAAACCATGCATGGTCAAAACATCCAAAGCACAGAAAATTACCCTATTCACAAACAATAACCTCTACGTAGGCATATAAGAAAAGCAGGAAAACAACAAGGTCAAAAAAGGAAACACACAATACCCCATTCAATGGTATTGGTGGAATTTGCACAAAATAATCAAAGACTTTCTACATAAAGGCACAAACCACCTACCTGGATGTTAGGAGATCGATATACTTAAACCACGAGGATTGAATCACCTTAGAACTTCACAGATATATGAAAACTCACAAATTGTTCAACCCAAGATAACTTAAGAAAGAGGAGAAAAGGAAAACAAAGCTCTATGAGAAGGATGAGCTTACCACTGCGGTTCCAACGCAATAGACGGCGGTCGATTCAGAGAACAGACAGAGGCTCACGGTCTTGGAGTAGATTCATGGTTTTACAGGATGCTCTCAGTCGAAGAAGCTAGAGAAGAAGCATTTTATGGCGATTATACACGACCCCACCCAGTTTGATGAAAAAAAGAAAGTACATGGAATGTACTTTTGTAGTACAAGGTGTGTACTAGGCTTTTCCATACTCTTCTTTAGGTGGAATCCATGTCACCATGACATGGCCGTGTGTGTGGCCATGAAACGGCCAGCACATTGCCTCGAGTGGCAAAAAAGTACACGACGTGTACTCATAAAATACACAACGCGTACTTCAAAAATTTCCAGAAACTCTTCTTTTCTCAAAAACTACAGAAAATGAAAAACATACCTGAAAAGAAGGTCTTGGTTCTTACACTCTTCTAGTGGACTTACTTTCCAAATGAAAAACACACTACATTCTATTCCTTTGCTTTCCTCTTGATCTTCTTCTTGTTGGAAGGACAATTCTCTGATGCCTTAGACATGGAATGATTCTTCAAACCCTTTAACTTGTTTTTCTTATTCTTATCCATTATAAGGACCATGGGGTTATCATTCCCCATGTATTTATTAACTTGGAAAATAATATTAAGAAGTCCTGAAATATTCTTATAGTTATTACTCATATTATAATTCATAATAAAATTGGATAAGGTTTTAGGTAGTGAGGAACGAATGAGATATATGAAAAAAAACATTAGAGATATTAAACCCCTTGATTTCTAAGCATTATATATGGCCAATCATCTTGACCACATGATCCCCAAATGGCACCAAATCTCTAATGTTTCACAAGAATAGTGCATTAGAGATCTCATATATCTCATGTATCCCTGTTTCATAATAAAAATTATAAATGTGAGAATGATTCTATATGCATCTATATCCTCATAGTGCTTTAGAGTCTCACTAGACATAGAGGATAGAATGAAACATTGGACATCCATTTTTTCATCAACATGTTTCATGTAGAGAGATACTTGTTCCTCACTATCCTCTTTGTTAAATGACTCAGGAAGTTGGGTTTCTAGTAGGTATAATTTCTATTCATAGTGTAGTATAACATATAAGTGCCTATACCATTCCAGGAAATTCATACTAGTGAGAAGGATATCCTTCTTTAGTAAGGATCATAGTGATATTGTAGAATTTATATGATTTCCCATTTCTACAAATTATGAGAAGATTATTTTTTCTTTATTGATTACAAAATCATATTAGTAAAACTAAATATTATTAATCTCATACTATTTTTTGAAACCTAACAAACCTCACCATTAGTTTTGGAATATCTTGTTTTATAGATATTCTAGTGGTAAGGACCCATATTCCCTTCTCATAAACCAGACATGGAACTTAAAAGTTAAATAAAGGGTTTTAGGGTAGGTGCAACTTTCCAACTACATTAACTCATAGTTCCTCTATCTCTTGAGGGGACTCCCCAATATTAAAATCCTAGATAAATATTTCCTCAATCCTTACCACTCAGTTACACCAATTACTACAGGGGCAGTCAAACCTTAACATGAACTATGTTAATTAAACCTAAAACATCAATATAAAAGTTCCTTGATAATTAAAATCACCCAAACTTGGGTTGATCAATCACTTTAAACTACGAGTTCGAATCATAAGTTATGTAGTGGAAGGCTATACCAAATTAATATTATATTTGAGGGGTTTTTATCCATATGTGTAAAATCCCATTTTATCATATAAAATTCCTTGATAATATTAAGTATACTTTACTTAAGTGATTAACTATATATAATTAATATTAAACATAATACAGTTTTATTTTATTTCATCTTCCATGCTTTTTAATTCCTTTATTAAGTTATCATGTAGCATCCACAAACATAAATATTCAACCATGAAACTAACAGAAATAAAATATAAGTGTCAAGATCATGATATTATCTAATGGTTAGTTTATCAAGTGAATGATAAACAAAACTGTTATCCTAGGGGGAAAACACCTTGAATCATATCTTGGTTTGTGTTGAAACATTTCACCTTGGTTCCTATGTATCACCTTGATTGGTTTCACCTCATCTCTTAGACTTGAACCACCTATTCTCACCTTATAGCTTCATCCTTATATAATATTTTACTCACATGAAAGTTAGTTAATCTAATGATTTATATAAAATGGGTTTACATAAATGAATCATTGGGCATGTAGGCCCTTACATAATAAAGAGGATGGGGTGAATTGTAGGCCATAAATTTTAATTTAATCATAATAATTTAAAAGAAACCAATAACATACTCGGCTGATCTAATATCATGATCATCTACATAACATGAAATGAAAATAAATTCTCAATTTATCCATTAATTACTTCAATTAATTCTTTAATTAAGATAAATCACCATGAATTAATCCAATCAATTTAATTTATCTTAAGACTATTTTACTATACTTGAATTTCCATCATCCACACTTTTAAACAAATTAAATAAATTTATCTCATTTAAAATTAAATAAGCACATAAGTATACTTAGAAGTAATGAAGTGTACGCTCCTAAACTATGTGACACGATTCTTGTGCTTATGAATTACATTGGCATCCAAAACATATTGAATGATAGGTAATTACATGGTGTGTACTGGCAAAAAAATGACACAAATAACCCATGTGATTTACATTTTAAGTGATGATCTTGATGCACATAGAATACACTATAAGAAAATAACATACATAAATTTTAGTCCTAGAATTTAACAGGAATATTAATTCAATATATAATTATCAATACTATTACATGACATGTTTTATCAGATAAATTTCACACAAACCACGTGTGAATAAGTTCAATTATATAATCAATTCTTCTCTCTGTATCAAATTGAGCACATAGTATACAATAAACTACACGAAGTGTATTGGGTTACATTGCATGTAGTCTCTTTTGCCTATGTCTACAGAACACACATTAGATACTGGGCATGTTACTAATGACTCAGATTTTACATATAAAATTTTGGGATATTGTACAGAATATTTTTGGGACCATACACTTAGACGGTGTGTAATTCTAAGGCCCAGTGTGCCTGAAATAAATGTTTGAAATATATTAAATATATTAAATAGACAACGCTTGAAATTTTCCTGAAAAAGTGGAATAAATTATAAATGGATCCGCAGATTAGAAATACGAGGTCCTCATTGAGTTCAGAATGTGAGGTTTACCCTAAGCGCAACATAACCTTAGTCGGCGTGGGTCCTTTGTGAAAAATTCAACGTGGGCATAAAATTAATAAAATGAATAAAATAATAAAATAAATTATTTTATTTGTTTTTCAATAAAGTGACCAAATTCCCTCACTATATGTAAAGTCCTAGAATTTCTATGTATTTGTTTAAATATATGGGAATTTTACGAGTCCAAAAAAATCGACGGCGCGTGATTCTGAGGCCCGGATTTCCCGGAATGAGTTTCTGAACATTATTTCGAGTACGTTCAGTAAACATGTGTGTGTGTTTTTCTAACTTTTGAACCGGTGCTCGTAATTGAAATATGAGGGTACCGTTGAAATCACAGCCCCATTATTCGCTTAAAGAGACTCTCACCTCAACAACAGTTGGTCGAGGGTGAGTGTTAGTATTTGGGTTTTTCGAGCAATAATAAAATAAAAATAAAATTGTGTAACATTTTTTTTTATTTGAAGCACCCATGTGAATGTTGAGAGGTTATAGAAGTGGGGACCTCCAGAATTAAACCTCCCATGAGAGGTTATGGTGGTGGGGACCACCTGAGGCTAAACCCCCTTCAACTCCCTCATAAGTGTGGGGAAGCCTCTTAAACTTCCCCAACTTAAATGGTGCCACCCCCTTCAATTTATTATACCAACCCATGTAATTAATTAATCCAGTTTGAAATTGTGACAACAATTAAAAATGGAGGAAACACAATAGTATTGGATACTTGGAATTTTTGGTGGGATTGGGGAGAGAAGAACTTGGATAAAATTATTCTCACCAATGGAGAGCACTCCTCCCAAAGAAGAAAGACCACCAGAAATCGAATAATGAGAAAACCGACCCCAAGCCGGATCAGAAGCACCTTGTGGAGGAAACCAATATAGGAAATCTTTAACAACCATCCTTCCCTCTTCTTATATGACAACAAACAAATGACGTAGGGTGTTTTTTTTATTTTTCTTCTCCTTTCCTGTTCTTGATAATTCTCCTTTCCCGATCCCACTACAGCCCATTTATGCTCTTTTGGCCATAACTTTGGCATAAGATGTCAGTTGGATGAACTGTCAGTGGTGATGGAAACCATAGAGAGAGACAATACCTTTGAGTATACTCCACTATAGTTTTGGATTGATATGGGGTACGGTCAGGTTGGATCGAGAATGAATCCGACTGGGCCCCCGAGACTAAAAGGCTAATAACTCACAGACTGGGCGTCCGAAGACGCACCGTCTGTTGCATTGAGACCCCTTTGGCATGGAGGTCCATTGAGATACTTCTACATGGGATTTCGTGGCTGTTGGAGTATCACCAGTGGCTTGTGGAGCGAACCCTCCCACAGACAAGTGAGCGTAGTGCGGGAACCCTGTAGCTGGCTGTGATTGTGAAGAATGATTAGCGATCCAGTGTAGGTCAACACTGAGCAATCATGTGTGGGTCATCATTGAACGATCATGTGTGGGTCAGTACCTAGAGATCCTATGTGGGTCAGCACCTAGTTAACCTGTGTGGGTGAGGACCTAAAGATCCGGTGTGGGTCAGCACTTAGCGATCCCGTGTGGGTTAGCACCGAGCGATCCTTTGTGGGTCAGCACTGAGCGATCCTGAGTGGGTCTGACTCTTAACGGAGTAATATGATTTAGTAGTTATAAATAATCATCTTTACTACCGTACCTAAGTTATACCTGGTGTGAGCTGAGTATGTACCTGTGTGGTACTTTCCTTCGTGATAATACCTTGGCGGTATTCATCTGTGTGGCGTACTTGTGTGGTACTTGCCTTCATGGTATTGCTTCCTTTGTGGAACAGTTGATCTTGGGGATTTGGAGTTGGACTCTGGGTTTTCCTCATGATTGAGATGGGATTACTTGTTAACTTAGGTTTTTGTATGGGCATATCCCTAAGTAGGGTTATCAGTTATTTCACTCTTTTTGGTTTACCCTTTGTAGATTTTGTGAGTCCTTCAGGGTCTCGAGGTCCCTAAGGAGTATCATTATACTCACCCGTACATGGGATATGCCTGCACCCTGTTGTGTTTGGTGTAGATTATGGACAACACTGACTAAGGACGAGAGTACCTGGACTAGATGGTGGTCGGAGGTTGACTATACAGTGTGTCGGTACGCAGAGGAGACGGGCAGACATGGAGTGTTGAGGAGGCGATCTATACCTACCCTTTAGGTAGTAACCTCATAGAATGACCTAGTAGCTTCCTTTTCTCATTATTTAGTTGTATTGTATTTCATTTGTACTTGTACCTTTACTGTTGGGCTTGTATTCCGGCCCCATTTACTTTCAGCACTCTTTTGGTTGTACAGTTTGCTTGTGTTCGTATCTTGATGTGTTCTGGGTTACGTGAGTTTACAGGTTATAAATGCAATGCCTTCCCAGTTTCAGGGAATGCGCCTTTCGGTGCAGGTTGTCAGCCCTTGGGCTATGGAAGGAGGGATTGGGGTAGTCATGGCATGGGCCCTAGGGGACGGGTCATGAAAAATTGGTATCAGAGGAGTCGGTTCTAGCCCCTGGCCTATGGAAGGCAGGCTTGGGGTAGTCACGGCACGGGCCCTGGGGGACGGGTCCTGACAAATTGGTATCAGAGGAGTCAGTTCTACCATATAACATAAGACTCTTATCTTTTCTTTTAACGACATTAGTGTTTAGTGTAGAGAGTGTGGTTATCAGTTTAGGGAATCCAATTTTGGTATGATGGCTGGTGTATCCATACACCAGGACCTAGACTTTTGATTTCTGATTCAGTGCATGAAAGCACTGATTGTTTGTGTGTTTCCAATAGTTTTATTTGTGATCTATTGAGTCATCTCATCAGGTATAACTTATTTACTATGGTGCACCTGTTTCTTTTCAGGATGCCTCCACGAAGACAGTCGGCTAGGGTTCCAAGAGTTGTACACACTGATAGCCCACCGAGCGATGAGGCCTCGGTGCAGGGCCCTTTTCCAGTACAGGCTCCAATAGAGGCACCAACGGTACCATTACCCATTAGGCCACCAATGCCATTGGCCCCAGCAGCAGAGGGTCTATGCATCTTGAGCGCATTGCACGAGTTCTGACACCAGAGGTCAACCAGGTTCAGGGGAGAGATGGACCCACAAGCAGTTGAGGATTGGCTGGAGGCTGTAGTGAGATTCTTTCGAATGGTAGGGTCACCAGTAGATCTCATGGTGATCCTTGCTGCCAGCCTTCTATAGGCATCAATATGCAGATGGTGGAGCTTCATGCTCTAAGTTCACTACGAGATGACTCTTATCTGGGAAGACTTCAAAAGCCTGTTTCGGGCAGAGTTTGTCCCAGCGACTCTTCGCACTGTGCACATACAAGAGCTGCTTCCTCTACAATAGGGTAGCATGACTGTTGCTCTATACTCAATGAGGTTCACTAACCTCTCACTCTACTCCACTGATATGGTGTGGGACCCATTCTTTAGGGACCAGACCTTCGAGCAGGGGCTCATGCGAGAGATCAGGGCTTCGATGATTTCTCTTAACATCCCGACGCATGCGGGGGTGTTAGAGAGAGCCCTCATAGTAGAGATTTTCCTTGCTGATCAGTCACTAGCAGTGATACCCACCACCGGACGTCACATAGGAGAGTCTTATGCAGCTGGAAGCAGATAGATGCCGCAGAGGTTCAAGAGGGACAGACCTACGGGTGGTTGACCTCGGGATTCAGAGTCGGTTGTGCGGGGCACCACAAGCAGAGCCGGTCATGCCAAGAGTGGGAAGTGTAATGCATGCGGCGAGTAGGGTCATATGGATCATGACTGTCTGACCCGTCGTGAAGATGATCAGCAAACGGTCAAAGGACCTCCCAGGTAGAGACAGAGATTTTATCTAGGTGGTCCATAGGGAGCAGGAAGACGTGGAAGAGGAGCAGGCCATGCAGCTGGTGGTGGGAGACGATTCGAGATGTCACTGCCACCACCACCAGGTGGTCGACCCTAACAACAGGGAGTAGGTGGACAGGGGCGAGCTCAAATCCAGGTAACTGAGGCCTATGATCACAGCACTCTGGAGATGATACGAGGTATGATCTGTGTTTATTACACCTTATCTATAGTACTTGTAGACATAGGAGCTAGTCATTCTTTTATTTCCACTGCCCTCGTTCGGAGCTCGGAGATTCCGATGGAGCTGTTGGCTCGATCTTTACAGCTAGAGGCTCCTACGGGAGCGGATTCGACGATTACGCAATGGTGCTGGCAGTGTGAGCTTACTCTAGGAGGCGAGATATTCACCTTAGATCTCCTATTATCAGTGTCGAGGCCTTACGACGTCATCATAGGAATGGAATGGTTATAAACAGTCCATGCTTAGATAGTCTGTATTAGGTGCAAAGTGTGGTGTGTCTGCACGGATGGGACCAGGTTTAACTTTATCGATGAGAAAGGAGCCTTTGCAGCACGTGATAGACTTACCTGGAGGAGAGTGAATCCGATCACTCATTAGTTGGCTAGCCTTACCCTCAGAGCGGTTGATGTGGAGAGTCTGGGCTATCCTTTCGTGGTGGAACAGTACGAGGATATCTTCCCTAATGATGTTACGGGTCTACCTCATCGCAGATAGGTATAATTTTTCATAGACTTGTACCCCATGACGACACTGATATCTACACCAGCGTATCGGATGGCTCCACCGGAGCTTCGTGAGCTGCGGGTACAGTTAGAGGACTTGCAGGGGAAGGGATTCATTCAGCCCAGTGTATCTCCTTAGGTAGCCCCGATTTTATTTTCCAAGAAGGCAGATGGGAGCTTGAGAATTTGTGTTGACTATCGTTGCTGGAACCAGGTGACTGTGAAGAACAAGTACCCACTCCCGAGGATGGACGACCTCTTTGATCAGCTGAAGGGATCACGGTGGTTCTTGAAGATAGACCTCAGATCAGGATTTCACCAGCTCAGTGTATGAGATGAGGATGTGCAGAATGTGGCTTTTAGATGTCTTTATGGCCATTACGAGTTCTTGGTTATGCCATTCGGTGTGACCAATGGTCCAGCAGTGTTCATGGGACTCATGAACAGGATCATTCAGCCATACCTTGATCACTTTGTCATAGTCTTTATCTACAACATTCTGATCTACTCGACTACTGAGGAGGATCATGCCTATCATATTTGGGTAGTACTGGACAAACTCCGAGGGAACCAGCTTTATTGTAAGCTCTCGAAGTGCCAGTTCTGGATCCGAGAGGTTCACTTTCTAGGACATGTTATCTCGGAGGATGGAGTTGAAGTGGATCCAGAGAATATTGAGGCGATACTTTCTTGGGAGACACCCAAGAGTGTGATGGAGGTACAAAGTTTCTTGGGTTTGGTCGGATACTACTAGAGGTTTGTTCCCGATTTCTCCAGAGTTGTAGTACCACTTTCAGCGTTGGCAAAGAAGGGGAAACCCTTCGTGTGTTCGGAGAGATTCCAACTGAGTATTCCAGAGCTAAGGTAGAGGATGACTACTTCCCCCATCTTGAGGAATCCAGAGGAGGGCGTAGGGAACGTACTCTACTGCGATGCATTCGGGACCATAATTGGATGTGTCCTGATACAGGAGAGAGCAGTGATTGCATATAGTTCTTGATAGCTGAGACAGCATGAGTAAAACTATGCTACCAATGGCCTAGAGTTATTAGCAGTGGTCTTCGCCTTGAAGATGTGGCAACACTATCTGATGGAAGAACACTTTACAGTCTACTCGGATCACAAGAGTCTCAGGTATATCATCTCTCAAAAGGACCTGAACCTGAGACAACGATGTTGGCTTGAGTTCCTCCAGGACTATGACATTGAGACAGTCTATACTCCTAGGAAGGGGAACGTTGTAGTAGATGCACTCCAGAGAAGATCTGGTTTAAAAATTCTAGGAGAGGCGACAGAGAAGCTGGCTGCTTTGTAGATATCCTTTGTGGATCAGGATGGAGCATCTTTTCTTCAGTCTCTTACAGTCACTCCCCCACTTCTTCAGAGAGTCGGGGAGGCACAGCATGGGGACACTGTCTGCGATGCTTGACGTGCCCAGATATCCAAAGGGCAGACACCTAATGGATTTTCTGATGATTGGGAGCATGTCATCCTCTTTAGAGGACGTACTATGGTACCACTGTCGCTTCGAGAGGAAATGTTGATAGAGTTCCCCACATCCCCTCTAGAGGTACATCCAAGAGTGGTGAAGATGTACCAGGATATCTGATGACAGCACTGGTGGCCGGGAATGGACAAAGCAGTTGAAGTGTTTGTCTCTCGGTGCCTCACATGTCAACAAGTGAAGGCGGAGCATCAGGTACCAGTAGGCTTGGTTTATCCTTTAGTGGCCCCATTGTCCCGACCCTACCCTACCTGGGCTCGAGCTGCAACTACCCCAAGCCCACCTCTATAGGACAGGGGCTGGTGACTAGCATCGAAGGCAGAACAACTTGGGGAGGCTTTTGCCTAAGTACCTGTACACGCACACACGCAGTACACTCAATGCAGAAGTGCAAAGTAAAAGAAAAGGCAAGTAATGAAAAAGGAAAACTGCTATATATAAACCACAAAGTGCATCGACCTATATAAGTACAAATAAAGATAAAGGTACACTGAAAAGTAAAGGGGAAAAACACGCGACCAATCAGAAAAGTGCCACAACCCGACAATAGGTAAACAAAAGAAAAACAGCTGGAACGGTCCCCCACCTGGAACCCGACTCCGACCACCACACGTGGTCCAAGCTCCCAAGCTCCTAAGATCCTCTGACATCATGACCAACCTGTCCGTCGTATGCAAGGGCACACCAAGTGCGGGCAAAGCCCAAGCAGGGTTGAGTATAAAAATACTCAGTAGGATACCCCGAAGGCTCGAGGGAGCAACAAAGGAGGTACCGAAGGGTGAGAAGTAGAGAGAACAATAAATGTAAAGGAGTACAACAAGGGGTGCAGTGGAGTAATAGAAGAGAGTCCAGCTCAACCCAACAAGAGGAGAGTAGGTAGACTCATCCACACACAAGGAGATGGAAACGGTGAAAAGATGAAATTCCCATCGAGTCTTCTCTCCCTATAGCAGGAGAGTAGACTCTTCCAACCATGAGAAGCTAGACACCGAAAGCACGTGGCATACCCCATGCGTCTTCGCCTCTCCGGGAAGAATAGTAACCAACCCCATGAAGTGGATACTAAAACAAGGTATATACATATTCATATGCTCTAACAAGAATCTCGAACATGATCTTAAGGGGATCTCTATCCCGTAGCTCAACCCAAGAAAACGAGTAGCCAACAGTCCCAGAAGAAAACACCATCAATGCCCAGCATCCCGCACGTCTGCCCCGAACAACAAGCCAAGGGGCTCAATCACCGCACCTTGACACTATCCGCTTTGGGCGCCACTGACTCTCCTGCACGGTTTTAGATCGTGTCACAAGAACGTGTCTCATTGAGTAAAGTGCCCCTCGTACTTGAGAGTTATAGGGAAAGTCAAACCACACCTCGTCACTGCCCGACAGTCGAGAGGTATTCTCAAAGTCAAAGTCGTCACTTCACTAACCTGTACAATCAAGGGTCCCGCTCTGGTAGTCACGGAGTAAAGACACAGAATAGCCTATTATAAAGGTTTGAGTCTGAAATACCAATGGGTGACCATTTCCCAGCCCTGCTGGAGGTTAATTCATAACCAGATATCGGGTGACCCACTGCCCAGCCCTGCTGGAGGGTAAACCCTAATACATCATCCGGTGACCCACTTCCTAGCCCCACTGGAGGGTAGACCTTAATACATCATCAGGAGACCCACTGCCCAGCCCTACTGGAGGGTAAACCCTAATACATCATCTGGTGACCCACTACCCACCCCCGCTGGACGGTAGTCCATAATACATCATCAAGCGACCCACTGCCCAGCCCCGCTGGAGGGTAGACCTGGAATAAGTCAACAGGCGACCCACTACCTAGCCTTGCTGGAGGGTAGACCTGGAACTAGACGTCGGGTGACCCACTGCCCAGCCCTGCTGGAGGGTAGACCCTAAGAAGTCATCAGGTGACCCACTACCCAGTCTCTGCTGGAGGGTAGACCCTAAGTTCGTTGGGTGACCCCCTGCCCAGTCACTGCTGGAGGGTACACCCTATGTGCATCGGGTCACCCACTGCCCAGTATCTACTGGAGGGTAAACCCTAGAAGTCAGTGAGCAACCCACTGCCCAGCCCTGCTGGAGGGTAAACCCAAAGAAGTCAATGAGTAACCCACTGGCCAGCCCCACTGGAGGGTAAAAATCAGAACTGATCTGGCCATCTCTACTGGAGGGTAAACCACTGGCCAACCGAACACGTAGTGGGTATCGTGCAACCACCCAACTCCATCACAACTCACCCAAAGGGTTTCAACACCTCTTCCATCACTAAGTGTCACTAGAACTGCTACCGGCCGATCCATTGAGAATGAAACTAGGGGGAGACCACTCAACCCTACTAGTCAAACAAACGAGCACAGAGGGACCCTCTATGTCGCGAGAGGTCAAAGTACGCAAAGCAGAACACGGCACGCACCTGGGACCCACATGACATGTGTCCACAAGTTAAACCCAACCAAGCGCACAAAAATCTCAGGTACAAAACCACACGTACCTCCGTGCACTCCCGTATACTCCCAGAGTATACCTCACATTCAGCCCAAGGGCTATCGTGTACACGACAACCAACGTCAATGCGAATGCATGACGTAACATCTCCAACATTCCGCCTCAACGACTGGGGCATGACCAACCACATCTATTCAAGAATTACTTCACTCACAGGGAGTGCACGCGATCACACGCCAAGGGTCCGCTACGAACACGGTAGAAGAACCGCCCCCTGGGCACCTTCAGATTTCCAAATTTAATAAGTTCTCTTAAGAGGTTCCGCTCGACTGAACAGAGGACACAGTTGTAATCCTCGCAGAAAAACATGCGAGATAGACTACTTACTCGCCTCAAACGGATATCCGACAGAAGAGTTTCCAACACCGCCTCATGCCCGAACAGCATCCCGTGATCCCAAGCCTCAGCCCCGAAAACAGTCGGGCGCATCGCACCAAAGCGATCCCCACGGGAAAACACATCAAAAGCACTACTCACATGAGTGCAACGGATATCCAGAGAAAAAGGTTCATTCTGGCGCACCGCACACAAGCGGTGCTTCGTGGGACCCGCACCCCAGTCCTGAAACACAAAGAACGGATCGCACCATTGTGATCCTCTCAAAAAGCATACAAGGTGGACTATTCACTTGTCCAAAATGGATGCCTGATGATAGAGATGGAAAATCACCCTCAATGCCCAAACTCCCCTCATGGGGCCCGCACCAGCGTGCGGAATTAGAGCAGGCGGATTTCACCATTGCAATCCCCTCATAAAAACCTCCAGAATCGACTGCTTGCACGCCACGAACGGACGCCCAGTAAGAAAGTAGCTAAACGTTGCACGCAGCTCAAAAGACGGGCCGTGGGGCCCATTCCTCAAATTTGGCCTCAACACCGGACACCACCTTAGAAATCTCCGCCTCGGTGCCAGGGTTCCAATGCCACTGACGGCGCTTGAAACAGACGTCGGATGCGTTCGCGCCGTCCAAAACAACAATTCCCGGGATAACGTCAATCCCCTTGACGTACGTGTCGTGCCACTGAGGCCCCAGTCTCGGGAATTATAATTGCCTGGGACTGTTTCAGAAATTTCTTCTTGACACGAGATCCACGCTGCCGCAGATGGTGCTCAAAACGTACGCCCGTAGCCCAAAATACAGGCGTCCAATGATTTTAAAATGGGGGGAAACCCCCTTGGGCCGAACCAGCCCAGTCCGTCCAGTCCGCCCTGCTCGGGCCGGCCCAGTCCGACCGGTCGGCCCCGCTCGTGACGGCCCGCTCCGGATGGCCCGCTTGGACCGCGGTTCAGCCGGACCCGCAAGGCTCACGCCCGCGCGCCGCGTGGGTGCCTCCTCCCCCGACCGGCTGACAGGGCCGGTCGCGTCCACGCGGAGACCCGCGTCACGCGGGTCTCGGTCGCCGCGCCTGGGTCGCAAGCCGCGACCCCGTCCCGCCGTCATGCCAGCCAGCATCGACAACCCCTCACGCTCCCTCGCCCGCGGCCACTCGCCGTCGCCCCCAGTGCCCGCTACCTCTCGTCGTCGCACCGGAGCACCCCAGACCACCGCGTTGCCGCCGCACCGGAGCTCCCCGAACCACCGCGCTGCCGTCACAAATCTCCAAAACCCGCAAACATCGGAGTGTGTTTGTGATCAACTCCGAACACGGATTTTAATTCTGAAAGAAGTGATGGAAAGATCCTAAATTATACTACACATCCATGGGTTTTGTTTGAAGATCAAACAACAAATCAAGGATATAATTTAGGATCAAAAAGGTGCTGGAAGGAAAAACGCAACAAAACCCTACCACGTGGGCGTTGCCCGAAGCTTCACCGCCGAACCGCCGCCTTGACGGAGTTGCCTCGCTGGAACCGCCTCGCCGGAGTGGAGGAGGAGAGGATGGAGGAGGAGCTCCTGACAGGAGATGAAGAAAGGGGGAGAGAGGGGTGGGGGGGGGGGGGTTAGTGTTTAAATAGAAACGCACTTAACTACTCGCCCGCCGGCCCGAACCCGAACCTCTGGCGAGGATGAGGTTAAGAATCCCCTAGGCCAAACAACACCTCCTGAGAAAAATGGAGGTCTCGGATTTTTAGTCCGAGTCTCCATTCAAAAGTTACAATTCCCATGCCCGAGGCTGCCAAATTATGAAAACGCCCCAGGGGCCATTTTTCACAGATGGCCCGCGCCCGCGGAAATCATACCCCTCCTAGTGTAAACGACATGCTCCGAACTCAACGGTGCCCTCGGTTTTCCAATACAAGCCACCGTTTAAGAGATAATCATGTTTTAACAATTAAACGAATTAATTAAATAATTTAATTATCTGTCTAACGTTCTGAAAGCGGGCGAGGGGTCCACACGTCATGTGCCGACAAGTTTTATGTCGTTCCTATGGTAAACACCCCATTACGGACCCATCCGTACACTCAGATCTCTGATCTGGATCACTATTCAGGATTTATCCCATTTATTTGGTGATTCCAGTGTGAACGCACTGAAAATTTTATTCCGGCCACTCTGGGGCTCGGAATCACATTTCGTCTGAGGGCGCTGCACTGGAATATCATCAAGAATATTCCAAAGTCTGTCACAGCAAAAACTGGGTTCTTACATCATTCCCTCCTTCAATATTTTCATCCCCAAAAATCGAAACTAGGGAACAACTCAGGGTACTAAGCCCACACCTGGCTCTCCTGTACCCAGAAGAACTCATGCACATTCTATGTCACCACACATAGACCAAAAGATTTGATCTGTTCAAGTGATGTCAGCCCATGCCGATGTCGTGCATAGGAGCACACACACTTCTTCTTAGGTGAGTCACGTGGGAGATGTCGTGCACCCACTCAAGACTTAGGGGTTAGGGAAAGGCGGTAGACTACCTCACCATCCCTTTGCACAGTCTCAAATTACCCTAAGTCTCTTGGGGGTAACTAACCTCCCCGACCGAACCTATATGTCGCACGCCACGACTGGAATCACCGCCCGCACCTGGAAGAAGGCCAGGTGATTCCCTCATTCAGAATATCCAAATGGTGAAACACCCAAAGATATATGGTTACATGAGATTTCACAGTCGATGTCTCCCGACCAAGACTCTCGTACATGCTCAAAAGCGAAGGATTCAACACCATTGACTAAAGAAAAAGTTCCCACGCCTTTTACCATACCCTCACAGGGTTACACCGATGGCCCGCGTCACCCTGGTAATACCTAAAGCAAGGAGAAGGGAGGAAAACATTCCACACACAGAGTCTAACAATTCTATTGCAAAAAGTAGAAGAGCTGTAGAGTGTACCTTTTATCACCTCATGCTCTTCCGAATCGTAGACATCCAAAGCTCGCGGTTGCCCGTGGTCCCAAATGTTATCTCCCGGATCCCGAAGTTGACTGCCTAGTGGTGATGGGAAGATCTCATAAAGCCGTCCCCCACCACCAGATCCTCTCTCTCCTCTGCTAGCACCACCTCTCTGGGTACTACTCCGATCACGGAACTGCCTCCGTCCTGGTGGTGCACCTGCTGCCTATCTGAAGCTCTCTACATGCCTGGTCGGGCAGTCCCATGCCAGGTGACCTCGCCCGTCACAAGAATAGCACCGACTATCTTTTTGGGATGCACTGGTTCCCTCCAGTGCCACTGTGGTGCACGAACACACCCCTGAGTCTGGATTTCAGAAAGCCACTTGCGTCGAGGTCCTTCTTGCTGATGCTTGCAAGCTGCGACAGACGTCTCGCCTCCAACGAGCCTGCTGCCACCACCAACTCTAGAATGTGACAGGAATCTCTCTGTCACTAGCGCCTGCTCTAGCACCCCGATATATGTGGAAATTCCCAAGGGTACTATGACAACACGAATCTCTCAGCAGAAACCCTGCTCAAACTTCCGTGCTCGGATGTTGTCATCATCGAACAAGTCCGGGTAAAAGCGTGCAAGGTCTGAAAAACTATCAGCGTACTCGGACACCATCATCCCTCCCTACTGAAACTATAGGAGATCCTGAATCTGAACGGAGCGCAAGCAGGAGTGGAATAAATCCTCACGGATCAAGAACTGAAAGTCGCCCCATGAAAGCGACGAATCGCCCACAAACTGAGTCACCGGACTCCTCCAACGCCAAGATGCTCCACGAAAAAAGTCGGCTTCCAAATCCACCGTAAGATTTGCCGGCGTCTGCACAAGCCTGAAATGGAGAACCACTGTCTCTATCCAAACCTCTGCTGCCTGAGGGTCTGGCTCACCACCGAACCTCAGCAGTCTCTGCTACTGGAACTCATAGAGCGCGCTCAACATGCGCTAAAGCTCAGCCTGCTCTACTGAAGCTATCTACTGCTCAACAGGTGGGGGCTTTGCTACCAGCCCACCTAGAGAAAGGGGCTCACATGATGGGTCCTAGACTATGGCCTTGTAGCTCGCAGGGTCATCGTCACGAACCAAAGCTGGTATCCTGGCTGGCTGTCTTCGCGGAGATATCTGGAATATTATCAAGGAGTTTCGCGGTCAGATGAGCATATATGTATATACAAATCACAACAACGATGGGGAGATAACTCAAGAGGGACAATCAAAGACTCAATTCTATGTGATGCACAAACAAATTTTCCCTACAACAAGTGTCTCAGCATGCTGAGTCGACAAGCGGGTTATCAAGGTCTTGGTGAATGGATACGTCGGGCACCGCACCATCACTGGACTCCCTAGCCTGAGAGCCTCTCTCGAGACACGTTAATACCATTTCCCTAAATCCCAACCAATTCCATTTATTTTAGGGACGTCCAAACAGCGTCCCACGGAACGAACCACCTTTTATACCAACTTTTCATGACCCGACCCTACCCGGGCTCGAGCCACAACTACCCCAAGCCTGCCTCCATAGGCCAGGGGATGACGACTAGTGCCGAAGGCCCAAAAACACGAGGAGGCCTTTGCCTAACTACATGTACACGCACACACGCAGCACACTCGATAAAAAAGTGAAGAGTAAAAGAAAAGACAAGTAAAGAAAAAGGGAAACTGCTATATATAAACCACAAAGTGTATCGACCTCTACAAGTAAAATGAAAGATAAAGGTACACTGAAAAGTAAAGGGGCAAAACACGCACCAATTCAGAAAAGTTCCACAACCTGGCAACATGTAATCAAAAGAAAAACAACTGGAAGGGTCCCCCACCTGGAACCCGACTCCGACCACCAAACACAGTCTAAGCTCCCAAGCTCCTAAGATCCTCTGACGTCATGACCAACCTGTCAGTCGTCTGGAAGGGCACACCAAGTAGGAGCAAAGCCCAAGCAGGGGTGAGAATAAAAATACTCAGTAGGATACCCTGAAGGCTCGAGGGAGAAACAAAGTAGGTACTGAAGGGTGAGTAGTAGAGCGAATATGAAAAGTAAAGGAGTACAACAAGGGGTATAGTCGAGTAATAGTACAGTGTCCAGCTCAACCCAACAAGAGGGAAGGAGGTAGACTCGTCTAGACACAAGGAGCTGGAAACAGTGAGAAGATGAACATCCTGTCGAGTCTTCGCTACCTATAGCAGGAGAGTAGACTCGTCCAACCACGAGAAGCTATAGAAGGAAAGAACGTGGCATAAACCGTGCGTCTTCACCTCTCCGGGAAGGAGAGTAACCAAACCCAAGAAGTGGATACTGAAACAAGGTATATACATATTCATATGCTCTAATAAGAAGCCCGGACAAGATCGTAAGGGGATCTCCATCCCGTAGCTCAGACCAAGAAAATGAGTAGCCAACAGTCCCTGAAGAAAACACCATCAATGCCCAACATCCCGCACGTCTGCCCCGAACCGCAAGCCAAGATGCTCAATCACCGCACCTTGACACTATCCGCTTTGGGCATCACTGACTCGCCCGCATAGTTTTAGATCACCTCTCAAGAATGCGTCTCAGTGGGGAAAGTGATCATCGTACTTGAGAGTTCTAGGGAAAGTCAAACCACACCTCGTCACTGCCCTACAGTTGAGAGGTCTTCTCAAAGTCAGAGTCATCACCTCACTGACCCGTAAAAACAAGGGTCCCGCTCTGGTAGTCACGGAGTAAAGCCACAGACTATCCTAGTGTAAAGGGCTGAGTCTGAAATACCAACAGGTGACATACTGCCCAGCCCTGCTGGAGGGTAATTCATAACCGGATATCGGGTGACCCACTACCCAGCCCTGCAGGAGGGTAAACCCTAATACATCATCCGGTGACCCACTTCCTAGCCCCGCTGGAGGGTAGACCTTAATACATCATCGGGCGACCCATTGCCCAGCCCTACTAGAGTGTAAACCCTAATACATCATCCGGAGACCCACTGCCCAGCCCCGCTGGAGGGTAGACCTTAATACATCATCAGGCGACCCACTACCCAGCCCCGCTGGAGGGTAGGCCTGGAATAAGACGACAGGTGACCCACTGCCCAGCCTTGCTGGAGGGTAGACCTGAAACTAGATGTCGGGAGACCCACTGCCCAGCCCTGCTGGAGGGTAGACCCTAAGAGGTCATCAGGTGACCCACTGCCCAGTCTCTGCTGGAGGGTAGACCCTAAGTGTGTCGGGTGACCCACTGCCCAGTCTCTGCTGGAGGGTAAATCCTAATAGCATCGGGTGACCACTACCCAGTCTCTACTGTAGGTTAAACACTAGAAGTCAGTGAGAAACCCACAACCCTGCCCTACTGTAGGGTAAACCCGAAGAATTCGATGAGTAACCCACATCCAAGCCCCGCTAGAGGGTAAAACTCAGAACTACTTTGGCCATCTCTACTAGATGGTACACCACTAGCCAACCGAACACGTAGTGGGTATCACGCAACCTCCCAACTCCAGCACAACTCACCCAAAGGGGTTCAGCACCTGTTCCATCCCTAGGTGTCACTAGCATTGCAACCGACTGATCCATTGAGAACGTAACTAGGGGGAGACCACATAGCTCTGCTGGTCAAACAAACGAGCACAGAGGGACCCTCTACGTCATGAGAGGTCAAATTATGCAAAGCAGAACACGACACGCACCTGGGGCCCACACGACGTGTGGCCCCAAGTTAACCCCAACCAAGCGCACAAACGTCTCAGGTACAAACCGCATGTACCTCAAAGCGCTCTCGTATACTCCCAGAGTATACCTCACTCTCAGCCCAAGGGCTATCGTGAACACGACACCCAACATCAACGCGAAGTCTTGACGTAACATCTCCATCTTTCTGCCTCAACGACTGGGGCACAACCAACCACATCTATTCAAGCATTACATCACTCACAGGGAGTTCACGTGATCACCCGCCAAGGGTCCACTACAAACACAGTAGAAGAACTGCCCCCGAGGCACCTTCAGGTTTCCATATTTAATAAGTTTGTGTAAGAGGTTACGTTAGCCCGAACAGATCACACCATTGTAATCCTTGTGAAAAAACATGTGAGATAGACTACTTACTCTCCTCAAACATATATCCGATAGAAAAGTTTCCAACACCGCCTCACGCCCGAATGACGTCTCATGATCCCGATCCTTGGCCCCTAAAACAGTCGGGCGCATCGCACCAATGCGATCCCCTCGGGAAAACACGTCAAAAGCACTAATCACATGAGTGAAACAGATATTCGGAGAAAAAGGTGCATTCCAGCGCACTGCACACGAGCGGTGCTTCGTGGGACCCGCAAGCCGGTCCCGAAACACAACGAACAGATCGCACCATTGTGATCCACTTGAAAAAGCACACAAGGTGGACTATTCACTTTTCCAAAATGGTCACTCGGTGATAGAGATGGAAATTCACCATCAACGCCCAAACTTCTCCCGCGGGGCCCTCACTAGTGTGCGGAATTAGAGCGGGCGGATTGCACCATTGCAATCCCCTCAGAAAAACCTCTAGAATCGACTGCTCGCATGCCCCGAACAGACGCCTGGTGAGAAAGTTGCTAAACGCTGCACACAACTCAAAAGATGGGCCGTGTGGCCCACACCTCAACTTTGGCCTCAACACCTGAAACCACCCTAGAAAGATTCGAATCGGTGCCAGGGATCCAACGCCACTGACGGTGCTCGAAACGGACATCGAATGCATCCGCGCCGTCCAAAACAAGAATTCCCGGGATAACATTAATCCCCTTGACGTATGTGTCGCGCCACTGAGGCCCCCGTCTCAAGAATTATAATTTCCCGGGACCATTTCAAAAACACCATCTTGACACGACCACCACGCTTCCATAGAGGGCACTCAAAACAGACACCCGTAGCCCGAAATACGGGCGTCCAAAGATTTTAAAAAGGGGGAAGCCCCCTTGGGCCGGACCGGCCCTGTCCGGCCGGTCCGCCCCGCTCGGGCCGTGGCCCACCTAGACCAGCGAGGCTCTCACCCACATGCTGTGTGGGCACCTCTTCCACCGACCGGCCGACAGGGCCGGTCACGTCTACGCGGAGACCCGCGTCACACGGGTCTCGGTCGCCGCGCAGGGGTTGCACGGCGCGACCCCGTCCCCCCGTCGTGCCAGCCAGCGCCGATGGCCCCTCGCGCTCCCTCGCCCGCGACCACTCGTCGTCGCCCCCAGCGACCGCTGCCGCTCGTCACCGCACCAGAGCTCCCCAGACCACCGTGCTGCCACCGCAAATCTCCAAAACCCACAAACTTCGGCGGGTGTTTGCGATCGTCTCCGAACTCGGATTTTCATTCTGAAAGAAGCAAGGGGATGATCCTAAATTATACTACAAATCCGTGGGTTTTTTTCGATGATAAAACAACAAATCTAGGATATAATTTAGGCTCAAAGGAGGTGTGGGACGGAAAAACGCAACAAACCCCTACCTTGTGGGCGTTGCCCGAAGCTTCACCGCCGAACCGCCGCCTTGCCGGAGTTTCCTCGCCGGAACTGCCTCGCCGGAGTGGAGGAGGAGAGGATGGAGGAGGAGCTCCTGCCAAGAGATGAAGAAAGGGGGAGAGAGGGGTGGGGGGTTGTGTTTAAATAGAAACGCACTTAACCACCTGCCCGTCGGCCCGAACCTGAACCTCCAGCGGGGTCGAGGTTAAGAATCCTCTAGGACAAACACAACCTCCCATGCACAATGGCGGTCTCATAATTTTAATCCAATTCCCTGTTCAAAAGTTACAACACCCACGCCCGAGGCTGCCACATTACGAAAACGCCCCCGGGGCCATTTTTCACAGACGGACCGCGCCCACGAAACTCATACCCCTCCTAGGGTAAACGGCACGATCCAAACTCAACGGTGCCCACGGTTTTCCAATCCGAGCCACCGTTTAAGAGATACTCGAGTTTTAACAATTAAATGAATTAATTAATTAATTTAATTATCCGTCTAACGTTCCGAAAGCGGGCGAGGGGTCCACATGTCCGGTGCCGACAAGTTTTATGTCATTCCTAGGGTAAAGACCCCATTCCGGACCCATCCGTACACTCAGATCTCTAATCCAGATCATCGTTCAAGAGTTATCCAATTTATTTGGCCGTTCCAGTGTGAATGCACTGAAAATTTAATTCCGGCCACTCCGGGGCATGGAATCACTCACCGTCTGAGGGTGCTGCACAGGAATATCATCAAGAATATTCTAATGTATTTCACAGAAAAAACTGGGTTCTTACACCCATAGAGGATGGGATATACATGGAATTCGTGACAGTACCTCCACATACATCCAGAGGTCATGACTCGATTTGGGTGATCGTTGATCGACTCACCAAGTCATCCCACTTCTTACCAATCAGAGAGTAGGGTTCAGTAGAGTGCTTGGGACACCTATATGTGTAGGAGATTGTGCAGTTACATGGAGTACCCTCGAGGATTGTCTCTGATTGTGATGCACGTTTTACTTCCCGACTATGGAAGAGGTTTCAGGAGGCTTTTGGGACGCAAATTCGTTTGAGCACCGCCTTCCATCCCTAGACAGATAGCCAGACTGAGTGGACCATTTAGACCCTCGAGGACATGCTCTGTGCATACATCCTCGACTTTGGTCGTAGCTGGGAGTATCATTTTCCTTTGGTGGAGTTTTCATACAGCAACAGCTCTCACTCCACCATTAGGATGGAACCTTTTGAGGTGTTGTACGTGCGACCTTGCAGATCACCTTTGTGCTGGACTGACCAAGGGGAGTCAGCACTCGTGGGACCAAAGATGGTACATGATACCATAGAGAAGGCGAAGATCATCCAAGAGTGGATGAAGACTACATAGAGCAGGCATAAGTCTTATGATGATAGGAGACGAAGACCTCTAGATTTCGAGGATGGCGACCACATATTTCTATGGGTCTCACCTCGACGAGGTTTGCAGAGATTAGGCTGAGGTGGAAAGTTATCTATGAGGTTCATCGGACCCTTCTAGGTCTTCAACAGAGTTGGTGAGGTGGCTTATCACTTAGCACTTCCACCTCAGTTGCACCGGGTGAACGACGTCTTCCACGTATCCCAGCTGAGGAGATACGTGCATGAACCATCCCATGTCATTGACTATAGAGATCTGGACATTGGAGATGGGGTGAATTTTAAAAAGGTTCCTATTGAGATTGAGGATTGAAAGGAGTGGGTCCCTCATGGGAGGTTGATACCTCTGGTGCGCGTTCGTTGGAAGCACGGGAACCTCCAGGAGGGCACATGAGAGGGGGAGGCTCAGATGCGTGCTCAGTACCCACACTTTTTTACCTAGTTTTGAGTTGTTTCTTATGCGGACGTAGAGCCCTGAGAAGGGGAGAATGTAAATATCCAAAATTTCAATGTAATTTTTTTTAAATATATGGGAATTTTAAGAGTTTGAAAAAATTTAAGGCATGTGATTCCGAGGCCCGGAGTGCCTGGAATGAATTTATGAACATTATTTCAGGTACGTTCAGAAAATGTGCGAGCGGGTTTTTCTAACTTTTGAACTGGTTCTCGGAATTGAAATTTGAGGGCATCGTTGAACTCATGGCGCCGATATTCGCTTAAGGAAACTTTCACCTCGAAGACAGTTGGTCGAGGGTGAAAGATAGTATTTGGGTTTTTCGTGAAAGAATAAAATAAAAATAAAAATGTGTAACATTTTATTTTTTTATGAAACACCCATGTGAATGTTGAGAGGTTATAGAAGTGGGGACCACCAGAATTAAACCTCCCATGAGAGGTTATAGTGATGGGGACCACCTGAACTAACTTCCCATGAGAGGTTAGGGTGGTGGGGACCACCCGAGGCTAAACCCCCTTGAACTCCCTCATAAGTGTGGGGAAGCCTCTTAAACTTCCCCCACTTAAGTGGTTCTACCCCGTTTAATTTATTATGCCAACCTATGTAATTAATTAATTCAATTTGAAATTGTGCCAACAATTAAAAATGGGGGGAACACAACAGTATTGGCTACTTAGAATTTTTGGTGGGATTGGGGAGAGAAGGACTTGGATAAACTTATTCTCACCAATGAAGAACGCTCCTACCAAAGAAGAACGACCACCGGAGATAGAAGAATGAGGAAACCAGTCCCAATCCGGATCAAAAGCACATTGAGGAGGAAAAAAACGTAGGACGTCTTCAATGACCGTCCTTCACTCCTCTTCGACGACAAAAAATGAACGAGGTAGGGTGGTTGTTTGATTTTTATTTTCCTTTCCCATTCTTGATAATTCTTTGTAATACAAGAATGAATTATAGCTGCTTGCTACCACTTTAACGCAGAGTGTGCGGGCCAAACAAACATGGACCGTCCTCTCTGCAAACCTTGTGATTAATTGTTGATCACGATGGAGGAACGACTACCAACACCGGAGGGGCACAAGAATGGCTGTCGACACCACTACCGGCCGCGACGATGGAAACAGCCCATGGTGCCAACCTGTGGCCCTGTCGCGCCCCTCGCGACCCCGCCTCATGCCCCTGTATCCCCGCCACCTACGGCCCCATTACGCCGCCCCTGCGGCACCCTTCACGGCTGAGCCGCCCCGTGACCTTGGGCCGTCTGCGACCGAACCGCTCTGAGGCCCTCACGGCCTACCGGACCGGGATGCCCAGCACGAGCGAGGCCGGACCCAGCGGGTCGGGCCGGGTCAGCCTACGCTGGGTCAGGCCAGGTCGGTCAGACCGGGTCGGACCGGACCCGAGCCCCCTACGACCCATTTACTCTCTTTTGGCCATAACATTGGCACCAGCGTCCGTTTGACGAACCGTAAATAGCGCTGGAAACCATGGAGAGAGACAGTCCCTTTCAGTATACCCCACTGGAGTTTTTGATTGAGATGTGGGTACATTTAGGTTGGATTGAGCACGAATCCAACCGGGCCCCCAAGACTAAAAGGCTAATAACTCACAGACCGGGCGTCCGAATGACGCACCGTCTAATGCGTTGAGACCCCTTTGGTGTGGCGGTTCTTTGAGATACTTAATTGTGGGACTTCTTTGAAGTTGTAATATCAACCTGTGGCTTGTGGAGTGGAACCTCCTGATGACAAGTGAGTGCAGTGCAGGAACCCTGTAGTTGGATGTGACGTGAAGAATGATTAGCGATCCTATGTGGGTCACCACCGAGTGATCCTGTGTGGGTCAGCACCGAGAGATCCTGTATGGGTCAGCACCGAGCGATCCTGTGTGGGTCATCATCTAGCGATCATGTGTGGGTCAGCAGCTAGGGATCCTGTGTGGGTCAGCACCTAGCGATCCTATGTGGGTCAGCATCTAGAGATCCAGTGTGAGTCAGCACCGAGCGATCCTATGTGAGTCAGCACTGAGTGATCCTATGTGGGTCTGTCTCTTAACGTATTAAGATGATTCAATAGTTATAAGTAATCATCATTACTATCATTCCTAAGTTATACCTGGTTTGATATGAGTCTCTACCTATGTGGTACTTTCCATCGTGGTAATAACTTGGTGGTATTCTTCTGTGTGGCATACCTGTGTGAGTCAGCACCGAGCGATCCTATGTTGGACTCTCTATTTTCCTAATGATTGATATGGGTTTAATTGATAACCTAGCTATATGTATGGGCATATACATAAGTAGGGTTATCAGTTGTTTCACTCTTTGTGGTTTATCCTTTGTGGATTTTGTGAGACCTTGAGGATCTCGGGGTCCCTACTGACTGTCGTTATACACACCCCTACACGGGCTATGCCCGCACCCCATTGTGTTTGGTGTAGACAACGGACAATGATGATTGAGGTCAAGATTACCTAGACTAGACGGTGCCCAGAGCTGGACCATACCGCATGTCAGTACACAGAAGAGGCGGGCGGATGTGGAGTGTTGAGGAGGCGATATGTACCAACCCTTCCGGTAGGAACCTTCGAGGACGACCCAGTAGCCTCCTTTTCTCTTTCTTTAGTTGTATTGTATTTCAGTTGTACTTGTACCTTTACTATTGGGCTTTTATTTCAGCCCCTTTTACTTTCAACACTCTTTTGGTTGTATAGTTTTCTTGTGTTCGTATCTTATTGTGTGCTTGGTTACGTGAGTTTATAGGTTATAAAGGAAATACCTTCCTAGTTTTAGGAAATACGCCTTTTGGTGCTGGTCACCTACCCCTGTCCTATAAAAGGTAGGCTTGGAGTAGTCATTGCATGGGCCCCAGGGGACGGGTCGTGACACATTAAACATATGATTATAGAAAATTTGTAAGGTTAGCCAAATAACCCTGTAAATCATTGGACATGTATTATTAGGGTGCATTCTCCTTATCCTTTCCTTGAGGTTTAGTATGGAATCATATTCTACTCATAAGAAAATGATCCCTTTAACAATACTTCTTGGATAGAGTTTTTGGAATCCCTCTGTGAAGATAAGAGTGAGATCCTCTATTCACATTTGTGCCCTAAGTAGAGTTTTTGGTATTGTCGTGACCAACATTACATGGGATCCAATCCTATACATGGTGGGTTAATTCGAATTATGTTTTTGGTATCACCCCATGTCCTTGGATGTGATCCTCATCTATGTATCGTATTCTCTTTGAACTACTAGTATGTACTTCTAATGGTGAGACCCGAAGAACATTACCTCTTGAAGGGATTTTATCAATGCTATCAGACTCAAGAGTGTGTTATCCTAAATGAGTGCTATGATGAACCTTCAAGATGGAATCTAAGGCTGGTATAATACAATTGTGACTTACTTTTAGACTATGTGTCTTTGCTGAGTATATATGGATATTATTATTATACATGTTGTAGACATATACCTATGTAGAGAAGACTGTATATACTTTGTTGTATGTTTTGTGGTTTCAGGGTGTCCTTATAATTATTGTTATACTCATTCCTACATGGTGTTTTCACACACGTGTTGTGTCTTGTATAGACGATCATACTTTTGGCAGAGTCCTTGAAAGACTAGGACTAGATGGTGCTTAGTAAGACCAGACAGAACGAGGTGTGTTCGTGTGGTAATATGATAGCAGTCCTAGTTTTCTTTCAAGATGGACCATCCCCTTATCACATCAGGTAGGGGGATGATACCATGAGATGTTTTTTTCCTATAGTAATCATGTGAAAATGGAAGGGTGCCAAACTAGGAGAAACACACATGCTGAACGAAGGCGAAATGAAGAGATGAGAGTTGCAGAGTAGGTAAAGTGGATGAGGATCTTGATAGATGGATCTATGAAGTGCATGACTGTGATTCGACCATGTAGGGAAATGTGGACCAGTACAAATCAATATGGGGAGGAGGTGGGTAGTGAAAATCCATACCAATTTCTGAGGGATGACGAGGAAACATGTGAGAGTAATTAGGGTTATTATTTATGTTTACATTTTTTTATATTTTGTAACATAGAAATTTTTGTTTCATGATGAAAAATATCTAAACCAACCTGAATGAAAATAAGATATTTTTTTAAAAAAATTTATCTTTTTTAAACTTATGATAAATAATTTTAAATAATTGGAACCTGTTGGAATCCCCTTCTTATTAAAGAAGTAAACCACTTTTTAACTATGTTGATAGAGAACCCTTACATGACTTGAAGGTCCTAAGAATTACATGGCCCAAAGGCTCAAATGATGATGCTCTAAAATCCCAAGTGAATATGGATTAGAATCCCCAAGAGATGACCTTGAAGGACCAACTGAGTAGTATTCATCACTCAATAACCATAGAATTTATACCATGTTTCCCCTTGTCATGTCGCGCCCCCAGCATTCATGCCGCAATGTACCACACAACCTTTGTTACACATGAATCTATGCATTATAATACTACCCTCCATCCCACCATGACACATCTGTCACATTGTGATAGTAAATACCACCATCCCATATTGATAAACCATTTAGTGGAGGGCTAGTAGATGGATGTCAACACACCTATCACTTATCAGAGCTTCCAATTTCCCAAAAATGTCTACATGTCATCACACAACGCTACACCAATCACATCACAATTTTCTCCCTCATCACATCACCATTCTTACCAATTTATTTCTCCTTAAATGAGCTCCCCCATAAGATAATGGAATGGAGGCCCAATGGTCCGAAGTACCAATGGCTCGTAGGCCCAAATATGTGGCCACAGGGCCCAAATCAGTTGAATAGTGCTACTGCTATAGCACCCAGATGCATCCCCTCCAACAGTGCCACCAAAATATTTCCCCACCTAGATTTATGTTTAATGTTATCAGTTAAAAAATTAATTAATTTATTAATAAGTCGAATCATTTTAACAAATATCCCTAAAATAAAATTAAATAAATGATGATTAATGATTTTGTAATGAATGAGGTAATAAAATTGATTAAAACTGAAAAGTATTTCAAAATTGAAACCTTGTTGTCAATCATAAATGAATATGTATATGAATTTTTTAATATGTTCCTTAGAAACAGTGACTTCCTTATAGTATTTTTTAATTTATTTGTAATTTTATTATCTGTATGATAAAATTGTACAACCTTTATTCAATATACTATGTATCTATACATTTGCAATTCAATTTTAGTTTATCAATATAATACAATCATATTTATATTTCTATTCATTTATATATGAATCATATTCATAATCTAAAATTTTTTTATTACATTTTCAACTATAAAAATTTCTATTTGGTCATGTACTATGAGTTTTTTTATGAAACCAACTTATATACATTGGAATTTAACTTCCACATTTTAGATTCAGATTATAATTAATTTAATAGTTTTTAGTTTGAGAATATAATATGTAATATCATTTTTTATTATCATAAATAAATTGAACTCCTTCAAAAATGTCCAAATATTTCAAAGATTAATTTCAATTCCTGAGAAACATCAAAGGAAGAATGATTTCAAAGAAGGTCAATGAGGTTGTAAAAACAATATGCTATTAATCCAGGTTTTCAAATCCACTTGAATGATATAACTTTTATTCATGTGAGATTATACATAGAATAATATCCATTATAATTATTTATTCTTATCGAAGATCAGCAAAGAAAAAAAAGTATCTCACCTTCGCTAGTAGTAAATGGGCCTTGGATCCTCATTCATAGCAAGAGGATCCCAAACTCGCTAAAGGGGTACTAGCACCTTCTTCCAAAGATAAATGAAATTTCATGTAGGAAGTGAGTTTTAATGTTTTGGATTTGGATATTGATTATCCAAGGTACACTAATAGAGGGATAATATCCGTTTTATATACTCTCTTCATTTAACAAAGAGAGTCAGGGTGTGACTTCCATCTCATGGTGTTACTTCCCTTTGATTCTTCTATTCATTGATAACTTTAATGGATGTCTCTAGTTTCAAAAGTATATAAATGGATCAATATTATTGATCTATAATAAAATAAATTATGAAGAGGATATGTGCATATGCATCAAGAACATCCCATGAAAATTCTATAGAATTCCAATCATATCGTACAACATTGGTAGTATATGGAATCCAATGCCTCTTTATGATATAATCATATCATTGTACATTTCATGCATCATATGCATGTCAATATTTACAATATAAGGTATATAAATATAAATTATTTTCCCTTTTAGTGCATTTCCAACAACCTCCCAATTATAATAAAACACCATAAGTACTTATATAACTTCACATCTCTTTGTGAGTATATCCAAGTCTTTTTTGGATACAGTTTATCAAACTCTCTTCATTTTGGAATTAACACATTATTCGATACCTAATCCTTATCCAAAGGCCTGACTATGTGACCGTGAAAGCATTATTAAAAATGATAATATATATATATATATATATATAATCCTTATTTTATAGATGTAATCAAAGAGAGGACTCTAGCAAAGAATCAATGCTTCTGAAGATGCAAAAGTGATTGGTGCAATCTCCATAAAACATAACCATATCTCAATATGAACATATCCACTAAAATACATATCATAGACATCATATATGTATACCAATATAACCCCTTTTAACATGAAATTGAGTGAACATTAAACAAAGAACAATTTAATTCTAGTATAGGTCATCTCAAACATTCATGATTATATGAAAAAGACTAAACTAATTGATGAATATATTACATATCATTCATCTTGAAGATGTGCACATCACATGTCTCTCATCCATGTAGCTAAACAGATCATATGTGATATAACTAAGCATGTCCATATATTTTCCCATTTTGATCAAATCAAGTTTTACATGTATTTTCGCAAAATATGAATGGAAAAATCCCATGTTAGTTGAGATAAAACTAATGAAATGACTATTAACACACCCAATGAACCATTGATCAGCTAATACTAAATCCTTGCCTATGAAAGGTGTCTATTTATAAATGTTCTCATTCTAGGTATATTTTCAACCTTAGGTAAAAATTATTTATAATATGCATACACCCCTATGTATATTGATGATTGTATGTATTCCAAGGGATATACTTTAGTGGGTCAGTCCAAATAATATGTCTCCACTTATTTTCTCATGAGTATACTACTCATGCTAATATTAACATATCATCAGAACCCATAACACTCTATGATAATAATCAATTAGGGACAAGTCAAATTCATACTTAAAGGGGATATTATAATTTCACTATTTATATAAAGTAAATTAAAATACACATGAATGAATGATAATAAGATATTTAATTTATTATAAAATAATGATACATTATACAACCATTAAATCAATATATTATGTATCACATACCAAAATAATCAGTATGACATTTGTAACTCTCTAACTGCAGTATCTCAGACCCAGTGGTTATCTTAATAAATTGGCACAAAATATATGATATCTCATCCCAAAGGATCCAATAGGTTATCATTATTGGAAAATAATATTTATACATGATTTTAACATTACATTTGAAAACATGAAATATAACTTAAAATTATAGTGATAACATATTATTTCTTCTATTATATCCCTAGTATCGTTCATAGATCCCTTATTAGTATCCTGGGGAACAGAAAACATAATAAAGGGTGAGTTCAAATGCCCACTAAGAGAAAGATTACAATAGACGATATCACATAATAAATAAATCATGGATAATTTGGATGAGATAAACAATAATAAAATATTATATATAACTAATATCATAAAATAAGAATATACCTATGGATGAAATAATAACATAAATAATCACATGGATAACAATAAATAGTTTTATAATGATAGAATGCATATTTTTCCTCCACATATATTTTATTAAAATTATTTTATAGATGTATTTAAATAGAAATAAATGAATTATAAAGGAAATTTTATTTGTCCTTTTAATTTATTTGAATGGTTTTTAAATGAATATTTTTATGTGTTTTATACAAAATGATTTGACTTTCTTAAAAAAAAGAAAAAAGTAATGTCCTATTTTTACATATATGATGTCAAAAAAATTTACCACGACTATAAATGTTAGATAGATTTATTTATAATATTAAATTTTTTATTTAAATAAAAAAAATTTCCATCTTTTTGGGTATTTCCATTTTTCAAAAATGGTTTTTAGAGGACAGTTATTTCAATATGTGAAAATTATATTCCAAATGTCTTCAAATGTGTTTTCAAGGGATTTATGATGAAAATTTGAATGCTTAAAAAAATTTATTCATGATATGGTACATGATTATTATAAATGATGACTAGTGATCCCGATGCAATTTATATGTTGGGTGATCTGGATACATATTATACAGTTGGTGAGCCTGATATTGCTCTCTAATGCATCGAGTATTGTTATTTATGTTCAAAGTAAATAAGGGGTGTTTTAACCAGGGTGGTTTATCCTATATATTTAACCAGGATCTAGTTATTTATGAAAATAGTGAGAATATGATATAAATATGATGATATAATATACCTATAAGGGTTTTCTATTTCTTACAATGGGTCTCTAAAGGATTTTCTTTGAACTAGAATTTTTTTCCATGTGGATACGATTTATTTTATTGACTCAAAGAATAATGTGAAAAATGTAAACAATTCATGAGTTTTTATGTTTTTAACTAGACTAATGATTTTATTTACATTATATGCTTTAATGATATTTTTGTTCTCAGCCCATATTTTCAATTATTTTTCACAGTGTTTAAGGATGAGTTGGAAAAAAGAAAAAATAAACTTGAAAGTCTTGGTGATTTGTTATGAAAAGAAAACATGTTTCATTTTAAATGTTTTATATTGTGTAAAAAATGGACACCAAGAGGAAGTCTCTTCTTATAATATATGAATTTATTATGTATTTTTGATGATCTAATTATCTAAAACTATAAACTTAAAAGATCATGGGAAAATAAGGAAGTGAAATCCTTGTTATAAGTCATGTAATTTGGGGTTGATTATGAAACAACTTCTTACAGTTGGTATCAAAGTAGGATTTAGATAATTTTAGAGTTTAGAAAATAAAATAAAAACCATCAAAGATTCTAATTTATGGTTATGTTGATATGATATAACATTTGAAGATCACCATGTTTCTTTATTTATTCTATGTATCTTCAGAATGGTTTTCCACATAGGAAACAAGAAAGCTAAAGTAGGAAAGTATCAAGTGGAAAATATTCTTCCAAATTAGAAAAATGGAAAGGTTATAACTGGAACTAAATAGTTTGTTGCTATGATGGATCAGTTGATACAGACGATAAATGGTGGTTGCATTGATGTTAGATGGAAACTAGATTTACCAAAGAGGAACATGTCCATTATAGAGAATTTTATGAAACAAAACCCTCTAGATTTCAATGGAACCTAAATTCTAGTGGTATCTGAAGTATGAATCAATATTTTGGAAAAGATATTTTATGTCATGGGATATTCATAATGTCAAAAGGTAACTCTTTCCTTTTATCATTTTGAAGGTAAAGACAATCGATGGTGGTCAATGTTTAGGAATACCAAGGAAAGATAAGAGCTCAAGGTAATGGAATAGAATGTATTTTAGAATATTTTCCAAGATAAATAATTACTTAAGGTTGTTGAAATCAATATGGATAAACAATTCCTGTAATTGAAGAAAAAATAGGAGGGGTTAGTTTACTTATATGAAGTAAATTTTACTCGATTGGTCGAGTATGCACTATATTGTATTTGGGATCTTGAAATTAAAATTAATATATTTTACATTTGATTGAATCCAATATATCAAAGAGATTTGGTCTCTGTAGAATTGAAAAGTTATGAGAAAATTTTTCATTGTGCTGAGAATGTATAAATAGTGTTTTCTAATGATTATCCATAATATGACATCAACGGGAAGAAACAATCAAGTTGGAAAGTAATGGAATTCTAGTCAACAAAGAAATCAAAAGGTAATCAAACCAACTATTCCAAGTGTGGAAAGATAAATTTTAGAGAATATTTATCTAGATATAGGAAATGTTACCGATGTGATATGTTTGATTATATGGCTCATAAATGCAGGAAAAGAGTCCTGATATAACCAAGAATGGTAAGATATATATCTATCCAACAATGATATGTTTCAGTTATAATGAATTGGGCTATTATGCTAGAATATGTCCAACGTTAGTCAATCAAGGTAGAAATCAATAAAATCCAAGACATAAGAGTGAAAAAAATCTTCTGGGACTACCACGATGGGCATTGGACCTTTGAACTAATTGGTTCCAAGTACATTAGTTGTTTATTTAGATTATTCCGATGATTTTTTTTGATTTAGGGTCTACATATTCGTTTATTTTTGAGAAATTCACTCATAAATTAGAAATTTCACCCCAAGAAATGGAGTCGTAATTTTGATAAAAACATATAGTGGTATGATTAAGCTGACATAAATGTATAGGAATTTTCTTATTAACGTATGTGTAAAGGATATTCCTATAAATATTATTCTTAGACCTATTGTATAATTTGATGTTATTCCAGGTATGGATTTAATTTCAAATTATCATGATAAGAAATATTTCACAGATTAAGGGGATATTTTTTTAAATGCGTTACAATTTATGTATATGAATGAATTTATACCTTTGATAAATTATTAAGTAGATGAGAAACCGATAAATGGTGGAATTGAAAGTTACATAGATCATGTTATTGAAAATAAGGAAAATGTTTAGATTAGATATGTTACAGTTATAAATGAATACCTAGATGCATTTGCTAACGATTTTCCTGGTATTATTTTTGATTTAGAGGTTGAATTTACTATTGAATTAGTTCTTGATGCTAAGATAATTTATTAACCTCCTTATAGAATGGATCAAGTAAAACTTTTGGAATTGAAAAAACAGTATAGTAGTTGCATGATAAATGTTTCATTCATCCCAGCACTTCACCTTGGGGTGATTCTATTTTATTAATTAATAAAGATTGTTCAATGAGGATTTTTATTAATAATATAGACTTTAATAAAATCACTATTAAGAATAAGTATCATATACCTCAAATTGATCATTTTTTTGATAATATACATGGAGTGTAATATTTTTTGAAGATTTATCTCAAGTTAGGGTTCATTCATTTGAAGATGAATGAGGAAGATATTCTAAAGACAATGCTTCAAACTAGATATGATCTTTATGAGTTTTTGTTTATGAACTTTGAGTTATGTAATTTCCCAACTCTATTAATGGATCTTATGAATAGATTTTTCCATAACTATTTGGAAAAGTTAGTGGTTATGTTTATTGATGATATGTTGGTATATTCTAAAAGTCATAAGGATCATGAAATATGGTTAAGGATTGTTCTATAAACATTGAAAGAAAATAAGATTATATAAAATTTATTAAATGTGAATTTTAGTTGCATCATATTTCATTCCTTGGGAATATTATTTCTAAATATGTCATAAATATTGACCTTACTAAAACTAAAGTAGTTGGAGAATGGATAAGATCTAAAAATGTTTTATAGATTCATAGTTTTCTTAGATTATTGGGAAACTACCAATTATTTGTTGAAAAATTCTCATTTATCTACCCCACAAAATAAGTTAACATGAAAATGAGTAAAATTGATCTAGATAAAAGAGTGTGATAAATGTTTCTAGACACCTAAAATAATATTGGTTAATGCTCCAATTTTGGTGATGCCATCCAAAAATAGTGTGTTTGTTATCTATAATGATGCTTCTTTGAAGGGACCTGGTTGTGTTCTGATATAGAATGATTAGGTAAATTCTTATACTTTACATCATTTGAAACATCATGCGATAAATTATCCTAAACATTATCATGAACTAGTTGCTATGGTTTTTTCTTTTAAAATATGGCGACATCATTTATGTGGAATAAAATGTGAAATATATACTAATAATAAAAGTTTTAAGTATATATTCTCTCAAAAATATTTTAACATGAGATAGAGAAGTTGAATTTAACTCATAAAAGATTATGATTACATGATTCACTACCATCCATGAAAAGAAAATAGAGTAGTTTATACTTTGAGTTGAAAAGATAAAACATCTTTAGCTATGTTGCATTTAGAACATGATCCTTTTGTTTTTGATTTGATGAATATTGACCTAGAAATTAAGTATGCAAGAACTCCCTAGGTTTTGTTTTAGGTGACAATAATGTCATTATTAACATAAAAAATTTGAAATCTCAAATGTAAGACAATGATTTTTAGAAAAAGTTAGAATTTGATAATAAGGGTAAGTTTCTTAATTTTAACATTGACATGAAAGGTGTTTTGAGATTTGGAAAAATATTATGTGTACCAACTATCTCCTATTTGAAAAAGGAATCATCAAGTGACACTCGTAGCTCTACCTTTTCTATTCATTCTAATTGTATTAATATTTATAGAGACATTTAGGAATATTTTAGGCGGGATAGAATGAAAATAGACATTGTTCACATCATGATAAAATGTTTGAGTTTTCAAAATGTTAAAGTTGAAAAATAATTAGCAAAAGGGATGCTTCAACATTTTCCAGTGCCCGAGTGAAAATGAGATAATATATCTAAGGGATTTTGTAGTTTTATTACCAAATACATCTCAAGGTAATCATGCCATTTGAGTTATTATTGTCTTATTGACAAAATATGTGAATATCCTTCCTATTCGAGATCACAGGCCTTTAGATAAACATTATAGACTTTATGTTAAATTCATAATCAGATTTTATCGAGTCCCTATTTACATTTTATCTAAATATGAACCTAGATTTACCTATTTTTTTTGGGAAATCCTTTAGAATTCAATTGGTATTAAATTAAATTTTAGTATATCTTTCCATACTCAATATGATGGGTAGTTAGAGTGAGTGATTCATACATTGAAAGATAGGCTTCGAGCATGTTAATTAAACTACCAAGGATTTTGTGATCAATATATGTATTTATTTAAATTTTATTATAATAATAGTTTTCATTCTAGTATACATATCACACCTTTTGAGGCATTATATGGAAAGAGATGTAGAACTCCATCTTGTTGTGATGAAGTTAGTGAAAGAAAGATGTTGGCACCAGATTTAATCAAATAGGTTGTTGAAAAGATGAAGATAATTCAGAATCACATGAGAGTAGCTCAGAGATAGATGAAACGTTATGCAGATAACTAGAGGAAATATCTTTCATTTGAGGTAGGTGATAATTTTTTCTTAAAGTATATCCTTGGAAAAGTGTCATGCATTTTGGTAAAAAGGGAAAGTTGTGTTCATGTTTTATTAGAACATATGAAATCCTAGAGAAAGTTAGATAAATTTCTTACTATTAGGCCTTGACTTTGATTCTATGTCATCTACATGATGTGTTTCATGTTTCATTATTGAGAAAATAAGTACAAGATGCATTTTATATCTTGAGCCCTGAAATAGTACAGTTAGAAGAGAATTATTCCTATTAGGAATAACCAATTAAATTTATTGACTATAATGAGAAAGTATTGTGGAATAAATTGATTCAGTATGTTAGGTTTTTGGATAACAATATTATTTAAAAAGCCATATGAGACTCAAAAAATGCTATGAAGGGAAAATATCCCCACTAATTTAGGAATGAGTAAAATTTTGAGGACACAATTTCCAAAAGGGGGGAGAATGTGGAAACTTGAGTAATATTAAAAATAAATAATTTTAGTGACTCATTTTAAAATCCTTTGGATTTTGTGAAATACATTTTCAAATGAATTTAGTCTTTTTGATATTTTGAATTACACCCAAGACCGAGTTTAAATGAAACATGACATACTATTAAAATATTATTATTTAATATGATATTTATCACCTAGACATTAGAATGTTGAGTATGAATAAGAATAACTAAATTAGGAAAATATCTGGTTTAAACATCTATATAAAATTAATACTTTGGTGATCAATTAATTAAAAATAAAAATAAAAGGTACTCAATAATAAAGGAAATCTTTTTATGAAAAAATATTTTTATGAAAAAAAAATAATTTTACCACAATAAATTAAACAACAAATTTTTTTTGAATTAATATAATATAATTTATATATTATATATTGAATCATATTTTTAACATTCAATTTATGTGTTTTCTACAAGAGATAAGAATAAATCCAATTTTACGCTTAAAACTGTATTTTTCTAAAAAGTAGTTTTTTCACCTTTTGCGCACTTATATTAAAAATAATATTTAACACTTTTAGAAAACATATTTTCTAAAATAAACTTAATTTCTTAAATAATAATTTTAAAATTATCTTGGAGTGAATTTTTTAGAATTATCTGAAATGATAAATTTTTCGATAAATAGTGAAAAATACTGGTTTTTATTAAGAATTTTCATTTCATTTAAATAATTTTAAAAATTTAAATTGTTTTAATATGGTTTTGAATTTAAAATTAGTTCAATTGTATAACTATTAATCCAATTTAGTTCATTATAATCAATTTCAAATTAAATTTTGATATAAAATCTTTTCAAACTTTTGAACATTTTCTCCTTCAAAAACCACTTTCTCATCGCATATGCAAGATTAATTTTAAATGAAAATTTACCAATTATTTGAATTGAATTTGGAAAAATGGATTATATATTTTTAATAATAATAATTTATATTATTTAATAATATAACCTTATTTTTTTACCATAATAAATAGTAAAAATTCTAAAAAAATCCAAGATTAAGGTGAAAATGGGTTTACGAGGGGGGTTTAAACTAAAATGATAATGTTTAAAAGTGACCCCAAACATTTAAAAAACCAATTTTATGAAAATATTGAAATATTATATCTTATAATATTGATAATGGACCATTTTGGAGCCTTGTGGCATGTGAAAAACATGGGCACATCTTTTTCTTTTCAAAAATTACAAGTGTGCCACTCACCTCACTTATAAAAGGCCACCCCTCTCATCTCCTATTCACACATTAAAAACCAATTGGATTCAAAAAATACTGATGCAAAACAATTCTTTAATTCCCTACTACCATCCTATAAGACATAATTTTTTCATGAATTCAACATATAATGACTTTTGGTGAAAACCAAAAGAAGTTGACCAAAGCAGAGATAACACCCCAAATCAAGCGTTTTATTTTATTTCATCATCAAAATATTTCAATTATTATTAAAACATGATGATATTATAACCTCATTATATTCCATATATTGAGATATTATATTAATTTCATATCCTAAATCCTTCTCCTCTTCCATCAAATGGGTCCTGAAATCATCATTCATGACTACGACGGACTACCACCTCATGAACCGATGTTATTCATTTTTTATCACCACCTCTCACAGATGGAAATAATTATGTATTTATTGTTTATATAAGATATTTATAACATTATTATATTTTTTGGTCATGAATTCACATATTACTTCTTACTTTCCATTCTATGGTGATATGATAACGTTGTATGTGTGTACAGCGGACTACCGCCCCATGAAATGATTTAATTCATTCACGCTTTAAATGGAATATAATAAGGATGATTTTAATGAATATAAGTGATATATATTACATAAAAATTAATATTTAATGGTAAAATATTATTTAAATTTATTTCCATCAACCTGTCAACAAAATGGAAACAACTTTCATGCGTACGTACAACCTACTGTCTCTATGAATGGTGTATTTCATTTTCTATCTCTAAATTTTATAGATTTATATAAATACATATATAATTAATATATATAATATTTATATAATGCTTAAAATTCTGTAGATGATATAACCATGATTAAATTAATAGGACCAAAGAAACAACAAATCAAAACATACATGAAAAAAAGCGGTTATTTCTTGAATGTGAATTTAGCATGAAATTGTTAATATATTGTTAAGAGGTCATTAATAAATAATATATAGTATGATTTATATAATTTTTCTTCTATAATATATTTATAATAATATTATATTTACTATATAAGAGGTTTGAACATGTACGAAGGAAGTTGAGACATAAGTTAAGAGATTTCTAGTCCCTCTTTTATTTCCAAGAGACATAAATTCACAAATAATTTATTTTGTGTGGTGTATATACCAAAAATTTGACATATTATATAATTAATATCGTTATTTTAATTAAATTAAAAGTTTCATTTTATGTTATTCTTTTTTTTCTGATGATCCAAAAGATTACTAAAGCAATAAGTGATTTTCATCTCACTTTTTACTTCTGTGAGGCACATGCTATATTCAACACCTATTTCTTTTATGTGGTGTATATACTACCCATGAATGTATTTTATTATTATTATTAAAAACATTATTGGGATTTACATATCCATTTATGTATTTTTCTTTCATGGGGTTTATGGTACAAATGCTACCAAAGTGATAAGGGATTTTTGTTTCATTTTTCCTACCTTGAAACATATATTATGTTATGAACCTATCCTCTTTTATAAGGTGTATATACAACCCATTTGGCATCTAATATCATGAATTTATTTATTCTCATGATATTTTAAGTTTCATTTAACATTATTCCTTCATGGGTTTTATGATTCCAAGCTACCAACATGGTCAGGGTTTTATGTTACAATCTCACTGTTTATCAGGATTTCCCTTGATTAAGTTTCCAATGATAAATTTTTATGATCCATCGCTAAATAAATTATTTATTTTTATTATACTATGTTTATGTCATAATAATAAATGTTTTACCTTAATTTTCCTATCTTTATATACTTAATAGTTCAATATAACCTTTTTAATAAAAAATATCTTTGTTTCTATCTTTAGTCGAAAACCATTGTTCTTTAAATTCCATGTTTCTTAAAATGTTTTTAATTTTTTTTTAAATTCTGAATTTTTTTTAAATATATATTTACCCATTTTTTACTTTTTAAATTTTTTTTGAAAGGAATATTCATATCATTTTCCAAGAAATTCCTATATAGCTTTTATTGAAAATGTAAAAGGAATATTTGTTTAAACATGTATGGTATGAACATAAATACACACCATCATGACCATTATTTACATTAAAGACTAATTTATATGTTTTAAAGTTTATTTTAAAAGAAAATTATTTTGAAAATGTATTATGTTTTAAAAGGTTTTTTTCAAATAAGAAATTATATTTTCCTCAAAAATTGTTTTAAATGATTTTTAAAGATTCCTTTATAAGTTTAAAAGTTTATTTTAAACAAAATGGTTTCCAAATTTTTTTGTGAATTTTTATTTTTAAAACGTTATTTTCCTCAAAAAATGTTTTAAATGATCTTTAAAAATAATTATCTGTCTCAGATGACATCCGTTGATGTTACATATGCCTTATTGGGGATATGATCCAAGGATACTATTCTTATTCATTCTCTGAATGGTTTATGCTTATGATGTCATGATGTTTATGAAACCCATTTCTATTCAATGGGTCATACAATGAGGAAGTTTTTATGAATACTTCTTCTTTTCATGGGTTATGCTCTGAATAAATGATGAAATGATTATGAAATCTGTCACTTTTCAATTGGTTGTGATATGATGAAATGCTTATGAAACCCATTTAATTTCATGGGTTATAATATGGTGATTGTTTTATGATCTTATGGAAAACATATATATGATTTTCAATATGTTACATGTGGGACCTCTATCTCCTTCTAATGAATTGGGTAATTATTTATATCTCATGAGATAACTAAGAGTTGAATAGGGATTAAACCTGATTTAGTAAGGGAATTTTTCCACTATGGTGGTCTTAAGAGTGAACCTTTACTGTTATGGTGGTTTAGGGAGTGAACCCATTTCACTATGATAGATTTTGCAGTGAGCATTGAGTACTATGGAAATGATTTTCTATACTTATTTCTACGACACAATTTTATGTCTTATGCCAACATTATTCTATCATGGATCATGTTATTTTATATCCTTATGATCCATGTATTATGAACTTCCAATATTTATTACATGACTCAATATCATGACATTTTATATACAGGGTATGGTTTTCAAATTTTATTCTCATGTTCTCATATCCTTATGCTTCTGATAAGTTGATATTTCTTTTTTTAGCCTTAGCGAGCATCTTAGCTCGCCCTTTCTTATGTTTTCTACCACTATGTTATGAAGAAATGTTTTAAGTATGGCCTGTCTATAAATATAACTTAATGGAAATATCTTTTTGGAATACATTGAATATCTTTAAGGAAATAAAAAGATATAAGATTTAGTCTCCAAAGACACTAAAACAATATGGTCCTCACGCATTTATATTTTGTGATGTAATGGGAATTCATCTAAAAAGATGTAATATTTATGTATGAGAATACTAGGTTTTTATATTATTAATATTCATTAATTAGATTTTATAAAGTGACATTCATTATAAGAATATTAGTTTTTTTAAAGTTTGAGGTTCAAAGACCTCTTTATTGATCAAGAAAGCAAAGGCGGAACATCCAAATACAAAAACAAGATCAAGTCACTCAGGAAAGAGTGCTCTTACTGTGGTGGGTTGATCTACCACCCCTACCACGAGGGGGAGGTCCTTGACGCGATTTTCCATCCTACAACCAAGGACCACCTCCATCGTCTGGAAGATCAACTTATGTAGCAGTCATCATCACCACTGTGCCAGAAACATGTTCAGAACTAGTTTCGTCCTCCTCGCTACTTCCGGATGCATGTGAATCAAAGGAGTTGGATAAACTCACCCTAGGGATAGATTTAATCTTGTCAGATGAGGATCCAGTGTGTTTCATTTCTTAAATAATAGCTTGATCTGATCCCATTGATTTTGGAGTTAATGGGTCCCCTAAAGAATCTTTTTCTGCACATGGAGTTGCAGTAACTAGGATTTGAGTACCCTTAGGTTGCAGTAGACTCTATCTGTTTTGTAGTTTTCTGGAGCTCTACAAAGATCCTACTGAGGTATAATTGTCTCCTTTTATTAATTGAATATTTTTAGCATCACAAAAATCCTTTATACCATTAGGAGAGTTTGCAATCTTATCTCTACATGCCTCTAAAATATGAACAGAATCCAGTCCATTTATGCCCCCCTTCACGTGTTTGACTCACCTCAGTTGCATTTGGATTTTCTGTGTTGTGTAGTCTTCCAAGCCCAGGGGAGTTAGTAGCCTGATTTTTATCAGCAGGACCAGCTCCCTCATATCGCTACTGCCTATTGACATGCTTTTGAAAGTTGCAGCCCAAATCCATAGGATCTCCAACTACTCTTTTTGAACCCTCGCTATGTCTGTAGGTTTGGGATATATTTGACCTTGAAGAGGTAGCATCCATTTTGGTTTTCCCTTTTCTATTCCTTGAGTAAATCACTGATTTCTCCTGCCATAACATAGCATCAACATCAGCTTGTGCTTCACACTCTTTAATATCTTGGCTATCATCAGATTCTTCAAACTCTTTTTCCTCAGCAATTCCCTTAGATATGGAATCTCTAAAAGTGAAACCACTAACAACCATTTGAGTATTCTCATCCATGCCAGCCCAAAACTGGGAGGGTTTAGTTTGGGCCTTATAAACATGACTATTATTTAGAGTAGGAACTGGCCTAGGATTCAGCAAATGAGCACAACCATTCTTCAAAGAAAGGTGATTAGTTTTTTTCAATCAAAAGAAAATAGCTATATTCTAATTATCATGTATTATATTGTCTTTAAAGGATTAATTTCTAAATTTTAGGAATTTAATTTTATATAAAGTATATTATTTTATAATTCATCATGTTGAAATTAGTTTAGTGTGAATTTTTTTAAAATTCCTAAAAAAAATTTATTTTTGGTTGAATAACAGAAAATATAGATTTTTAAAGAAAACAATATTTTATTTTTCAGTATTTGAAAAGAATAATTTTTCTTTCGATTGAATTTAAATTTTTATTTGTTTATTTTTGTTAAAATTAATTGAATTTATACCTTTTGGATCAAGATTATACTTGATATTGGTATAAAATCACTGTATACTTAAAAGTCATTTTCCAAAAAACTGTTTTTTATTACATTATGTGTTTTAATATTAAATTAATTTCTTAAATTACTTGATATTGAATCTTTAAAAATTGATTTCATATTTATAATCATAATTTCCAAATTTATTAATGAGGTTAATTTCATTTTTGATCATTATGAATAGTAACTTCGGTAAAAAATGTGTCACCTTGGAAAAAGGCGGGTTAACCAAGGTTAAAATATGTGATAAGGAAACAAAATTTAATCCTAATTACTATTGGCTAAATTTATTTCAAACACTATCACCTTAGTCTTAGAATTTATTATTTTATGTGACAAATCTCCATGAAAATGAGTTAATAAAGTTTAAATATTTTGAAACAATCCAAGTGTGTCCTCTCCCTCACTTATAAAAGTACACCCACTATCCTCTCCTTTACACACTTAAAGATCCTATTATATCATCCAATACCTACCCATATCTCTTCCTAGACTTCCTCCCTATATCCTAGAGGTTTTTTTATTAATCAAAACACACACCATTGAATGTTGAAGGTGCAAACCAAGAGAGGTTATCCGGAGAAGAGGTGTAAGTATAAACAAAGATACTTTGTTTTATTTATTTCTCTACCTCCTTCAAACCTATAAAAACTATTTAGATATATTAAAATAATTATATACCATATAATTAAATGTTATCACGTCTATTATATAACCCTTTTTCAGCTTTTTTAACCATCTAATAGAAAATGAAAACATTGTTCGTGTGTACGATGGACTTCCACCTCATGAACCGATATAATGTTTTTCCATCAACGCCTCTTATGGATGGTCATAATGATGGATAAAAATTAATAATATGATATATATGATATAAATATAATTTTTAAATAGTAAATAAAATATTATACTTCTTTCTTTACTATCTAACAAAATGTAAAAACATTTCTCATGCATACCTGTAGACTACTGTCTCGCGAGACGATGTATTTTATTTTTCATCACCAACTCACATGGATGGTATATATGAGTGGTTTTAATGAAATAATATTATATTTATAATATATTAATAATTTTATAAAGATAAAATAACACTTAACTTCTTTCCCAAACATTCATTGAAAAAAGGAAACTTTACTCATATGTACATACAGACTACCGTCTCCATGATGTAGCATAATTGATTTTTTATAACCACCTTATATAGTCAATTAAAATATTATGATTTATGTATATAAATTATAATTATATCATAATTAATATCCTATAAATGATATAATCATGATCAATTTTACCATATTCAACCTACTGAATCTATTTTTTACACATATGTCGAACGTCCTCAAAACATCTGATGTATACTTAATCGATTAAGTAATTAAGTGAGAAATGATAACAAGTGAACTAAAAGGAATGATAAATATGAAAAATATTCCTAATAAAGTAATTTTTTAAAATAATTTTATTATTTAGGGATATAAAGAACATACATGACAAGTCATACTCGAGGTAAGTGATACTTTTCCTTAAAACCTCATATTAAATGTTTTACTTTTTAAATATTCTTTCTATATGTCCATAATCATAAGAAAATATTTTATAAAAGTATTTAAATGTATATAAATGAATTATAATGAAACTTTTATGTCTATTTTTTATTCCTTTCAATGATTTTTTAATATTATTAATTTTATGTATTTTATATGAAACATTTTGACTTTCATTACAAAAGACAAAAGGAATGTTATTTTTTAACATATATGGTGTCAACAGATTTTCCCACCATGACAATAATTATTTAGATTTATTTTTATTATTCCATGTTTTTTTCAAAGAAAACCCTTTCTTCCCTTGTTTGAGGTATTTCAGTTTTCTAAAAAGGGTCTTTATCAGAATAATATTTTGATATATGAAAATTATTTTATATATTTTTTCAGATGTGTTTTCAAGGGATATATGATGAAAAGGAAAAATATTAAAAATGTTTTTGTAAGAACCTGAATTTTCACTCAGAAATGGTTCATTTATATTTTGGTCTTATTCTTTTTTGTGGGCCTAATATGGATTCTTAGTGAGTTCACGAAGGTCATAGGGGTGTATGGGGATTATTTGAAGCCAAAAAATTGGTTTTTTGAGAGAAAATGGCATATTACACGGATAGAGGAAATCATGCGAGGTAGCCCGCATGATTAGTTTTAACCATTTGTGGCTGGATAATGGAGTGATATGGGGTGCGAGGTATTCCCTAACCACACAATTTGGGCCTCATGGTCATGTAAGAAACTGTGAACAAATTACAAAGGTGATTCACACAATTGGAACACGGTTTCCCTAACCGTTCATGTGCTCCATTCCTATAACAGATCATGCACGGTTGGTACACTGTTTGACAAACTTTGCGACCAAACTGTTAAGAGGCTATTTTTGGGTGATTTTACATTTTTTCATTTAAATTATTTTTAAAAGTAACCCATCTTTTATTTTCTCTCTCTTGTGGATATCTCCTCATATTACTCCTCTTTGGAGCCCCTTTTTTAAGCATAATCTCGGTTTTGATCCTAAGCGTCGAAGCACCAGTTGCCTCATTGGATTCGCACTGGTACGTTCTTAATTTTTATTTAATATTTAATTATTATTATTCTTCTTATCAATGATGCTATATAGATACAGGCTCATATGCCCTATTTTCAGGGTGTTGACCCATTCTTCAGATCTCTTCAAATCCATGCCAAATTAGAGGATGATACTGGACGAGGAGAGTCGTACGAGTATGAGGAAGGTGGTATATAAATCATTCCTCATGTTTTTTTGTTTTATAAATTTTTGTGTGCATGGACCGATTTCATCAGGAATCATTTATTTAATTAATATCCTTACTTAGAGTGGTTATAACTGCGTTCTAAGGCCCACTCCAAATATTTTAATCATTATTGGTGGTTTCATCCACAACACTGACCAACCCATGTTGGGTGATTTCCCATAATGGGATTTTAGTTATTAATGTGTGTGTCTAGACCACCGTTTTGGTGTGCCTTAGATTGAACTAGCTAATGGTAATCCTCCCACATTGAAGATCTATTAAAATGTGAATAGATGAATGGATTGTACCATTTTTCTTTTCACTTGACCCACCTAAGGTAAGTGATTCAAATTGATTATCCAACCTTAAATGTAATTGAAAAGTTTACTAAGTATATGACTTGGTCATATTAATTGTAAATGAAATGTTTGTTTCTTTTATGTAGAACCCCTTTCCACTTATGATGTAATGTAGTGTAATGAACCTATTGAAATGATTTTGACTGATATGAAATGAAATGTTTGCATTCCCCCTTAGCCTTTTCACACTAATAAAATGCAAGGCTTGAACCAAATGGACTCTTTAAATGGTATTAGCATTACATGGATTAATTAAATAAAAGAATAAATTATAAGGTGAATACTATTATGGACCTTTACATCATTTTAGGAGTGGTCCGACACGAGTTAGCTTTTGGATTCCTGAGGGAATGCTTTGAGTTCTTGTGGATGCCATTCTGATTCAGAGAAGCCTATTGCCAAGGGTGAGACCCACCTTGGAACTTGATATTTGTCTATCAGTTGATGCTCTATATAACACCATAGGATCCATACTTTACTATTATAGTATTCCTTGGATTCAATCCTTGGATCCAACATGGCTTCTATGAATATGAGATATCTTGGTTACATACTTGGGTCTAGCCAATTCTTATCATATTTTACCATGGATGTATTCCTTGGACTCGATTATATTCTCTATTATGGAATTCCTTGGATGATACTCCTTGGATTACACTCTTACACCTATATCTAGGATATTGTTACAACTTAAGATTGTTCTATGGCATGTGTTTGGAATTTATAGACCAATGTTGCCATGACGTCCTCATGTCATGCACCAGCAGGGTGGGGATGACCATGCTCCAAATGTGGTGGGCCCTATTCCTCCTGTCTTACTTCCAGGAAATCCAATTAAGGAATATCCTATTGTACCTAATATGAGAACTAATTATTAGGTTTGTGATAGTTTACTATGTCTAATGTAGTCCATGAAAGGTGATCTACAACATGCACCTATAATGGTTAATCTGACACGTGAGTTCTAGAAGCATCATCCTCATACCTTCTTAGGGGATTGTGGTCCATAGGTTGGTGAGTCTTTAATAGAGGCCACCCTTTCTATCTTTGATCATCTAGAGATGCCTCTAGAGGGGAGGGTCATGATTGATTTGTACATGCTGCATGATTCGGCCAAGAGTTGGTGGGATGTGATTAGCTAGGCTAGTCGTCATTAGGGCATCATATGGGATGATTTCCAGACTTCTTTATATGATAAATTGTTTCCTCAGATGATAAGAGATGAATGATGAAGAGAGTTCATGCATCTTGAATAGGGTTCTATTTCAGTCATGGAATATTTAGATCGTTTCAACGAGTTACTACGCTTTGAACCACTTCTAGTCGGTGATGTGATTTTGTGTGCTAGACGCTTCGAGGATGGGATCCTGTATGTCATTCATGACTAGGAGAATGTATTTCACCAAATTACCTTTTCTGAAATAGTCAAATGGTCTCTTACCATTGAGAAAAACTAGAAGGATGGTGATAGTACCGGTCATAGAGGACCAGTACCGAAGTAGGACAGTAGTTCTTCCTGTAATTGGAAATGTTCAATTGGGGTTTCTTGTCAGGGAAGTGGCAGCCAGAGTACCCATACTGGTAGCTCAATGGTGTGTCATTAGTGTTGATGATAGGGGAATATGAATCCTCAGTGTGATAGGTACCCTCTGAAGTATTAGGCTTACGGCCGTATGAGGCACCTTCAGAGATTCTATCGGACCTTTTTATCATCTTCAAGTGGAAGAGGATTCACACGAGCACCATAATCAGGTGTAGGTTCTTTTACACCATGTCAGGTGAGGAGTTGGAGTAGCACTGGCATGAATGGACAAGGAGGAGGTCATGACCATGGTATCCAGACTTCAGATTTCCAGCAGCGCCAGAAGAGCAGCCTTGATCGTGGTAGTCTAGCTGTTGCACAAGGCTGTGGATTAGGAAATTTTTATGAATTATACTCGATACCCAACGATCAAGCTATAGAACCATCTATATTACAGGATACTATTCTAGTAGCCTCAACTCTAATGATTTCTTTGTGTGATATAGGTTCTTCACACTCCTTCATATCCTTGTCAATCATGGAATGTCTCGGACTATAAATACAATATTACTCTGGTGAAATGACCCTAGATACACTGTAGGGAGTACATTCATGGGGAATACACAATTTTAGGGACTTCCCCCATGAGGTAGGAAGTTACCCTTACTTATGGGACCTCTTTTCTCTCGATATGATGGGATTCTATGTCATTCTTGGGGTGGATTGGTTGGTTCTGTATCATGCCTTTGTAGACTTCTATCATCGTAGGGTTGTTTACATCACCAAAAGGAGGTAGTTATCTACACAAGGGTGAGTGGGATATCTAATCTAGTAGAGCTGGACCAGAGTATCATGGGATAGGTTGAGTGACCTCTTCAATTTCCATTCTCTTCATGGAGGTTCAAGGTTTACATCAGGGTGAATTACCTCCAGTGAAAGATCATTTCATGGATGTTTTTCCTATCAAATTTTGTAGATTACATTCTGATATAGAGGTAGAGTTTACGATTGAGATCATTAGAAGTGCATCTCCAGTGTCTATTACTTCATATAGTATGGAACCTATAGAACTCGAGGATCTCAAGCAGTAGTTAGAGGATCTAGAGGCCAAATGTTTTATATGGCCTAATACTTACTCTTGGGGTTTTCTCTTGATTTTTACCAATAAGGAATATGAGAACCTTCATCAATGAATGGATTATTGACAGTTGAACCATCTCACAATCAAGAACTGGTATCCACTTCCATATATAGATGACCCTGTTTACCATCTCTAAGGAACTAGGGTATTTTATAAGATCGACCTAAGATCAGGTTATTGTTATGTGAATGTCAGGCTATCAGACATAACTCATACAACTTTTTATATCATTTATGATCTATATGAGTACCTCAGTATGATGTTCTATCTTATGAATGTTATCTCCATATTCATGGATTTGATTAATTGTGTGTTCCATCCCTATCTGGATTACTATTTCATTGTATTTATGGATGAAATCTTGGTGTATTCTTACACTCATAGTGACCATTCTAAGAACCTTGAGATTGTTTTGAGTACACTGAGAGAGCATCATATTTATGCAAATATTTCTAAGTGATACTTCTAGAAAAACAAATTTCACTTCATGGTTCATATTATCTCAGAATTATGAGTATCTATTAAGCTAGAAAAGTTGAGTGATGTGTTATCTTGGGAGCAGCCAAAGAATGTGTTTGATATATGATGTTTCTTGGGGATGGATGGTTATTACATGCATTTTATACAGGATTTTTCACATCTTTCTTCACCTCTTACTGGTCTTAAAAAGAAGGGTTTCCAGTTCCTATGGTTATAAGAGTGTGAGAAATCCTTTCAGGAGCTGAAAGAGAGGTGTGTATCGCCTCCTATTCGGATTCGTAGAATGTTTGGTAGAGGTTATACAATGTTTTGTGATGCATCAAGAATTGGACTGGGAGTAGTACTTATTCATGAGGAAATATTAATTGTATACAGATCTTGGTAGTTGAGGCGTCATGAGAGAAATTATCTGACACAAGACCTTGAGCTAACAGCAGTTGTCCTTGACTTACATTTCTTGATACATTATCTGTTGTGTGAGCACTCTATGATGTAAACAGACCACAAGAGCCTTAAATATATCTTTACATAGCATGAATTGAACCCCAGACATCAAATATGTATTGAATATCTTTAGTACTTTGATTTTTAATTTACTTATAATCCCGAAAAAGGAAATGCGATAGCGGATGTGCTGAGTTAGAAAACACATTCACAGGTCATACGAGAATCCAATGATAAATTGAAATTGATGGATCTATTTTTGAGTTATATCTAGAGTATTATGAAAATCACAAGTATTATTATCTCCCAACCTTGATAGTTACCTATTACCTCTTTGAAAAGGTGAAGATCAGGAAATTTTTCGGATCCTGAGGGTTTGGTTCTTTGTGAGTGTATTTCTGGAGATTACCCACCTCCAGATTAGTCTGTGGAGAGAGACAACAACCTATTTATACATGTATGTGTCTGGGTTCCTACATATATGATAGAGGAACTAATTCATGAGTACCACATTTCTCAGTGGGTAGTTCATCAAAGAATCTCCAAGATGTATAGAGATATGTGATGCCAGTATTTGTACTCTGAGATGAAATGTCAGATAGAGGGATTTATCACTAGGTGTTCCACCTACCAGTATGTGAAGTGGGGAACCATATACCTATAGGATTATTACAGCCATTTACAGTTTCATAATTTAAATGGGAATATATTTCTATGGATTTTTTGGTCGGCCTATTGAAGTCACCTAGAGGTAGCAATTTTGTATGGGTAGTGATTGCCCGACTAAAAAAAAGAATCCCACTTCCTTTCTATCTAGGTGACATTATCAATTGGTGGGATGGAAATAATATATGTCTGTGAGATCATATTATTAAATTAGGTCCCTCATAATATCATTTTAGATAGGGAATCTCTATTTACGTCATAGTTTTTTCAAGGGTTACAGAAGGCTATGGGTACACAGGTGCTTCTGAGAAAATCTTTGCACCCTAAGACCGATGGACAGTTGGATCATATGATAAAACTTCTAGGGGAAATTCTCTGGGAATTCTTCCTTGATCTTTATGGTTCTTAGTAGAATCATATCCCTCTCATCGAGTTTTTTTACAATAATAAACTTCAGGAGACAATTCAGATGTCTGTTTTTAGGCCTTGTATGGTAGGCCATGCTATTCACCCCTAAGCTAGCTAGAGGCAAGGGAGGAATCCCTACTAGGTCCTCATCTCATACAGGAGACTTCAGAGTGGGTTCAGCTGATCAAGAAGTATATGTCTACTACTCAGTCTAGATAGAAATATTGTTGCAATTTCCACAGATGACCTCTAGAGTTTGAGGTCAGGTATCATGTTTTTCTACAGGTATTACCCAGGATATGGATTAAATGGATATAGAGGCAAGTAAAGCTATCACCATAGGTTTTTAGGATATTTTATATTATAGAGAGAGTTGGTCCAGTAGTCTATTAATGGTTATTACCTTATAGGTATCGTTCCATGAACAACATCTTCCATGTTTCACACCTTTGCATGTATCATACCGACCCATCTCATAATTTTTATCCCAAGGAAGTTGTGTCAGATGAAAATGTTATCTTTGAGGAGTATCCTATATGAATCGTTGAATAGATCATAAAGGATATATGATTCCATTATATCCCTTTAGTATGAGTGAAATGGAAGAAAATATGTTCACATGATGAGACTTGGGAGCATGAGGCTAATGTACATGCCCAGTGGTCAGAGTTATTCTTAGACAGTGTTTCATTTCCCTTGGAAGGTGAACTCGGGGATGAATTCCATTAAAGGGGAAGACCATTAGAACACCATTTTTCACTCAGGTATTGATCCTATAAATTTTGGTCTAATTCTCCTTTATGGACCTAATATGGATTCCTAGTGAGTTTTCAAAGGTCTCAGGGGTGTTTGGGGCTTGTTCGGAGCCTGAAACCCAGCTTTTTGGGAGAAAATTTCTTCCCTCGTGGTTAGAGGAAAAAATGAAAGGCATGACACATGGTTAGTTTTAACCATGAGAGGCAAGAAAGTGGGGTGATATGGGACATACAGTTTTCCCTAACCATGAGATTTGAGCTGCATGGATATTCAAGAAGCTGCAGAAAAATTTTAGAGGTGATTAATATAGTTGGTGAATAATTTACCTAACTATGTGGCCTAACCATGAAGGTGCCTCCTTCCAATATAAAATCATGCACATTTGGTGTATGGTTTGAAAAATTGTGTGGCCAAACTAGGTAGAGGCTATTTTTGGGTGATTTTACCTTTTGGACCTTAAATTATGTTTTGAAACTCACACCTATTTTCATATTTATCTATAGTGGACAACCCGTCCTATTTTTCTTATTTTAAAACCCTTTTTAAGCCTAATATAGTATTTGATACCGAGTGTCTACCTAGTTTCCAATTGAAGTTCCATCTATCTCATTGGATCTACACTGTTACATTCTTAATTCCTTTTTAATATTTTATCATTATTCTTCTTATAGATGATGGTATTTAGATGAAGGCTCATATGCCCTATTTCCTGGGTGTTGAACCATTATTTAGATCTCTTCCAATCTATGAAAAATTAGAGTCTAATACTGGATTAGGAGAGTCTTATGAGTATAAGGTATGTGGTCTATAAATCTTTCCTCATGATTTGATGTTTTATAAATTTCTATGTGCGCATGGAAATTTCATTAGGCGTTGTCTATTTAATTAACACGCCTTTCTTGTAATAATTAGAAATGTGTTCTAAGACCCATTCCATATATGTTAATAATTTTTGGTGGTTACGACCACAATTCCAACCATTCCATGTAGGGTGATTTTCCATATTATTCTTTTAGTGCTTGACGTGTGTGTCTGCACCATCGTTTGGGTGTTCCTCGACTTCACCCCTCTAATGGAAAGCATCTCTCATAAAACGACTATTGAAATGTGAATTGATGAATTGATTTGACTATTTTTCTTTCCACTAGACGCACATAAGGTAAGTGATACAACTTTTTTAACCAACCTTAAATGTAATTGGAAAGTATACTAAGTATATGACTTGGCATTATTAAATATAAATGAAAAGGTGGTTGTATGCCCATATCACCCATTTCCACTTATTATGGAAGGTATTAGAATGATCATAATGAAATTATTATGTGTTATATAAAATGAAATGTTTTCATTCACCCTTAGCCTTGTCATGCTAATGAAAGACAAGGGTTGAACCAAACAATCCCATTAAATGGAATGACCATTACATGGATTAATTAAATAAAAGAATAAATTTTAAGGTACCGACTTGTATATGAACCTCAACATCATTATAGGAGTTTTCAAACATGATTGAGATTTTGGATTCTTGAGGGAATTCCTTGAGTGCTCGTGGACACCATTCTAATTCAGAGCTTCCGGTTTACAATTGTGATACCCACCTTGGAACTTGATCTTTTTCTATTAGTGGATGCTCGGTATGACATCATAGCTTCCATACTTTACTATTATAGGATTCCTTGGATACACTCCTTGGATCCAGCATGGATTCTATAGACAAGAGATTCCTCATTTACATCTTTGGTTCTAGCTATCACTTATCCATTTTTACATTAGATTTATTCCTTGGACTTAGTTAGATTGAATATTGTGTAATTATTTGGATGACGCTCCTTGTATTACACTCTTAAACCAATATCTAGGATGTAGTTATAATTTATTTGATGACCCGTTGAGGTCTAGGTTTCCTTAGTTATCACCTTGGAACCTTGTCATTATAAATAACATTAGGATTCCCTATTATATCTTGGATCCATCACTAGTATCATGTAAGTGATGGATATGCCTCACATGAATTATATATATATAAACTGGAACTTAATTAATTAATGAACTGGTTACATGTTTAGACACTAGCTGTGGGATGAATCAGGTACTTGGGTATTTACATTACAATACTGTTTTACTTTTATATATACAAGTTTTAAAACTATTTAAATTTATAATACATGGATTTGTTGTTATATATTCCATTGGAGGTGGACTACTGAGGATTATATCACACCCTATCTGGGCCTCCATTGGCACCTGGGAAGATTACATGTATGCAGGTGTTAACAAAGGGAAGAGTTTGGATTTGGACACTTGATTACTTGATTTCTTGGGATGGGTCTGGTAGGAGATGACTGAGATGAAGCTAGGGATGCTGGGGGATAGTTTCTAGATTCCCTTTTTTATACTTTTGTATATATTTTATTTCCTACTACTGTGTATCCATGTTTTCTAGATTTCTAGAGACATGACATATGACATCATTAGCTTTTGAATATTTATATCAGTCTTCTTATGCAGTTACATCTAATTATATATAATTCTTCCCATATCTATCTTACCCAAATGGCCCGAAGGACTTATTTTTTTATTTTTATTATAGATAGTCCCCCTTTTATGGGTTGAAGGGGAACCCGTACATGACCCGTAGGCCCAAGGCATAAGGTCTAACATGACCCATAATACATGACCCAATGGCCTAGAGGCATACCATAACCATTACATGACTCGTAGGCCCACCCCACTAGAAATGCCCCTCCCTAGCATCTTGCATCGTTTATCGTCTTATCCCCCCACCTTGCATTTTTGGTCGGCTAGCATTTCCGCGTACAAAGTTTCACTGTGCCTGGTCCCGATGGAGGCTACCATACCCTCTCATTCTTCCAATCCGGTTTGCTCTGCATCTGGGGGTTGCTACTCCTATTTCTCTGATCCTCTTCTGGGGAATTATCTATGTGAACTGGACTACTCCATGGTCTACGTGACCCGAAGGCCCTATGGCCTAAAGGCCTTTGATGACCCGAAGGCCCTGGAGACCTGTAGGCCCAAACCATTGGCCTGAAGGCCCAAATCTGGTGAATTTTTCTGGCTGCTACAGTACTGAATAGTACTTCTACAGTACTTCTCAGTACTACTACAGTACCCTAAAATTCGCCTCCACCCGGTTTTGAACCCGGGTCTCTTTGATGCCAAGCAGGAGCCCTTACCACTCAGGTACGGGATCGTTGGCCCATATCTATCTTCTTTTTTTTTACTTATCTGCTATTCTACACATTGATAATGATGGAATAGTCTCTCCAAAAACACAACCTAGAACCTCACTACTAGTTGGCAATGTCTAGAGTTCTGGGAGATGCGCTTGAGGCCATTTGTCCCACCAGGCTCGTGGCACCATTGAGTGGAATCTCGGTCTAGGACATCACAATTTTATTCCTGATATGGAACTTGAGAATTATAGATGATGATGAGTGAGCTCGATACAACTTATATGATCGGTGATCCTTATATATATTATATGGTGGGTGATCTTGATATAGATCTCTAATGCATTGGGTAATGTTCCTTATCTTTTAAGGAAAGAAGGAGGGAGTTAACTGGGGATGGTTCTCTTGTAGATTTAACCGGGATATAGTTAGTTATGATATGAGTGAACATGTGTTATGAATATGATTCTATATTATGCCATAGAGGGTTTTCTATTTATTTATTTTCATCTATAAAGGTTTTTATTTGAGCTATATTTTATTTCCGCATGGATATAACTTATTTTATTCACTCAATTAATATTGTAAAAAGGTAAAAATTCCATGTTTTTTCTTGTTTTTCACTATAATAATTGTTTTATTTCCATTATATCTCTAATTGATCTTTTCCCCCTCATTCCATGTTTTAAAATGTTTTTCACAGGGTTTAAGGATGGGTGGAAACAAAAAAGAAATCAAGCTGAAAGTCATGAAGATTTTTTATGAAAAGAAAACATCTTTCATTTTAAATGTTTTATGTTGTTGTAAAAATGGAAACTCAGTAGAAGTATTCACTTGTAATATACAAGTTTGTTATATATTTATTATAATTTAATTATCTAAAATTATAAACCTAAAATACCATGAGAATGTATGAAAATTAAACCCTTGTTTTAAATCATATAATTATTGGTTGATTAAGATAAGTGTCCTTATATTTGGTATAAAATCATGGTTTATATAATTTTATAGGTTATATAAGAAAATAAAACCCTTAAAAGATTATAATTTATGGTTATTTTGACATGATATTTCTTTTAATGATTACCATGTTGTTTTATTTAATTAATATCTATTCAAAATGTTTTTTCAAAAAGGAATGTGGGAATCTAAAGTAGGAAGGTATCAAGAGGAAAATATCCTTCCAAATTAGTAGCCTGAAATGGTTGAAATTATAACTGACCATTTTTTTGCTATGATGGATCAGTTGATGAAGTCTATAAATGGTGGTGGCATCCATGTTAGAGAGAAACCAGATTTAACATAGAGGAACATTTCCATTGTAGTTAATTTTATAAAACAATACCCTCTAGCTTTCGATGGAACCTCATATATAGTGGTAGCTGAAGGATCGATCAATGTTCTAGAAAAAATATTCGAATCCATGGGATTTTTATAACATCAAAAAGAAAATCATACCATTTATCATTTTGAAGGTGAAGTTGACCGATGACAATAAATGTTTAACAATACTAAGTGAATATAATAGATTTAGGAAAGGGAATGTATTGAATTTAATAATTATTTCCTAGGGAAATATTTCCCTAAGGATACCTAAATCATGATGAAGAAAACAAATTTGGGATTGAAGAAAAAGGAGGAAGAGTTAGTTTCCACATATGAAGTAAATTTTACCCAAATGTCTAGGCATGCACAAAATTATATTTTGGATCTTAATAGAAAAAATAATAAATTTTACTTAGAATTCATTCGAAGATATCAAAGATCTTTAGATTCTATGAATTTAAAAGTAATGATAAAATTTTTCATTATGATGAGAACGTAAAAAATAGTTTTCTAGGGATCAACCATCATATGAAATGAAAGGGAAGAAGCGATCAATGGTACAAGAAATGTAAATCTAATCAGTAAATAAATCCAATGGTAATCCCCCAACAGTTCCAAGTGTTGAAACAGAAATTTTAAGTAATGTTTAGCTTGATTTGGAAAATGTTACATGTGTGGTAAGTTTGCTTATATGGCTTGGAATTTCATGGAAAATATTCATGATCTAACCATGAATGGGAAGATAGATATCTAGCCTACAATAAGATGTTTTAGTTATAATGAATTGGGACATTATGATAATATATATATGAATTAATCAACCAAGGTAGAAATCAATAGGATCAAAAATTGAAGAGTGCATCAAAATATTTTATATCTACCTTAGTGAATTTTGGTCCATTGAATGAATTAATGTCAGTTACATTACATGTCTATTAAGATTATGAAAATGTCTTGTTTGATTCAGGTTCTACAAATTCATTCATTTCAATGAAATTTTCTATTAAATTATAAATTTCACCTTATGAAATGGGGTAATAAATTTTTATAAAAACATCTGATGGTATAATTAAGGAAATAAGAATCTATAAGAATATTGTAATTAACATTTAGGGAAGTGATTTTCTTAAAAGTCTCGTTTTCTTACCTCTTGTAAAATTTGATGTTATTCTAGGAATGGATTTTATTTCAATTTATCATGATAAGATATATTGTATAGATAAAGAGTTTTTTTTAAAAATGAGTTCTAGTTACATTAAAAAAATGAATTCGTAGCTTTGATAACTTTTCAATTAGTTGGGAAACTGATAAAAGGATAAATTTAATGTTACATAAATCATATTATTAAAAGGAAATACAATTTTCATATTATATATGTTCCAATTATAAATGAATATATAGATTTATTTCCTAATGATTTACCCGATATTATTCCGGATCAGGATATTGAATTTATTATAGACTTAGTTATTGATGTTAGGAAAATTTATAAACATCTATATCAAATGCCTTATGTAGAACATTTGGAATTGAAAACGTAGTTGTAGGAGTTTCTTAATAAATGTTTAATTCATCCCATCAATTAACCATAGAGTGATTCTATTTTATTTATTTTTTGTAATGAAAAATGGTCCAATGATGATTTTTATTGATTATATATCCTTGAGTAACATCACTATTAATAATAAGTATCATTTACCTCATATTGATGATTGGTTTTATCATCTCCAAGTACCGTGACATTTTTTAAATATTGATCTCAGGATAGGGTACTATCCATTAATGTTGAATGAGGAAGATATTCTAAAGATGAAATTTCAGACAAGATATGGACATTATTATTTTGTGGTTATTCCTTTTACGTTATCTAATGCACTGATGTATTCATGGATACCATGAATAGAGTTTTTTATGACTACTTGGATAATTTTTTGTCTGTGTTTATTGATGAAATTTTTTTATATTCTAAAATTCAAGAGGATCATTGAAGAAACCTAAGGATTGTTTTGTAAAAATTGAAAGAAAAGAAATTATATGGAAAATTTAGTAAACGTGAATTCTGGTTGAAATAGACTTAATTCCTTGGGAACATTATTTCTAAATATAACATCAATTTTGACCCTATTAAAACTAAAGTGGTTAAATAATGGAGGAGACCTACACATTTTATAGAGATTCGTAGTTCTCTGGGATTATAAAGATACTACCGAAACTTGTATAAAACTTTGTGTGATTATCCATACCACCAACTAAGTTAAATAAAAAAGAAGTAAAATTCATCTGGATGAAAGAGTGTGGTGAGTGTTTCCAAGAATTAAAAATAAGATTGTTGAGTGCTCCAGTTTTATACCTTCAATGGGGAGTTTGTTATATAAAAAATGATTATTTGAAGGGACATGGTTTTTTTCTCATGAAAAATAATTCGTTAATTTCTTATTCTTCGAAATAATTGAAATCACATGAGAAAAATTATACAACACATGATCTTGAAATAGATTTCGGGTTTTTTACATTAAAAATATGGATACATAATTTATATGGAGTAAAATGTGAAATATATTCTAATCATAAAATTTTTATGTATACATTCACTCAAAATGAGTTGAACATGGTGTTAATAATATGGATTTAACTCATAATGGATTATAATTTCATGGTTTACTATCTTTTAGGAAAATAAAATAGAGTATTTGGTACTATGATTTAGAAATATAATGCATCATAAACTATTCTATGTTTAGAATATGATACTTTAGTTTGTGATTTTATAAATGTTGGACAAGAAATTATGTATGTGGGAACTCACTCTGTTTTGTTTTTAGTGTCAATGTAGTCATCATTAATATATTAGATTAAGAAATCTCAGAAGTAAGATCAATTTTTTTTATAAAAAAGGAAAAATTGTTTAAGAATGGTAATTTTTCTGATTTTAACATTGACAAGAAATGTGTTTTGAGATTTGGAAAAATATTATTTGTGCCATCTATCTCCCATATGAAAAATGAATTGTTTAGTGACTCTCACAACTCTCCATTTTTTATTATTCCCAACAATACTAAGATTTATATATACCTTAAAGAAAATTTTTGGTTGGATGGAATGAAAATAGATATTGATGAATTTACCATGAAATGTTGGAATTTTTAATAAGTTAAATCTAGAAAGCAATTATTGAATTTGATACTTTATCCTTTCCTAGCATTAGTGTGGAAATGAGAGAATATATTCATGGACTTTATGGTTGAATTACCAAATACATATCGAGGTAATAATGAGATTTGGAATATTTTTGATTGATTGAATAAATATATATATTTTCTTCATATTCTAAATACCTTGTATTTGGATAAGATTTCTAGACTTTATGTAAAAGAGATAATAATATTTCATTTAGTCCCTATTTCCATTATATCTGACTATAATCCCATATTTACATAAAATTTATGGAAAATCCTTTAGAAGTTTATGGGTGCTAAATTAATTTTAAGTATGGATTTCTATCCTCGATTTGATGGACATTCAGAGTGGATGATTCAAACTTTGGAATATATTCTTTGATCATATTCATTAGACTACTCAGGAATTTGGGATCAATATCTATATTTAGTTAAATTTTCTTATAATTACAGTTTTCATTATAGTATACATATGACACATTTTGTGGATTCATATGGAAAGGGATGTCAAACTCCTATTTTTTGGGACAATGTTTTTGAAAGGAAGAATTTGGTACCAGAGTTAATCGAAGAGGTGGATGAGAAGGTGAAGATGATTTAACGTCAAATGAGAGAAACTGAGAGAAAATAGAAAATCTATACAGATAACCGAAGTAAATATATTTCATTTGAGGTAGGTGATCATTTTTTTAATTATCTCATTGGAAGAGTGTCTTGTATTTTAGTAAAAAGTGAAATTTAAGTCCATGGTTTATTAAACCATATGAAATATAGGAAACGTTCGGATCAATTACTTATGGAGTGGCCTTTACTATGAGTTTATCTAGGTTATATGATGTGTTTCATGTTTCATTGTTGAGGAAATATGTTCCAAATGCATCTCATGCCTTGATCATGAAAATAGTTTAGTTGAAAGGGAAAATTTCCTATAAAGAATAACCAGTTCAAATTCTTGACCATATAGAGATGGTTTTGTGGAATAAAGTGATTCATCAGGTTAATATTTTTTTGAAAACCCATATTATTGAATAAGAAACATGGGATAGTGATATCTAATGAGGTATTCATGAAAAATATTCTATGTGCTATTGATTTTGATAATTGGGTATGATTTGAAAGGATTTATGGAAAATTATTAGAAAAAAAATAGGTTGTGGTGTCTACGTCAAGATAATATTTCCTTATAAAAAAGGAAATAAGAAGGAGAATCATATAATGAATCATGGGGCGGTGTACTCTCCAGTCAAGTCAATCAATTCTGAATTTGTTTTTATACCGATTCTAATAGTGTTTTGGAATAAGATTGCAAATCATTAAATCTGGATAACGCCATAAAAGTGGTAGAGGATGGTTACTCCAAGGAAATAATGGAAACGACATCAATTCAAACATTTGGAGTGTCATTATTCAGCAACCAATAAAAGATCCAATCCATACTTTAGAAGGAGGTTCAATGGGTGATTATGAATACAGTGGGATATGCATTCATAAAATATCTTTCTATAAATAAAAAAATACTAAAACAAGTGCAGGTGTCCTTGAATAATGAAATTATGACATTGGGTGAAAAAATGAAGGGTCAAATTCATCTACATGATAAATTGCACATAATTTAGGAAAACAAATTTCCATAGATAAAGAGTTGAAAGAAAGTATTTTCCCTCTCAAGAAAAACTTGATGAGTGGATAAAATCTAGGATAAAATCAATATTAGGGAAGAAAGATATGAATAGCCAATTATTATTAAAAATTGATAAGATCAAGGAACATAAAGAGTGGTTAAATACCTATAATGAAAATAAGAAGATCCTTACCATGAAAACCCTAATTAGTGGACAATGAAAATTTTCATATCCAAAATTACTGAATAAATAAAATATTATTACCAAATTTGGAAGAGATAACTCTCAAAAAAAGGTATCCAAAAATATAAACTTCTATGGAATATTGGGATAATCTATGATTGTGTGTTTAGAAGACCAAGGGATATATGGTGGGAAGAAATCTACTACAACAAAATATCAATCAAATCATAATTATTCATGGTAAGGTTTTAATGAGATATTCTTTATTTGTGTTAACCATATCCATATGGATATAATTTATTGAAAGGGTAGTGCTCAAAGTTTCATTAGGAAATCCTATATTCCTAGGAGGAATAGGAAGAAAACATGCTCATAAATTATATCTTTTTAGGTGTAAAATAGATTTACTACATTGGAGGAAAGAAACGTTAGAGCTCAATGAAGGGTGAACCAAGAAACAAAATTAGTTTAATCATAGCATACCACATAGAGAGAACATAATATAATATCTATGAAAATTGATGAATCTAATCCATATGTGATGAATATGGATGATCATGTAATGAAGGATTCATCAAAGAAGAAGAATTATGAGGTGGAACTCATGACCATTATAGATGAGAAATATGAAGCAGGTTGAAATGGACTTGCATAAACTAATACAAGGATGGAGATGAATTTTGATGGATGTTTTTCCAAAATAAGTTACCAACCACAAAAAAAAATATTTCATGTGTTGGATGAAGATCTCCATGTTGAAATTAGCTTGAAAAGGAGTTCCAAATATGATGAACAAAATAAGTCTTAGAAATACAAGAATATTTGTAAAATGGAGAGATGTTCACCTACTGATAAAGATGATAAAGATCATGTGAAAGAAGCATCCCAAGGAAAGGTATATATTAAGAAACCAAATTATTCTTGGAGGGAAAATCAAGAAAGCAATAAGTTTTTGAAAAGAAAATTCCAAATACAGAAGTTATAATATATCCTTATTGGTAAATGTACCCAATAATGGAGATCTTGTGTGAGTGGGAATGAAGAGAAGATCGATCCCGAGGAAGATAAAGTGAAGTTGGATGCTATAAAAACTAATTCAGATCTAAATATAGATTCCAAAATAAATGATAAATGAAAAAAATGGTGTTCTATAGTGACTCACTATGCTTCTTGACTTGAGGAAATTACAATTCCCCTTATCCCCATGTTTTTAAATGTTATTAATTTTTATTGAAGTGTTTCTAGTTTTTGGGGAGATATGATCCATGGGGAGGTTGCGTCAAAATATTTAGGTGATATTGTGATATTTTTTGAAATTCCAAATTTATTATTAGAGTAGTAAAAGTGACATTTGTATGAACATATAATTACAAGAATAAATGTACAACTAGAAGTGTCAGACCAATGGTTGTAGGTATCTTAATCAGAATCAAGGTATAATTAAAGTGATGGTTTCAATAGAACATATTATCAATTCATATCATACCTTGAATATGGGGGAAGATACCTTGATGGAAAAGTGTAAAAAATGGTTTTTATGATTTATTTGAGTTATGATAACATGTGATATCATCTATGTGACGCCTTTCAGGTCATTACTTTCTTTTATTTTGAGATTCATTCATTTATTTATTTATTTATTATAGTATTTACCTATAGTTGGAGGTCAACAACCATTATTTTGGGGAAAATAGGCCATGCAACATGGGTGGTACATGGTTAGTGAAACTATATGGCTAACCCTGATATATGGATGTTTGGGGGTTAGTGGGGTTTCACACGGCTTGAGAATGGTTTTTATAACCTTTTGAGGATCTCCAAAAACCATTCTAGTTGTGTTTTGGGGATACAGTAGCTTCTGCATGGTTGGCAGAGAATTTATCTTACCATGCAGCCAAAAATTATGGTGTGTCTAATTCATTGAAAAATGGGTTTTAACCATTTTTCCTTTTGGGTTTTTAAGGGTTATCGCCATTTTTTATCTCCCCACTTGTGCACAGCCTCTCTCCCATGCCTTTGAACTTCATCCCGCTTCATTTTTGTGGATTTATTGCTTCTTTTGTAAATTTCATTCAAGGTAATCTTGATTTCTTCATGATGTCTCCTTATTTTCCCCTTGTTTATCCTTGTTCTTCCATTTTCATGGAAGGTCAAAACCATCTATTGTGATTTAGTAAAACCTAGGTCTGTTGATGGGGGTTTTGTGTTATTTCTTTGTGGATTAGGTGTGTGAGGACATATCTTACTCTAACCTTGCGGATTTCATCAAAGTTGTAAATATTTGGTTTGATTATGTTGTATGTTTCTTTATTTAAGGGATCTTTTTCATGGATTTTAATTGATTAATTATATATTTCCCTTGTATTTTTCTAATTAGGTTTCCCCAAATTTGTGTTATTAGTGATGGTTTATCCATTATTTTTATCTTTGAAATGGGTTGGAAATTTAATGTTTTAAAGTGTCTTTTCAAAGGGAGTTGGCTTTGATACAATCAAAGTGTTTGTTATAATGTCTTTTAGGTTTTATGATTTCAAATGGGTTTCTAAAAGGGTTATAAAATATTATTTTCATGGTGTTGAAATCATGACTTGTTGTGGGTAATAACGGTTTATGAAAATGGATTGTAAATGGATTATGAAATTGTCACTTGTTGATGTTTATGTGTTTGGAATTGTGTAGCGCATGGGAGACCTTGGGCATGTGTGTGTGTGTTCATAACATAGAAAAATATAACCTTAACCTATTTATTGGACTAGCTAGGGAGTGTTGTCCAAGGGACCTAGGGATCCTTTGGGAGGATGATCGAGGGAGCTTCCAAAACGTTTCCTTGTAGATCGATAGTGCCCATGGAATTATTGTTCTGTCAAGGGACGACTGAGAGAGCTTCCAAACATGTTATATCTTTCTTATCTGGCTAGAAAAATCTTTTATTATGCTAATTCATGATTTACCCTATTGGTTAGATCCCATGGTATGTACTTCTTGTTCCTGGTTGGTTTTCAAATTATTTATGCATTATCTTAGTACTTTGTTTGGTTATGATATGTTTTTCTTATGCCACTTACATTGTTTTGTTGTATATAATGTTGCTAATCTTATGCACTTGTTTATTCCATGTTTGGGGCGTGTTGAGGTTGTTTATGTTGGGTGGATTTGTTTCTTTATTTAAGCCGTATTTACATAGTTTTGAAAAGATGGTTTATTTTTTACAAAACCTAAAGGGATTTCTAAAGTATTATTTTCAAGTGGACATGATTTAAAAAGTGAACTTGTTTTTGAAAATGAGTTTTCAAACTATAATTAACAGTTTTCATGGGTAAAGTCCTTACATAGATTCATGGTGGCATCCTAATGTTCTTTTTTAATTCAAGCCTTGCATATTAATTTGGGAATATCAAGTCCTTCTTTATAGGAAATAGGTAAGGGAAAGGGAACCTTATAGTTTAGTGTCACTTCTTGATTACTGACATCCCTGGTTGATTGGGATAGTGTATATGTGGTCTCATAGAGTTGGATTGTGTGAATTGGTTTTGGGATTCATTATCAATGGGATTTTATGTATTTGAATATTTGGGTCTTATTCCCTATTTTTAATTTTCATTGTGGATATCATATATATATGTCTCTTTATGAATTTTTATGGGATGATGTTGCGATATTTGTGTATGGTCAATATTGTATTTTCTCTACTGTACATTTATATATGTTATATAAGTTGGTCTTCATTATTGTTTGGTGTGGTCTCACAATTCATTGATGGGTCATGATGTATTTTCATGCGTGAAACCATTACCAAATAGTTATTAAGGATGTCATGGTGCTTGTCTCTAGCCCGTAGTTACTGAGAACACACTTCAGGTCTTGTAGCGTGTCGTCTCGGGTGATGAGTTGGGTCGACCTGGGTTGGTTCTCTTCAAAATGGTATCTAATACCTCTTTTTATTTGGGATTCAGTGGTACACAAGATATGATATCTTCAATTGTTGAGAGGTGGGTGTGGAGGAGTTTCTGTCCAGTTCTTCTTCATGTCAAACATCGAGAATTCATGTGTGTTTGGGAGATGTGTTTATGATTTAAACATAATTTTGGGATGTTTTATGAGATATAATGTTTTAGATCATTATCTATAGGTTTTAGTAATATAAAACCTAGTTTTGTGTTTTTATGATATTTTATGTTTTTCATCAGGCTATGAGTTTTAGGAAGAACCTGTAACAGCCCGAGATTTTATGAAAAATATTCTTTTTTATTTCACTAATGTCTTATGTTTTACGCTACACCAAAAGGAGCTTGCACAACACGCATCCTTGACTTGCCTTGCATTACACGCAATCGCAACCTTCCTCGATAGCGTGTGTGGTACGTAATACTGAGTTTCACGAAACAATGATATGCTATTAAAATATTATTAAAACTAGCCGTTATGAATAGTAATAACCACTTTTTAAATTTTAGAAGTTTTATCTCTCAAAATGGACTTCATTTTTGGATTCGGAGTATCGAATTTAGCCTAAGGTGAAATTTTGGTACTTTTCGGATAACTTTCATATTCTGATGAATAGTGAAAATTACTAAATTAAAATTAAAAACAACTTTTTTAATCGAAATAATTAATAGTGATAAATTATTAATTTGAGTGGTTTTAAAGTATATTTAGAATATATTTTTACAATTTAATACAATGTTGGTCATTGGTTGTAATTTCACATTTAAACCAGACATAATCAAGTGTCAATCTTTTGATAGATTTTGTTTCTTAAAAAACACGCTATTTGTTTTAACAGTAGGGTTTAATTATAAAATTAATTAATGCAAATTCTATGTTATGAATTTGGTAAAATAGACTTCATTTTTGAATTCGGAATATGAAATATAGCTTAGGATGAAATTTTGGCATTTTTCTGAAAACTTTCAATTTTTGATGAATAGTGAAACCACTAAGTGGTAGGTTAAAAATGGAATTTTGTATAAAACTTAATTTTACCGCTTCTGTGAATGGAATTTCGAAAATCCGATAGACACGGTTAATATCAAGGACTAAAATGTGGTTCAATGAGATGAAAATAATTTTTTGGTGAATAGTAACTTTTTAATTTTTTTACCGCGGTTAATAGTAAATAGGGTAACTAAGGGTAAAAATGATATTACTATTACCCTAACACATGTCCTAATTCTATTGTATAAGTTTAATTCGACCAAAAACAAACTTAGGAATAAAATATGACCATTTAGGCCCACTTGGATTAGATTAGGACATTTATTATTAATTTATTTAAAGAAGGGTTAAAATAGTTAAAATCAAAGTTTAATAAGTAAATCATTTTTAATATGGGGTTATACATAAGATATATTCGATTGTAAATATTCATTAGAAAGATAAAAAGGTTTCCAACATGATGGTATTTTATTTGTAATTTTTAGACATCAAATAATTTAATTTATTTATGACACAACGATGATGCCGTAATTATCGTTTTAATGAAATATTGACATAATTGATGTTATAAGCACCAAAATAAATGTAATTTGAGATTTTTTATGAATTCCACTACTTTTATAGGTTACTATGATATATTAATGTTGATTTAATCAACTTGGTTCGAACATTTAATTCTGTTATGACTTTCACAAAAATCATATATCAAATAGTGTCAAAATTGACACAAAATAGTTTTTAAATCAAATATTATATTATTAATTGTTATTTTATTCCTAAAAATCTAAGGTTCGGCCAAATGACTTAGATAAGGATATATATATTAATAATAAACAATTTGGGGTTCGTTTGGCATGTTATAGTAAGTGTATTAACCATATAGTGAAAGAAAACAAAAAGACACGATAAAAGTTAAATTAATTAACTTAGAGTTAAATCTAATTGATAAGGTTAAAATAATACCCTAAACATGTCTAAATCTTATTGGTTGATAGGATTTCGACCCATCCCCACTTTAGCTTCGAAATAAGACCCTTTGGAACCATTATAAACCGATTTTGACTTTAATATAAAATAATATTTTGAGATATTCCTAAGGTGCCCCTCTCCTCCCCTATAAAAGGAAGCCTCCTCCCCCTCCTCCTCACACCAATTTGAGCTCTCAAGCTCGACCAACCCCTGCCAAAATCTCTTCTCCACTTCCCTAGCAACATCATAGAGGTTCTGGTCTTACTCAAAGACCAATTTTAGTGCCCTAAGAGGAGGTCTCAAAGAGGCACTTCAAAGAAGAGGTAATTACCGTTACCAATTCTTTCATCTTTATTTCTTCTTCCACTTCTTCTTCTTAGGTTGTTTCATTATGAAGTAATAACATCAGTATCACTCATATACTGATATGTTAATATAAGTATGAAACAACCCTATTTCACCATTTATCCATCCTACGGAAAAAGAAATCACCGCGCGTGCGTTCGTACGGAATACCGTCTCCACGCCGTGGTGTAATCTATTTTCCACCACCACCTTACATGGATGGGTATAATGGTGTAAAGAATAACTATACATAGTTATTACAACATCATATTGATTCTGATATATTGTATAATCCACTCCAATTCAATTCAATATTTATAGAAATGATATCATCGCTCGTGCGTACGTACGGACTACCGTCTCCACGACGCGATGAGATTCATTCTCCATGTTAACCATTTAAGAATGATTATAATGTATATATAAGAAATAATAATGAAATATATGACATTATAAAGCTACTGGATTTATGTATATATATACATATGTATGTCATCTACTTACTTCCATTTCAAGACAATAAGGAAAGGAAAACAGCGTTCATGCGTACGTACGGACTACCGTCTCCATGAACGGTGTTTTTCATTTTATTTATCTACCTATTATATATATATACTGAATATATATGATATATAAATCATATTTTATATTCTGGAAGTGAGTAAATCATGATATAAGTAATAATGATGTCAAGAACAACAAGTCAAAACACCTACGATAAATGAAACGATTTTACCCAAAACGCTTCTTTAACATGGAATTTACAAAAGAACGGGTAATATAATGTCATAAGTGAACCATATATGATATCATAACAATGAATATGATTCTGTAATAAGTCAATAACATGATTTAAATCATTATACAGGAGGTTCGGACACTTACAAAGCAAGTCGGACCTAAGGTAAGGGAAATATCACAATCTCATTTTTATCCGAGATTGTTTATACTTTGGTATTTACTGGGGTGTATTTTATCATCCACATCCATGTTCCCTCAATATGTAATATTGTTTCCATCCACTTACAATAGTTTAAATCCAATTTTACCCTTCGGTGAGTTTTTAGTAAAGAATATGAAATGAATCTTTTGTCGTTTTTTTCGTACGAGGTACTTTTTGACTTTTCCGACAAAAGTACGAGAAGAATGTTTTCTTTTTAACTTATACGGCATGAATGGATTTCTAAAACATTATTTCCAAGAAGCTTCCTTTACAAGTTTTCAAGTTTATTTTTAATCAACTTCTTTTATTTTAAAGTTGTATGACATGTTATGAAAGGAAAAAAAAGGGTTTTTGAAGAACAAAGGATATTTTCCTCAAGAATGGAGTTCAAGTGTTTAATCAAAATTATTTTACATCTAAGATAATAAAGGTTTCTGTTTTTATGCTTATTATTACATTGATTTGGTCATGTTGTGATGGAATTATTTTTATGAATTCCTTTATCTTATATGAATTGATTTATGATGTCATGTTGTTTAAGAATACCATTTTTATTACATGGGTTATGTCATGATGTATGGTTTATGATTATGTGGCACACATAAGAAAGGATTCATTATAAGATGGGTGGGACCTATATCTCCCTCCAATTCATTGGGTAAAGATTTTATATCTCATGAGATAGACATGGCTGGAAGGGTAGGTTATACCGGTCCAGTGAAACAGGACTGAAACGAGGGTTACTCGATTCAGAAAGGGACTTTGTCCACTAAGATAGTCTTGGAAATTTAGTCTTGACTAACAAGAAATGATTTTCTATGATTATGTGTGTATGCCACAAAGTTTCAAGTTTCATGTTATGATTATGGGGATCTCATTTTCACTTCTATGATTTATCCCATGTTATGATATTATGAGCTCTTTTTCAGGTTAAGATTTCCAAAATCTATGTTCTTATGTATATGATGTGATTGATATTTCTTTTGTTTACCCTTACTGAGCATTTGAGCTCACCCTTTTATGTTTTCTTTTCCCCAGGATATAAAGAAAGGTTTTTAGGTAAAAAAAAGGAAGATCTTTATGGGAGATATTGAAGATCTTTCACCACGATTAGGAGATTACGTTCCGAGTTTCCAAAGACACTAAACTATTACGATCCTTGTGTGTGTGTTTTGGTTATGTACTAAGTATTCCTCAAAAGTAATGTAATGTCCATGTACGATAAGCTTCGGGTCTCTACAGTTGGTATCAGAGGAAAGGTTTAGTCATCCTTTGGAAACTAGGATGCGAAAACGTTAGTGAGATCCCTAGAGATATTTCTAAGGTATGTCTAGGGATGTCCCTAGGGATAAGTATACGTATAGGTTATAGTAATAGAATTACGCTAACGATCATAGAATTAAACCTAAGATGTTGGATATTGAAGGTAATCCCCCTTTATTATGTTGTTTTCCCTAGCATGATTTTTGCCTCTCACACTATTCTTTTTGGGTTTTAGACGATGGCTGGAACCCGAAGGAACCGTGTTGATCAATGCAATGGACAATGAAATGATTGCCCTCCGGAACAAACAAATGTTATGGGAGATGGAGTGCAAAATCTTATTGCTATAATTACACAAGCTATGAATCATTCTGGACTTCCAAATGAGCAGAGAAGGGAACAATATTCTATTGAGTCCTTCATGAGGAAACGTCCACCTTCTTTCAGTGGGTCTTCTGATCCACTTGTGGCTGAACAATGGATCAGTACTACTGAAAAGATATTTTCAGTTCTTCAATGTTCTGAACATGATAAAGTCATCTTAGCAGTATATCGTTTGGAAGGTGAAGCTGATCAATGGTGGAATCTTATCAAGAATACGAGGCCAAGAGATGAAATTGAGTCCATGGAATGGGACGAGTTCAAGAACTTGTTTTTCAGTAAGTACTTCCCTCGTATTCTTCGAACAAAGATGGAGAAAGAGTTTCTTGAACTGAAGCAAAGGGACGATGAATCTGTTGGTACCTATGAAGCAAATTTTACAAGACTTGCAAGGTATGCTTCTGGAATTATCATCCAACCTGAAAGTAAAGTTGATCGATTTTTCAGTGGCTTAAAACCAAGTCTTCGAAGGGAATTAGCTATAAGAGACTTCAGTAGCTATGAAGAAATTTTGCGTTGTGCTATCAAGGTAGAAATGGAAGTTGGTGTTACATATCCATCTCATGGTTTTAACAAGAAACGAAAGATGGAGTTCAAGGAGAAATCTCAGAATAATGGTGAAACGAAGATGAATGTTTCCTTATGCACAAAGTGTGGAAAGAAGCATGGTGGAGATTGTCTTAAAGGGACTAGAAAATGTTTTAAGTGTGGAAAAGAAGGTCATCGAGCAGCTGAGTGTCGAAGTAATGGAAAAAGGGTTTCTAATGATGTGAATAAAGCAAACGCTGCAGAGAACGCACCACCAACACTTCAATGCTTCAAGTGCAAGGAAATGAGGCATTATGCTAATAATTTCCCTAATCCAAGGGTTAGTGATGATCAACATGGGCAACCACTGAAGGCAAAGGAAAAAGGGAAATCACATGCGATCACTATTGGCAATGTTGAATATGACAACGATGTGGTGGAATGATTAAGTGTTTATGTAATGGGATTCCAAAATAATGTTGTATCATTGAGTATTGCAATATTTATTGATGTGGTATTCAAAGTGATTGAGATATTTTTTGGAAATAAGATGATATGCGAGAAAATGAAATGTTTAATAGTATTCATGAGCTCATGATTGATATAAGGACTAAGTGATATCATGGTTTGAGTATATAGAATTTTAAGGATTTTGGTATGTGGAAAGTGTTAACTTTTAACTGCACTCATGTTTTCACTAAGGTATTCAAGAGAATACACGATTAAGGACTTTGAATGTTTGTAATGTGACCAACAAGACATATCTTATGATATGTGGGGATCAACGACAGTATTAAATCTCTGGTAATCGTTGTCACTATATTATGAGAGTGAACTGCAGTATTATGTATAAGCCTAAAGATTAGACTGGATTATGTTGGACATAAATTAGTATTGTTTAAGGATAGAAGATTTTCGATATTATTGATGGGATGTTATAGTAACGTAGTTTTAGAAAAAGGACAACCTGCAGGACGGGCGACAGCCCATCGCTTCGGACAAGGCTGTAGGAATCGAACCCACAACCGAAGTGCGACTGGCCTTTATCGCCTACCACTGACCTACAGGAAGTCCCTGTTTAGTAGAAACTAGTGTTATTATATTAAGCAGTATGATATATGAAGTATAAGCCCATTTTAGGAACCATATATGATTAATCCAACTATAGATCGACTTATGTATATAAATTTTGCTAACCTTTTGAGATAGATGGAATGACCCGTCATTCTATCACATGATCTTCTAACACTTCACGAATAACAAATTCAACTTCATTTATTTAAGAGATGAAGTGGAAATTGTTAAAGGCACGAACAACAGTGAGATTGTACCAAAATAAAGTAAGTATTTATTCTAATTCAAATTCTTTAACTTTAGGGAAATGATCTTGAAAACCAAAAAAGTTGTCCTAGTTATCTTATACCTGATGAATCAGATGGTACCTTAGATCGTCACAAATTTATGGATTTGTGATTACTGGATTTTCCATAGCCATGTTATCTACCACTCTCCATCAGAACATGATGGTTAGATTTCTCTTCCATATCCATATTTTCACCTATGTGGAAACCCAGTGATTAGTTTATTTGGGTAATCGTTACATTTCATACTTTAGTTTTTAAAGCCAAGTTTTGGTATTCCTTTTTACGATGTGGGTTTCTATTAAAGAAACTTTCGAATAGTAAACCATTTATAACCGCGACGAATTTCGAGGGCGAAATTCATTTTAAGGGGGGTAGAATGTAACAGCCCGAGATTTTATGAAAAATATTCTTTTTTATTTCACTAATGTCTTGTGTTGTACGCTACACCAAAAGGAGCTTGCACAACACGCATCCTTGACTTGCCTTGCATTACACGCAATCACAACCTTCCTCGATAGCGTGTGTGGTACGTAATACTGAGTTTCACGAAACAATGATATGCTATTAAAATATTATTAAAACTAGCCGTTATGAATAGTAATAACCACTTTTTAAATTTTAGAAGTTTTAGCTCTCAAAATGGACTTCATTTTTGGATTCGGAGTATCGAATTTAGCCTAAGGTGAAATTTTGGTACTTTTCGGATAACTTTCATATTCTGATGAATAGTGAAAATTACTAAATTATAATTAAAAACAACTTTTTTAATCGAAATAATTAATAGTGATAAATTATTAATTTGAGTGGTTTTAAAGTATATTTAGAATATATTTTTACAATTTAATACAATGTTGGTCATTGGTTGTAATTTCACATTTAAACCAGACATAATCAAGTGTCAATCTTTTGATTGATTTTGTTTCTTAAAAAAACACGCTATTTGTTTTAACAGCGGGATTTAATTATAAAATTAATTAATGCAACTTCTATGTTATGAATTTGGTAAAATAGACTTCATTTTTGAATTCGGAATATGAAATATAGCTTAGGATGAAATTTTGGCATTTTTCTGAAAACTTTCAATTTTTGATGAATAGTGAAACCACTAAGTGGTAGGTTAAAAACGAAATTTTGTATAAAACATAATTTTACCGCTTCTGTGAATGGAATTTCGAAAATCCGATACACACAGTTAATATCAGGGACTAAAATGTGGTTCAATGAGATGAAAATAATTTTTTGGTGAATAGTAACTTTTTAATTTTTTTACCGCGGTTAATAGTAAATAGGGTAACTAAGGGTAAAAATGATATTACTATTACCCTAACACATGTCCTAATTCTATTGGATAAGTTTAATTCGACCAAAAACAAACTTAGGAATAAAATATGACCATTTAGGCCCACTTGGATTAGATTAGGACATTTATTATTAATTTATTTAAAGAAGGGTTAAAATAGTTAAAATCAAAGTTTAATAAGTAAATCATTTTTAATATGGGGTTATACATAAGATAAATTCGATTGTAAATATTCATTAGAAAGATAAAAAGATTTCCTACATGATGGTATTTTATTTGTAATTTTTAGACATCAAATAATTTAATTTATTTATGACACAACGATGATGCCGTAATTATCTTTTTAATGAAATATTGACATAATTGATGTTATAAGCACCAAAATAAATGTAATTTGAGCTTTTTTATGAATTAAACCACTTTTATAGGTTACTATGATATATTAATGTTGATTTAATCAACTTGGTTCGAACATTTAATTCTGTTATGTCTTTCACAAAAATCATATATCAAATAGTGTCAAAATTGACACAAAATAGTTTTTAAATCAAATATTATATTATTAATTGTTATTTTATTCCTAAAAATCTAAGGTTCGGCCAAATGACTTAGATAAGGATATATATATTAATAATAAACAATTTGGGGTTCGTTTGGCATGTTATAGTAAGTGTATTAACCATATAGTGAAAGAAAACAAAAAGACACGGTAAAAGTTAAATTAATTAACTTAGAGTTAAATCTAATTGATAAGGTTTAAATAATACCCTAAACATGTGTAAATCTTATTTTTTGATAGGATTTCGACCCATCCCCACTTTAGCTTCAAAATAAGACCCTTTGGAACCATTATAAACCTATTTTGACTTTAATATAAAATAATATTTTGAGATATTCCTAAGGTGCCCCTCTCCTCCCCTATAAAAGGAAGCATCCTCCCCCTCCTCCTCACACCAATTTGAGCTCTCAAGCTCGGCCAACCCCTGCCAAAATCTTTTCTCCACTTCCCTAGAAACATCCTAGAGGTTCTGGTCTTACTCAAAGACCAATTTTAGTGCCCTAAGAGGAGGTCTCAAAGAGGCACTTCAAAGAAGAGGTAATTACCGTTACCAATTCTTTCATCTTTATTTCTTCTTCCACTTCTTCTTCTTAGGTTGTTTCATTATGAAGAAATAACATCAGTATCACTCATATACTGATATGTTATTATAAGTATGAAACAACCCTATTTCACCATCTATCCATCCTACGGAAAAAGAAATCACCGCGCGTGCGTACGTACGGAATACCGTCTCCACGCCGTGGTGTAATCTATTTTCCACCACCACCTTACATGGATGGGTATAATGGTGTAAAGAATAACTATACATAGTTATTACAACATCATAATGATTCTGATATATTGTATAATCCACTCCAATTCAATTCAATATTTATAGAAATGATATCATCGCTCGTGCGTACGTACGGACTACCGTCTCCACAACGCGATGAGATTCATTCTCCATGTTAACCATTTAAGAATGATTATAATGTATATATAAGAAATAATAATGAAATATATGACATTATAAAGCTACTGGATTTATGTATATATATACATATGTATGTCATCTACTTACTTCCATTTCAAGACAATAAGGAAAGGAAAACAGCGTTCATGCGTACGTACGGACTACCGTCTCCATGAACGATGTTTTTCATTTTATTTATCTACCTATTATATATATATATACTGAATATATATGATATATAAATCATATTTTATATTCTGGAAGTGAGTAAATCATGAAGAAAGTAATAATGATGTCAAGAACAACAAGTCAAAACACCTAAGATAAATGAAACGATTTTACCCAAAACGCTTCTTTAACATGGAATTTACAAAAGAATGGGTAATATAATGTCATAAGTGAACCATATATGATATCATAACAATGAATATGATTCTGTAATAAGTCAATAACATGATTTAAATCATTATACAGGAGGTTCAGACACTTACAAAGCAAGTCGGACCTAAGGTAAGGGAAATATCACAATCTCATTTTTATCCGAGATTGTTTATACTTTGGTATTTACTGGGGTGTATTTTATCATCCACATCCATGTTCCCTCAATATGTAATATTGTTTCCATCCACTTACAATATTTTAAATCCAATTTTACCCTTCAGTGAGTTTTTAGTAAAGAATATGAAATGAATCTTTTGTCGTTTTTTTCGTACGAGGTACTTTTTGACTTTTCCGACAAAAGTACGAGAAGAATGTTTTCTTTTTAACTTATACGGCATGAATGGATTTCTAAAACATTATTTCCAAGAAGCTTCCTTTACAAGTTTTCAAGTTTATTTTTAATCAACTTCTTTTATTTTAAAGTTGTATGACATGTTATGAAAGAAAAAAAAAGGGTTTTTGAAGAACAAAGGATATTTTCCTCAAGAATGGAGTTCAAGTGTTTAATCAAAATTATTTTCCATCTAAGATAATAAAGGGTTCTATTTTTATCCTTATTATTACATTGATTTGGTCATGTTGTGATGGAATTATTTTTATGAATTCCTTTATCTTATATGAATTGATTTATGATGTCATGTTGTTTAAGAATCCCATTTTTATTACATGGGTTATGTCATGATGTATGGTTTATGATTATGTGGCACACATAAGAAAGGATTCATTATAATATGGGTGGGACCTATATCTCCCTCCAATGCATTGGGTAAAGATTTTATATCTCATGAGATAGACATGGCTGGAATGGTAGGTTATACCGGTCCAGTGAAACAGGACTGAAACGAGGGTTACTCGATTCAGAAAGGGACTTTGTCCACTAAGATAGTCTTGGAAATTTAGTCTTGACTAACAAGAAATGATTTTCTATGATTATGTGTGTATGCCACAAAGTTTCAAGTTTCATGTTATGATTATGGGGATCTCATTTTCACTTCTATGATTTATCCCATGTTATGATATTATGAGCTCTTTTGCAGGTTAAGATTTCCAAAAGCTATGTTCTTGTGTATATGATGTGATTGATATTTCTTTTGTTTACCCTTACTGAGCATTTGAGCTCACCCTTTTATGTTTTCTTTTCCCCTGGATATAAAGAAAGGTTTTTAGGTAAAAAAAAGGAAGATCTTTATGGGAGATATTGAAGATCTTTCACCACGATTAGGAGATTACGTTCCAAGTTTCCAAAGACACTAAACTATTACGATCCTTGTGTGTGTGTTTTGGTTATGTACTAAGTATTCCGCAAAAATAATGTAATGTCCATGTACGATAAGCTTCGGGTCTCTACAGAACCCCTAAATGACTTTGAAAAATCTTGATTTTAAGGGTGGAATGAAGAAGAAGAGCATAGACACACAGTTAGTGGTAACCATACAAATGCTATGTGACTAGGTATGTGATCCTCTAGTATTGTTTCATATGGTTGGAACATTGTTTTTTTACCATGCATCCAAACCATGCATAGTGGAAAAATGTTTAAAAATTTTACGTTTTCATCCCTTCTTTATTTGAAAGTGTTTTTAATGTAAATTTTGTTTCATTGAGGTCTAGTATAAGGGTTTCTTGTAGGTTATTTTGTGATTTTTGAGATTTAATTATGTATTGAATATGTTATACCTTGTTTTTTAGATAATTCCTCCCATAAGGACCTCTTCTAGGGTGTGGAGAGGGTGTTTTCAAGCCTGTCCCATAGGAAACACCTCTAGTGGATATCATTTTGGTGGAATCGGTGATCTGTACGATTCAGTCCATAGGTCAAGAGGTTGGAAGTGGTTAGGAATGGATAGTGGACCAAGATCAGGATTTCACTATGTAGAATCCATTGGTCTTTTATGGTGATAGAGGTACCCATGAGCCTAAGCAATGGATCAAGTGGATCAAGTGCATCTTCCAATTTTTTAAGACCCCTGAGAGGCATGAGGATATCACATAGAATACCTTCAAAAAGGATTTTCATCAATAGTTTAATCCTGAAAAACTGAAGGTGGTGAAGGCCTGTGAGTTCGTAATGAAGGATAAAGGAGACCATATAGTGATGGAGTATGCAACATATATAGTTTGCTGAGTTATTCCATTCTATCTTGAACACCCCACAAATGACTATCTCAAGGTGAGACATTTTGAAATGGGATTGATGTATGAGATCATATCAATGTGTATTTTCCTTTTTATACCAACCTATGCCTAGGTGGTGGATAATGAAGTTGTGGAAGAGGTGAAATTAGTTGGGAAGATAGGTCTTGGTGGATTTTCTTCCTTAGTGGTTCATATATAGAGTTCGTTCTCCATCCAGAATAGGATGTACAATGAACCTCATTAGAGTAGTGGCAAGGGTGATTAGTAGTCATCAGGTTCGGTGTTAGTGGATTCTTCTAGGTTTATGCTAGTGACTTTCTGTCAATGTTGGAATTTTGGCCATACTAGGCCCAATTTACAAGGGGTTCTAAGGATGTTCCACCAATTTGGGAATTTGGGTCATCTTCAATGCTTATGCAAAGCCTCCCTTCAGACGAGTAGAGTTTTTCCTTTTTTTAATGGGTTTCAGGTGTGATCAGATGATTCTAAGGGTATGGTATTTCACCCTCAGTCTAGAGGGTATTCATATCCAATTAAGAAGGCTAAATTCATTCTAGAGTTAGGTTTCCATTATGCAGTAGATGCAGCACTTGAGGACTCCAAATATGGGCCGACTACTGTGAGTGGTACGGTGTTTATAAATTCTTCTACGGGTTTATCCTTTTTTATAGTTTCTTCTCATTAATTTATATTGCTAAATTTTCTTGATGTTTTGGGTATGTTAGTGGAGTTGATTCCATGGTGATGGATCTTCTTACCTCATTGGGAATAAATAAAGAGCATAATTTTATGTTTTTGGAGTGTTGCGTTTCGATCACTAGCATGGAGGTAGCATTGGAATTCCTTATGTTGGACTTAGAAGTTTTTGATATCATCATCAGTATGAATTTAATGATTGGTTTCAAAGATTGGATTCATTTTTATCATTATAGGGTCATGTTTTTATCTCCTGATGTGATCACTCATATCTTCCCGGGTGAGTGGGATATGAGTTTATGGAGGACAAGACTTATTGATCTAGTTGTGGGTTCGATTTCTTGTTAGTTATCTGGGTTTTTATTTGATTTTGTGGAGCAGGTTTTGGATGGTTGGATTTTGGTGGTTGTGGATCAGTACCTTGAGGTGTTTTTGGATGAATTTAATGGATTTCTGCCCCAGTGAGAGGTTGAGTTCACTACCAATATACTCCCTTATATGATCCCCATATCTTTATATTCATACCATATTGATCCTATCATTTTTTAGGAGTTAAATTTTCAGTTTTGGGACAATGAATGAAAGGGGTTTATCATCATGGTGTGTCACCATGGGCATCACCGGTGCTATTTTCAAAGAGGGTGGATGGTAGTCTCCAAATTTTCATATATAATTAGAAGTAATATTAGTTTACTATTGAAAACAAATAATCATTTCCTTAAATTGAGTAACTTTTTGATCTACTAAGGGGATCCTAGTGGTTTCCAAAAACTGACCTAAGGTCGGGTTACCATCAGTTGAGGCTCCAAGAAGAGGATGCTCCTAAGATCACCTTCACAAGTCAGTATGGGAATTTTGAGTATCTTGTTGTGCCATTTGGAATTACCAATGATCATGTGGTCTTTATGTAACTAGTTAATTTAATCTTTCATCTCTTTTTGGACACCTTCATAGTTGTTTTTGTTAATGACATCTTTGTATACTCCAAGATAGAGGAGGACCATGGAGGCCATCTGAGTTTTTTTTAGGAATCATAAAAGAACATTGCATGTATGAAAAGATATCTGAATTTCAGTTATTGATCAAGAAGGTAATGATTTTGGGCTATGTGATTTTAGAGAAATTTCTTTTTGTGGTTCTCAAAAATATCCATGCAATTATGTCTTGTGAGTAATCCAAGAACATGTTTGAGATTGGGATCATTTTAGGCTTGGTCGGATATTATAGTCACTTTGTTCAAGAATTCTCTAGGCTAGATTATCCTTGGATAGAGTTTTCTTGGAAAGGGGTAAAGATTGAGTAGAGTGAGAAGTGTTGTATTTATTTTGAAGAGTTCCAGGTTGAGTTTACATCAGCTTCAGTTTTGATTCATCCTGATCTTGGGAAGGAATATGCAATGTACTATGATTCCTTAGGGTGGGGATGGTGTGTGTGGTAATGTGCGGTGATCATATGCTAGCTTATTTATCTTGTTATATATCCACACATGAGAGTAATAACCATTACCATATCCTATAGTTGACAAATATTATGTATGTGTTGAAGACTTGGTGTCATTACCTCTTCGGGGATCGGTTTATGGTCTACTCAGATCATAAGATCCTGAACTATAACTTCACCTAGAAGGACTCGAACCTCAAGAAGAGATGGTGTGTCTAGTATCATAAAAACATTCATTTTTATATTTCTTGTACCTCTATTAAGGGGAATATTTTTGTTTTATTCCTTGAGAAAGGTGTTATTGATCCAAGTAGTTAGATAAATAGTGGATGGGTGGAGTCTAATGGGTTTATTTACTCATCTAAGTCTGGAGATGTTGTAGGATGGAGATTCGGTTTCCTTGGATAGGGTTTAGGTTACTCCCTCTATTGTTAATCGATTTTAGGGTGAGAAGAAATTTGAACCCAACTTTTAGTGCATTATTATTGTTTTAAATAGTGGGGATACCTCAAGTGATTGGTCTCAATCTCCTGATGGTACCCTCTTCTTTAGGAAACAACTGGTAGTTCCTTTGACATTAAGGTCGGAGGTGATGCATGAGGGGAATTATTCTAGTCGGTTCATTCACCTAGGAGATACCAATATGTTTTATACTTTTAGGATTTATTACTGGTGGCTCTTAATGAGATGGACGATTGTGAATTTTCAATCATGGTGTTTTACCTACTAGAGGATCAAAGTAGAGCATCAAAGTCTAGTTTGGTTGCTTTAGCCTCTTCTCATCCTAGTGTAGATGTTTGATGAGATCTACATGGACTTTTTTATTATTCTAACTCATACTCATAGTATTAAATATGATATTTGGATGATTATAGATCGGTTGACTAATTCAACCCACATTCTTCCCATTAGGGGGTCACTGAAGGTTGAGGACCTTAGGAACCTGTATGTTTGAGAGGCTGTTATGCTTCATGGTCTTCCATCAGAAATAGTTTTTGGTTGAGATTACTATTTTAATTCTTGGTTTTAGAAGATTCTATAGGAATCCATGGGAACCTAGTTGAAGTTGAAAACAACCTATCAATCATAAATGGATGGTTAGACTAAGCGGGCCATCAATCTTCTTGAGGATATACTTCATGTGTGTGTGATTGAATTCAGGGTTCATGGGAAATAATTTTTGATCGGTAGATTTTTCATACAACCACAGTTACCATGCCTCAATAAATATATCCCCTTTTGAGTAATTTTATGGGAGGTCATGTTAGGCTTAGCTGGGTGAACGATCCTTATTCAGACTGAGTCTTATCTATGAGGTGATGGAGACAGTGAAATTAATCCAAAAAAGGTTGGAGATAGCTAAAAGTATCGAAAAAAAATATTTTGATCATAATCTCCACCTAATAGAGTTTGAAGATGGTGATGAGGTGTTTCCCCAGGTATCCGTTCAACTAGGACATTGTCACTTAGGAAAGAAGGGGAAATTGGTGTTGTGTTATATTGATATATTTCAAATTGTGGAGAATATTGGGAATGTATCCTATTAACTGGACACGTCTCCATGACTAACCTCGATCCATTATTTTTTCCATGTATCCTTATTAAAGAAGTACCATCTAGACACATCTCATGTGATAGAGTGGGAAGATTTGGATATAGAGCCTGACACCACCATTGTGGAGCAACCTATTCATATCTTGGACTATAAAAACAAGTTGCTTCATGGTTAGTCGATCTCTTTGGTCTATGTTCTTTGGTAGTGTGGTGATGATATCTACGAGACTTGGGAGTATAGAGTTTCTGTAAAGACCCGTATCTTGACGTACATGGACATTACATTACTTTTGCGGAATACTTAGTACATAACAAAAACACACACACAAGGATCGTAATAGTTTAGTGTCTTTGGAAACTCGGAACGTAATCTTCTAATCGTGGTGAAAGATCTTCAATATCTCCCATAAAGATCTTCCCTTTTTTTTACCTAAAAACCTTTCTTTATATCCTGGGGAAAAGAAAACATAAAAGGGTGAGCTCAAATGCTCAGTAAGGGTAAACAAAAGAAATATCAATCACATCATATACATAAGAACATAGCTTTTGGAAATCTTAACCTGCAAAAGAGCTCATAATATCATAACATGGGATAAATCATAGAAGTGAAAATGAGATCCCCATAATCATAACATGAAATTTTAAACTTTGTGGCATGCACACATAATCATGGAAAATCATTTCTTGTTAGTCATGACTCATTTCCAAGACTATCTTAGTGGACAAAGTCCCTTTCTGAACCGAGTTCACTCCTCGTTTCAGTCCTGTATCACTGAACCGAAATAACCTTCCGTTCCAGCCATGTCTATCTCATGAGATATAAAATCATTACCCAATGCATTGGAGGGAGATATAGGTCCCACCCATCTTATAATGAATCCTTTCTTATGTGTGCCACATAATCATAAACCATACATCATAACGTAACCCATGTAATAAAAATGGGATTCTTAAACAACATGACATCATAAAACAATTCATATAAGTTAAAGGAATTCATAAATATATTTCCATCACAACATAATCAAATCCATGTAATAACAGGGATAAAACAGAACCCTTTATTATCTTAGATGGAAAATAATTTTGATAAAACACTTGAACTCCATTCTTGAGGAAAATATCCTTTCTTCTTCAAAAACATTTTTCCTTTCATAACATGTCATACAACTTTAAAATAAAAGAAGTTGATTAAAAATAAACTTGAAAACTTGTAAAGGAAGCTTCTTGGAAATAATGTTTTAAAAATCCATTCATGCCGTATAAGTTAAAAAAACATTCTTCTAACTTTTGTCGGAAAAGTCAAAAAGTACCTCGTACGAAAAACGACAAAAGATTCCTTTCATATCTTTTACAAAAAAACTTACCGAAGGGTAAAATTGGATATAAACTATTGTAGAAGGAAGGAAATAATATTACATATCGAGGGAACATGGATGTGGATGATAAAATACACCCCAGTAATTACCAAAGTAAAAACAATCTCGGATAAAAGTGAGATTGTGATATTTTCCCTTACCTTAGGTCCGATTAGCTTTGTACGTGTCCGAAGCTCCTGTATAATGGTTTAAATAATGTTATTGACTTTTTCCAGAATCATACATATTTATATGATATCATATATGGTCATATTATTAGCTTCTTGTTAGTAATATTTCATTGTTACTTGTTACTCGGGTCTTTATAACTTTTTGTTCTTATGCGTGTTTTGTCGAATAAATTCTTATTCTTATCTTTAGGTTATAGATAATTCATTTACAGAATGGTATTAGTGTAGTATATACCATATTAATTCATTCAATTCATTTATATAATCATTATGAAATGAAGATCATGTAGAACGAGTCGCATCACATCGTGGAGACGGTATTCCGAACATACGCACGAGTGATGATATCGTTCCTATGATCGTGGAATTGTATTGGAGTATATATATATATTATTTCAGTATCAATATTACTTCATAATAATCATATATAGTTACTCATTACACCATTATACCCATCCTTGTAAGGTTATGGTGGAAAATAGATTACACCACGGCGTGGAGACGGTATTCCGTACGTACGCACACGCGGTGATTTCATTTTTCCGTAGGATGGATAGAAGGTGAATTAGGGTTGTTTCATATTTATAATAACATATCAGTATGTAAGTAATACTGATGTTATTACTTTATCATGAAACAACTAAAGAAGAAGATGTTGAAGAAGAAAGAAATTGAAAAGATCGGTAATGGTTATTACCTCTTCTTTGAAACGCCTCTTTGAATCCTTCACTTAGGGAACTAAGATTGGTCTTTGAATAAGACCAGGACCTCTAGGATTATTCTAGGGAAGTGGAGAAGGGAAAATGGCAGGGGTTGGCCGAGCTTGAGTGCTCAAATTGGTGTGAGGAGGCGGGGGAGGAGGTGCCCTTTTATAAGGGAGGAGAGGGGCACCTTAGGAATATCTCAAAATATTATTTTATATTAAAGTAAAAATCGGTTTATAATGGTTCCAAAGGGTCTTATTTCGAAGCTAAAGTGGGGATGGGTCGAAATCCTATCAACCAATAGGATTTAGACAAGTTTAGGGTATTATTTTAACCTTATCAATTAGATTTAACTCTAAGTTAAATAATTTAACTTTTACCATGTCTTTTTGTTTTCTTTCACTATATGGTTAATAAACTTACTATAACATGCCAAACGAACCCCAAATTGTATATTATTAATACATATATCCTTATATAAGTCATTTGGCCGAACCTTAGATTTTTAGGAATAAAATAACAATTAATAATATAATATTTGATTTAAAAACTATTTTGTGTCAATTTTGACACTATTTGATATATGATTTTTGTGAAAGTCATAACAGAATTATATGTTCGAAACAAGTTGATTAAATCAACACTAATATATCATAGTAACCTATAAAATTATTGGAATTCATAAAAAGTCTTAAATTACATTTATTTTGGTATTTATATTATCAATTATGTCAATATTTCATTAATAAGATAATTACGGCATCATTTTTGTGTCATAAATAAATTATATTATTTGATGTCTAAAAATTACAAATAAAATACCATCATGTAGGAAATCTTTTTATCTTTCTAATGAATATTTATAGTCGAATTTATCTTATGTATAAACCCATATTAAAAATGATTTACTTATTAAACTTTGATTTTAACTATTTTGACCCTTCTTTAAATAAATTAATAATAAATGTCCTAATCTAATTCAAGTGGGCCTAAATGGTCATATTTTATTCCTAAGTTTGTTTTTGGTCGAATTACACTTGTCCAATAGAATTAGGACACGTGTTAGGGAAATATTAATATCATATTTACCCTTAGTTACCTTATTTACTATTAACCGTGGTAAAAAAAGTAAAATGTTACTATTCACCAAAAAATTATTTTCATCTCATTGAACCACATTTTAGTCCTTGATATTAACCGTGTCTCTCGGATTTTCGAAATTCCATTCACAGAAGCGGTAAAATTAAGTTTTATGCAAAATTCAGTTTTTAACCTACCACTTAGTAGTTTCACTATTCATCAAAAATTGATGTTTTTCAGAACAATGCCAAAATTTCATCCCAAGCTATATTTCATATTCCGAATTCAAAAATGAAGTCTATTTTACCAAATTCATAACATAAAAGTTGCATTAATTAATTTTATAATTAAATCCCATTGTTAAAACAAATAGCGTGTTTTTAAGAAACAATATATATCAAAAGATTGACACTTGATTATGTCTGGTTTAAATGTGAAATTACAACCAATGACCAACATTGTATTAAATTGTAAAAATATATTCTAAATATACTTTAAAACCACTCAAATTAATAATTTATCACTATTAATTATTTCGATTAAAAAAGTTGTTTTTAATTATAATTTAGTAATTTTCACTATTCATCAGAATATGAAAGTTATCCGAAAAGTACCAAAATTTTACCTTAGGCTAAATTCGATACTCCGAATCCAAGAATGATGTTCATTTTGAAAAATAAGATTTACAGAATTTTAAAAAGTGGTTATTACTATTCATAACGGCTAGTTTTAATAATATTTTAATAGCACATCGTTGTTTAGTGAAACTCGGTATTGCGTATTACACACGCTATCGAGGAAGGTCGCGATTGCGTGTAATGCAAGGCAAGACAAGGATGCGTGTTGTGCAAGCTCCTTTTGGTGTAGCGTACAACACAATACATTAATAAAATTAAAAAGAATATTTTTTTATAAAATCTTGGGCTGTTACATTCTACCCCCCTTAAAATGAATTTCGCCCTCGAAATTCGTCGGGGTTATAAATGGTTTACTATTCGAAAGTTTCTTTAATAGAAACCCACATCGTAAAAAGGAATATCAAAACCAATCTTTAAAAACAAAAGTATGAAACGTAACGGTTACCCAAATAAACTAATCATTGGGTTTCCACATAGGTGAAAATATGGATATGGAAGAGAAATCTAACCATCATGTTCTAATGGAGAGTGGTAGAGAACATGGCTATGGAAAAGCCAGTAATCACAAATCCATAGATTTGTGATGATATAAGGTACCATCTGATTCATCAGGTATAAGATCACTAGGACAACATTTTTGGTTTAAAGTTGAAAATTTGAATTTTAATAAATACTTACTTTATTATGGTACAATCTCACTGTTGTTCGTGCCTTGAACAATTTCCACTTCATCTCTTAAATAAATGAAGTTGAATTTGTTATTCGTGAAGTGTTAGCAGATCATGTGATAGAATGACGGGTCATTCCATCTGTCTCAAACAAAAGGTTAGCAAAAATTATATGCATAAATCGATCTATAGTGAGATTAATCATATATGGTTCCTAAAATGGACTTATACTTCATATATCATACTGCTTAATATAATAAAACTAGTTTCTACTAAACAGGGACTTCCTGTAGGCCAGTGGTAGGCGATAAAGGCCAGTCGCACTTTGGTTGTGGGTTCGATTCCCACAGCCTTGTCCGAAGCGATGGGCTGTCGCCCGTCCTGCAGGTTGTCCCTTTTTCTAAAACTACGTTACTATAACATCCCATCAATAATATCGAAAATCTTCTATCCTTAAACAATACTAACTTATGTCCAACATAATCCAGTCTAATCTTTAGGCTTATACATAATACTGCAGTCCACTCTCATAATATAGTGACAACGATCACCAGAGATTTAATACTGTCGTTGATCCCCACATATCATAAGATATGTCTTGTTGGTCACATTCCAAACATTCAATGTCCTTAATCGTGTATTCTCTTGAATACCTTAGTGAAAACATGAGTGCAGTTAAAAGTTAATACTTTCCATATACCAAAATCCTCAAAATTCTATATACTCAAACCATGATATCACTTAGTCCTTATATCAATCATGAGCTCATGAATACTATTAAACATTTCATTTTCTCGTCTTCATTATGCGCATATCATCTTATTTCCAAAAAATATCTCAATCACTTTGAATACCACATCAATAAATATTGCAATACTCAATGATACAACATTATTTTGGAATCCCATTACATAAACACTTAATCATTCCACCACATCGTTGTCATATTCAACATTGCCAATAGTGATCGCATGTGATTTCCCTTTGTCCTTTGCCTTCAGTGGTTGCTCATGTTGATCATCACTAACCCTTGGATTAGGGCAATTATTAGCATAATGCCCCATTTCCTTGCACTTGAAGCATTGAAGTGTTGGCGGTGCGTTCTCTGCAGTGTTTGCATTATTCACATCATTAGAAACCCTTTTTCCATTAATTCGACACTCAGCTCCTCGATGACCTTCTTTTCCACACTTAAAACATTTTCTAGTCCCTTTAAGACAATCTCCACCATGCTTCTTTCCACACTTTGTGCATAAGGAAACATTCATCTTCTTTTCACCATTATTCTGAGATTTCTCCTTGAACTCCATCTTTCGTTTCTTGTCAAAACCATGAGATGGATATGTAACACCAACTTCCATTTCTACCTTGATAGCACAACGCACAATTTCTTCATAGCTACTGAAGTCTCTTATAGCTAATGCCCTTCGAAGACTTGGTTTTAAGCCACTGAAAAATCGATCAACTTTACTTTCAGGTTGGATGATAATTCCAGATGCATACCTTGCAAGTCTTGTAAAATTCACTTCGTATATACCAACAGATTCATCATCCTTTTGCTTTAGTTCAAGAAACTCCTTCTCCATCTTCGTTCGAAGAATACGAGGGAAGTACTTACTGAAAAACAAGTTCTTGAACTCGTCCCATTCCATGGAATCAATTTCATCTCTTTGCCTCGTATTCTTGATAAGATTCCACCATTGATCAGCTTCACCTTCCAAACGATATACTGCTAAGATGACTTTATCATGTTCAGAACATTGAAGAACTGAAAATATCTTTTCAGTAGTACTAATCCATTGTTCAGCAACTAATGGATCAGTAGACCCACTGAAAGAAGGCGGACGCTGCCTCATGAAGGATTCAACAGAATGTTGCTCCTTCCTTTGCTCGTTTGGAAGTCCTGCATGATTCATAGCTTGAGAAAGTTGTGTGAGCATGGCTACAAGATTTTGCATTCCAGCTCCCATATCGTTTGGTTGCTCAGGGGGACAATCATTGCATTGTCCATTGCATTGATCAACACGATTCCTTCGGGTTCCAGCCATCGTCTAAAACCCAAAAAGAATAGTGTGAGAGGCAAAAATCATGCTAGGGAAAACAACATAGTAAAGGGGGAGTACCCTTAATATCTAACATCTTAGGTTAAATTCTAAGATTGTTACCGTAGTTCTAGGACCATATCCTATACGTATACTTATCCTTAGGGACATCCCTAGACATACCTTAGAAATATCTCTAGGGATCTCACTAACGTTTTCGCATCCTAGTTTCCAAAGGTTGACTAAACCTTTCCTCTGATACCAACTGTAAAGACCCGTATCTTGACGTACATGGACATTACATTACTTTTGCGGAATACTTAGTACATAACAAAAACACACACACAAGGATCGTAATAGTTTAGTGTCTTTGGAAACTCGGAACGTAATCTTCTAATCGTGGTGAAAGATCTTCAATATCTCCCATAAAGATCTTCCCTTTTTTTTACCTAAAAACCTTTCTTTATATCCTGGGGAAAAGAAAACATAAAAGGGTGAGCTCAAATGCTCAGTAAGGGTAAACAAAAGAAATATCAATCACATCATATACATAAGAACATAGCTTTTGGAAATCTTAACCTGCAAAAGAGCTCATAATATCATAACATGGGATAAATCATAGAAGTGAAAATGAGATCCCCATAATCATAACATGAAATTTGAAACTTTGTGGCATGCACACATAATCATGGAAAATCATTTCTTGTTAGTCATGACTCATTGCCAAGACTATCTTAGTGGACAAAGTCCCTTTCTGAACCGAGTTCACTCCTCGTTTCAGTCCTGTATCACTGAACCGAAATAACCTTCCGTTCCAGCCATGTCTATCTCATGAGATATAAAATCATTACCCAATGCATTGGAGGGAGATATAGGTCCCACCCATCTTATAATGAATCCTTTCTTATGTGTGCCACATAATCATAAACCATACATCATAACGTAACCCATGTAATAAAAATGGGATTCTTAAACAACATGACATCATAAAACAATTCATATAAGATAAAGGAATTCATAAATATATTTCCATCACAACATAATCAAATCCATGTAATAACAGAGATAAAACAGAACCCTTTACTATCTTAGATGGAAAATAATTTTGATAAAACACTTGAACTCCATTCTTGAGGAAAATATCCTTTCTTCTTCAAAAACATTTTTCCTTTCATAACATGTCATACAACTTTAAAATAAAAGAAGTTGATTAAAAATAAACTTGAAAACTTGTAAAGGAAGCTTCTTGGAAATAATGTTTTAAAAATCCATTCATGCCGTATAAGTTAAAAAAAACATTCTTCTAACTTTTGTCAGAAAAGTCAAAAAGTACCTCGTACGAAAAACGACAAAAGATTCCTTTCATATCTTTTACAAAAAAACTTACCGAAGGGTAAAATTGGATATAAACTATTGTAGAAGGAAGGAAATAATATTACATATCGAGGGAACATGGATGTGGATGATAAAATACACCCCAGTAATTACCAAAGTAAAAACAATCTCGGATAAAAGTGAGATTGTGATATTTTCCCTTACCTTAGGTCCGATTAGCTTTGTACGTGTCCGAAGCTCCTGTATAATGGTTTAAATAATGTTATTGACTTATTCCAGAATCATACATATTTATATGATATCATATATGGTCATATTATTAGCTTCTTGTTAGTAATATTTCATTGTTACTTGTTACTCGGGTCTTTATAACTTTTTGTTCTTATGCGTGTTTTGTCGAATAAATTCTTATTCTTATCTTTAGGTTATAGATAATTCATTTACAGAATGGTATTAGTGTAGTATATACCATATTCATTCATTCAATTCATTTATATAATCATTATGAAATGAAGATCATGTAGAACGAGTCGCATCACATCGTGGAGACGGTATTCCGTACGTACGCACGAGTGATGATATCGTTCCTATGATCGTGGAATTGTATTGGAGTATATATATATATTATTTCAGTATCAATATTACTTCATAATAATCATATATAGTTACTCATTACACCATTATACCCATCCTTGTAAGGTTATGGTGGAAAATAGATTACACCACGGCGTGGAGACGGTATTCCGTACATACGCACGCGCGGTGATTTCATTTTTCCGTAGGATGGATAGAAGGTGAATTAGGGTTGTTTCATATTTATAATAACATATCAGTATGTAAGTAATACTGATGTTATTACTTTATCATGAAACAACTAAAGAAGAAGAAGTTGAAGAAGAAAGAAATTGAAAAGATCGGTAATGGTTATTACCTCTTCTTTGAAACACCTCTTTGAATCCTTCACTTAGGGAACTAAGATTGGTCTTTGAATAAGACCAGGACCTCTAGGATTATTCTAGGGAAGTGGAGAAGGGAAAATGGCAGGGGTTGGCCGAGCTTGAGTGCTCAAATTGGTGTGAGGAGGCGGGGGAGGAGGTGCCCTTTTATAAGGGAGGAGAGGGGCACCTTAGGAATATCTCAAAATATTATTTTATATTAAAGTAAAAATCGGTTTATAATGGTTCCAAAGGGTCTTATTTCGAAGCTAAAGTGGGGATGGGTCGAAATCCTATCAACCAATAGGATTTAGACAAGTTTAGGGTATTATTTTAACCTTATCAATTAGATTTAACTCTAAGTTAAATAATTTAACTTTTACCATGTCTTTTTGTTTTCTTTCACTATATGGTTAATAAACTTACTATAACATGCCAAACGAACCCCAAATTGTATATTATTAATACATATATCCTTATATAAGTCAGTTGGCCGAACCTTAGATTTTTAGGAATAAAATAACAATTAATAATATAATATTTGATTTAAAAACTATTTTGTGTCAATTTTGACACTATTTGATATATGATTTTTGTGAAAGTCATAACAGAATTATATTTTCGAAACAAGTTGATTAAATCAACACTAATATATCATAGTAACCTATAAAATTAGTGGAATTCATAAAAAGTCTTAAATTACATTTATTTGGGTATTTATATTATCAATTATGTCAATATTTCATTAATAAGATAATTACGACATCATTTTTGTGTCATAAATAAATTATATTATTTGATGTCAAAAAATTACAAATAAAATACCATCATGTAGGAAATCTTTTTAGCTTTATAATGAATATTTATAGTCGAATTTATATTATGTATAAACCCATATTAAAAATGATTTACTTATTAAACTTTGATTTTAACTATTTTAACCCTTCTTTAAATAAATTAATAATAAATGTCCTAATCTAATTCAAGTGGGCCTAAATGGTCATATTTTATTCCTAAGTTTGTTTTTGGTCGAATTACACTTGTCCAATAGAATTAGGACACGTGTTAGGGAAATATTAATATCATATTTACCCTTAGTTACCTTATTTACTATTAACCGTGGTAAAAAAAGTAAAATGTTACTATTCACCAAAAAATTATTTTCATCTCATTGAACCACATTTTAGTCCTTGATATTAACCGTGTCTCTCGGATTTTCGAAATTCCATTCACAGAAGCGGTAAAATTAAGTTTTATGCAAAATTCAGTTTTTAACCTACCACTTAGTAGTTTCACTATTCATCAAAAATTGATGTTTTTCAGAACAATGCCAAAATTTCATCCCAAGCTATATTTCATATTCCGAATTCAAAAATGAAGTCTATTTTACCAAATTCATAACATAAAAGTTGCATTAATTAATTTTATAATTAAATCCCGTTGTTAAAACAAATAGCGTGTTTTTAAGAAACAATATATATCAAAAGATTGACACTTGATTATGTCTGGTTTAAATGTGAAATTACAACCAATGACCAACATTGTATTAAATTGTAAAAATATATTCTAAATATACTTTAAAACCACTCAAATTAATAATTTATCACTATTAATTATTTCGATTAAAAAAGTTGTTTTTAATTATAATTTAGTAATTTTCACTATTCATCAGAATATGAAAGTTATCCGAAAAGTACCAAAATTTTACCTTAGGCTAAATTCGATACTCCGAATCCAAGAATGATGTTCATTTTGAAAAATAAGATTTACAGAATTTTAAAAAGTGGTTATTACTATTCATAACGGCTAGTTTTAATAATATTTTAATAGCACATCGTTGTTTAGTGAAACTCGGTATTGCGTATTACACACGCTATCGAGGAAGGTCGCGATTGCGTGTAATACAAGGCAAGACAAGGATGCGTGTTGTGCAAGCTCCTTTTGGTGTAGCGTACAACACAAGACATTAATAAAATTAAAAAGAATATTTTTTTATAAAATCTTGGGCTGTTACATTCTACCCCCCTTAAAATGAATTTCGCCCTCGAAATTCGTCGGGGTTATAAATGGTTTACTATTCGAAAGTTTCTTTAATAGAAACCCACATCGTAAAAAGGAATATCAAAACCAATCTTTAAAAACAAAAGTATGAAACGTAACGGTTACCCAAATAAACTAATCATTGGGTTTCCACATAGGTGAAAATATGGATATGGAAGAGAAATCTAACCATCATGTTCTGATGGAGAGTGGTAGAGAACATGGCTATGGAAAAGCCAGTAATCACAAATCCATAGATTTGTGATGATATAAGGTACCATCTGATTCATCAAGTATAAGATCACTAGGACAGCATTTTTGGTTTAAAGTTGAAAATTTGAATTTTAATAAATACTTACTTTATTATGGTACAATCTCACTGTTGTTCGTGCCTTGAACAATTTCCACTTCATCTCTTAAATAAATGAAGTTGAATTTGTTATTCGTGAAGTGTTAGCAGATCATGTGATAGAATGACGGGTCATTCCATCTGTCTCAAACAAAAGGTTAGCAAAAATTATATGCATAAATCGATCTATAGTGAGATTAATCATATATGGTTCCTAAAATGGACTTATACTTCATATATCATACTGCTTAATATAATAAAACTAGTTTCTACTAAACAGGGACTTCCTGTAGGCCAGTGGTAGGCGATAAAGGCCAGTCGCACTTTGGTTGTGGGTTCGATTCCCACAGCCTTGTCCGAAGCGATGGGCTGTCGCCCGTCCTGCAGGTTGTCCCTTTTTCTAAAACTACGTTACTATAACATCCCATCAATAATATCGAAAATCTTCTATCCTTAAACAATACTAACTTATGTCCAACATAATCCAGTCTAATCTTTAGGCTTATACATAATACTGCATTCCACTCTCATAATATAGTGACAACGATCACCAGAGATTTAATACTGTCGTTGATCCCCACATATCATAAGATATGTCTTGTTGGTCACATTCCAAACATTCAATGTCCTTAATCGTGTATTCTCTTGAATACCTTAGTGAAAACATGACTGCAGTTAAAAGTTAATACTTTCCATATACCAAAATCCTCAAAATTCTATATACTCAAACCATGATATCACTTAGTCCTTATATCAATCATGAGCTCATGAATACTATTAAACATTTCATTTTCTCGTCTTCATTATGCGCATATCATCTTATTTCCAAAAAATATCTCAATCACTTTGAATACCACATCAATAAATATTGCAATACTCAATGATACAACATTATTTTGGAATCCCATTACATAAACACTTAATCATTCCACCACATCGTTGTCATATTCAACATTGCCAATAGTGATCGCATGTGATTTCCCTTTGTCCTTTGCCTTCAGTGGTTGCTCATGTTGATCATCACTAACCCTTGGATTAGGGCAATTATTAGCATAATGCCCCATTTCCTTGCACTTGAAGCATTGAAGTGTTGGCGGTGCGTTCTCTGCAGTGTTTGCATTATTCACATCATTAGAAACCCTTTTTCCATTACTTCGACACTCAGCTGCTCGATGACCTTCTTTTCCACACTTAAAACATTTTCTAGTCCCTTTAAGACAATCTCCACCATGCTTCTTTCCACACTTTGTGCATAAGGAAACATTCATCTTCTTTTCACCATTATTCTGAGATTTCTCCTTGAACTCCATCTTTCGTTTCTTGTCAAAACCATGAGATGGATATGTAACACCAACTTCCATTTCTACCTTGATAGCACAACGCACAATTTCTTCATAGCTACTGAAGTCTCTTATAGCTAATGCCCTTCGAAGACTTGGTTTTAAGCCACTGAAAAATCGATCAACTTTACTTTCAGGTTGGATGATAATTCCAGATGCATACCTTGCAAGTCTTGTAAAATTCACTTCGTATATACCAACAGATTCATCATCCTTTTGCTTTAGTTCAAGAAACTCCTTCTCCATCTTCGTTCGAAGAATACGAGGGAAGTACTTACTGAAAAACAAGTTCTTGAACTCGTCCCATTCCATGGAATCAATTTCATCTCTTTGCCTCGTATTCTTGATAAGATTCCACCATTGATCAGCTTCACCTTCCAAACGATATACTGCTAAGATGACTTTATCATGTTCAGAACATTGAAGAACTGAAAATATCTTTTCAGTAGTACTAATCCATTGTTCAGCAACTAATGGATCAGTAGACCCACTGAAAGAAGGCGGACGCTGCCTCATGAAGGATTCAACAGAATGTTGCTCCTTCCTTTGCTCGTTTGGAAGTCCTGTATGATTCATAGCTTGAGAAAGTTGTGTGAGCATGGCTACAAGATTTTGCATTCCAGCTCCCATATCGTTTGGTTGCTCAGGGGGACAATCATTGCATTGTCCATTACATTGATCAACACGATTCCTTCGGGTTCCAGCCATCGTCTAAAACCCAAAAAGAATAGTGTGAGAGGCAAAAATCATGCTAGGGAAAACAACATAGTAAAGGGGGAGTACCCTTAATATCTAACATCTTAGGTTAAATTCTAAGATTGTTACCGTAGTTCTAGGACCATATCCTATACGTATACTTATCCTTAGGGACATCCCTAGACATACCTTAGAAATATCTCTAGGGATCTCACTAACGTTTTCGCATCCTAGTTTCCAAAGGTTGACTAAACCTTTCCTCTGATACCAACTGTAAAGACCCGTATCTTGACGTACATGGACATTACATTACTTTTGCGGAATACTTAGTACATAACAAAAACACACACACAAGGATCGTAATAGTTTAGTGTCTTTGGAAACTCGGAACGTAATCTTCTAATCGTGGTGAAAGATCTTCAATATCTCCCATAAAGATCTTCCCTTTTTTTACCTAAAAACCTTTCTTTATATCCTGGGGAAAAGAAAACATAAAAGGGTGAGCTCAAATGCTCAGTAAGGGTAAACAAAAGAAATATCAATCACATCATATACATAAGAACATAGCTTTTGGAAATCTTAACCTGCAAAAGAGCTCATAATATCATAACATGGGATAAATCATAGAAGTGAAAATGAGATCCCCATAATCATAACATGAAATTTGAAACTTTGTGGCATGCACACATAATCATGGAAAATCATTTCTTGTTAGTCATGACTCATTGCCAAGACTATCTTAGTGGACAAAGTCCCTTTCTGAACCGAGTTCACTCCTCGTTTCAGTCCTGTATCACTGAACCGAAATAACCTTCCGTTCCAGCCATGTCTATCTCATGAGATATAAAATCATTACCCAATGCATTGGAGGGAGATATAGGTCCCACCCATCTTATAATGAATCCTTTCTTATGTGTGCCACATAATCATAAACCATACATCATAACGTAACCCATGTAATAAAAATGGGATTCTTAAACAACATGACATCATAAAACAATTCATATAAGATAAAGGAATTCATAAATATATTTCCATCACAACATAATCAAATCCATGTAATAACAGAGATAAAACAGAACCCTTTATTATCTTAGATGGAAAATAATTTTGATAAAACACTTGAACTCCATTCTTGAGGAAAATATCCTTTCTTCTTCAAAAACATTTTTCCTTTCATAACATGTCATACAACTTTAAAATAAAAGAAGTTGATTAAAAATAAACTTGAAAACTTGTAAAGGAAGCTTGTTGGAAATAATGTTTTAAAAATCCATTCATGCCGTATAAGTTAAAAAAAACATTCTTCTAACTTTTGTCGGAAAAGTCAAAAAGTACCTCGTACGAAAAACGACAAAAGATTCCTTTCATATGTTTTACAAAAAAACTTACCGAAGGGTAAAATTGGATATAAACTATTGTAGAAGGAAGGAAATAATATTACATATCGAGGGAACATGGATGTGGATGATAAAATACACCCCAGTAATTACCAAAGTAAAAACAATCTCGGATAAAAGTGAGATTGTGATATTTTCCCTTACCTTAGGTCCGATTAGCTTTGTACGTGTCCGAAGCTCCTGTATAATGGTTTAAATAATGTTATTGACTTATTCCAGAATCATACATATTTATATGATATCATATATGGTCATATTATTAGCTTCTTGTTAGTAATATTTCATTGTTACTTGTTACTCGGGTCTTTATAACTTTTTGTTCTTATGCGTGTTTTGTCGAATAAATTCTTATTCTTATCTTTTGGTTATAGATAATTCATTTACAGAATGGTATTAGTGTAGTATATACCATATTCATTCATTCAATTAATTTATATAATCATTATGAAATGAAGATCATGTAGAACGAGTCGCATCACACCGTGGAGACGGTATTCCGTACGTACGCACGAGTGATGATATCGTTCCTATGATCGTGGAATTGTATTGGAGTATATATATATATTATTTCAGTATCAATATTACTTCATAATAATCATATATAGTTACTCATTACACCATTATACCCATCCTTGTAAGGTTATGGTGGAAAATAGATTACACCACGGCGTGGAGACGGTATTCCGTACGTACGCACGCGCGGTGATTTCATTTTTCCGTAGGATGGATAGAAGGTGAATTAGGGTTGTTTCATATTTATAATAACATATCAGTATCTAAGTAATAATGATGTTATTACTTTATCATGAAACAACTAAAGAAGAATAAGTTGAAGAAGAAAGAAATTGAAAAGATCGGTAATGGTTATTACCTCTTCTTTGAAACGCCTCTTTGAATCCTTCACTTAGGGAACTAAGATTGGTCTTTGAAGAAGACCAGGACCTCTAGGATTATTCTAGGGAAGTGGAGAAGGGAAAATGGCAGGGGTTGGCCGAGCTTGAGTGCTCAAATTGGTGTGAGGAGGAGGGGGAGGAGGTGCCCTTTTATAAGGAAGGAGAGGGGCACCTTAGGAATATCTCAAAATATTATTTTATATTAAAGTCAAAATCGGTTTATAATGGTTCCAAAGGGTATTATTTCGAAGCTAAAGTGGGGATGGGTCGAAATCCTATCAACCAATAGGATTTAGACAAGTTTAGGGTATTATTTTAACCTTATCAATTAGATTTAACTCTAAGTTAAATAATTTAACTTTTACCATGTCTTTTTGTTTTCTTTCACTATATGGTTAATAAACTTACTATAACATGCCAAACGAACCCCAAATTGTATATTATTAATACATATATCCTTATTTAAGTCATTTGGCCGAACCTTATATTTTTAGGAATAAAATAACAATTAATAATATAATATTTGATTTAAAAACTATTTTGTGTCAATTTTGACACTATTTGATATATGATTTTTGTGAAAGTCATAACAGAATTATATATTCGAACCAAGTTGATTAAATCAACACTAATATATCATAGTAACCTATAAAATTAGTGGAATTCATAAAAAGTCTTAAATTACATTTATTTGGGTATTTATATTATCAATTATGTCAATATTTCATTAATAAGATAATTACGGCATCATTTTTGTGTCATAAATAAATTATATTATTTGATGTCAAAAAATTACAAATAAAATACCATCATGTAGGAAATCTTTTTAGCTTTATAATGAATATTTATAGTCGAATTTATATTATGTATAAACCCATATTAAAAATGATTTACTTATTAAACTTTGATTTTAACTATTTTAACCCTTCTTTAAATAAATTAATAATAAATGTCCTAATCTAATTCAAGTGGGCCTAAATGGTCATATTTTATTCCTAAGTTTGTTTTTGGTCGAATTACACTTGTCCAATAGAATTAGGACATGTGTTAGGGTAATATTAATATCATATTTACCCTTAGTTACCTTATTTACTATTAACCGTGGTAAAAAAAGTAAAATGTTACTATTCACCAAAAAATTATTTTCATCTCATTGAACCACATTTTAGTCCTTGATATTAACCGTGTCTCTCGGATTTTCGAAATTCCATTCACAGAAGCGGTAAAATTAAGTTTTATGCAAAATTCAGTTTTTAACCTACCACTTAGTAGTTTCACTATTCATCAAAAATTGATGTTTTTCAGAACAATGCCAAAATTTCATCCCAAGCTATATTTCATATTCCGAATTCAAAAATGAAGTCTATTTTACCAAATTCATAACATAAAAGTTGCATTAATTAATTTTATAATTAAATCCCGTTGTTAAAACAAATAGCGTGTTTTTAAGAAACAATATATATCAAAAGATTGACACTTGATTATGTCTGGTTTAAATGTGAAATTACAACCAATGACCAACATTGTATTAAATTGTAAAAATATATTCTAAATATACTTTAAAACCACTCAAATTAATAATTTATCACTATTAATTATTTCGATTAAAAAAGTTGTTTTTAATTATAATTTAGTAATTTTCACTATTCATCAGAATATGAAAGTTATCCGAAAAGTACCAAAATTTTACCTTAGGCTAAATTCGATACTCCGAATCCAAGAATGATGTTCATTTTGAAAAATAAGATTTACAGAATTTTAAAAAGTGGTTATTACTATTCATAACGGCTAGTTTTAATAATATTTTAATAGCACATCGTTGTTTAGTGAAACTCGGTATTGCGTATTACACACGCTATCGAGGAAGGTCGCGATTGCGTGTAATGCAAGGCAAGACAAGGATGCGTGTTGTGAAAGCTCCTTTTGGTGTAGCGTACAACACAAGACATTAATAAAATTAAAAAGAATATTTTTTTATAAAATCTTGGGCTGTTACATTCTACCCCCCTTAAAATGAATTTCGCCCTCGAAATTCGTCGGGGTTATAAATGGTTTACTATTCGAAAGTTTCTTTAATAGAAACCCACATCGTAAAAAGGAATATCAAAACCAATCTTTAAAAACAAAAGTATGAAACGTAACGGTTACCCAAATAAACTAATCATTGGGTTTCCACATAGGTGAAAATATGGATATGGAAGAGAAATCTAACCATCATGTTCTGATGGAGAGTGGTAGAGAACATGGCTATGGAAAAGCCAGTAATCACAAATCCATAGATTTGTGATGATATAAGGTACCATCTGATTCATCAGGTATAAGATCACTAGGACAGCATTTTTGGTTTAAAGTTGAAAATTTGAATTTTAATAAATACTTACTTTATTATGGTACAATCTCACTGTTGTTCGTGCCTTGAACAATTTCCACTTCATCTCTTAAATAAATGAAGTTGAATTTGTTATTCGTGAAGTGTTAGCAGATCATGTGATAGAATGACGGGTCATTCCATCTGTCTCAAACAAAAGGTTAGCAAAAATTATATGCATAAATCGATCTATAGTGAGATTAATCATATATGGTTCCTAAAATGGACTTATACTTCATATATCATACTGCTTAATATAATAAAACTAGTTTCTGCTAAACAGGGACTTCCTGTAGGCCAGTGGTAGGAGATAAAGGCCAGTCGCACTTTGGTTGTGGGTTCGATTCCCACAGCCTTGTCCGAAGCGATGGGCTGTTGCCCGTCCTGCAGGTTGTCCCTTTTTCTAAAACTACGTTACTATAACATCCCATCAATAATATCGAAAATCTTCTATCCTTAAACAATACTAACTTATGTCCAACATAATCCAGTCTAATCTTTAGGCTTATACATAATACTGCAGTCCACTCTCATAATATAGTGACAACGATCACCAGAGATTTAATACTGTCGTTGATCCCCACATATCATAAGATATGTCTTGTTGGTCACATTCCAAACATTCAATGTCCTTAATCGTGTATTCTCTTGAATACCTTAGTGAAAACATGAGTGCAGTTAAAAGTTAATACTTTCCATATACCAAAATCCTCAAAATTCTATATACTCAAACCATGATATCACTTAGTCCTTATATCAATCATGAGCTCATGAATACTATTAAACATTTCATTTTCTCGTCTTCATTATGCGCATATCATCTTATTTCCAAAAAATATCTCAATCACTTTGAATACCACATCAATAAATATTGCAATACTCAATGATACAACATTATTTTGGAATCCCATTACATAAACACTTAATCATTCCACCACATCGTTGTCATATTCAACATTGTCAATAGTGATCGCATGTGATTTCCCTTTGTCCTTTGCCTTCAGTGGTTGCTCATGTTGATCATAACTAACCCTTGGATTAGGGCAATTATTAGCATAATGCCCCATTTCCTTGCACTTGAAGCATTGAAGTGTTGGCGGTGCGTTCTCTGCAGTGTTTGCTTTATTCACATCATTAGAAACCCTTTTTCCATTACTTCGACACTCAGCTGCTCGATGACCTTCTTTTCCACACTTAAAACGTTTTCTAGTCCCTTTAAGACAATCTCCACCATGCTTCTTTCCACACTTTGTGCATAAGGAAACATTCATCTTCTTTTCACCATTATTCTGAGATTTCTCCTTGAACTCCATCTTTCGTTTCTTGTCAAAACCATGAGATGGATATGTAACACCAACTTCCATTTCTACCTTGATAGCACAACGCACAATTTCTTCATAGCTACTGAAGTCTCTTATAGCTAATGCCCTTCGAAGACTTGGTTTTAAGCCACTGAAAAATCGATCAACTTTACTTTCAGGTTGGATGATAATTCCAGATGCATACCTTGCAAGTCTTGTAAAATTCACTTCGTATATACCAACAGATTCATCATCCTTTTGCTTTAGTTCAAGAAACTCCTTCTCCATCTTCGTTCGAAGAATACGAGGGAAGTACTTACTGAAAAACAAGTTCTTGAACTCGTCCCATTCCATGGAATCAATTTCATCTCTTTGCCTCGTATTCTTGATAAGATTCCACCATTGATCAGCTTCACCTTCCAAACGATATACTGCTAAGATGACTTTATCATGTTCAGAACATTGAAGAACTGAAAATATCTTTTCAGTAGTACTAATCCATTGTTCAGCAACTAATGGATCAGTAGACCCACTGAAAGAAGGCGGACGCTGCCTCATGAAGGATTCAACAGAATGTTGCTCCTTCCTTTGCTCGTTTGGAAGTCCTTCATGATTCATAGCTTGAGAAAGTTGTGTGAGCATGGCTACAAGATTTTGCATTCCAGCTCCCATATTGTTTGGTTGCTCAGGGGGACAATCATTGCATTGTCCATTGCATTGATCAACACGATTCCTTCGGGTTCCAGCCATCGTCTAAAACCCAAAAAGAATAGTGTGAGAGGCAAAAATCATGCTAGGGAAAACAACATAGTAAAGGGGGAGTACCCTTAATATCTAACATCTTAGGTTAAATTCTAAGATTGTTACCGTAGTTCTAGGACCATATCCTATACGTATACTTATCCTTAGGGAAATCCCTAGACATACCTTAGAAATATCTCTAGGGATCTCACTAACGTTTTCGCATCCTAGTTTCCAAAGGTTGACTAAACCTTTCCTCTGATACCAACTGTAAAGACCCGTATCTTGACGTACATGGACATTACATTACTTTTGCGGAATACTTAGTACATAACAAAAACACACACACAAGGATCGTAATAGTTTAGTGTCTTTGGAAACTCGGAACGTAATCTTCTAATCGTGGTGAAAGATCTTCAATATCTCCCATAAAGATCTTCCCTTTTTTTTACCTAAAAACCTTTCTTTATATCCTGGGGAAAAGAAAACATAAAAGGGTGAGCTCAAATGCTCAGTAAGGGTAAACAAAAGAAATATCAATCACATCATATACATAAGAACATAGCTTTTGGAAATCTTAACCTGCAAAAGAGCTCATAATATCATAACATGGGATAAATCATAGAAGTGAAAATGAGATCCCCATAATCATAACATGAAATTTGAAACTTTGTGGCATGCACACATAATCATGGAAAATCATTTCTTGTTAGTCATGACTCATTGCCAAGACTATCTTAGTGGACAAAGTCCCTTTCTGAATCGAGTTCACTCCTCGTTTCAGTCCTGTATCACTGAACCGAAATAACCTTCCATTCCAGCCATGTCTATCTCATGAGATATAAAATCATTACCCAATGCATTGGAGGGAGATATAGGTCCCACCCATCTTATAATGAATCCTTTCTTATGTGTGCCACATAATCATAAACCATACATCATAACGTAACCCATGTAATAAAAATGGGATTCTTAAACAACATGACATCATAAAACAATTCATATAAGATAAAGGAATTCATAAATATATTTCCATCACAACATAATCAAATCCATGTAATAACAGAGATAAAACAGAACCCTTTATTATCTTAGATGGAAAATAATTTTGATAAAACACTTGAACTCCATTCTTGAGGAAAATATCCTTTCTTCTTCAAAAACATTTTTCCTTTCATAACATGTCATACAAATTTAAAATAAAAGAAGTTGATTAAAAATAAACTTGAAAACTTGTAAAGGAAGCTTCTTGGAAATAATGTTTTAAAAATCCATTCATGCCGTATATGTTAAAAAAAACATTCTTCTAACTTTTGTCGGAAAAGTCAAAAAGTACCTCGTACGAAAAACGACAAAAGATTCCTTTCATATCTTTTACAAAAAAACTTACCGAAGGGTAAAATTGGATATAAACTATTTTAGAAGGAAGGAAATAATATTACATATCGAGGGAACATGGATGTGGATGATAAAATACACCCCAGTAATTACCAAAGTAAAAACAATCTCGGATAAAAGTGAGATTGTGATATTTTCCCTTACCTTAGGTCCGATTAGCTTTGTACGTGTCCGAAGCTCCTGTATAATGGTTTAAATAATCTTATTGACTTATTCCAGAATCATACATATTTATATGATATCATATATGGTCATATTATTAGCTTCTTGTTAGTAATATTTCATTGTTACTTGTTACTCGGGTCTTTATAACTTTTTGTTCTTATGCGTGTTTTGTCGAATAAATTCTTATTCTTATCTTTAGGTTATAGATAATTCATTTACAGAATGGTATTAGTGTAGTATATAACATATTCATTCATTCAATTCATTTATATAATCATTATGAAATGAAGATCATGTAGAACGAGTCGCATCACACCGTGGAGACGGTATTCCGTACGTACGCACGAGTGATGATATCGTTCCTATGATCGTGGAATTGTATTGGAGTATATATATATATTATTTCAGTATCAATATTACTTCATAATAATCATATATAGTTACTCATTACACCATTATACCCATCCTTGTAAGGTTATGGTGGAAAATAGATTACACCACGGCGTGGAGACGGTATTCCGTACGTACGCACGCGCGGTGATTTCATTTTTCCGTAGGATGGATAGAAGGTGAATTAGGGTTGTTTCATATTTATAATAACATATCAGTATGTAAGTAATACTGATGTTATTACTTTATCATGAAACAACTAAAGAAGAAGAAGTTGAAGAAGAAAGAAATTGAAAAGATCGGTAATGGTTATTACCTCTTCTTTGAAACGCCTCTTTGAATCCTTCACTTAGGGAACTAAGATTGGTCTTTGAAGAAGACCAGGACCTCTAGGATTATTCTAGGGAAGTGGAGAAGGGAAAATGGCAGGGGTTGGCCGAGCTGGAGTGCTCAAATTGGTGTGAGGAGGAGGGGGAGGAGGTGCCCTTTTATAAGGGAGGAGAGGGGCACCTTAGGAATATCTCAAAATATTATTTTATATTAAAGTCAAAATCGGTTTATAATGGTTCCAAAGGGTCTTATTTCGAAGCTAAAGTGGGGATGGGTCGAAATACTATCAACCAATAGGATTTAGACAAGTTTAGGGTATTATTTTAACCTTATCAATTAGATTTAACTCTAAGTTAAATAATTTAACTTTTACCATGTCTTTTTGTTTTCTTTCACTATATGGTTAATAAACTTACTATAATATGCCAAACGAACCCCAAATTGTATATTATTAATACATATATCCTTATTTAAGTCATTTGGCCGAACCTTAGATTTTTAGGAATAAAATAACAATTAATAATATAATATTTGATTTAAAAACTATTTTGTGTCAATTTTGACACTATTTGATATATGATTTTTGTGAAAGTCATAACAGAATTATATGTTCGAACCAAGTTGATTAAATCAACACTAATATATCATAGTAACCTATAAAATTAGTGGAATTCATAAAAAGTCTTAAATTACATTTATTTTGGTATTTATATTATCAATTATGTCAATATTTCATTAATAAGATAATTACGGCATCATTTTTGTGTCATAAATAAATTATATTATTTGATGTCTAAAAATTACAAATAAAATACCATCATGTAGGAAATCATTTTATATTTCTAATGAATATTTATAGTCTAATTTATCTTATGTATAAACCCATATTAAAAATTATTTACTTATTAAACTTTGATTTTAACTATTTTAACCCTTCTTTAAATAAATTAATAATAAATGTCCTAATCTAATTCAAGTGGGCCTAAATGGTCATATTTTATTCCTAAGTTTGTTTTTTGTCGAATTAAACTTGTCCAATATAATTAGGACATGTGTTAGGGTAATATTAATATCATATTTACCCTTAGTTACCTTATTTACTATTAACCGTGGTAAAAAAAGTAAAATGTTACTATTCACCAAAAAATTATTTTCATCTCATTGAACCACATTTTAGTCCTTGATATTAACCGTGTCTCTCGGATTTTCGAAATTCCATTCACAGAAGCGGTAAAATTAAGTTTTATGCAAAATTCAGTTTTTAACCTACCACTTAGTAGTTTCACTATTCATCAAAAATTGATGTTTTTCAGAACAATGCCAAAATTTCATCCCAAGCTATATTTCATATTCCGAATTCAAAAATGAAGTCTATTTTACCAAATTCATAACATAAAAGTTGCATTAATTAATTTTATAATTAAATCCCGTTGTTAAAACAAATAGCGTGTTTTTAAGAAACAATATATATCAAAAGATTGACACTTGATTATGTCTGGTTTAAATGTGAAATTACAACCAATGACCAACATTGTATTAAATTGTAAAAATATATTCTAAATATACTTTAAAACCACTCAAATTAATAATTTATCACTATTAATTATTTCGATTAAAAAAGTTGTTTTTAATTATAATTTAGTAATTTTCACTATTCATCAGAATATGAAAGTTATCCGAAAAGTACCAAAATTTTACCTTAGGCTAAATTCGATACTCCGAATCCAAGAATGATGTTCATTTTGAAAAATAAGATTTACAGAATTTTAAAAAGTGGTTATTACTATTCATAATGGCTAGTTTTAATAATATTTTAATAGCACATCGTTGTTTAGTGAAACTCGGTATTGCGTATTACACACGCTATCGAGGAAGGTCGCGATTGCGTGTAATGCAAGGCAAGACAAGGATGCGTGTTGTGCAAGCTCCTTTTGGTGTAGCGTACAACACAAGACATTAATAAAATTAAAAAGAATATTTTTTTATAAAATCTTGGGCTGTTACAGTTTCATTGAGGGAGTAGTGGCCTCACCTATTTTATTCTGAAGTGCCTTAAGTATTTTTTGGGGGTATAAATGGCATGGTAGGGAGAATTATGACACTTATCGGGTCACTGGTACATATTATTTTGAGATATATTTATTTATTTATTATGTTAGTTTTTTAGAGTTGTAGATCAAGAGCCTGGTTTTTTTGGGAAAACAGGATCTAGCTCATGGTTGGTGCAGGGTTAGTGAAAATGTGCAGTTAATTATGTGAGAGGGATGTTTAGGGGACACAGGGGTTTCACACAACTTGATCAGAGTTTGTCTAACCATGCAAGGATCGACAAAAATTATGTGGGTTGTGTTTTGTTGAGACAATGGATCTCGCACATTTGGCACTTGTATTTTCTGATTGTACGGTCAAACTATACGGTGTTTCTGAAAAATTAAAAATGGATTTTGACCATTTTTCTATTTGATTTTTATGGGTTATAACCCTGATTTCTCTGGCCACACCAGTTAAACCTCTCCCTCATGAATTTAGTCTATTACCCTCTCTATTTTGGTAGATTTATTGCTTCCTTTGGTGATTTCATTCAAGGTAAACTTGATTTCTTCCTGATTTCTCCTTTATTTCTCCTTCTTTATTCTTATTATTCTATTTTCAGGGAAGGTGGAAACCCAAAATTGTGATTTATAAAGACCTAATGTGGTTGATTGGGGTTTTGTGATGTTTCTTTATGTCTAATGTGTTTGTGGACCTCTCTTACTCGAATATTATGGGTTTCATTGAAGTCAACAATATTTGGTTTGATTCTAAGGTAGGTGTCTCTATTTAGGGGTTTGATTCCATGAATTTCCATAGATTCGTGTTTTCACTTGGTTTTTAATAATTAAATTGACCCTAATTTATATTATTAGTAATGGATTATCCATTCTTGTTGTGATATTCGAAATGGGTTGGAAATATAATGGTTTAACGTTTCTTTTCAAAGGGAGTTGGATTGATGCGCTCCTTTTTTTGTTAAATTGACTCAAAGAGGTTTTATGATTTTAAATGGGTTTCTTAAAGGGTTTTAAAATAGGTATTTCATGGTGTTAAATTCATGACTCATCATGGATATGAATGTTCTGTGATAATGGATTCTAAAAGTCTTATACAATTGACACTTATGGATGTTTATGTGATTGGAATTGTGTAGCACATGGGAGAACATGGGTGTGTGTGGTGTGCATGACTTAGACAAATGGAATCTTATCCTATATCTAGGGCAAGGTAGGCAGTTTTTTCCAAGTTACTGAGGGAGAGTTTGTAAGGAATTTCGAGAGAGAATCTAAAATGTGGCCATGCAGACTAAGAGTGCCCATGGAATTACGGTTGGGTGTATGGAAGACCAAGAGAGCTTCAAAATTTTTTATAACTTACTTATTTAGCTGGAATTTTTTCCCGTAAACTAGGTCACACTAGACCCTATTGGTTAGAGCCCATGATGGGTATAAATTGTACCATGTTGGTTTTCATATGCTTTGTGCATGATGTCAATTCTTTTTTTGGTTGTGATATATTATGATTATTCCATTTCCATTATTTGACTATATATATTGATGTTATGTTTATGCACATGTTTATGTAGTGTTTGGGGTGTGTTAAGAACATTTATGTTGGGTGTATTTGTTTCATTATTTGAGCCTAGTTTACTATGATTTGAAATGATGGTTTGTTTTTTAGGAAAAAATGGATTTCTAATGTATTACTTTTCAAGTGAACAAAATTTTAAAAGAGAACTTCATTTTGAAAATGAATTTTCAAATAAGAAATAATGGCTTTAATGGGAAAATTTCTTGCATGGATTCATGGTAGTATCCTACTAGACTTTGTTCCTCACACCCTATATATGTATTTGGGCATATGGAGACCTTGTTTTGAAGGACACGAGTAAGGGTAAGGGCACCTTACAGTTTGATGGCCCTTCTTTATTATCAACTTCCACGATTGGTTGGGATAGTGGAGATGTGTCCTCGTAGAGTTGGCTCTTGTAGACAAGTTTTGAGATTCTGTATCATTGGTATTTGATGTATTTATGGGTCATATTCCTCATTTTGATTTTTGTCTTATATATCATATATATATATATATGTTTGTTTATGAATTGTGATTTGATAATGTTATGATATATTCTTTTGGTCATTGTTGTGTTCACTCTGATATATATTTTTATATGTTATATATGTCCATCCTATTTATTGGTTGGTATGGCCATCCAATTCATTTATGGGTCACGTAGAATTTTTATGGGTGAAACTATTCCTAAATGTTTATTTTTTATGCCTCGGTACTTGTGGAATGCGATTCAATCCTTGTGGTGTGCTGGCGCAGGTGATGGGTCGGGTCAACCCAAGATGGTTCTCTATAATCTGAGTCTTTTCATGATATCAAAGGCTACTGGGTGGAGGGATCTAATGTTGGATATCATCTCTATATTTAGTGATGGGGAAAATATTTTGGGGGGATTTTGGAGATATAGATCCAAATGTGGTATCCTCATCAACCAAGGAGAGACACTCGAAGGACGAGAGAACAAGTATGTTTTAACAATTTGGTATCAGTTTTGATAATTGGTATTAGGTTTGGTGTCTGAAGATGATTTGAAAATATGAAATCTGATATGACTCACACACTATGTATTTCATGTTTACTCACTAATTATTTTGTAAAAGTGTGTTTGAGTTCAAAGGAAGAGATCCTTAATAGAAGCTGAGAAGTGAGATGACGTGTATCTTATGGAAGTGACAGCAATGGGTAGTAATGATGTTGTTAACATAATTTCATGTTTCCTATAAAGAGTTCTTACTTGACGGTCTTAAAGGTTGTGTTAATCGCCCATCACTAGGAGGTAAGACCACTTGCTAAAATTATTTTAGAATGTAACCACAACTGAGGAGTTTATGAAGCTTGAAATACAAATATGAAGTTGAATTTAACATATCTATTGTTAATAAATGGAAGATAAATAGAGATGGAAATTATAAGAGCCTTGTTGTGTTTTGACAGAGGTTGAGCCCCGTATCTCTTAATCTAATGAAATGACTACATTTACATGGGGGATATTTTTTTATTAATAGGTCAATGCATCATCCTAGCAAGTAGAGTCCTCAAAGAAGCTTACAAGTGGAAATTTAATAAAAAATTTTTTGTTTGACATCATAAAGATAGGGGGCCATGAAAAGTTGGAGTTCCTCATAGAAAGGCGCGTGCTTTGGGTTTGATGTCAAAGGAGGCGTAGGAATCATCATGAATCCATGAATCTTTTTGACCCTCAAAGGGGAGTAGAAAGAGGGGGAGAATGAAGGATCATAATGATGTGAAGGAGTGTTGGATTCAATATGGGCGTTGTCAACAAATACAATGGTAGTGATTATTGGCCTCTAATTTAGGATTAATGATTAAATGGAGTTGGATTTGATGTTGATAGGTGTTAGTTCAGTTGTTTTGGGTTTTTTGTCAATACAATATGGTTTTTTGTGTTGGAGGTGTTGAAACTAAAGTGAAGAAGTTCTAGAAGCACATTGGAATTATGAAAATTAATTGAACTAAAGAGATTTATTACAGAGAAATTATAGAGAAATATGGTTTGACAAAATGAATAGTGATGCATAAAAGTCCTCAAGGAACTCTTAATGTTTATAAGAGTAATTCAAGGCTGAGAAGATTGGAAATATCAATAACCTAAAGGTATTCTTTATTTCTTGAGGATTCCTATTTATTGGAAGGTGGAAGATATAAAAAAGTTATAGACGTTCCCGGTGAGCATAAGAGTCATTTTACATGAAATTTAATAAGAGTCACCAGAATCATTTTTATTAGATTAAATGTCTTATGATTATGGAAAATGGAAAATGTAGACTTTGTAAGAGTCATCAAACTGTGCACTAGAGTTTGTAAGAGTAATTTAACTGCAATGGGTAAAATCATAAGGGTTGTCCTTGGATTATATGAGAGTAATTTCTATGACTCAATGTATTCCATAAGAGTATATCCTAGAAGAACGTAAGAGTCATCAGAAAAATCTGTGAGGCATTACATAAAAGTAATTTTGGAAGAATGTAAGAGTCATTAGGGAAATTCATAAGGGTATTCCCTTAGTAGTTTGAAAGGTTTGTCCAGCTGAAGTAGAATTAAATTATATTTTATTAATCACAAAATATGATTAATTTTTTGGTCAAGAGATGAAGGAGAAAATCATGAAGAAATTAAAGGATGATTATTTCATGATATATCAGTTATTTAAATTCAAGATATAAGTAGATATGGTGGGACTGGTATTTGAAAAAACATCACGCTGCAAAGGAAAGTGATCAATCCATGGTGAAGATGAGTCAATGTGTTTCCTTATTTTGTATTTTCTATCTTTCATGAGGAATATTCAAGAGTTTAATGAATGAGTTTGACTCAGATTTGAGGAAGGACGCAAGATGAATTTTCCCATCATTCTCATGATTACAGATATCTTCATGGAGGGAAATGTGGAGATTTTATCTTTTGAGTGGAGAAAAAGATTCTTCGAAGGTTTGAATTATGGAGATATATTTCTTGATAAATACATGCATTTTTTTCCATGAAAATTGAGCTGAAAATTAGAAAATATTTGTGAGAAAGGAATTTTATAGAGGACAAGGGAGATTATTTTAAAAAAATTGGGTACAACTACAAAAGTGGCACACACACAAAGAAGAAAATACATTAAATCCACTGGTCTGGGGACTTGACCCTGTGACCACACTTCATTGAAAATCCTTCCAATGAAGAAAAAGGTGGATTTTTCCAAGAAGACTCATGGAAAAGTGGTGATGTTGTTCGTGTGATGTTCATGAATGTAGTGATACTATTTGTGTTGACATGTGTAACAAAGCGATTATTCATTCTAAAGTGGCGAGAAAAGGATATAAGCGAAGGGAGTGTCCCTTGAATAACAGTGAGCTCACCTCAAACCTTATTAGAAGAGTGAACTCAAGCATGGGAGTTCCCTAGACCATTATATAAACAATTCATCCATCCATCACTCATCCATAATATTACTGATGAAAAACAACTGATGCATTCATAACTAAGATATATTGGGTGTATATAGGGAGATGGTACCCATATCTCTGATGCACAAAATAACTTCAAATGAACAAAATTCCATTGGACAGACCACCATAGGAACATCAGCACCAACCTTTGGAAACATTTTGGTTGTTTTCCCAAGGGATTCCTTCTTCAGCCTTTCCTTCTCTTCGAGCCCAAGATCCCTTTTCCTCTGCTTCACAGATATCGTGTCAAGATTTACCTTGCGCTCAGCTTCTTCTTTCTTTCGTCGCTCCACCTATGCATAAAACATTACCATAAGGCTGTTCGGGTAAACAAGTCCCTATTGTAATCAGGTCGATCCGTCTGACCCGAATATTATGAGTTTAGGTTCAGGTTCAGGTTGTCCTATGATAACCCGTGTAACCCGATAAAATTGTAATCTTTATTTGGGTTATTCAGGTTATATGGGCCAGATTATGTGGGTTATTCAGGTTAAACAGGTTGGTTTATGCGGGTAATTTGGGTTAAAAGGTCCAGGTTATGATTTATTTTGATTAAATGGGTTAGACAGACTGTGTTCAGGTTAACCCTTTTATAAACAGGTCAGGTCGGATCAACCCATTTACTTAAATGATTCAGGTTCGGTTTCAGGTTAAACGGGTTCGAGCAAAAGTTAACCAAACACGTGAACCCAAATTGCCATCCTCATGGACAGAGCAAACACAATTTCAAGGCTATAGTAAAATTCATGTTTATATATACTGATACAAAAAAAACTAGCAAGATTTATACTGACCATATTTCCCAACATGCATGATAACCTATTCTTCACCTTGAGATCACCACCATGGCACAGAGCCTCATAAAGACTTCTTGTAAAAATATGTGCTTTGGGTTTTTTATCAGGGTTTTATAAATCTGTTATTGAGAAAAAGATATAAAAAATTTTGGTTAATAATTTTCATCTAAAAAATATTCTAAAAAAAAGAAAAAATACATTTTGATAAAATTTTAGCCTTTTTAATTTTTATAACAAATAAAAACTACTGGGCAGGTCCAGTTTGCCTAAATAGTTAAGACATACACTTTTTGTGATCGAGTGGACCAACTTTAGGTCCACCAAAATTTGATCCATTTAATATTTTTTACTAATTTTATGCTCTTAATTTCAAAATTAACTAAAAATTTTATTTTTTAGATTAGGCCAAGTCGACGACAAAAGAGATTTGACTCACCCATATTGGATATGGTCCGACTTTACATTCCTAGCGTACAGATTTTTTTCTTCTTTCAAAAGATAGAAAAAAAAATCCTCCCATACCTGTTGTTCACGCTCATAAAGCACCCTCTCTGCCACCAAACGCTGTTGAAAGGCAGCCTCGTTCAATAGAGTGGCCTCATCTATTTTTTCTCTTTCTAAATGATCCACTGTTTTAACAACTTTTTGCATCTTCTTTTCAGTTTCCTGCCTCTCCCTAAGTTGCTCTGTAAGAACTAGCTCCATCAATGTTTGTTTAGTAACCCTTTCATGCATCATTACACAATCAGTTCATAGTCCACATTAAATACCATTAAAATATAATCAAATTCACGTACTCCCTCTATAATGGGATTTCTCCCCTTCTTTTTACTGCGCTTTTCTGCTTCCTGGAGCAGATCTTGCTCTTCTTCGAGTTCTCGTTCCCCTATTTCCTAGTGGATTTTTAAATTCTTCCTTTCCTTGTAAGATGCAAGCCGCTTCCATTCTGCCTCTTCATTTATTTTTTGTAGTTTTAACCACTTTGACTCCTCCTCGAGTTCCAAAAAAACAGAGTTAGATTTTATTGAAAGAGCATAATATTAATAAGCTTTCTCTGAGAAGTTCCATTTCCAAAAGATGCCGCTCACATTCTTCCTTCGGTTTCACAATAATTTATTTCCATGCAACAAGTCTTTTGTGTTGTTTATCAATTTTATCTACTAAACTAGATATAAAATCTCCTAATTTTGATGCCCTTTTTGTGGGTGGGCGTATTATAGCCCTTACTCCATTCAAATTTTTAGCCAGATTTGAGAGGTGATCACACATATCTTCGGATTAAAGCCCCTTAAAATCAAACAGGGAGAAAGCCCTAAAAATCTTGACTTCAATATATTAAAAAAATAATTCCTCACCATATTTCCGTATAGAACAGCACCCTTCATGTTGTCAATTTTCGTCAAAATGAAATGAATCTTAACAGCATGAACAGATATCTTTTCCACAATAGAAAAATCAAAATATGGTATCATTGGCGATAAAGTGTCTATTTTCATTGTCCAATACACTCGAGATACCTGGGAAGACAAAGGAAAGATTATTATACCAGTGAAAAAACAAAAAAAAAACAAATTTCTTTGATACTTACCTGCTGAAGTGATTTGAGAGTCGCAATCTTCGTTAATGAGGGGACATATTGAGACAATTGCACTTTAGGATCTGAAGAAGCATAAGACAGTTTGGCACCGATTTTTGATATATTTTTCACTAATGGTCCTACTTTTTATGTAAGATCTACCGGGAGAAATTCATGTTCCAAAATATTGTAAATCACTTTAACATCCTGGATCACACATGACATAACACCTTTGGATGCCTGTTAGAGATGATAGGATCAGATAAATATGGAAGCAAAGATTTGATGGATAAGATATTCAGAGATACAAGTTAAAAATAATCACTTTGAACATTTTATGATAGAAGCCGCTACCAAATTAAACAAATAAGATGTCATACCAATTCCGAAAAAAGGGATGGCCTCGATAGCTAAAAAAAGTGAGGAAAACAGTTAAAATCAAACACTATAACATCATAAATAGAAACAAAAAACCACAACTCTAGGGCATATTTTTCATTACCGCTTCTCTACCATCTTGTTCAATATCAAGGATGAATCCTATAAGATTAGCCATCAAGTTTCGCTCCTTGTTTTCATGTTCCTGGGATGAGCCAAGTGTGTGACCATATGGAGAAACCGAGAGTGCGGCCAAAACAATAGAAGAGGCTATCAGTTGCAGATCCTTCTGACTCAAGTTCTTATTAAAACTTTTCTAAAGTGAGAATAGCTTAAACCATGCATAAGAATTGTAGAGATGGCTACAAAAAAATATGACGATTGTAGTTAACATGGCATAATATATAGCCATCAAGGATGGCTTTGGTGTTTTCTTAACCATGCACATCAAACCATGAATATCTTCAACTGAACGGAAAGACTCCATCACGGAAATAGTAAAATTTGAAGCAAAAAAGCAAGGTAAATGGGAGCACTGTTCGAATCCATTTGGGTGGATTTCATGAAAAATGAAAATAAAAATAAAAATAAAAATAAAACATAATGAAATGAATTGAATGACCTTCTAGAGTTCAAGTTCGGAAGCGATCTTAAGCTACAAAAATCATGTGTCCACATAAAGCTGCAGGCTCTCAGGTGATGACAAGTCAAGCCGATCCCTTTGGTCTCTATATTTATTGAAATTTTCCAAATGACTCATTATGATCTCACAAAGCTTTTGAATCTCAGTTGTTTGTTTGTTTTGCTGGCAGAAGTGAAATGCCCAGTGCACTGTCAACAACAAGACAATTGTAATTAATAAACTTTATTATGTAACACACAAAAAAGGGGCGGAAATTAGTACTCCTAAAATCGACAGTGGCAGAGTCATCATATGGCGCACTATAGAGATTCAACATTTATTCAAAAATTAGACATTATACCTTGATGATATGGATTTTATGAAAGTACGCAATGAAAAGATAACTTAGGAAGGGGGGATATTTTGTTTAAAAGTGGACTAACCGCATAAAGTGTTTCCTGTTTCGAATTACTTCGCAGAATTTAAAGTATTGTCTTATATGTTTCCCATAAAAATTTGAACCAGGCCTTCCCTTTCTCTCCACATGAGGTCTTCAGGCCTTTTATCTATCTCTAAATCATCAACATTAAGAGCTTCTTCAAGGGTCTGTCCCTGATTACGAGCCACCTCGGCTCTCTCAGTTGATAGATGCATGAGGTGTTTGATTACATCCTCTAAATAAGTAACATTTACTTGTTGGAAAATAATGCGATAACTAATAAGACAATCCTTGGCAAAACAAACTTTGTGCAACTCAACACAATGCTCGATGCACATGAATGTGATTTTTTCAAGAGGCTTTTTCCAAGCCCTGCATCTCTTTGAAGAAATAAGATCCCGAAGCACTTGTAACGCTTCTGGCTTCTGCCCGACATTTATCAACTCTGCACACAGGTGAAGTAATTTTAGAGCATTAGAAGAAAGTTAGTTTAAAACATTTGAAGGCCAAACAGAAATAAAGGAAATGAATGAGAAAATGAATTAGGGTTAGGATTATATAAATCAGAGCACGAGGAAAATGTGAAAAGTCTATCACCATCAGCTCACTTCAAAACATTCTCTGGCCTAGAAAAGCTCTCCATCTTGTACAACAATCAACTACATGGCTTGAGAAACATACGATGCTAGATATCAGGTAGAGAAAATCCTACAACACAGTAGAAAATCAATAATTCAATAAAAAGAATTAACAAATTGAGGAGATTTTTCCTGTTACTGGATGAATACAGGAAATACACACAGAATGACATTAATGTAATGGAACAGTATGATCAGTCTCTATGAAATATGATTTAACAGGAAATGTATAAATATTATACTTAAAATAAAGGTAACATTTATCAGTATACCGAAGAAGAAGTACAATTTCAGTTGTTTAATGATTCGGTGACATAAAATCAGGATAAACTAAATGTTTAGAAGGACATCATTATTTGGAAAAACTGAAACTGTAGTAAACTGAAAGTGCTGTATAAATTATAAAAGGTGAAGGTGCATTATCATGTAATTGTGCTCCATTGGAAATGAATTACATTGAAAATCCATATACGAATGGAAGTTAGGTCAGCACGCCAAACAAAAATGGAATGGATTGAAGGAAGATGTAATGGTTTTTAGGAGGAGGTTATGTGTAATGGATAGTAACAAAACAACAATGAAAAACCATGATCTTTGATTTATTTCCATATAAATGTAGCAAATACAAGAAGAACAACCACAACCCAAGTAATTTAAGGAAACTAAAAGAAACAAAAAGGAACACAATGAAGTGCTTCGGTCCCTTTGTGACCTACGTACACCGTAGGAACACCACTGACACATGCCTATTGTTAAATGCTCAATGAAAACCCCCAGAACAAGATTACAAGATACAGTAAGAAAACAACGAACTAGAAGAATAAAAAAATATAGAATAATCAACAAACAAGAAGTAGCATAAAATGATTCATGAACCGATCTAGAATTCTGAGAAACCGGAAGAAAAGGGAGACGTAAAATGACATACAAAGTCTGGCCGTACGAATCTCTTCAAGATCTGAGAACGCCCATGTCATTGCTTCGTTCGGACACGCTTTAGGAGGGTCTCCCAAGATGTAGAGCTGTGATCTTCGGAAAAGATGGCCTCACTTCTTCGCTGAGGAAGGAAGACAACAAGATCCACCAGGAACCGTGCACCAGGGGTGTGTAGGGAGATCGACTTTCTGGGTCTGTTTCCAGGCTGGCAGCCGGGCCATGGAGCAGGACATGCCGAGTGGGCTTAATTAACGTCCCATCAAAAGAGTCCCATCTAGATATCCCATATCTAATATAAAAATATTAAATTGGGTAAATAATTAATAATTTGCATGTATTAGAAAATTAAAATGGCATTATGGAAAAAATAGGCTAATATCCAGATGAAAACTAAAATTAAATACTGATATTTCACAAGGTGAGATGTGTAATGGGTAGGTGGAGCGGATGTGATGAAATGGTGGGGTGGATGGGGGAAACGATTAAATTGAGTGGATGATGAAGGAGAGGATTGAAGTGATCAGAAGAAGAGAGATGTTGTGGTTGGAAGGGAAGACAGGGGGTTTGTATCATCTCTAATGCCCAATATAACTCGAATATTCAATATAGCACGCCACGTTCCCCTTGAAAAAAAACTGACCATTTAATTGAAATGAAATAAAAAATGGTATTGTTAGACATTTTTGAAAAACAACATTGAAAAAACCTAAAAATAATAATCAAGTCTTTATCCATATTTATACATTCATAGTTAACTGCTAGTTTTTCAAAACATTAAAAATTAAATAACTTGGAATTATAATTTAAAGAAATATTTTATAATGGAATTAATAAAAATGTGGAAAATTATTTTTAAAAAATTAAAAAACTATAAATAGTTTAAAAAGATAATTATTTATTTATTACTCTAGATAAATATTTTTACTGGCTACCATTGCATAATTTTTTTTAAACCATATAAAAACAATAATTTGTATTTGTATGTTAATAATAATAATTTGACACGAACTTCAAAAATATGGAAAATATTATTCTTAAAAATAAAAAAACTGAAATTGTTATAAAAATTTAAATAACAAAATATCATCCATTCAAAAATTATTTTTTTGAATATTTACAAATATTTAATAATTTCCTACACCTATAAAAAATCTTGTTTATATATTTTAAAAATAAAATTCAATTCATAAAAATACTTTAAAATAGAAACATCAATATAAGATAAATTAAATTTTATAAGGAATATTTTCATTGAAAATGTATACAGGAAAATTACATTTAAAAAGGTTTGTATAAAAATTACATTACATAAATTAAAAATAAATATATGATAAAGTTTCAATCTAATTTTATATTATAAATTTTTTCTAGAAAAGAACATTTAAACAATTCCAATGTAAAATTTCATTGCAAAGTTCTAGTTAAAATATTCACATGAAATTTTCAATAAATAATTCTAGTATATTTTTCAGCTAAAAATTTACAATAAAAAAACACACTACATGTGAAAAGTTTTAAAGGAATATTATATTGAAAGACATAATATTTTAAACAGTTTGAACATCATTTTAGTGTAAGTTTTGATGAATGTTTCACTTGAAGTTCTAGTGAAAATTGTTGTGGAAGTTCCACTGAAAATTTGACTCAAACTTCCATGGAAAATTTCACAATGCAATAAAATTATATATTTATAAAACAAAATAATGTATGAATAAAAAATAAATTTTAATAAATATATGTATAATAAATGAAATAATATAAAAAATGTATTGTATTGTATACATATTTTTTATAAGTATAATATAATTTTCCATTTAAAAATGTATATTATATACGAATAAATGTAAATAAAATATGAAATTACAACTAAAACTAAATTTATAATAAATGCACATATAAGATATATTAAATATATTTTTTTACAAAAATCTATATGAATAACAATTATAAATCCATTAAGTGAAAGTTCCAATGGAAGAAGTTACGTTGGAAGTTTCGGTGGATGTTTTAGTGGAAGTTGTATGAAAAGTTTCACAATTAAATAAAGTATATATTTATAAAGCTAAATAATATATTGATAAATATTAAATTTAGTAAATATATTTATAATAAATTAAGTTGTATGCAATTTACAATATATTTTTTGTATAGTTTTTATAAATGTAATAAAATTTACCATTTAAGGATACATATTCTATATGAATAAAAATGCATATAAAATGTGAAATTACAACTAAACAAAATCTTATAATAAATGAATTTATAAGATAGATTTAATATATTTTTTATGAAATATGTGTTAATAACAATTATAAATCCATTAATTGGAAGTTCCGATGGAAAAAGTTTCAGTGAAAGTTCTAGTAGAAGTTTCAGTGCAGGTTCTAGTGCATGTTTCGAAATTCAAAAAAAGTATATATTTATAAAACTAAATAATATATTAATAAAAAATAAATTTAGTAAATAAATTTATAATAAATTCAATTATATATAATATGTCTCATATTTGATGCATAATTTTTATAAATATAATATAATTTACCATTTAATGATGCATATTTTATATGAATACAAAATTAAATAAAATATGAAATTATAACTAAAACTAAATTTATAATAAACGCACTTAGAAGATGTGTGTAATATATTTTTTTCAAAATCTGTACTAATAACAATTATAAATATATTAATTGGATGTTACAGGGGAAGTTTCATTGGAAGTTTCACAGTACAATAGAAACATATATTTATAAAACCAAAAAATATATTAATAAAAATTATATTTTAATAAATATTTTTATAGTAAATGCAATGATATAAAATATGTATTATATTTGATACATGATTTTTGTAACTATAATACAATTTACCATTTATGAATGAATATTCTATATGAATAAAAATTTAAATAAAATGTGAAGTTATAACTAAAACTAATTTTACAATAAATGAAATTATAAGACGTATTTAATATATTTGTTAAGAAATATGTATTAATAACAATTATAAATCCATTAAGTAGAATTTTCAATGGAAGATGTTCTAGTGTAACTTTCAGTGGATGTTTCAGTGGATGTTCTTGTGGAAGTTTTAGTGGAAGCTCTAGTGAGGGTTTCGTAATACAATAAAAGTATATATTTATAAACCTAAATAATATGTTAATGAAAATTAAATTCAATAAATAAATTTATAATAAATTCAAATATATATAACATGTATTTTATTTGTTTCATAATTTTTATTAATATAATACAATTTACCATTTTAGAATGTAAATTCTATGTGAATAAAAATGTAAATAAAATATGAAATTATAACTAAAAATTAATTTATAATAAACTCACTTATAAAATATATTTAATATATTTTTTACAAAGTCTTTATTGATAAAAATTATAAATCAATCAAGTGGAAGTTCCAGTGGAAGTCTTAGTGGAAGTTCCAATGGATGTTTCAGTGAAAGCTTCACAATACAACAAACATATATATTTATAAAACCAAAAAATATGTTAATAAAAATTGATTTTTAATAGATATATTTATAATAAATCCAATTATATAAAATATGTATTATATTTTTTGCATAATTGTTATAAATAAAATATAATGTACTGTTTAAAAATGTATATTCTATATGAATAAAAATATGAAATAATACGTGAAACCAAATTTATAATAAATGAACTCATAAGATACATTTAATATATTATTTACAAAATCTGTATTAATAAAAATTATAAATCCATTAAGTGTGAATTCCAATGCAGGTTTTAGTGGACGTTCTGGTGGAAGTTTCACAATAACATAAAAGTATATTTTTACTGAAATATTCAGTATAGGCGAGATTGTTCCATTGGAAATTCTAATAGCCGAGATTGTTCCATTGGAAATTCTAATAAAACATCCATGAAAAATTTCAATGTAGCTTTCATTAAAAATTATAGAGAAATTTTCAGAGGAAATTCCAGTAAAACTTCCCCTCGAACATTTCAGTGTAAATTAGAAATTTATACCGATCTTCAATGGAAACTTTCATTATAAAATCAAATAGATTACTCAAATAAAAAGTTTTCATAAAAAAATTTAATGATTCAACTAGAAACTTTCTTGTGAATTTTTTTAATAAAATTTATCATTGAAAAATTTAAATGTAATTTTCATTGAAGTCATTCAAAGAAAATTTCTAGAGTAATTTTGCAGAAACGTCCTTCTTGAATTTTGTCCTGAACATTTTTAGTTAAAATTCTTTATAGATTTCTATTAATTAAAAAAGATTTTTTGTAACCGTTTAGTGAAACAAATTTATTTTAATAAATTTATACAAATAGTATTTATTATGATGAATAATAAAATTATATATTCAAAATGAAAAATTAAACAAATTTTAATGAAATAATAATATTTTATGCATACAGAAAAATAACTTCTACATCCGTTAACAAAACATTATTTTTTAAAGAAAATTTATTAGATTTATTCAAATACATAGAAAGCTATTTTTTAGAGATAAATTATTTTATCTTTTTTAAATGGCATAAACACTTTTTTACATAAAAAATTCATTTCATTTATAATAATAATTGTATTTACAATACAATAAACAAAATATTATTTTATTAATTTAAAAAGATCATATGTCTTTAAAGATATTAAAAAAATATATTAATTTCCCCCTAAATGATTAAAGAGTCCATTTTTATCACATATTCATTTTTAATTCTTTTTCAAAGATGTAATAAAGTTTTTTAAACAAAATAAAAATTCTTTTAATTACAAATATTATTGGTTTTAAAATATAATTAACTCATTAATTACAAATATTGCAGGCCCCGCCAATTGCTGCAAGTCCAAAACATTATTTATACATAGATTTAATACAATTACAATATGTCTTTGCAAATCCATAGAGAGTAGAGGATAAATATTCATCAATATTTCTATAGTTAAAACAACATTCCTAATAAACACCTTATGTAAAAGGGTATAAAAGTTATGAAAGTAATCATATCCATGAATCCAGAATATCAAAATATAATATATTTACAATTTATAATGAAAAATATTCTCAAATGGGCTGTCGATACACCACATAAGAAAGACTAGGTGCACAATACCAAGTAAATGACAATGAAATGGAAATTGAGACAATGTCCATAACCACGTCGTAATCAATCGATTCGTATGACCAAAAATTAATAACCACCAAATGAATCATATAACCATGAATATAAAAATAATTCTGATAATATATATCAAATGGAAGTACACAATACACCACATGCAGGAAATAAGTGGCGAAAAATGGAAATCACATGGGATTAAAAGTGAGATAAGAAACCTCTTACCTTAAGACCAAAAGTGTTCTTTGACTGATCTTAATGACCTGAATAATCAAATTTATATTCATTAATTAATAATTCTAGAATCTCCTCCACATTTATTTGATTTATTTTAACCTTATTAGGTTCATTCATGACAAATTTGATGGGTTTAAGAGATTCAATTTTATTGTTTCACAACAATTTTTATCATTAGTTTTAATGATCGGTTTCCTTGTATTTATGATTGGAAGTTCATTTGTATTGTGGTTAAGAATCCATAATTATTAATATATATTATTAGTGAAATTTAAAGAGATATAAATGATCTTTTAATGTTTTTGGTTACATACCATGAGGATGACTTGTTTGATAAATGATAATGATAAATGCTTGGTTTACTTGGCGGTTTTGTGCATAATGAACTTGTTTTGTATTATTATTTATATTATGAGTGTGTGAGGATACCAGAACCTTTAATAAGATGAAATAAATATATTATGATATGGTTCAACCATAAAAATGGTTTCATGAATATATTTTAATATGGTAATAAGAATTGAGAACACGTCGTCCTTGAATGTGATAAATTAACCATCTCGGATGGTGTTTTCACTTTTAGTATAAGAGGAAGGGGGGAAGAGAGATGATGATAAAATATTACATTAGCATAATAAAATTCAAGTTCATTTAAGGTACCATAATTATCATAGAATTTTTATGATGGGATATGGGGAAAGAAAGGAAAAGAAAGGAACTCGTAATAAAGGAAGAATTCAGAAATACCTCACGAAAATTCAGCAGCCTAATGATGTTACATAAAAATTAATAAAAATGAATTGATGAGAGAAAAAATGGTCTCTCATAACTAGAACATAAAATTTACATAAATAAGGGGATATAAAAACATACCCCAACATAAGAAAATGGAATTTAAAAGATATAACATAAGAGACATTCTTGACTAAAAGTGGAGGGTGAAAAGATCTCTTACCTTGTAGAGTAACTCCGAAAACATGAAGGTTGGGACCTTGGGGGATTGAGGACACATTAGGATGACTAATAGGGAGGTAAAACCACCAGATATTCGAGTATTATGGGTTTGGAATGAAATAAAATGAAGGAATGATAGGGTATTTATAGTAAAAGAGGGGGGGTTTTTTATTAATTTAAAGGGATGCCTCATTAGTGGTTTTGGCAAAACCACGGGCTTGTCCATGGTATTTGACCATGGTTTTATCCACATGGAAACCCTAATGTTATATTATTATATAGATAAGTCTACTAGGCTTTTATATTAATTATTACATCATTATGATGTCATTAAACATACCAAAAATTCAAAACTGTATTTTTACTTTTCCAGAAAAATTCAAGTATTTTAGAAAAATCCCAAAAATTCACCCCAACCATTTTTCGACATGTATAATTCAAAAAGAAAATAATTTTTTGAAAATAATTTTTAAATATTATTTATTTAATTTTTAAATAAAATCATAATTTATTCAAAAATATCAATTTTAAATCTTTAACTCATTTTTTAATACCGGAAAAAATTAATAAACATCTTATAACCTTATAATATCATGAAAATAAAATAATATTATTATTTAATATTTTTAAGTGTCATATTATTATTCATGAGTTTATTTTTCTATTCATAAAAAACAAGTTGATTCTATTGGACTCCAAATAACATACTGATCACCACCGTAGATGAACATTTTTTGAAATTCAAAATAGAGATGTGGAGAATTTAAGTTTAATGTCCAGGTTATAACATTCTCCCATAAATAACCAAGTGTTGTTCCAAAGAGAATCAGTTATTCATTCAATACATGTTATCTAATGAATTAAAAGTATTGAAGAGAAACATGCCATAAAATGTTGGGGGTGTTATATTATTCCCACCTTCGGAAGTCGTCCTCAATTTTTTTTCATTTATAAAGCCCTCCAAAAAGATGTGGGTGGTTCTTATTCATAACATCATCAGGTTCCATTGTCCATTCCTCCATTTTGTGGTTTCTCCAAAGAACCTTTACTAGACGAGTTGTGTGATTTCTTAATACCTTCTCCCTTGTGTCAAGAATCTCGATAGGCTCTTCACAGTATGACAAATCAGGTTCCAGCTCTATTTCTTCATAGGTGAGTACATACATTTGGTCTGGCATGTATTTCTTTAACAATGACACATGGAACATATTATGAACTTTGGAGAGACTTTGTGGAATTTTTAAAGGGTAAGTTACAGATCCAATCCTTTCTAGAATTTCAAACGATCCGATGTACCTGGGGCTCAGTTTCCCTTTCTTACCAAACCTTAAGACACCCTTCTACGGAGATACTTTTAGAAAGACATGATCTCCTACTTGAAATTACAAATCCTTTCTCCAGTTGTCAGCATAACACTTTTTCCTACTTTGGGTTGCTTTAATATGGGCCTGAATTTTCTTTACCTTTGTAGTTGTTTCTTCGATAAGTTCTGGGCCTAAAATCTTCCTCTCTCCAACTTCATCCCAACAAGTTGGAGTCCAAAACCTCATACCATATAATGCTTCATATGGAGCCATTTGAATGCTATAATGAAAAATATTATTGTAGGAAAATTCCACAAAAGTTAAGTATTGATCCCACATACCTTGAAAGTCAAGAGAGAATGATCTCAACTTGTCTTCCAGTGTTTGAATAGTCCTTTGAGACTGTCCGTTGGTTTGGGGGTGATAAGCAGTACTCATATGAAGCTCGATATCCAAATCCTTATGGAGACTTTTCCAGAGTTTTGATGTAAACCGGGGATCTTGATCAGACACAGTCGATACAGGTGCACCATGAATTCTTAAAACTTCATTAATATAAAATCTTATTAGGCGCTCAAGTGGTAAATCCTCTCTTATAGCAAGGAAATGTGCTGATTTTGTGAAACGATCAACAATTAACCATATTGCATCATTCCTTATAGGTGTCCTTGGTAGTCCTGTGACAAAATCCATCATTATATCATCCCACTTTCACATAGGAATAGATAAAGGTTCCATCACCCCTTTAGGATGTTGTCTCTTTCCCTTGACTTGTTGACAAACTAGACACCTTGACATGTAGTTGGTAATTTATCACTTCATATTATCCCACCAAAAATGTTCCTTTAGATTTCTATACATCTTAGTCATACTATGGTATATAGAAAAATTTTAGATATGAGTATCAGCTAATAGTTCGCTTTTTAGCTCAGTGCTGATGGAACACATAACCCCTTTCCAAAATTCAGAACTCCATCCTCTTACAAGAATTCTGCCAATCTCCCATCCTTAACATCATTGATTTTATTATGTAGATTCTCATCATTAGATTGAGATATTTTTATATTCTCTAGTAAATATGTTTTGACAATCATTTGAAATAAGAAATATGTTCCCCCTTCCTTAACAATTCCCATATCTATATTTAGTAGATCTATGAATACAGGATCTCTCTAAATCATCATTTTGGTTAAAAGTCCATGATATTTCCTACTTAAAGCATCTTCCATCTTATTTTCCTTTCCTAGGTGGTAGTGTATTGAAAAATCATAATCATTGAGTAACTCAAGCCATATCCATTGCCTCATGTTGAGTTATTTCTGTGTAAAAATGTATTTCAAAATCTTATGATCCATATATATCTCACATATTTCTTCGTAGAGATAATATCTCAATATTTTCATAGCAAATATTACATCTGCTAACTCGAGATCATGAGTTGGGTAATTTCTCTCATGAGTCTTCAACTGCCTAGATGCATAAGCAATAACTTTATCATTTTTCATAAGGATGAAACCCAGTCTATTCATTGATGCATCACTATATATCACAAATCCTTCATTTCCAGATGGAATAGTCAAAATTGGAGCATTGACCAATCTTCTTTTCAATTATTCAAATCATTCTGTACATTCTTTCATACATTCCAACTTAACCCCTTTACGTGTAAACTTGGATAGTGGGTTAGCCGGTCAGGTGAAATTCTGAACGAAACGCCGATAGTAACCTACTAAGACAACACAACTAAGTACCTCAGTTATGTTTGTTAGTGTGGGTCATTCATGGACTGCCTTTGTCTTCAAAGGATCAACTAAGATTCCATCCTTAGAGAAAATATGGCCAAGAAAAGAAATTGATTGAATCCAGAATTCACACTTTCTAAACATCCTATATAATTCATTTCTTCTAATAGTTTTTAAAATAATCCACATGTGATTCTCATGGCCTTCATTGATTTTGGAGTACACCAGGATATCATCGATAAATACCACAAATAAGTCATCAATATATTCCTTGAGAAAACTATTCATTGGATCCATGAAAATAGAGGGTACATTAGTCAGTCCAAAATGCATCACTGTAAACTTGAATTCTCATATCTAGTTTGAAATGATGTCTTTGGAATATATTTCTTCCTCACATACAGCGGAAGATATCCAGATCGAAGCTAAATCTTTGAAAAATATTATGCTCCATGGATTTGATGAAATAAATTCATCAATTCATTGAAGAGGATACTTATTCGTTATTATAATAGCATTGATTTCCCTAAAATTGATGCATAGCCTCATGGATCCATCTTTCTTCTTGATGAAGAGGACAGAGGCTCCCCCTGGAGAAACACTAGGTTGAATAAATCCATTATCACTCAATTCGTCAAGTTTTTTCTTTATATTCACTAATTCCACATTGGCCATTTTATAGGGCGTCTTCGATATATGTTTTGTACAAGGAATTAAATCAATAGAGAACTCAAATTCCCCTATGGAGGATGTCCAGGTAAATCCTCTGGAAATACGTCAATGTATTCTTTCACTATATGTACATATTCAATTTGAATATTTCTTTCCACTCTCATAGATATTGGGTTCTCTTCCTCTCCAATAACTGCACTCAGAATATCTATTGAGGGTTTATCTAGATAAGAATCAGATGGTGGGGTTTCTACTCTAAGGATAAGGGATTCAACCCCATTTTAAAAAATTATAACTTCCTTCTTCTTAAAATAGACATTCGCATCATAATTTGACAGTAAATTCATATTGAGAATTATATCAAATTCAATCATTGATATGATGATAAGATTAGAAACTAAAGCACGTTTATGTTTCATGAGGGATACTGATCGACATGCCTTTGTTGCAATGATACGTCCCTAAGGAGTTTTGACTGACAACTCTTTTATTAAATCAAATTAGACATGTCTAATTTTCTTGGAAAACTGGGAAGATATAAATGAATGTGATGATCGAAAATCAAATAATACATTGGCTATGTTTGAGTAAAAAATTAGAGTACCTACCACCACATCATTAGGAACATCAACCAACGCAGTTATAATCGCATAAGCATTCCCTTGCTCTCATGGACTTTTCGGAGGAAAGTTTCCTTGGCGCTTAGAGAACTCATTTACTTAGTGTCCCATCTCTCTATAATTGTAGCATTGAATATCATTAGCTTGTTTCTTCCCCTTGCATTCATTAGATTGATGACCCTTTTCTCCACACTTATAGGAGACTCCAATTCCTTTCAAGAATTTCCTATGATGATTCATTCCATAGTTCTCACATAATGGGAATTGCTTCATTCCCTTGTTCTTCTTTGGCCCTTTACCTTTACCATGGTTATTAGAGTACCTCTTCTTATCTTGGTTTTCCTGGAACAAATTTGATGTAGAAAATTCTTTCTCCATTCTAATGTCACTTAATACAATTTCATCGTATGATGAAAATTATTGAGAAGCTAGTGTGCTTTGAATACTTGGCTTAAGACCTTCAAAGAGAGAATACTTGTAAGCCCAAATGGCCTGCATGCCCTAATAAACAAAAATAGAACAAGTCTCATGGTCCCAAAAGACTTGCTAGGTAAGGAAACCCCCCATCGATCCTTCGTTGTACAACTCCACACAATTGCCATCTTCTGCTCTGATGTTCGTCACCATCAGCCTAGTATGCGCCTCTGATGGCCACCATGTTTGCACCAGACATCCCCGACTGATGCTGAATGCTAAACAATTGGCTGCCTTGTGCTGACCGGACCGCAACCCATGCCTCACCGAGTAACAATCTCCCTCCTGGAGACAGAAGAGGTCGGGTCTTAAGGGGATCAAATGGATATCGAGTTGAAGAGTCGCGCAAGACTCACTGACCGATGGTTCCACTCTAGCACCGCTTTCCCATCAAACTAATACCACCCAACCCCCGTCGTCACCTTGACACCAACATTGTGGCTGACGACCATAGATCAGAGGAGACCTGATTTGAGTCGGTCGCCTGAATTAAGGTCGTTGCCACCGTAAATCTGACTAAGGGCTCCCAAGAACAAGAGCTCTTAGAAAAACCATCGACCTCCATATCATGTGAAGAATAATCTTCACCACCATCATGGATTACCCCTGTCTTCAGTCAGGGGGTTTTTCATTGTTGGACCTTGTAATTTCCACATCAAGCTCTTGATTGTTTCCCATGATAGATCCTAACTCATCGATGACCCTTGCTGCATAGAGCTAGGGATCTTCATGGCACACATCCTTTGTAACACTAGAGATTTTTTTAAAGAAAACTATGTTCGATAACCCATACGACACACTACACCGAGCCTAAATGAACTATACAATATTATTGTTTAAATATGACCATGATAACATAGTCATTAAATTTTCGAGTATGAATTGATTTAACTAATTTATTAAAAATATATAGATTTCAAACTCAATATAAATGTATTGATAAATTAATACTAAATAACCACTCATTATTTAGTAAATTCATTTTATTCTTCAAAAAATACTTTTTCTTCAAAAAATGATTTTTATTACTTTTTGGGAGGAAATTAATTTTTAAAAGTTTTAGAATTTGAATTTGATAAAAAATATATCATTTTTAAAATAAATATATAAAAATTATCTTGGAATTATTTTTGTGGATTTTTTATGAATATATATATATATACTAATGAATAGAGAAAAAACTGATTTTTATTGAAAAAATATATTTTTTAAAGTAGTTATAATGTAAAATTATATTTTATATTAATTTTTAAATTTAATTAGTTCATTTTTATTGAAAATAATATAATTATAATTCTTTTAATTAATTTTATACTTTAATTTAGTATAAAAACATTTTTATATTTAAAAAGACATTTTTCTGAAAAATTGTTTTTCACCACGTTTTGCGGGTTTAGTTTTAAATTATATTCTGTCACTTTTGTGAATTGAATATTAAAAAATGGATTCCATATTTTGAATCATAAGGTCCAAATTTAGTAAATATCTCCCCTTTTCTTTTGATCAATATGAATAATAATCATAGTAAATAATTGTCACCACGGTGGAGGTAAAATGAGTTAATTAAGAGAAAAATGAATAGGATAATGACTAAAAAATAACACTAACACTTACTTTAATTTTATTGGATGAATATATTTTTTCCATAATTATTTAAAGTTCTAATATATAATCTTTTTTTGTCATTTGTCCACGATTTTGATATTTATAATATTTTACGTAATGAAAGGTCAAAAATGTTATTCTCTTGATTTTATTATCTCTAAATCTTTGATAAAGGAATAAAAATAAGGTATGATCAGTTATAAATATTCATTTGAAAGATAAATTTTTTTTATCATGGTGATTTAATTTTAATTTTTAGCGAAGAAATAATTACCTTAAATGCTTATGCAAGGATCACACGATATTTATTCAATTAATAGAAAAATATAATAAAAGATTTAAAAAATATTAAAAGTAATATATGTTGAATGAATTATTGCGGTCCATGATTTTTTTAGAAAAAAATAACTCATTAAGAAATTTTTAAATTATTATATTTTACTTCTATCTTTTTTTTGGTGTTTTTGAAGTCAAAATAACTGAATAGTTCCAAAATTGACATTAATGATATTTTATAATAAATAAAATTTTTATTAAATGATTTATAATTGATAAAAATCATATATTTGGCCAATTTATTGGGATATGGTTGAAAATATCAATTTTCGTCCATTTATGGGTCAATTTTCCTTGTATAGTAACTATATTGACCCCTAAAGAGTAAAAACATTGTTATCACAATAATTGTCAAAAGGGGTTTAAGTGAGTTAAAACAAAGAGATAAGGATAAAAAACTAACATAAAATTGTACAAATTTTTTATTTTTAGATAATACATAGAACCATACTCATATTATATTCAAATTAAATAATTTTGAATCGTTTTTGAGATGAAAATTAATTTATATTTATTTAATACCATGAGAAATTATAAGAACGTCCCTCCCCAATCTTATAAAAGGGGACTCAGTATCCTCTTTTCTTCACACTTAAAAATACATTTTGGTCAACCAATCCCTAAAAAAATTTCTTCCTAACATCCCTCACCACATTCTAGAGGCTTTAGTTTGGGTAGAATACCAACCTCAGAGGGCTTAAGGTGTAAAGAAAAGGAAGTTATCTGAAGAAGAGGTATAGTCTTTAATCGAATGTTTTAGTTTTATTTCTTCTTTCATCTCCTTAAAATCTTATTAAAATATGATGGTACAATAAAATTAGTATCTTCTATACGCTGTGATGTTATTATGTTAGTGTAATAACCTATATCCATATCCTCTTCCATAAAATGGGAAACAAAGCCATTGTTCAGGTGTATGATGAACCAAGACACTAATGGTTGGTAATAAATTCCAAGTGCCTCAAGAACATTTGGGGGATGATTTATCCTTTAAATAGAAAAATAACCAAAACAAATTAACAATAAACATCCACTCATCTATATGATGAATAAATGACAAAGTACACCTCAAAACATAACCAAAACAATAAACCATATCAAATTACAAGCAGAAACCAAAATACATACTCAAAATGAACCAAAACACAAACTCAAAGAGAACCAAAAGACCACAAAAACTCAAGACTCCCAAGTGACATCAACCAGATGATGGAGTTGGTGCCCTAGAACCAACTTCTATGTAATTTATTCAGTATTTTAAATATTAATTAACTACTTATCACATCATGATTGTTCTTCTGCGTGACATAGTATGTGATAATGTCTCAATAGTAACTGTAACACTAAAAGGTCATAGCAGTTCCCCGCTATGATGAGAACCCAAAAGTGTTATGACATTATTCTTGAAAATATGTTCTATGGCTGGATGATATCATTTTAAGGGACAAAAATTATATAGTCTATCAGGGGTGGAGACTCATAGGACTTTGAAGCACCTTCTCATGGTGTATGCCCTTGGTAATATCCAACAGAATATTATGAGAACGAGACCCGATAGTAGGAAATACACATTTATAAGTGTCATTGGATGTTCCTATTTACTGATATGTGTATTGGTCCTTAGAAATTAAGATTATTATTAATGGATATTATGAGTCGTGTACTTTGATTTATTGATGAAAACCGTGCTGACAGATGTTCACGGTGAGGTAGGATATGTTGGGTGAATCACGAGTAATATTTCATTAATACATAATGTGATAAAATATTTATCCCTTATGTTCATAAATAAAAGTTAATATATGAGGCCCTTTAATGGAATAGATATAGCCTAAATAAATCCATGGTCATGGTGTTATTTAGGCAAGTTCTATTTCTGGAACGTCAAAGAAAGAGATATCTAGCTCATATGTTGATGGCACTGGAATACAACCTGCTCGATTGGAGATATTGTGATAAAGAGATTATATTACACGGTATGTGTTTGTATGAGGTTCTATATCATTAAAGCATCAAATTCTTTCTCTATGGGTGTCATGATGTGTTTCTATATACTAACATTGGACATTAAGTAGGTTCGCATAATGCCATAGAAAAAGAGGTCTAGAGGGTCACACACTAAGTGTATCCAAAATCTCAGTTTAATAATTTATTATTTACCAAGTTGAATAAATATTATTCCCTATTGTGGTTTAATAATTATTCATGTATTCTTAATCACATTTATTCTGTCACTAGTTACTCGAAATAATATATTGTGAGAAGAATATTTAATAAATATTTACTTGTTATTTAGTGAATAAAATATTTATTTATTTATCGATGAATAATGCAGTGATATTTAATTTAAAAATAAATAGTTATTATTCATGGAGCAATAAACATTATGGAGGAATGGCAGACTGAGTTAAATGGTCTTGTGAGAAATAATAATATTTAATTTATAATTCGTAAGTTAAACGCATGTCATGAAATAATAATATTTCTATTATTATTTAACAAGGGGGTTTCGCTAGGATTAATAAAATAATTAAAGGAACTAGTGAAAATTATTTTATTATAACCCTAGATATATAAATGCCCGTTTATATTATTCTCTCATTATCTAAGGGAAAGCCCAGTGACGCCAATTCCGTTGTGCACAACATTTTGGGGAAAACCTCTCAATCCTAGAGAGTTCTTCCTTCTCCAAGAACTCTCTTAAGAATGGGAGATATCCTCCTCCACTGGATCAAGGAGAATGATTTGGGAGCGGTTCTCAAGGTTATCGAAGGCGGACGACGCAAGCACATGGATCTTCCATGATAGCACCCAGAGACTCCTTTGGCGACGTAACACTTGTTTACGAGGAAAAATGAGCAAACCACCATTTGGTGGGCAGGGTGAAAGGGCCATAATGCTTCTAGGATTGGTACACACTAATGTGTGTGTACTATTCCCAGTAGAAGATAGAAGTGGATATTATTACTTCATAACTTCTATTGATGACTTGAGTAGATATGGATATATTTACTTAATAAGGTATAAGTCCGAGTCCTTTGGGAAATTCAAGGAATTCAAGAATGAATTATAGAATCATCTTGGTAAGAATATAAAAAATCATTGATCAGACTGAGGATGTGAATATGTTAACCAATAGTACATCGACTTTATATGAGAGTTTGGGATTCTATCTCAACTCACTCCACATTATACACCATAGTGTAATGGTGTTAGTGAAAAGAGGAACCGTACCTTGTTGGACATGGTAAGGTCAATGATGAGTCATGCAGATCTTCTGTTATCCTTTTGGGGGTATACATTACAAACTATGGAATACACATTAAACTGAGTACCACTAAGGTGGAAAACATGATTTCCTTTGAGCTATGGAGTAGAATGAAACCCATTTTGTTGCATACACGTCTATGGGGTTGCAAGGAATTTGTTAAGGCTTTCTTTGGAAACAAACTAGAACAATGGGGTGTGAAGTGTATCTTTATAGGATATGCCAAGGAAACAAAGGTATACTACCTATACAATCCCTCAGACAAGAAAGTGATTGTCGCTAGACAAGTCATCTCTCTTGAGAGGAAACACATCCTCAAAAAGGATTGTGGGAGCAAGATTGACATTGATGAAGTTGATGTTAAATATACATAGGAGTTGGTACAGGAACAAATTCCATAGGTCCTTGTAGAAGAAGCAGTTCCTGAAACACAAGTACTATGTAGGAGTGTAAGAGAGGTAAGATAACCAAAGAGATATGGTTTTAAGTCACTGATGATGGTGACTCATTATTATTGGACAATAATTAACCTCTATCCTATAAGTAGGTAGTTGCGATATCAATAGATGAAAGTTGGCTAGAAGATATGAATTCTGAGATGGATTCCATGTATCAAAACCATGTTTGGGTTCTATTCGATGCGCCTATTGAGGTAAAGCATGTTGGGTGTAAATGGGTACTCAAGAAGAAACTAGACATGGAAGGTAAAGTTAGTACCTATAAAGAAAGGATAGTGGCTAATGGGTTCAAACAATGTCAAGTAATTGACTATGATGAATCCTTTTGGCTAGTTTCCATGTTTAAATCCATCAGAATCATACTTTCCATAATAGCTTATCATGTCTATAAAATTTGGACGATGGATGTAAAAACTACATTCATTAACGGGAACCTTCTAGAAGATGTCTATATGACACAACCAGAAGGGTTTTTTACTCTAGGTGATGCCAAAATGATTTTCAAGTTGTAGAGATCCATTTATGGATTGAAGTAAGTATGCAGGTCATAAAACATTTGATTCGATGAAGCCATGAGAGAATTTGGTTTCATTAAAATTGAATGTGAGCCGTGTGTTTACAAAAGGTTTAGTGGGAATGCGGTCATTATCCCAGTAGTATATGTTGATGACATATTACTTATTGGAAAGAACATACCAGTCATACAGTTAGTTAAGAATTGGTTGAACAAGTGCTTCTCCATGAAAGAATTAGGTAAAGTAGCCTATATTCTAGAGATCAAGATCATTCGTGATAGATCCAAGATGCTACCTGGACTAAGTCAAAGTACATATATTGACAAAATACTAAAGAGATTTAGTATGGAACAATATAAGAGGGGATTGGTTTCAGTGTAAAGGCCCAGATATTCCGTGTAATTTTTTTAATTAAATTTTAATTTTACGAGTCTGCGAAAATTGACGGCGCGTGATTCCGAGGTACTGTGTGCCCGGAATGAATTTCTGAACATTTATTCAGGTGCGTTCAGTAAACGTACAAGCAGGATTTAATAACTTTTAAACCGGTGCTCGGAATTGAAATTTGAGGACACCATTGAACTCGCAGCGCCAGTATTCTCTTAAGGAAACTTTCACCTTGACGACAGTTGGTCAAGGATGAAAGTTAGTTTTTGGTGTTTTCGAGGGAAAATAAAAATAAAATTATTTAACATTTTATTTTTAATCTTGAAACCTCCCATGTGTGGGTTATGGTGGTGGGGACCACCCAACCCTAAACCCCCAATTTGAATTCCTTGAGGTAGGGACCACCTGACCCCTCTTAATGGGGGAGAAACCTCTCAACACCCTCTTTAAAGTGGAGGAGCCTCTTGAACTTCCTCCACATTAATTATGCCAACACACTACATTAATTTTTCCAACTTGTGTGTGTGTGCCAACATAATTTCTTCATAAGTTAAATTATATTGGAACCTATTTCTTTTGGTGGGAAAAGGAGATGGAGATAACTCTTGAGAGGATTACATTTCTCCAACGAATAACTCCTCCTCTACACAAAGAACACCATCGAAGAATGTTCTCCAGAAACAAGAAAGAAGACAACGCACAAGCCCGGGATTGTAGGTGTGTGGTGGACAAGATGAATGTCGAAAACTACAACTTCTTCCTCTCACCAACACCAATGAATGAACACGGTATGGGGGATGTTTGAATTATTCCCCTTACTCGTTCTTCATATTATTATGAACCATGTTCTATAGCCGCTTGCAACTGCTCTAATGTAGAGAGTGTAGGCTAAAAAAACATGGCTCGTCCTCTCCACAATTCTTGTGGGGATTTTTGGTGTTCTTCACGGTGGAGGAGGAAAACAACCAACCACAGTGGGGCACAAGAACAATAGCCGACACCACTGTTGGCCACGACGAAGATGAGGACACCACCTCGCGGCCACCGCCGCCCGCAGCCTATGTGCCCCACGACGCTCCACTGCTCCGCTGCTCGCCACCTCCTCCCCCCATGGACTCGCGGTGCCCATGAATGAGCCGCCCCGCTACCCCATGGAACCCATTGCCGAACCGCCCCATGACACCCGCGGCCTCCGCCGCTCTGCGGCACCGGCGACACCCGCGACCTCCGCCGCTCTGTGGCACCCATCGCCTACGCCGCTCCCCGGCACCCGCAGCCTCCACCTCCCCATGACACCCGCGACCTCCCCCACCGTGCGGAACCCACGGCCTCCCTTGCTCTGTGGAATACATGTTCTTCGCCTCTCTGCGGCACCCACGACATCGCATAGTCTATAGACGAGCCACTCCGCGGCCTAACGTTGTCCGCGGCCAAGCCTCCCTGTGGCCTCGTCGTCCCGCGACCTCGCAGTCCCACGACATCACATCCTTCTATGACCCCAAGAGGCCCTCCACGGACCCTTGCGGCCCCTCATGGCCCTCGCGGCCTGCCAGACTACCCAGCGCGGGCCGGGCCAAGTCGACCCAGGCTGGGTCGGACCAGACTTGAACTCGCTTCGACCCATTTACTCTCTTTTGGACATAACTTTGGCATCAGGCGTCTGTTTGATGAACCGTCAGTGGTGATGGAAACCTTGGAAAGAGATGGTCCCTTTGAGTATAACCCACTAGAGATTTGGATTAATATGGGGTACGGTCGGTTTTGATCGCGTACAAATCTAACCGGGCCCCCGGGTCTAAAAGTCTAATAACTCACAGACCGGGCGTCCGATTGACGCACCGTCTGTTGTGTTGAGACCCCTATGACATGGAAGTCCTTTGAGATAATTCTACGTAAGACTTTTTGGAAGTTTTAGAATTGACCAGTGGCTTGTGGAGTGGACCCTCCAAGAGACAGCCGAGCATAGTGCAGAAACTCAATAGCGGGTTGTGATGTGAAGAATGAATAGCGATTATGTGTGGGTCAGGACGGAGTGGTCCTGTGTGGGTCAGCACCGAGCGATCCTGTGTGGGTAATCACATAGAGATCCTTTGTGGGTCCACCTCTTAACGGAGTAAGATGATTCAGTAGTTATATCTAATCATATTTACTACCATACCTAAGTTGTACCTGGTGTGAGCTGAGTCTGTACCTGTTTGGTACATTCCATCATGGTAATACCTTGGTGGTATCATTTCATGTGGCGTACCTATGTGGTACTTTCCTTCGTGGTATTCTTTCCTTTGTGGAACAATTGAGCTTTGGGATTTTGAGTTGGACTCTGTGTTTTCCTCATGATAGAGATGGCTTTACTTGGTAACATAGGTATTTGTATGGTCATATACCTAAGAAGGGTTCTCAGTTGAATTATTATTGTATGGTTTATCCTTGGTGGATTTTGTGAGACCTTGGGGGTCTTGGGGTCTGTACTGAGTATCCTTATACTCACCCCTTCACGGGCTATGCTTGCACCCTATTGTGTTTGGTGCAGACGACGGACAACACTGACTTAGCAGGAGAGTACCAGGACTAGAGGTAGCTCGGAGGTGGACGTTAGATGAAGAAAATCGTAGAGATGTCCATTCGTGAGTTGTACCTACCATTTAGTTAGGATTAATGGAGGATGATCTAGGATCTTCTTTACACCTATCAGTTTTCTTGTACATTCCAGTTTTCCTTTCACTTTCTAGTTGGGATTGTATTCTTTCTTATTGTACTCACTTTGTTTACCACTCAGTTTACTTATGTTCGTATCTTGTTGTGTGCTTGGTTGTGTGTGTTCCAGGTTATAAAGGCAATGCCTTCCCAGTTTTAGGGAATACACCTTCGGTGCTAGTCGCCTGCCCCTGGCATATAGAAGGCGGGCTTGGTGTAGTCACGACACGGGCCCTGGGGGACTGGTCGTGACAAATTGGTATCAGAAGAGTCGGTTATACTGAAGAACATATGACTCTGATCTTTTTAACGGAAATAGTGTTAAGTGTACTGAGTGTTGTTATCAATTTAAGGAATCCATTATTGGTGTGGCGGCCGACGTATCCATTCACCAGGACCCTGCCATCTGATTTCCAACTCAGTGCACAAAAACATTGATTGGGTGCGTGTTTTCAAAAAATTTCATTGTGATCTCTTGAGTCAGCTCACCAGGTATAACTTATTTATCATGATACACCTGTTTCTTTTCAGGATGCCTCCACGAAAACATCTATATAGGGTTCTGAGAGTAGTATGCACTGATAGCCCACCAAGCGACGAGGCCTCGGTGTTGGGACCTCTTCCAGTAGAGGTACCAGCAGAGGCACCAACAGTACCATTACCCATTGGGCCATCGATTCCCCTATCCCCAATAGCAGAGGTTACACGCTGCTTGAGCGTGTTGCATGAGTTCTAGCACCAGAGGCCACCCATGTTTAGGGGAGAGACAGACCCACAGGTGGCTGAGGATTGATTGGAGGTCGTGGAGAGAGTATTATGATCGGTAGGGACACCAGTAGATCTCATTGTGATCCTTGCCTCCAGCCTTCTGTTGGAAGAAACAAGAAGATGGTGGAGCTTGATTCTCCAAGTTCACGACGAGGTGACACTTCTCTGGGCAGACATTGAGAGCCTGTTTTAGGAAGAGCTTGTCCTAAAGACTCTTCGCACTGTGCGTATACAGGAGGTGCTTCATCTATAGCAGGGCATCATGATTGTGGTTTAGTATTCAGCGAGTTTCACTGAACTCTCATGCTAATCCAATGATATGGTGTGGCACCCATTCTTCAGGGCCCAGACATTCGAGCAGTGGCACAGACGAGAGACCAGGGATTCGATGATTTCTCTTTGCATCCCGACACAGGAAGGGGTGTTAGACCGAGCCCTCTTAGTGGAGAGTTTCCTTACAGAGAAGTCACCAGTAGTGAGATACACCATCGGGCATCACGTAGCACAGTCTTCTACAGGTGATAGCTGACAGATATCATAGCGGTCCAAGAGGACCAGACCTACAGGTGGACAACCGTAGGATTCAGAGTCGGCTGTGCGGGGCACCTGAGGAAGAGCCAGTCATGCTGGGAGCGGGAAATGTTACGCATACAGCGGGCAGGGTCACATGGCTCATGACTGTCTGACCCGCATACAGATGATTAGTAGACGGTCGAAGGACCTCCCATGCAGAGACAAAGGTTCGATCACGGTGGTCCACAGGGAGCAGGTGGAAATGGCGAGGATCTGGTCGTGTAGCTGGCGGTGGGAGATGATTCAAGATGTCACCGTCACCACCACCAGGTGGTCCACCCCGACCACATTGATCAGGTGGATAGGGGTGAGCTCATCTCCAGGCAGATGAGGCCTACGACCATGGCACTCTGGAGATGATACGAGGTACGATCTGTGTATATTCCACCTCAGCTGCAGTACTTATAGACACAGGTGTCGGTCATTATTTTATTTCCACTACCCTCATTCGGAGCTCAGAGATATCGATGGAGCCGTTGGCTCGATCCTTATGTCTAGAGACTCCTACGGGAGCAGATTCAATGATTATGCACTGGTGATAGTAGTCTGAGCTTACTCTAGGAGGCGAAAACTTTGGATGGGATCTCCTAGTAGCGGCGTCAACAACTTATGAAGTCATCTTGTGGATGGACTGGTTATCAACAGTCCATGCTCAGATAGACTGTATTAGGTGAAAAGTGTGGTGTGTTCGCATGGATGGGACTAGGTTTACCTTCACTGGTGAGAAGGTAACCTTTGCAACACAGGATTGATTTACTTGGAGGAGAGTGAAACCTATTGCACATTATTTGGCTAGACTTACCCTCAGAGCGGTTGATGTAGAGTGTTCGAGTTTTCCAGTACTGGTGGACCAGTGCGCGGATGTCTTCCCTGATGATGTTCCAGGTCTACCTCCTCATAGATAGGTGGACTATTACATTGACTTGTACCCCGAGATGACACCAATATCTACACTAGTATTTTAGATGGCTCCCATGAAGCTTTGTGAGCTGCAGGTACAGCTGGAGGACTTACCAGGGAAAGGGTTCATTTGGCCCAGTGTTCCTCCTTGGGCAGCCCCGATTTTGTTCTCCAAGAAGGCGGATGGGAGCTTGAGGCTTTGTGTTTACTATCGGTGCCTGAACCAGGTGACCATGAAGATCCCGAGGATTGAAAATCTTTTTGATCAGCTGAAGGGAGCACGGTAGTTCTCGAAGATAGTCCTCAGATTAGGCTATCACTAGCTCAGATTATGAGATGAGGATGTGCAGAAGACAACTTTCAGATGTCGGTTCGAACACTACGAGTTCTTGGTCATGCCATTCGGTGTGACAAACGCTCCAACAGTGTTCATGGGACTCATGAACAGGATCTTTTAGCCATACCTTGATCATTTTGTAGTAGACTTCATCGATGACATTACAATCTACTCGACTACTGAGGAGGAACATGTTTACCATTTATAGGTAGTACTAGACACAATCCGAGAGCATGAGATTTATGGTAAGCTTTCAAAGTATCAGTTTTGGATCCGAGAGGTTCACATTCTGGGACATGTCATATTGGAGGCCGGAGATGCAGTGAATACAGCAAATATTGAGGCGTTACTTGCTTGGGAGCCACCCAATTGTGTGATGGAGGTATGAAGTTTCCTGGGATTGGCTAGATACTACCGGAGATTTGTGCTAGATTTCTCTAGAGTTGCAGCACCAAATTCAGCATTGACGAAGAAGGGGCAACCATTCTTGTGGTCATAGATATGCCAACAGAGTTTTCAGGAGATGAGGTAGAGTCTGACAAGTGCCCCCCATCTTGAGGCATCCAGAGGAGGGCGTAGGGTATGTAGTCTACTACGACACATCAAGGACCGGGCTCAGATATGTCCTGACGCAGGAGCGAGCAGTAATCGCAAATGGTTCTCGATAGCTGAGACAACATGAGAAAAACTACACTAACCATGACCTAGAGTTAGCAGATATGGTCTTCGCCATAAATATGTGACACCACTATCTGATGGGCGATCATTTTACAGTCGACTCAGATCACAAGATTCTTAGGTATATCTTCTCTTAGAAGGACCTGAACCTGAGACAACGACATTGTCTTGATTTCCTCTAGGACTATGACTTCGAGATAGTATATACCCATGGGAAGGGGAACGTTGTCATAGATGCACTCAATAGGAGGTCTGGTATACATCTATAGGCGAGGCAACAGAGTAGTTGGCCACTTTGCTGATATCCCTTGTGGATCGAGATGGAGCATTTTTTCTTCAGTCTCCTACAGTCACTCCCCCACTTCTTTAGTGACTAAGGGAGGCGTTGCATGGGAAAACTGACTACGAGACAAGACGTGCTCAGATATCTACTAATAGACACCTGATTAGTTTTCTAAAGGTGGGGAGCAAGTCATCCTCTTCAGAAGATGTACCATGGTACCCATGTCACTTCAGGAGGAAGTGTTGAGTGATTTCCACACTTCCCCTCTAGCGGTACATCCAAGAGTGGTGATAATGTTCTAGGACCTTTGACGATAGCACTGGTGGCTGGGAATAAAGAAAGCAGTTGCAGAGTTTGACTCTCAGTGCCTCACTTGTCAGCAAGTGAAGGCAGAGCACCAGGTTCCAGGAGGCATGGTTCAACCTTTAGAGGTACTAGATTGGATGTGGGATGGGAATCCATGGACTTCAGGATGAGACTTCCATGTACATCCAGGGGACCTGACACGATTTGGGTGATCGTTGACCAACTCACCATGTCGGCCCACTTCCTACCAATCAGAGAGAAGGCTACAGTAGAGATCTTGGGAAGCCTCTATGTGCAAATGATTGTGCGACTACATGGCATACCATTGACGATTGTCTCCAATCGTGATGCATGTTTTACCTCCCGGATATGGAAGGGGTTGTAAGAGGCTTTCAGGACGTAGCTTCATTTGAGCACCGCCTTCCATCCCTAGACGGATGGCCAGACTTAGCAGACCATTCAGACCCTCGAGGAGATGTTGCATGCTTGTGTCCTTGACTTCAGTAGTAGCTGGGAGGATCACTTTCCCTTAGTGGAGTTTTAATACGACAATAGCTAACACTCTACTATTGGGATGAAACCTTTTGTGGCATTGTACAGGCCACCTTGTAGATCATCTAGGAGTGGTTAAAGACTACACAGAGCAGGCAGAAAATGTAAACTGACAGGAGATGGAGAGCACTGGAGTTCGAGGATGGTGAACATGTATTTCTACGGGTGTCACACCAATGAGGTTTACAAGGATTTGGCTGAGGAAAAAAGTTATCTATGAGGTTCATCAGACCCTTCAAGGTCCTCAGTAGAGTTTGCGAGGTGACTTACCAATTATCTCTTCCACCTCAATTGCACCGGGTGCACGACGTCTTCCATGTATCCCAACTGAGGAGATATATGCATGACCCTTCCCACATCATCAACCATAGAGTGTTAGACTTCAACGATGGGGCGACTTTTACGAAGGTTCCAATTGAGATTGAGGGTCGGAAGGAGAAGGTCCTTCATGGGCGGTCGATACCTTTGGTGCGCGTTCGCTGGCAGTACGAGAACCTTTAGGAGAGCACATGGGAGTGGGAGGATCATATGCGTGCTCAGTACCCCCACTTGTTTTCTTATTTTTGAGTTGTGGATTATCGGGATGTAAAGCCCTTAGGTGGGGAGAATGTATAGACCCATAAATTCCAGGATTTTTTAATTAAATGGGTATTTTACGAGTCAGCGAAAATTAACGACACGTGATTCCGAGGCCCGTTGTGCCCAGAATGAATTTTTGAACATTTCTTCGGGTACATTCAGTAAACGTACGAGCAGGTTTTTATAACTTCTAAACCAGTACTCAGAATTGAAATCTAAGGACATCGTTGAACTCGCATCACCGATATTCACTTAAGAAGGCTTTCACCTTGATGACAGTTTGTCGAGGATGAAAGTTAGTTTTTGGGATTTTCAAGGGAAAATAAATATAAAATTATCTAACATTTTATTTTTAATCTTGAAACCTCCCATGTGTGGGTTATGGTGGTGGGGACCACCCGAGCACAAACCCCCAATTTGAATTCCTAGAGGTGGGGACCACCCAACCCCTCTTAATGGGGGAGAAACCTCTCAACTCTTTCTTTAATATGGAGGATCCTCTTGAACATCCTCCACATTAATTATGCCAACACACTATATTAATTTTTCAAACCTGTGTGTGTGTGACAACATAATTTTTTATTATGTTAAATTATATTGGCACCTATTTCTTTTGCTGGGAAAAGGAGAAGGAGAGAACTATTCGGAGGATTACATTTCTCCAACAAACAACTCCTCCTCCACACGATGAACATCATCAAAGAACGTTCTTCGGAAACAAGAAAGAGGACGACACATGAGCCCAGGACTGTAGGCGTGTAGTGGATGAGATGAACGTCGACAACTAAAAATTCTTCCTCTCGCCAACACCAATGAACGAACAAGGTACGAAGGATGTTTGAATTACTCCCCTTACTCGTTAATTATATTCTTGTGATTCAAGTTCTATAGCCGCTTTCTACTGCTCTAATGTAGAGAGTGTGGGGAAAACAAACACGACCCGCCCTCTCCGAATTTCATGTTGTGATTTTTGGTGTTCTTCATGGTGGAGGAGGAAGGAGACCAACCACGATGGGGCATGAGAATTGCGACCGACACCACCACCGGTCGTGATGAAGGCAACGACACAACGACGTCGACCTACGGCCACTGCCGCCCGTGGCCTCTGTGCCCCACGGTGCTCCGCTGATTGTGGCCTCCACTGCCCCACGGACTCATGGCCCCCGTGGTCGAGCCGCCCCACGGCACCCGAGGTCGAACCACCCCGTGGTTCCCGTGGCCTCCGCTGCTCCGTGGCACCCACGACCTCGGCAACACCCGCGACCTCCGCCGCCCCGCGGTCTTCGCTGCTCCGCAGCACCCATGGCCTTCGCGGCACCCACAGCCTCCGACACTCCGTGGAACCCGTGGCTTTGCGTTGTCCATGGCTTAGCCTCCCCACGGCCTCGTTGTCTCGTGGCCTCTCCATCCCGAGACCTAACGGCCTTCCGTGGCCCCTCGCGGCCTTCCACGGCCCCCACGGACCTGACGGACCTTCACGGACCCTCGCAGCCTGCCGGACTACCCAGCGGGCTGGGCCGACCTGAACTGGGTTAACCCAGGCCATGTCGGGGCAGGTCGGTCCGACCGGGTTGGACCAGACCTGGACCTGATTCGACCCATTTACTCTCTTTTGGCCATAACTTTGGCATCAGGCGTCCATTTGATGAACCATCAGCGACGCTGGAAACCTTGGAGAGATATGGTCCCTTTGAGTTTACCACACTGTAGATTTGGATTAAGATGGGGTATGGTCAGGTTTGATCAAGCACGAATCCTTCCGGGCCCCGGGACTAAAAGGCTAATAACTCACAGACTGGGCGTCTGAATGACTCACCGTCTGTTTCTTTGAGACCACTATGACGTGGTGGTCCTCTGAGATACATCGACATAAGACTTCATGGTAGTTGTAGAATCAACCAATTTCTTCTGGAGCAGACCCTCTTGGAGACAAGAGAACCTAGTGCGGAAACCCAGTAGCTGGCAGCGACGTGAAGAATGAATTGTGATCCCGTGGGTGTCAGTACCGAGCAATCCTATGTGGGTCAACACCAAGAAATATTGTGTGGGTCAGCACCTAGAAAAACTGTGTGGGTCATCACCGAGTGATCCCGTATGGGTCAGCACTGAGAAATCCTGTGTGGGTCAGCACTGAGCGATCCTGTGTGGGTCAGCACCTAGAGATCCTATGTGGGTCTGCCTCTTAACGAAGTAAAATGATTCAGTAGTTATATCTAATCATCTATACTACCACACCTATGTTATACCTAGTGTGAGCTTAGTCTGTACCTGTGTGGTACATTCCTTCGTGGTAATACCTTAGTTGTATCCTTCTGTGTGGCGTACCTGTGTGGTACATGCCTTCGTGGTATTCCTTCATTTGTGGAACAGTTGAGCTTTGGGCTTTTGAGTTGGACTTTGTGTTTTCCTCATGATTGAGATGGGTTTACTTTTTATCTTAGGTACATGTATGGGCATATACCTAAGTAGGGTTTTCAGTTGAATTCTTGTTCTATGGTTTATCCTTGGTGGATTTTGAGAGACCGTGGGGGTTTCAGGGTCCCTTCTGAGTATCATTATACTCACCCTGCACGGGCTATGCCCGCACCCTATTGTGTTTGGTGAAGATGATGGATAACGATGATTGAGGATGAGAGTACCAGGACAGGAGGTATCTTGGAGGTAGACGTTAGACGAGGCGAACCATAGAGATGACCATTCGTGATCTATACCTACCCTTCAGGTAGGATTTGTGGAGGACGATCCAGGAGCTGCTTTACACCTATCAGTCGTCTTGTACTTTCCAGTTTTCCTTGTACTTTCCAGTTGGGCTTGTATTATGACCTCATTTTCTTACTGTACTCACTTTTTTTACTACTCAGTTTACTTGATTTTGTATCTTGTTGGGTGCTTGGTTGTCTATGTCACAGGTTATAAAGGCAATGCCTTCCCAGTTTTAGGGAATACGCCTTTGGTGCTAGTCGCCAGCCCCTGGCCTATGGAAGGTGGGCTTGGGGTAGTCAAGACACGGGCCCTGGGGGATGGGTCGTGAAATCCAATGTCACATGACTTACATCTTTCTATGAAAATGTGTCCCTATACACAATAAGAGAAAGAGAGAATGAGTATGATCCCGCAGGCCTCAACGATATGATAAATAATGTATGCCATGTTATGCACTATACATGATGTTTCCTATAAACTAAGAATGATAGTTAGATATCAAGAAAATCCAAGAGAACAACATTAGACTGATGTTAAGGATATCCTTAAGTATCTAAGAAGAACTAAGGATATGTTCTTGGTGTACGGAGGAGATGAGGAGCTTGTATTCAAAGGGTATGTTGATACTGGTTTTTAGATAGATCAGAATGATCTGAAGTCGCAACCAGGATATGTTTTCTATCTCAATGGAGGAGATTTGACCTAGAAGAGTTCAAAGTAGCTAGTTTTCAGTGATTGTACAGTAGAGTCTGTGTATATAGTGGCTTCTAATGTCTCCAAGGATGCTGTTTGGATTCATAACATTATCCAGGATCTTGATGTGGTACCTAACAATTGAGACCCTATCACATTGTACTATGATAATACATCAATGGTGGCTATTTCAAAAGATAAAAGGTCACATAAATGGACAAAGAACAAACTCTGGAATTATCTCCTCTTGAGGTATTTTAATTAGAGGAGTGAATTTGCAGTGAGCAGAGTATCCATGGAAGAAATTATTGGGGAACCATTGACTAAAGGCCTATCTCATCAGAAACATGAGTATCATGTGAGAGCTAGCAGACTGAAGGTTGTTAGTAGTTGGATCTAGTGAAAGTGGGAGTCTGTTGGAGTTGGTTCCCTAGAACCAAATTCTATATACCTTATGATAAACATCTATTCATTGTTTTGAATATTAGTTAACTACTTGTAACATAATGATTGCTCTTTTGTGTGATATAGTATGTGATAATGTCCCAAGAGTAATTGTCCCACTAAAAGGTCATAACAGTTCCACACTATGATGAGAACCCAAAAGTGTTATGACAGTAATCTTGAAAATATGTTATATGGACAGATGATATCATTTTAAAAGACACATATGATATAGGATATCAAGGGTGGAGACTCATAGGACATTGAGGAACCTTCTCATGGTGTACTCCCTTGGTAATATCTAGTATGGTATTTTGAGAACGAGACCCGATGGTAGGAAATATACTTTTATAAGTGTAATTGGATGTTCCTATATGCAGACGTCTGTATTGGTCCTTAAACATTAAGATTATTATTAATGGATATTATGAGTGGCGTACTTTTATGTATTAATGAAAACCGTGATGAAAGATGTTCGTGATGAGGTAGGATGCATTGGGTGTGTCACGAGTAATATTACATTAATGAATAATGTGAGAAAGGATTTATCCCTTATGCTCATTAACAGAAGTTAATATCTTAGTCCCATTTATGGAAATGATATATCCTAAATAAATCCATGTCCATGGTGTTCTCTAGGAATGTTCTATTTCTGAAAAGTCATAGAAAGAGATATCAAGAACATAGGTTGATGGAACTAGCATACAACTTTCTCGATTGAAGATATTGTAATAAAGGGATTATATTACACATAAGTGTTCGTATGGGGTGTCATGTCGTTGTGGCATTAACTTCTTTATATATGGGTGACTTGGTGTGTTTCTAGACCCTAACCTTGGATTTTAGACTGGTTCCCCTAATGCCAATAAGAAAGAGTACTAGAGGGTCACACACTAAGTGTATCCAAAATCATAGTTGAATAATTTATTGTTTAAAAAGTTGAATAAATATTATTCTCAGTTGTGGTTTAACAATTATTCTTGTATTTATGATTATATTTATTCTGTCACTAGTTATTCGAAAGAATATACTGTGAGTGGAATATTTAATAAATATTTATATGTTATTTAGTGAATAAAATATTTATATATTTATCGATGACTAATGTAGTGATATTTATTTAAAAAATAAATAGTCATTATTCAAGTCCTGGTAAACATTAATGATGAATGGTGGGATGAGATAAATTATCCAGTGATAAATAATAATATTGTATATTATTTGATTAAATAATATTTAATTTATCATTCACAAGTTAAGTGCATGTTAGAAAATTATAATATTACTGTTATTATTTAACATGGGGGTTTCGCAAGGATTAATAAAATAATTAAAGGCATTAGTGAAAATTATTTTATTATAACCCTAGTGATATAAATTCTGGGTTATATTATTCTCTCATTAGCCAAGGGAAAGCCTAGAGATTCCAATTTAGTTGTGCACAATATTTTGGAGAAAACCTCTCAAGCCTAGAGAGTTCTTTCTTATCCAAGAATGCTCTCAAGAACGAGAGGGATCCTCCTCCGCCAGATCAAGGAGAATTATTTGGAAGTGGATCTCAAGTTGATCAAAGGTAGATGATGCAGGCATGAGGATCTTCTATTCTAGAACCTAGAGACTCCTTTGGTGGTGTTTGGAGATTTGTGGAACATGTGTGGAGCACCACTAGAGGAAATCTACTTTGTTTTCTACATTGAAACAACAGTGCACTACAGATTGGTGGAAGAACACATCAATGAAAAAAGAATAACCTTGGAGGAAATTCTTATTTAATTAAATTAGTTATAAACAATATATGTTGATCTTATCTTTTGGGTTCTGAGTTTCTATTCAATTGTATTATTTATTTGATTCAATTCTGTTGATCACGACATTGATCATCGCATAGATCTTGGATTGATCATTGATTATGGCAAAAGAAAAGTTGGGAACCGCCTCTCCCGTGCTTTTTCTATACCTAAAACCTACACCGGAAACACCCAACCCACACCAAGCTCCAACTCCACATGCATCTACCATGGTATCAAGAAGCATCACTAAATAAATGTGATACCTTACCCTTACCTGTGTCTTGATAAATAACATCTAAAAACAAACCAAAATGCCCAAGAAGGGGTGATTCTAAACTTATTAGGATTTCCCAAAAGACCTACAAACTCACGAAACTAGGACAAAACATGTTATAACATTTATTTAAAACATTTTAAAAGAAATTTAAAATAGTTTACATCAAAATATTAAACAAGTTTCATGGAAAAAATTTACAAGAATGAATCCCTTCTCAATAATTTGGAATACCTATTACCATGTATCCACACACACACACACAAACCCAATTCATGCCTAGGTGATAGTTTCAAACTCATGAGCAGTGTCTCATCGATCCACCAAGTCTTCATATGGTGACCAATACCAGGTGCCCCAATGACACACACCCCTTGCACAAGGTTACATCTATGAATTTACTTACATAAACCATTTATTCCAAATTCCATGCAAATCCATTCTACATAAAACGTTTCTTGTATTGAAATAATTTCAAAAAACCTATTACATGTGTAAAAACCCGTAATTTTAAAAATCACCATTTTAAAATTATTAACAAAGAGAATTGTCTACAAAACCATCCAATTTCTACAATTCCAAATCCATACCCACAAGATTGGATTCTATTAAGCATAAAACACAAATTTCATGGAAATTTTAGGAAATTAATTTAAATAAAACTAACCCTTAAAGTTCTAAGTCAATTGAAGTCAATAAAGAATCCACTTACCTCTCAATGGTTGGAAAAAATGAGAACGCCAAAATGATTCTCTAAAATTCAACCATGATATTCTTCACTTCAATAAAATCAAGAATATCACATCAATATTATAATTAAAGAATATGGATCTATCCACCACAGATTAGATCTATTATTATGGAAGAGAGAATAAAACTATATCTAAGTAGAATGACCAAGAATGATGACTTACTGATGAATTCAAGCCTCCAATGAACTTTGATTCAACTAAGAATCACCTATGGATTGAAAGGAACCATCTCTCAAGACTAGGGAGAAAAAGGAATTCTAGACTGAGGTGAATTAGGGAAAAATATGTCTTTTGGGGTCAAGTCTCATTAGATCCACAATTTTAGGGTTGCCAACTATACGCCACATGGTTAAGCTGCATAGTTTATAAGATCATATGAAAACCATGTGATGATACTATCTGAAGCCATCACATCACATAGTTGGCTTGTACAATTAGACAATCCATGCTATGATCTTGAATTTCCCCTCTGTTTGGAGTTGCATGGTTTCCCATAGGCAGTCTCATGGTTTGGAAAAACTATGTGCTAACCATGCACCATCCCAGTTCCCACTGTTCTCCCTTCAGCAGTTTCTTGGAGATGATGCATGGTTTCTATTAATCGGTCACAAACCATACACCTCCAGAAAATCCTTCAAAACCTAACAAAAACCCTTAAAACCACATGAAATTCAACATGAAAATAATATAAAAATAGAATACACGAATAAAGGGTAATGTACATAAAAATAGGTGTGCTAAATTCTCCTAACCATTGGTCTTTCCTTCCCTAAAAGGATAAAACCATCATTTTCCTGAAATATTTTGGTCCATTATTCCATCAATCCCTTTTCATGCTCCCATGTTTCTTCTTGAATCCAACATTGTTTCAATAAAAACTATACAAGACCGATGATTTTCCCATGTAAAATATTTTATTTCCTATCCCCAATACGTACTGAAACATGAATCAACATGGAATCTTGATCTAGGTCAATGTGAACCCAATTAAATAACATGGTCAGGATTGGGTTGGTACCTCTTTAATTGAGATACATGAAACACATTATGCACTGAACTGAACCTTAGTGGAAAATCCAACTGATATGCCACCACAAAAACTCGTTAAACCTTCTCAAAAAGGCCTATGTAAAAAGGGTAAAACTTTTCCTTCTTACCAAAATGACGATGCCAAAGTCTCAGAGAAATTCTCAAGAAGACATGATCACCCACATCAAAGGAAAATGACCAACAATAGTGATCCGCATATGATTTATGTCAACTCAGAGTCACCTCCATCCTCTTTCTAGTCAACTAAATTATCTCTATTGTCTCTTGCACATGGCTTGGTCCAATTAGTGAAGTATCACATGTTTCTACCTAAAAAAGTGGAGAACGATAAGGACACCTGAAAAATGCTTCAAAAGGATCCATATTTATCAAGCCCCAATAAATATTATAGTATGGAACTCTATTAAAGTTATATTATCCTCCCAAGAGCCAAAAAAATCCATTACACAATCCCTAAGAATATCCTCTAACATTTTTATTGTCCTTTTAGATTGTCCATCCATTTGAGGATGATAAGCTATGCTTAAGGTCAATTGTTTTCCAAGGGATTATTGTAAGGAATTAGAAAAAATGATATGTAAACCTTGGGTCTCGGTTAAATACAATCGAGTCTGGAACCCCATGTCTCTTTACAACTTCCAAGATATATATTTTGGACAAGTTTTCCACCATATGAGATTCACAAATGGGGATAAAATGAGCCAAATTCATGAGCCGATCCACAATTACCCATGTAGAATCATGTTTCGTAATCATTATTGGTAGACCTCTTACAAAATTCATACCTATCTGCTCCCATTTCCACATGAGAAAGAGTAAATACTACATCATACCTATTGATCATTGATGTTCTACCTTGACCTATTGATAAGTGAGGCATCTCAAGGAAAACTATGACACTTTCCTCTTCATGCTAGCCCACTAAAACTAATATTTTAGTGCTTTATACATATTTGTGATTCCAGGATAAACAACCCATCTCGAATGGTGGTAGACATTTTGAATGTGTGCCTGAAGAGTCAAAGGTACCACGATCTGATCTCTAGATCAGAGTAGGGATCTCCCATTTTGTGTCTAACCCCCAATGGTCTCCCCCCCATTGAGTATAGACCTCATAGCTAAAAAGTATCAATTAGATGTTTGAGAATCTATAACATGCTCAACTAAATCATGAAAAATTGAAACTATAAATAAAACTATAGCATTACCTAGATTTTTATAATCCGATGCATATCAGCTATGACTGACATAAGCTGCCACTGGTCTGAAGCCTCTTTAGCCAACTAACCATATGACTTCCTAGTTAAGGCATCTGCTACAAAATTCCATTTTCTCAGTGTATACCACAAGTCAAAATCAAACATTTTAAGGTATTACATCCATATTATTTTCCCTATGTTCAAATCTCTTTTTCATAAAATGTTCTTCAAGGTTTTATGATCCATATACACTAAAAATTTATCACAAAAAAGATAGTGGTGCTGATTCTTCAAGGCACGCACTATAATAACCAACTCCAAATCGTGTGTTGAGCAGTTCTTCTCATGAAACTGTAACTATCGAGAGCTAAAAGCAACAATATGATCTCCTCCCATGAGAACACATCCCAACCCATATCCCAATGCATCACAGTAGACTATATAGCCCTAACCTGACTCTGAAAACATGGGTATAAGTGGTAATTTTTGTTTAACCATATTATATTAAAAGGATGTAATTCTATATTCCATTAGAAAGGAATGCCTTTCCTCATCAAAGATATCATAGGTGAGTCCAAATGTGAAAAATAATGTACAAAACCTCTCTAGTATACACTAATCCAAGGAAACTACGTATCTCAAAAACATTCTTCAGCGGTTACTAAGAAATAACATCTTTTATATTTTTAGGATCCATAGAAACCCCTTTTTCAAAAAATGAAATTGCTATCGAAACTACACTTTTTTCATCCAAAAATCATACATTGGTAACTTAGAATAGAAGAGATGCTCCCACAAGATGCCCAAAACTACAGACAAGTGTTTCTCATAATCAACTTTGGTTCTAGAATACACCTAAATATCTTCCATAAACACTATCACAAAGGAATCCAGATACCTTTAAAAGATTCAATTCATCAATTCCATGAAGACTGCTGGTGAATTTGTAAAACCAAAAGGTATAACCACATATTTATAATGGCCATATATGATTTTTAAATATGTTTTTGGAATATCTGTCTTCCAAAGTCACAGTTGGTGATATCCTAAATGTAAATCTATTTTATAGAACCACTAGGCACCACTCAATTGATAAAAAAAACATCTATTCAAGGAATATGATATCAATTATTTATTGTATTTTGGTTAAAATTATGATAATATACACAAATTTTAAGGATTAAATACTCCTTCATTACAAATAGGACTGGTGCTGCCTACAAAGACGTGCTCAGTCGAATGAACCATTTACTTTATAACTCTTCAAGATGTACCTTCAATTCCCTTAATTATATTGGTGCCATCCGATAAAACTGAAAGGAATTCCGATTCGTACCCGGCATGAGATCAATTGTAAACTCCACTTCTCTTTTGGGTGGAAACCCTGATAAATTATCAAGAAAAACATCAAGAAACTTCTCCACTATAGTTGTAAAATATCTATTCTCGATCTAATCTACAAATTTGAAGGTAAATATTGTCAACTTGTAAGAGATAGTTCTAACCACCAGTACCGAGGGTCTTGCTCCACTTTTATCCACTTTTCAATCTCCTTTAAATATATGATCAACCCAATAAAATATTTGAAACTCGCGTATCATGCATAACAATCGATATGGGCCTTAAAGTTTTCTAGCCAATTCATTCTCAGAATGAGGTCATACACATCCCTCTCAAGCACAGAGAAATCCCATACCAACTTAGTCTCATCCATTGTTATCTAACATGATGTACATTTAAAATATCTACACTCTCATTGTCACAAATGTGTTTGGGGTTTCAAAATAGAAGGGATCATCTCAACATGAAAACCCATTAGATTAGCAACATGATAGGTAATAAAAGAGTAGGATTCACTTGTATCAAAAAAGGTTTGTATGAGGGTAGAATTAAAAATAATTATACCTCTCACTATTGAAGGACCTAATTGATCATACATGATTACTTTCTCAACTCCATACAATTTCTCACTCACTGCACTTTTCTCTTTATTACCTTATTGAGATTGCATAAGTTGAGGAGACACAGTGTTCTTATAATCACCTTGGTTCAATCGGTTTTGATGATGATAGTTATTCTGCTGATTTTATCTAGTTGAAGTATATGATACCTGAGAAGCATTAGATGTTTCCCTAGAACTTGACCTTGTAGCATTGCGACAATAGTATTGAAGATGTCCCATCAATCTACAATTGTGACGAGATCTTGGTTGTGTCGTACAATCTCACTTCATATGGTCAAAATAACCACATTGAAAACAACTTTTCTTACTCTTTGGTCGATGATGAATGATTATTGATCCCGAGAGTGATTCGATGGTGTCCCACCACTTTGGAAATATTTGTCTCTCTTATGCTTATTCCAAGCATTTGAGTTCCCACCAATTCCTGTTGGAATAAACATGCTCCCTCTAACCTTATTTCCTGAGATGCCCCTATCTATCACTTCCACCCTATTAACCATCTTTCTATATTTCGTAATACAAAAAACACTAATCATTTAGAGAATTTATGTTTTCAACCTTGACTAAAAAATGTGTGCCTTCAAGGACACACTTGTAGCAACTTCTAATGCAAATCAGACTAAATTTATAAATTTTTCAACATACTATGTTACTGAGAGGTTATCTTGCATTAAACTAAAGACGTCTATTGTTCTAGAAATTTTGAATGTGTGATGATAGAATTGTTTGCTGAACAATTCTTCAAAATCCTCACATTCCATTCCTTGGTTTAATTTAGCCTGAATTGCTAATTCCCACCATTGGCATGCCAAATCCTTCAGCATATATGTTTTCAACTTTACCTTCAACTCTACCGGTGTCCTAAGGAAATCAAAGATTTTACTCATATTATTCAACCTGAATTTTTATTCTATTGATTTATAATCCCCCCGAAATATGGGTGGGTTCACCTTTTGGAACTGAACTGAATGGTCCACTTTTTGAGGCTCATCATGCTAATTCCTCATTTCCACCACCTGAAAAGCCTGAACAATACTTTTCACCAGCTATTGGTTCACTCATGGTTCATGTGAAACCACATTTTTAGTAGTCTCTTTTGGTTGATTTCTATGATTTCTACCCAATTCCATTGTATATAACCAAAAAAAACTCTGTTTAGTCTCACTCACTAGTAACTTAAGCCCTAAAAATTCCGATTTACCACATCAACACATATAACAATCAACCATTTCTAAAATCCATGAATCATAATTATTTTAATTTTTTTGAAAATACCACAATAATTTTCTTCCAAAATCAAACCATTTTAACCATTTCCCAAAAATCAACACTAGTTTGACCATTTTTAGAGATAATTTACTCAAAATGAAAAATGATGTCCAAGTAGGAAGTATTACTATTAATTAATGATATGAAATTACCATCATCTAAACCCATGACGATGAGGTGATAACTCAACTAGAAGTGTCTTGAAAGACTTATTTACCCAAACACCATAGTTACATGAATTTTGGCATAAAAAGGTCAGCTACAACTTTATAGTATATACATTTCAAGTTCTAATAGTCCTATCTCCTTACTACCATCCAAATAGATATACAGACTGATAATTTCTAACTTGAAGGTCTGAATAAGATTGAAATAATTTGTCACAAAATGAAAGATAAACATGCCAAGACTGATACCATTTGTAATATCACACCCCTCCTCGTTGGATTCAAAAGAGGCAAAGGTGCTACCAAGCCATAAGTAACATCCCCAAGGAACTAAAGGCTAGTAATAAATTTCAAGGGCCTCAAGATCATTTGGGGGATGATTTTAACTTTAAAGATAAAAATAACTAAACCAACATAAAAACAAGCATCCAATCCTCTATATGATGCATAAAAAAAAGTATAACTCAAAACATAACCAAAACAATAAACCATGTTAGAGTACAAGTGGACACCAAAATAAATACACAATGAGAACAAAAAGACTACAAAAACTCAAGACTCTCATGTGAAATCAACCAAAAACACCCAAACCACCCTAAGATCCAACTCCACATGCCTCAGCGACGGTATCAAGAAGCATCGCTAAAGAAATGAGATACCCTGCCTTTACCTGTCACGCAATATATGACATCTGCAAACAAAAAACAGTTCTAAAGAAGGGGGTGAGTCTAAACATAGAAGGATTTCCCCTAAGACATCCCAACTCATACCACTATGAAAAAACTTGTTATCATATTTATATAAAACAATTTAAAAGTATTTTAAAATATTTTATATCAAAATAGTAAACAAGTTCCAAGAAGAAAATTTACACGCATGAAAACTTTCTCAATAATTTAGAATAACCATTACCGTGTCTCCACACACACACACACACACACTCACAATTCATGTTACGGTGATAGTTCCATACTTATTAATGATCTCTCATCGACCCACCATGTTGTCACAAGGTTACCACTACCAGGTGACCCAATGGAACATGCCCCTTCCACAAGGTCATGTATATGAATACACTCACAAAAAACATGAATGCCAAATTCCATTCTAAACCATTACACATAAAACATTTCTTTTATTGAAAAAAAGTCAACAAAACTTTTTCTATGTGTCAAAACAAAACCACAATTTTAAAATTCACCATTTTAAAATTATTACCAAAGAGAATTTCCCACAAAACCATTCAATTTACACAATTCCAAATCCATACCCCGAAGAGAGGTTTACATCAAGAATAAAAAATGGATTTCAAAGTAATTTCAAGTAATTAATTTAAGGAAAACTATGCCTTCAAGTTCTAAGTAAAGTGGAGTCGGGAGAGAAGTCACATACCTCTCAACAGTTGGCGAAAATGAAGAACGACACAATGATTCTCTAAAATATGTCTTAGATCTTCTCCCCTTAAATCAAATAAAGCATATCACATCAAGAATATCATTACTGAACATGTATATATAAAATAAAAATTGGATATATGATTCTAGAAGATAGAAGAAGACCCGATCTAAGAATAACGACCAAGAATGATGACTTACCAAAGAATTCGGGCCTACAACACACTTTAATTCACCTAAGAATCACATTTTTATTAAAAGGAATCATATTTAAATCCTAGAGAGAAAATATAATTTGATAATAAGGATAATTTGGGTGAAAACTAGTGATTTAGGTGTTAATTCAGATTAAATCCATAGTTATAAGGGTTCCAACTATACGCCGCAGGGTTTGGTGCACCATGTGATAAACATGTACTGTTACTATCTCAATCCACCCGCTTACATAGTTGGATCATATGATTAGAAAAACCATGTTCCAAATGTACATTTCCCCTTTGTTTAGAGTTTCATAGTTTCCCCTAGGCACTCGCATAGTTTGACCAAACCATGTACCAACCGTGCACCTTCCTAGTGCCCATTATTCTACCTTACACGATTTCTTGGAGATGGTGCAAAGTTTATACTAACCATGAAAGAAATCATGAACCTCAATAAAATCCTTCAAAAAATGCCAAAATCCCTTAGAACCTCCCGAAACTCAACCCAAACATTATATAAACTCAGAATACCTGAATAAAGTGTCATTTACCTAAACTAGGGGTGATACAGTTATGGTAATATAACCCTTGGGGTTAGTATGGGTTTTATTAAAGAATTTATCTGAGGAAGAATTTATTTACATTTTTTGGACATATGTATAATGGTATTAGAAACCTTTAGTGTTTATCTTATCTTTGATATTAAGGAAGTAATATTCAATTAAGATTATTTTATTTTGTAAAAAAATTGTATAGAAAACCATAGCGGTTAAAAAGTGATTTGATGATTAATTTTATTTTTTAGGATGTTCATCATATTATTAGGATCATTATAGGATTTATCTTAATATAGTTTTAGAAAAGGACAACCCATAGATCAAGTGATAACCTGTCACATCTGGTATGGTCGTGAGGTTTGAACCCACAACTGAAGGGCGAAAAGGGTGCATCACCTACCATTCACCTATATGATTTCCTGGTTAGTATGACATTTTTAGACCTAAATATTTTGAAAAATAAAGTTCATGTTGATTTTTGGGAGCATATTATATGATCAAATCATTTTCAATTTTGGTATTTTTTAGGTGATTAAGGATATTTTGGTCATTTTGGATTTAATTGTACCTTGGACTAACCATTTTATTTAATGTTTAAAGATATTAGGAATAACTTATTATCCTTTTTTGGATTTTTTAAAATGTTACAAGTTGATTTTAGTGAATTAGGGATGAAAAAAATTAATCTTAAATACTCATCATTTGGAGAAAATGTGAATTTGTGGTGGAAATTGATTAGAGGATGAAATTCTACTTGTCAGGTAAGTATATTTCTTTATGTTTTTAGTCTAGATGGAAAATGAATTTATCAACTATATGAAAAGGATATTGAAATAAGTTTTTTTATCATATTATCATCATTACCGATGAATTGATAATCTTTTTCTCACCACTTTGGGTTATGGTTTTATTGTTGTTAACTTTCTCATGATCATTCAATTTATTGTGATCCTTGATCTATGTACATTAATTTTATTCAATGTATATATTTTCACTTATCACTAATATTATCATATTTGGAAGCCTAGTATGTTTTATTCTGGAAGACCTTCTTACTTCTATTTGTCACTTTTCAACTGGGTTTTTTATTAATCCTTTTTATGATGTGGGATTTCAACAAAGTATTTTCAAATGATAAACCTGTGATCATTGAGTTTAGTTTAAAATTTATAGGACAAAATTTATTAAAGGGGATAGAATGTAACAACCTAATATTTAAAAAAAATGAAAACTATGTTCGATAGCGTATACGACATGAAACACCGATCCTAAACGAACCATGAAGTATTATTATTTAAATATGAATGCTATAACCTAGATGTTAATTTGGAAGGTATGAATAATATTTAAAACTTTATTAAAAATATATAAAGTTCATACTCAATATAAATGTATTGATAAATTATGAGTAAAAAATCACTCAATTTTTAGTAGAGTTGTTTTATTTTTCAAAAAATACATTTTCTTCAAAAAATGGTTTTTATTGATTTTCATGAGGAAATTAATTTTTGGAAATTTAATAATTTTAATTTTATAAAAAAAAATATCATTTTTTAAATCAACTTGTCAAAATTATATTAGAGTAATTTTTAGGATTATTCTGAAAATATTGATTTTTTTCAATTAATAGTGAAAATACAGATATTTATTGAACATTATATTTTCTTTTAAAATATTTAAAAAGTAAAATTATATTTTGGGTTAGTTTTAAAATTTAATTAGTTCATTTTTATTAAAAATAATCTAATTATAGTTCATTTAATGATTTTTATACTTGAATTTGTTATAAAAACATTTTTATATATAAAATGCATTTTTTTGAAAAACAATTTTTAGTCACATTTTACGAGTATAATTTTAAATTAAACAACAATAATTCGATGAATTGAATATTAAAAAATGTATTTTATAATTTTAATCATGTGGTAAAAATTTATTAAATATTCCCCTTTTATTTTTGGTCAATATAAATAGTAAAAATATTAAATAATTGCCACCACAGAAGAGGTAAAATAGATTAATTAAGGGTAAAAATAATGTGATAAGAACTAAAAAATAACTATAATAATTTACATAATTTTTTGGATGATTATATTTCACCCATAATCATTCATAGTTTAGATATATAACCTTTTTCCCATTTTTCCATGATTTTGCCTTTATAATATTTTATGTAAAGAATAATAAAAAATGTCATTCACTTTGTTTTATTATCTTTAAATGGTTGATATAGGAATAAAAAGAAGGTATGTTTAGTTAACAATATTAATTTGAAATATAAATGATTTTTTATCATAGTAATTTTTTTTTCAATTTTAGTGAAGAAATAATTACTTTAAAACTTATGCAACACTAACATGATATTTATTCAATTAACCGGAAATTAAAATAAATGATTTTTAAATTATTAAAAGTAATATATGTTGAAATAATTATTTCTTTAAATGAATTTTTTAGGTAAAAATAACTTATTAGGGAATTTTTAAATGATTTCATTCTAATTCCATCTTTGTATTTGTGTTTTTATAGTCAAAGTAAATGAAATGTTCCAAAATTGACATTAATGATATTTTATTAAATTATTTAAAATTGATAAAAATATAATCTTTGAAAAATTGATTGGGATATTGTTGAACATATCAACCATGGTCTATTTTTTGTTCAATTTTTCTTTTACATTAACTATATTTACCACTAAAAAGTAAAAATGTCTTTATCAAGATAATTATCAAAAAAGGTTAAAGTGAGTTAAAACAAAGAGATAAGGATAAAAAAACCTAAACTTGTCTAAATTTTATTATATGATATTATTTCAACCCATAATCATCCTATATTCAAATTATATCTATTTTAATCCTTTTATACATGAAAATTAATTTATATTAATTTCATACCTTGGAAAATTCCAAGAATGTCCCTCCCCACTCTTATAAAAGGGAAATCACTCTCCTTTTTTTCTACCCACTTCAAAATATTTTTAGTTAAAAAATACCAAAAAACATATCTTCCTAAAATCCCTCCATATATTCTATAGGCCTTATTTTGGGTAGAATACCAACCTTAGAGGGTTTAAGGGGTAAAGCAAAGGAATTTATCCGAAGAAGAGGTATAATCTTTAACTGAATGTTTTTGTTTTATTTCTTCTTCAACCTCATTAAAATATTATTAAACCATGATGATATAATAACATTTATATCTACTATATACTATTATTTTATTATTTTAGTTTCATAACCTACATCCACATCCTCTTCCAACAAATGGTAAATGAAATCATCATTCGTGTGTACAGTGGACTACAGCCTCGTGAACTGATGTAATTTGTTTTTCATCACGGCCTATCACGACTATTTATAATGATGGATTTAATGTATATATGTTATATTAATGATATATTTATCATTATTTAAAATTAGTATATCATATATTTTATTTCCCTTCTATTCATAGAAAAATGATAACATTGATCGTGCGTATATGTGGATTACCACCTCCATGAAGTGATATGATTCGTTTTTCATTACTTCACCAAATTAATGGTAAATATAACTATATTTAAAAAAGATGAAATTTACGAGATAATTATCATTCTATAAATATAAAACAATACCAACCTTCTTTCTATAAGGATTGTTGAAAAATAGAAATGCCACACATGTGTACGTACGATCTACCATCTCCATGATTGTAATGTGGTTCATTTTTCGTAATTATCAATAGTAGAAAAATGGTCTTTAATGTCAGTTTTTATTAATTTTGACGTCGTGTTTTAACCGATTTTGAAGTTTCCGACGTAAAAAATATGACTTTTTATGTCGGTTTTTTAAAACTGATGACAAAAAATGAATTAAATTTGTTTTTAGCATCAGTTTTATAAAAAAAGACACAAAAAATATCAATCCGTGTCATTTTTTTCGGTTTCCTTAAAAACGACAATAAAAAGATAAAAAATAGTCTCGGCGTCCATTTTTAAAAAAAACCAACCCCATAAATGAAAAAAACTATTTTTGGCGTCAGTTTTTACAAAACTTGATTCCAAAAATTAACTTTTTATTCATTCATGTTTTAGAGAATTTCTTAAGCTTCTATTTAATAGGTTGTGGAGCAAACACAGAGTTGCAGATCAAAAGATATGGTCGTTGGAAGTTGGACTTATCAATGTTTCGATTGGTACAAATCATTTCAAATAAATGTTGATAAACATAAATTAAAATTACTTAAAACAAATGAAAATGGTGATCGATAATTAAATTTACACCACAGTTGTTAAATCTCATTCAGATGTTCTATATTTGTAACTCGACAAGAATAATAAACCATTTCTATAAGCAAGCTAATAAAACTGTTTTGAAATAAAGGACAAGAATAACAATGAAAATAAATTATTAGAATAGGTACCGTGTTTAAATTATTTATTGAATCCGCGTTGCAAATTTGATTAAATTGAAGAGGAGGAAAATGTAGAAAAAAGGATAAAATGGATTTATATATAGTAAACGAAAATATTTTCTATAGAATTGTATGAAAATGTAGGTGGGATTTTAAAAAGATAAGCGCGTGTTATGAAAAAATTGAAATTTTGATCCAACGTATTGGTGAATACTCTTTGGCATCAGTTTTGTAGAAAACCGACACAAAAAATGCCAATAGATATCTTTTTTGGCATTGAATTTGAAATAGACTGATAGTAAAAAGTAAAAAACAAATTATTTTTTGCGTCGGTTTTTAAAAAAACCAACGCTAAAATTAAAAAAAACACATTTTCGCGTCTGTTTTTTTCAAAACCGACGTGAATTTTTTTTCTTTTTGGTGTCGGTTTTAAAAAAAACAGAAGTGAAAACTAAAAAAATATTTTTGGCCTCAGTTTTCATAAAATCCGACACCAAAAATGAAACAAATTACAATGTTTAACATAATTTCTTAAGCTTTTATTTGACTGGTCATGGAACTAAAATGGAGTTATGAAAAAAATGACGCGAAAAAAAATTATTTTTGGCATCGGTTTTCATAAGAACCGACACAAAAAATGTAAACAAATTACAGTGTTTTAGATAATTTCATAAGATTTGATTTGACTGGTTGTGGAGCTAAAACAGAGTTACGGATTGAAAGTTATGTTCTTTGAAATATGGAATTCTTTAAGACTTCTGTTAGAGAATATCAACTTCCGACAACTATAACTTTTAATCCGTAACTATGTTTTTACTCCATGACCTGTCAAATTGAAGCTTAGAAAATAATATAAAACTTAGAAAAAAAATCTAATTAGTGGTGTTGGTTTTTATAAAAACCTATGCCCAAACTAGTTTTTTTCTTTTTGGAGTTGGTTTTTAAAAAAACTGATGCCAAAAATTCTCTAGAAAAATATATTACGTTGGTGTATATGAAACCGACGTCAAACTAACGACATTAAAAAACATTTTTATACCATTGTATCTTTGATGATTGGTTATAAAATTATAATTGATTTATTATATAATTATAATTACATCATGATTATTATTCTAGATATTATGAAATACTGACCCCTTTGACCATGGTCAACATACCATAGCCGTTTTAAAATTATGAACTGAACGTCCTCAAAACACCTGATGTAGACTTAACTAATTAAGTATCTAATTATGACTTTTAAAATAAATTAAATGAATTAAATAAATGATTTAAATATAAGATATTAATCTAGGAAAATGTTATTAAGAAAAAAAATAATTGATATATGTTTATTATAAATTTGTTAAAGGACATACATATCAAGTGTGAACTCAAGGTAAGAGATTTTTGTCTCACTTTTACTTCTATGAGACACATGACATATTCACCACTTGTTTTTTATGTGGTTTTTATAATGACCATTGAATTTATTTTATGATTATTATCATGATAATTATAGGATATATATATATTATTATATATCAGCATATTGTTATTTCTTTCCTTGGGATTATGATTCAAAAGTTAAAAAAATGGTAAGAGATTTATGTTTCAATTCTATTTTAATTGGGATTATTTATGCTTGAAATTTATATTGAGGAAATTATATTATCCTTATCTAATAAATCCATTTAATTTTCATCTAATTTCGTTATTTTGGTATATTGTATGTTTGTATTTAATTTTCGTCACATTGAATACTCAAGAGACTCACAAAATGTTTTAAAGGAAAATCGACCTTATTTATCTCTTTGATCGAAAATCCTTTTTCTTCAATGTCAATGTATTCTAAAAATGTTTTCAATAATGATTTTAATATTATTTTATGATTATTTAAAGGAATTTTTACCAATGTTTTACTTTTTAAAAATTGGTTTAAAAGGAATATTCTTTTAATTTTCCAAACAAAGTACTTTTTATTTTTTATCAAAAATGTGGAAGAAATATTTGTTTGAATATATATGGTATAAATAGAATTTACGACCTTCATGAACGGTTAATGATTTGAAGCTTCATTTTCATGTTTCTGAATTTATTTTCAATGAAAATGTTTTCCATAATATTTTAGAAATTTTTATATTTCAAAGAATTAATTTCCAAATGGAAGGGGTATTTTCCTCAAGAATATTTTTAATCTTTTTAGAGTATTTCTATTACTAAGTGAAAAAAACCTTTAATGTTATGGATTTATAATAAAATATTTCTATATGTATCTTACACATATACTTAGTTTATTCTCCATTCCTTTAATGGGGTAATGCATGCCTTAAGTTCATTTCTCAAATGCCTTCTTTATTAAATGTCCTTTGATAATGACATGAGGTAAGAATAAGCAACCCATTTCTTTCCATGGGTAATTATTATGTTTTGGAATTATGATAAATTTCCTTTTGAGGCACACATGATCGTGAACTATTATAATGGGTTTACCCATTTATCACTCCAATGCATTGGGTAATATATTAGTCTCATGAGATATTGTGTATGGGATTAGGGAGTAAATCTAATCCAATATGAGTCTTTGTGCACCATGTGATGTTGTCTTGGAAGTTAACCATGACTTATGATTATGTAATGTTTTGTATTTCTTCTACTTTTCATATGTTTCCATGATCTTATGATACTACATTATTTATGTTGCGCTCCCATGTGATTAGTCACGAGCCTTATCTTTTATGATATCATGTTATACATTTGTCTCACATTGAACTTCCTTGTCATGTTTACTTCCTAATTGAGAATTTGATCTCACCCTTTATTATGTTTTAATTTCCCCATGATATAAAGGAAATTTTTATGTATGATGTGACGAAGAATGGGGCTAGTTATGGAGAACCATGTAAGAGATGATGTAGATTTTTTTATGAACCAGTTGTTTATGTATCCAAGTTTTTAAAGACACTAAACCTTTTTGATACTAGCATGGATCATCATTTTTTATAATGAATATTCATATAATAAGATGTAATATATATATATATATAAATTCAGGGTCATTATAACCGTCCTCTTCTTAGGATTTCCAAGCTCACTGTCAACCCCTATTACACATGGCTAGGCTTCATCACCGCATGCAGACTCCCTTTTCTAGGGAGATCCAATCTCTCTACCATAACTTGCTGAATTAATACACATCATTTGGAGATATAGGAATGTTATCATCCATATCGAGTCCATATACAACCTCCAGAAATTACATTTGGATCTCATATCTTCCACCGGGGATTCAAACACCATTCAGAGCGGACACTACAACAACTCCATACATAAATTTATTATCTTGAAACGCCTTGGAATTCCTAGAAACTTCATCCCTCCAACTAGAACTTTGAGATTAATTTAGAAACCTCCAAACTACTAAAAATAGACCTTTAACAGTGTTGAATTTTATCATCTCTAGTAAAAAACATTGATAAAGTTACCCTTTATCAGTGCTAAAAAAGGGTAACCTTTATAAGTTCTTTTATGTAGGGATGATAAAAGGCATCCTCTATTAGCACTTTATTTTTAACGCTAATAAAGATGACCCTTTTATTATTTATTTATTTTTTGTGTTGATAAAGGGCCAGAATAAAATGAAACAATCAAACAAATAAAAAATAAAATTGAGTAAATTAAAAAAATATTAACTATTGTATTAATTAAATAACTATTGATAAAATTGAATAAAATGAATATAAATATATCAAAATTATAAATATTAATAAATATTATGTATTACATATATAGATATGTAAAATGAATAAAAATAAATAATTAAACAAATAAAAATTAACAATGAGTAAATTAAGTGAAATATTAAACATTTTATTAATTAAATAATTATTGATAAAAGTGAATAAATTTAATATACTTATATATTTATTATAAATATTAATAAATAGCATATATTAAATATACATATATAAAATGAATAACTTGTAATAATTAAACAATAATATAAAAATGAATAAATTGTAATAATTAAACAAAAAAATTAAATATGATTAAATTAAAAAAAATTAAAAAATTTATCAATGAGATAATTATTAATAAAAATTAATAAGTTTAATATATATATATTAATTATAAATAGTAATAAATAATATATATTAAACATTAATATATAGAAAATGAGTAAAATGTAACAATTAAAAACATATTAATGTCTTATTCATTTTTATTGTTGTTTGATTTTTAAATTTAACATATATCAAACACGTGTTACATTTATTTTACACATATATCTGAAGTTAATGCAATTTTATATACAACACACACACAAATATTTACACAATTAATGAAATCATATATATATAGAAACACAAACACCTGATATTTATGTAATATATTCAAATTTTAGTATATTTTATAATTTCATTATAACATGATACATTTTATATATTATGTTTTTAATCGGTCAATATTATTTATTTATTTTTAATATTATTATAGTTATGTATTATTTATTCATTTTTTTTTTTTTTTTTTTTTAATTTAATCACTTTATATTATTTAATTATTTATATTTATTTACTATGTATTTGTATTTTTCATATGTATTCATCTTTACTTCAATATACATCCATATTTTTTAATAATGTATATTTAGTTAATAAAACATATCCATTTTTCAATATTTTTAATGTGTACTCATTTTTTTCGAAACAACTCAGCCATGGATTTGGAAAATCTAAATCCATGACCCCAAGATTTATTAATAAAATGAAAATGTACAAGGGAGGAGGGAGAAAGTCAAGAAGACATAACATGCTCACAATTGAAAGAAATAAATAGATCATCTAGATACCAAGTTCCTCGGATATCATCCTCTGTTCTTTAGGCGTTGACCATACTGTCATGCCCTGACCCTTTGAGGGGCCCCAAATTCCTCATCTGATGACGATGTAGATGAAGCCTCTAAGGTGGAGCATATCCTAAATTTCATAGATAGATCTTGAAACACCATTTCTGGATTGGAGCAGAGTCCATCTGTGAAGTTAATAGATAATAACCTCTACACTGTTATATAATCATTGTATCCAAAGACATATGGCTCTATTGATGAGAAGGTTACCTCATGTTGTGAGAAGTACCATTTAGTTGCTTCCTTGCTGATGCCTGTAATGGGAATTTCACACTTATGGCCCACCGGGGTTATAATGTTTTAATTCTTTTCCCGTGCAGAAGCACATTATTCATGCGAGGCTCTGCCAAAGGAAACCTAGGAATTTTTAATTAAATCCTTAAAATGGGGTGGATAAGCCCACCCCGCATTCTCAACACTCCTACAAGATGGAGAAATAATTAGATGCTCAATCTGTAAGGGAAAAACTATTTCTCAACACTTTTTCTACTTTCCACCTTCTGCTTACATGATGTTTCCAATCCCTATTAAATGTTAACAACAAGGCTACACGAGATATTAGGAAGGACAATAGAAACTTATAACGACCCATACTTTACATACATTGTTAATACTTCAAAATTGAAGCACACTTATTACAACATATGACAAAACCACAAAGGACCGTATAGGTATAGTGTCTTTAGAAACTGGGAAACATAAACAACTGGTTCATAAATCTTCTACAGTGTCTCCCATTTATTTCATCATATCTAGGGTCCCTTTTAGCATATTCTACTTAATATCCATCTTCCTGACCTGGGGAAAATAAAACATAAAAGGGTGAGCTCAAATGCTCAGCAAGGGCAAATAAAGGAAATAAAAATCATATCATATCTTTTTGAAAATCAAAACCTGCAAAAGAGATCATAATATCTTAACATGGAATAAATCATAGAAGTGAAAATGAGATCCCCATAACATAAAACTTGAAACTTTGTGGCATGCACACATAATCATGGAAAATCATTTCTTGTTAGTCATGACTCATTGCCAAGACTATCTTAGTGGACAAAGTCCCTTTCTGAACCGAGTTCACTCCTCGTTTCAGTCCTGTATCACTGAACCGAAATAACCTTCCGTTCCAGCCATGTCTATCTCATGAGATATAAAATCATTACCCAATGCATTGTAGGGAGATATAGGTCCCACCCATCTTATAATGAATCCTTTCTTATGTGTGCCACATAATCATAAATCATACATCATCGTATAACACATGTAACAAAAATGGGATTCTTGAAACCTCATGACATCATAAATCAATTCATATAAGATAAAGGAATTCATAAAAATAATTCCATCACAACATGATCAAATCAATTTAATAACAGGGATAAAACAGAACCCTTTATTATCTTAGATGGAAAATAATTTTGATAAAACACTTGAACTCCATTCTTGAGGAAAATATCATTTCTTCTTCAAAAACATTTTTCCTTTCATAACATGTCATACAACTTTAAAATAAAAGAAGTTGATTAAAAATAAACTTGAAAACTTGTAAAGGAAGCTTCTTGGAAATAATGTTTTAAAAATCCATTCATGCCGTATAAGTTAAAAAAAACATTCTTCGTACTTTTGTCGGAAAAGTCAAAAAGTACCTCGTACGAAAAACGACAAAAGATTCCTTTCATATCTTTTACAAAAAACTTACCGCAGGGTAAAATAGGATATAAACTATTATAGAAGGAAGGAAATAATATTACATATCGAGGGAACCTGGATGTGGATGATAAAATACACCCCAGTAATTACCAAAGTAAAAACAATCTCGGATAAAAGTGAGATTGTGATATTTTCCCTTACCTTAGGTCCGATTAGCTTTGTACGTGTCCGAACCTCCTGTATAATGGTTTAAATAATGTTATTGACTTATTCCAGAATCATACATATTTATATGATATCATATATGGTCATATTATTAGCTTCTTGTTAGTAATATTTCATTGTTACTTGTTACTCGGGTCTTTATAACTTTTTGTTCTTATGCGTGTTTTGTCGAGTAAATTCTTATTCTTATCTTTAGGTTATAGATAATTCATTTCCAGAATGGTATTAGTGTATTATATACCATATTCATTCATTCAATTCATTTATATAATCATTATTAAATGAAGATCATGTAGAACGAGTCGCATCACATCGTGGAGACGGTATTCCGTACGTACGCACGAGTGATGATATCGTTCCTATGATCGTGGAATTGTATTGGAGTATATATATATATTATTTAAGTATCAATATTACTTCATAATAATCATATATAGTTACTCATTACACCATTATACCCATCCTTTTAAGGTTATGGTGGAAAATAGATTACACCACGGCGTGGAGACGGTATTCCGTACGTACGCACGCGCGGTGATTTCATTTTTCCGTAGGATGGATAGAAGGTTAATTAGGGTTGTTTAATATTTATAATAACATATCAGTATGTAAGTAATACTGATGTTATTACTTTATCATGAAACAACTAAAGAAGAAGAAGTTGAAGAAGAAAGAAATTGAAAAGATCGGTAATAGTTATTACCTCTTCTTTGAAACGCCTCTTTGAATCCTTCACTTAGGGAACTAAGATTGGTCTTTGAAGAAGACCAGGACCTCTAGGATTATTCTAGGGAAGTGGAGAAGGGAAAATGGCAGGGTTTGGCCGAGCTTGAGTGCTCAAATTGGTGTGAGGAGGAGGGGGAGGAGGTGCCCTTTTATAAGGGAGGAGAGGGGCACCTTAGGAATATCTCAAAATATTATTTTATATTAAAGTCAAAATCGGTTTATAATGGTTCCAAAGGGTCTTATTTAGAAGCTAAAGTGGGGATGGGTCGAAATACTATCAACCAATAGGATTTAGACAAGTTTAGGGTATTATTTTAACCTTATCAATTAGATTTAACTCTAAGTTAATTAATTTAACTTTTACCGTGTCTTTTTGTTTTCTTTCACTATATGGTTAATACACTTACTATAACATGCCAAACGAACCCCAAATTGTTTATTATTAATATATATATCCTTATCTAAGTCATTTGGCCGAACCTTAGATTTTTAGGAATAAAATAACAATTAATAATATAATATTTGATTTAAAAACTATTTTGTGTCAATTTTGACACTATTTGATATATGATTTTTGTGAAAGTCATAACAGAATTATATGTTCTAACCAAGTTGATTAAATCAACAATAATATATCATAGTAACCTATTAAATTAGTTTAATTCATAAAAAGTCTTAAATTACATTTATTTTGGTATTTATATTATCAATTTTGTCAATATTTCATTAATAAGATAATTACTGCATCATCTTTGTGTCATAAATAAATTAAATTATTTGATGTCTAAAAATTACAAATAAAATACCATCATGTAGGAAATCTTTTTAGCTTTCTAATTAATATTTACAATCGAATTTATCTTATGTATAACCCCATATTAAAAATGATTTACTTATTAAACTTTGATTTTAACTATTTTAACCCTTCTTTAAATAAATTAATAATAAATGTCCTAATCTAATCCAAGTGGGCCTAAATGGTCATATTTTATTCCTAAGTTTGTTTTTGGTCGAATTACACTTGTCCAATAGAATTAGGACATGTGCTAGGGTAATAGTAATATCATATTTACCCTTAGTTACCCTATTTACTATTAACCGCGGTAAAAAAAGTAAAAAGTTACTATTCACCAAAAAATTATTTTCATCTCATTGAACCACATTTTAGTCCTTGATATTAACCGTGTCTCTCGGATTTTCGAAATTCCATTCACAGAAGCGGTAAAATTAAGTTTTATGCAAAATTCAGTTTTTAACCTACCACTTAGTGGTTTCACTATTCATCAAAAATTGAAAGTTTTCAGAAAAATACCAAAATTTCACCCTAGGCTAATTTCGATATTCTGAGTCCAAAAATGAAGTCCATTTTGAAAAATAAAATTTATAAATTTTCAAAAAGTGGTTATTACTATTCATAACGGCTAGTTTTAATAGCATATTGTTGTTTAGTGAAACTCGGTATTGCGTACGACGCAAGCTATCGAGGAAGGTCGCGATTGCGTGTAAAGCAAGCCAAGCAAGTGTTGTGTAGAAAAAGATTCCTTTGATGATTTATATAACATAAAAGTCTCGGGTGTTACATTCTACCCCCCTTAAAAAGAATTTCGCCCTCGAAATTCGTCACTTTGTAACAAACAGATGAGGATACTTCTCCCTCATCATATCCTCAAGCTCGCATGTAGCTTCTTCAAGTTGGTGGTTCCTCCATAAAACTTTCACCAAGCGAGTGGTCTTGTTTCGTAGGACTTTTTCGCTACGATCCAGAATCTCTATCGGCTGTTCTTCATAAGAAAGATCTTGCTCCAGCGGTACAACTTCTGAGCTGAGTACATGTGAAGGATCTGGTATGTACTTTCTCAGGAGAGATACATGGAACACATCGTGAACTTGAGAGAGATTCGGTGGAAGCGCCAATCGGTAAGCTACCTTCCCAACACGATCCAGTATTTCGAAAGGACCGATATATCTAGGGCTCAACTTCCCCTTCTTCCCAAATCTCATAACCCTCTTCCAGGGAGATATTCGTAAGAACACTTTATCACCCACTTCAAACTCTAGGTCTTTTCTTCAGTTGTCGGCATAACTTTTCTGTCGACTCTGAGCTGCTCTTATGTGTTGTTGAATAGATCTGACCTTTTCTGCCATTTCATCAACGAGATCAGGTCCTAATAGCTTTCTTTCCCCAACTTCATCCCAGAAAGTTTGAGTCCTGCATTTCTTTCCATAGAGAGCTTCATAAGGAGCCATCTGAATACTGGAGTGAAAGCTATTATTATAAGAAAATTCCACCAAAGGTAGGTGTTGATCCCAACCTCCTTTGAAATCCATAGAGCAAGCTCTCAACATATCTTCTAGGGTTTGAATTGTTCTCTCAGACTGACCGTCTGTCTGGGGATGATAAGCAGTGCTGAAACTCAACTCTGTATCCAGAGTATGCTGAAGACTTCGCCAGAACTTCGAGGTAAATCTCGGATCTCGATCAGATATAATAGAAAGTGGTACTCCATGCAATCTCACCACTTCCTTTACATATATCCTGGCAAGCTGATCTAGAGAGAAATCCTCTCTAATAGTAATGAAGTGTGCAGACTTTGTAAGACGATCAACTATGACCCAGATAGCATTATTGCCTTTGGATGTTTTAGGAAGTCCTGTGACAAAGTCCATAGTGATGTTTTCCCATTTCCATTCGGGTATGGGTAATGGTTGTAACATCCCCTTAGACTTCTGTCTCTCAGCTTTAACTTGTTGAAAAACCAAGCATCGAGAGACATATTCAGCAACATCTCTTTTCATGCCATCCCACCAGAAGTACTCTTTCAGGTCCCTATACATCTTCGTGCTTCCAGGATGAATAGAAAATGATGAACTATAAGCCTCATCCAGCAGCTCATTCTTTAATTCGGGGATGGGAGGAACGCAAACCCGATTCCTGAACTTTATTATCCCATCACAATCAAGGTTGAATTCAGGAACATTTCTCATCTTCTTTTGTAACTCGACATATTCTTTCTGTGCCTCTTTAATCTTCACATTTATAGATGGTTGAACATTCATTTGAGAAAGATAAGATTTTTCCCCTTCCATTATAATTCCAAGATCCATCCTTTGTAAATCCATAAATATTGGATCTTTTGTGATCCTCATCATGGATAAACTAGCATGGTCTTGTCGACTTAATGCATCTGCCACCTTGTTTGCTTTCCCAGGGTGGTAATGGATTGAGCAGTCATAATCCTTAATCAGCTCCAACCATCTTCTTTGGCGCATATTCAGCTCCTTTTGTGTGAATATATACTTTAAACTTTTATGATCAGTATAAATATCACACCTTTCACCATAAAGGTAATGCCTCCAAATCTTTAATGCAAAGATTACCGCAGCCAACTCCAAATCATGTGTTGGGTAATTTTGCTCATGGATTTTCAACTGTCGTGAGGCATAAGCTATTACCATATCATTTTGCATAAGAACACACCCCAATCCCTTCTTGGATGCATCACTGTAGATCACAAACCTTTCTCCACTACAAGGTAGTGTGAGCACAGGTGCACTGGATAACCTTCTTTTCAACTCCTTGAAATTCTCTTCACATTCCTCTGTCCAGACAAACTTAACTCCTTTTCGAGTCAACTTGGTGAGTGGATTAGATAATCGTGAAAAATCTTTTACAAAACGTCGATAATATCCAGCCAAACCAAGAAAACTTCGGATCTCAGTTACTGTTGTTGGTCTTGACCATCTTTCGATAACCTCTGTTTTTGCTGGATCCACAGATATCCCCTCTTTTGAGATTATGTGACCCAAAAATGCAACTTTTTGAAGCCAAAATTCACACTTGGTAAATTTGGAATAAAGATTCTCCTTTCTCAGGGTCTTCAATATAATTCTCAAGTGATCTTCATGCTCTTCCTTGCTCTTTGAATAGACAAGAATATCGTCTATAAAGACTACCACAAATTGATCAAGATAGTCTCTAAAGACTCTATTCATTAGATCCATGAAGATAGCAGGGGCATTAGTAAGACCAAATGGCATCACTATAAATTCATAGTGTCCATACCTTGTACGGAAAGCCGTCTTTGGTATATCCTCCCTTTTGACCCTTAATTGATGATACCCTGAACGAAGATCAATCTTGGAAAAGTATTGAGCTCCGCGTAGTTGGTCAAATAAGTCATCAATGCGTGGGAGAGGATATTTGTTCTTGATAGTGATCTTGTTAAGTTCTCGATAATCAATGCAAAGTCTCATTGATCCATCTTTCTTCTTAACAAATAGAACAGGTGCTCCCCAAGGTGACGCACTAGGGTGTATGAATCCCTTATCAATATTCTCTTGGAGTTGCTTCTTCAATTCCTGCAACTCAATTGGGGCCATTCTATAAGGTGTCTTTGAAATAGGCAAAGCACCCGGTACGAGTTCTATTGAAAACTCAACTTCACGATTTGGTGGAAGACCCGGCAATTCCTCCGGAAAGACATCATCAAACTCCCGCACAATGGGCATATTCTTAATCGTGAGTTTCTCACCAACCATTTGAGATAAATAACCTTCATTTAGTGGTATCAAGACCCATAAGATGGAAGAAATTTCCACTGGAAGGTTATATTCATCCTTGCATCGATAGACGATCGTAGATTGATCTGGAATATGAAATGTGACTTCCCTTCTTTGGCAATTGATATGAGCTCCATGTAGAGAAAGCCAATCCATGCCAAGAATCACATCAAATTCCACTAAAGGAAGGATCACAAGTTTTGCAGGAAGCACTTTCCCACAAACTTCGATCGGAGAAGAATTATAAACTTTTGATGCGATTGATGTGCCATTAGGTGTTGTCACAGCTAACTCAACATCTAATTGTTGAGGTAATACGGTGATACCCTTAGAAAAGTCTTCAGAAATAAAAGAGTGGGTGGATCCATAATCAAATAAAACATTTGCTACTTTAGAGTGGATGGTAAGTGTACCTTTCACCACATCGTTATCGTACTCCACATCGCTGATAGAAATTGCATGTGACTTTCCTTTGTCTTTAGCCTTAAGAGTTTGTTGACGTCGACCATCATCATCAACCCTTGGATTTGGGAATTGATTGGCATAATTCCCCATCTCCTTGCACTTGAAACATTGAAGTGTAGTAGGTTCATTCTGTGTATCCCTTCCTTTGTTTGCATCATTAGACATCTTCATCCCATTATCACGGCATTCAAATGCCCGATGGCCTTCCTTTCCACATTTAAAACATTTACTTGTCCCTTTAAGACAACTCCCTCCATGTTTCTTTCCACACTTTGAGCATAAGGAAAAGCTCATCTTCTTTTCCGTGTGCTCTTTAGATTTTTCTTTGAATTCCATCTTCCTCTTCTTATCAAACCCATGTGACTGATGGGTTACTCCAATCTCCATCTCAACTTTGAGAGCACATCGAACGATTTCCTCATAGCTATTGAAGTCCCTTATGGCTAACGCCCTTCGAAGACTTGGTTTTAAGCCACTAAAGAATCGATCGATCTTACTCTCAGGTTGGATAATAATACCAGAAGCGTACCTTGCAAGTCTTGTAAAATTTGCTTCATAGGTACTAACAGATTCATCATCCCTTTGCTTCAGTTCAAGGAACTCTTTCTCCATCTTTGTTCGGAGAATACGAGGGAAGTACTTATTGAAAAATATGTTCTTGAACTCGTCCCATTCCATAGACTCAATTTCATCCCTTTGCCTTGTATTCTTAACAAGATTCCACCATTGATCAGCATCTCCTTCCAAACGATACACTGCTTGGATGACTTTATCATGCTCAGAACATTGAAGAACTGAAAATATCTTTTCAGTAGTACTAATCCATTGTTCAGCAACTAATGGATCAGTAGACCCGCTGAAAGAAGGTGGACGCTGCCTCATGAAAGATTCAACAGAATGTTGCTCCCTCCTTTGTTCGTTTGGAAATCCTACATGATTCATAGCTTGAGAAAGTTGTGTGAGCATGGCTACAAGATTTTTCATTCCAGCTCCCATATCGTTTGGTTGCTCAGGGGGACAATCATTGCATTGCCCATTGCATTCCGCATTAACACGGTTCCTTCGGGTTCCAGCCATTGACTAAAACCAAGAAGAATAGTGTGAGCAACACTAATTATAATAGGAAACCACATAAATCAAGAATAAAATTTTCATGCTTAAGGTCTTATCCTAGGTTATTCAAGGCCACTTCTAAAACACTAAGATTGTGTTCTATGCTTAGGCTTATCCTTAGGGTTCTTACTAAGGCTTTCACATCCTAGTTTCCAAAGGTTGACTATACCTTTCCTCTGATACCAACTATAACGACCCATACTTTACATACATTGTTAATACTTCAAAATTGAAGCACACTTATTACAACATATGACAAAACCACAAAGGACCGTATAGGTATAGTGTCTTTAGAAACTGGGAAACATAAACAACTGGTTCATAAATCTTCTACAGTGTCTCCCATTTATTTCATCATATCTAGGGTCCCTTTTAGCATATTCTACTTAATATCCATCTTCCTGACCTGGGGAAAAGAAAACATAAAAGGGTGAGCTCAAATGCTCAGCAAGGGCAAATAAAGGAAATAAAAATCATATCATATCTTTTTGAAAATCAAAACCTGCAAAAGAGATCATAATATCTTAACATGGAATAAATCATAGAAGTGAAAATGAGATCCCCATAACATAAAACTTGAAACTTTGTGGCATGCACACATAATCATGGAAAATCATTTCTTGTTAGTCATGACTCATTGCCAAGACTATCTTAGTGGACAAAGTCCCTTTCTGAACCGAGTTCACTCCTCGTTTCAGTCCTGTATCACTGAACCGAAATAACCTTCCCTTCCAGCCATGTCTATCTCATGAGATATAAAATCATTACCCAATGCATTGGAGGGAGATATAGGTCCCACCCATCTTATAATGAATCCTTTCTTATGTGTTCCACATAATCATAAATCATACATCATCGTATAACACATGTAACAAAAATGGGATTCTTGAAACCTCATGACATCATAAATCAATTCATATAAGATAAAGGAATTCATAAAAATAATTCCATCACAACATGATCAAATCAATTTAATAACAGGGATAAAACATAACCCTTTATTATCTTAGATGGAAAATAATTTTGATAAAACACTTGAACTCCATTCTTGAGGAAAATATCATTTCTTCTTCAAAAACATTTTTCCTTTCATAACATGTCATACAACTTTAAAATAAAAGAAGTTGATTAAAAATAAACTTGAAAACTTGTAAAGGAAGCTTCTTGGAAATAATGTTTTAAAAATCCATTCATGCCGTATAAGTTAAAAAAAACATTCTTCATACTTTTGTCGGAAAAGTCAAAAAGTACCTTGTACGAAAAACGACAAAAGATTCCTTTCATATCTTTTACAAAAAACTTACCGAAGGGTAAAATTGGATATAAAATATTATAGAAGGAAGGAAATAATATTACATATCGAGGGAACATGGATGTGGATGATAAAATACACCCCAGTAATTACCAAAGTAAAAACAATCTCGGATAAAAGTGAGATTGTGATATTTTCCCTTACCTTAGGTCCGATTAGCTTTGTACGTGTCCGAAGCTCCTGTATAATGGTTTAAATAATGTTATTGACTTATTCCAGAATCATACATATTTATATGATATCATATATGGTCATATTATTAGCTTCTTGTTAGTAATATTTCATTGTTACTTGTTACTCGGGTCTTTATAACTTTTTGTTCTTATGCGTGTTTTGTCGAGTAAATTCTTATTCTTATCTTTAGGTTATAGATAATTCATTTCCAGAATGGTATTAGTGTAGTATATACCATATTCATTCATTCAATTCATTTATATAATCATTATTAAATGAAGATCATGTAGAACGAGTCGCATCACATCGTGGAGACGGTATTCCGTACGTACGCACGAGTGATGATATCATTCCTATGATTGTGGAATTGTATTGGAGTATATATATATATTATTTCAGTATCAATATTACTTAATACTAATCATATATAGTTACTCATTACACCATTATACCCATCCTTGTAAGGTTATGGTGGAAAATAGATTACACCACGGCGTGGAGACGGTATTCCGTACGTACGCACGCGTGGTGATTTCATTTTTCCGTAGGATGGATAGAAGGTTAATTAGGGTTGTTTCATATTTATAATAACATATCAGTATGTAAGTAATACTGATGTTATTACTTTATCATGAAACAACTAAAGAAGAAGAAGTTGAAGAAGAAAGAAATTGAAAAGATCGGTAATAGTTATTACCTCTTCTTTGAAACGCCTCTTTGAATGCTTCACTTAGGGAACTAAGATTGGTCTTTGAAGAAGACCAGGACCTCTAGGATTATTCTAGGGAAGTGGAGAAGGGAAAATGTCAGGGGTTGGCCGAGCTTGAGTGCTCAAATTGGTGTGAGGAGGAGGGGGAGGAGGTGCCCTTTTATAAGGGAGGAGAGGGACACCTTAGGAATATCTCAAAATATTATTTTATATTAAAGTCAAAATCGGTTTATAATGGTTCCAAAGGGTCTTATTTCGAAGCTAAAGTGGGGATGGGTCGAAATCCTATCAACCAATAGGATTTAGACAAGTTTAGGGTATTATTTTAACCTTATCAATTAGATTTAACTCTAAGTTAATTAATTTAACTTTTACCGTGTCTTTTTGTTTTCTTTCACTATATGGTTAATACACTTACTATAACATGCCAAACGAACCCCAAATTGTTTATTATTAATATATATATCCTTATCTAAGTCATTTGGCCGAACCTTAGATTTTTAGGAATAAAATAACAATTAATAATATAATATTTGATTTAAAAACTATTTTGTGTCAATTTTGACACTATTTGATATATGATTTTTGTGAAAGTCATAACAGAATTATATGTTCGAACCAAGTTTATTAAATCAACAATAATATATCATATTAACCTATAAAATTAGTGTAATTCATAAAAAGTCTTAAATTACATTTATTTTGGTATTTATATTATCAATTTTGTCAATATTTCATTAATAAGATAATTACTGCATCATCTTTGTGTCATAAATAAATTAAATTATTTGATGTCTAAAAATTACAAATAAAATACCATCATGTAGGAAATCCTTTTATCTTTCTAATGAATATTTACAATCGAATTTATCTTATGTATAACCCCATATTAAAAATGATTTACTTATTAAACTTTGATTTTAACTATTTTAACCCTTCTTTAAATAAATTAATAATAAATGTCCTAATCTAATCCAAGTGGGCCTAAATGGTCATATTTTATTCCTAAGTTTGTTTTTGGTCGAATTACACTTGTCCAATAGAATTAGGACATGTGTTAGGGTAATAGTAATATCATATTTACCCTTAGTTACCCTATTTACTATTAACCGCGGTAAAAAAAGTAAAAAGTTACTATTCACCAAAAAATTATTTTCATCTCATTGAACCACATTTTAGTCCTTGATATTAACCGTGTCTCTCGGATTTTCGAAATTCCATTCACAGAAGCGGTAAAATTAAGTTTTATGCAAAATTCAGTTTTTAACCTACCACTTAGTGGTTTCACTATTCATCAAAAATTGAAAGTTTTCAGAAAAATACCAAAATTTCACCCTAGGCTAATTTCGATATTCTGAGTCCAAAAATGAAGTCCATTTTGAAAAATAAAATTTATAAATTTTCAAAAAGTGGTTATTACTATTCATAACGGCTAGTTTTAATAGCATATTGTTGTTTAGTGAAACTCGGTATTGCGTACGACGCAAGCTATCGAGGAAGGTCGCGATTGCGTGTAAAGCAAGCCAAGCAAGTGTTGTGTAGAAAAAGATTCCTTTGATGATTTATATAACATAAAAGTCTCGGGTGTTACAAAACTTGCTTACATGAGCTTATTGGAGACTCTGATTGAGTTGGAAGAATGCAATGTACCAAATCCATGTCCCTCAATGGTTGTCCAAGATGAGAAGAAATGGATCTGAACATACTAAGGGAACCAATTGGGAACCATCTTTATCAACTATGACCCTGGATAAAGGATCCTTCTTTCCCTCAAGACTGCTTGTTCTATGAGTCTCCACACTACTATATGGAACAACATTAATGTCACTGAACATAGGAAAATCAGTATCCCCAATTTGTAGAGTAGGAAGAGAAGCTGCTAAAGAAGTAATATTTTTGTCCCTTGATGAGGACATGTCCTGAACTTCCAAAACACAAGATGCTGCAGTAGATGACTGTTGCTCAAAGGTAGAAATATCAGCATAAAAATCCTCCTTAAAATCATACCTACCAATATATGGAAGAGAAAAAATAGGTTCAATAGGATGAGCACCAGAATCAACCCATTGAGAGTCTGTAGTTGGAGAGCGTTCCTTACATGGAGCACTTATCATGTGAACCCCAACAACATACATATTCAATGAAACTGGCCTTTTTATAACATTATAAAATGAGTAAAGATTCTACTGCAAATTAGCAACAACAACTATAATTTTCATTAGAGGCTTAAAATCCTTTATCATAGCACTAACCAAGGAATTATTAGCTGTGTTCTTCTTACGTGTGCTACTATGAGACTTTGACTGTGAAGGTGTCTTGACATTCATTTTTTTCTTTCCCTTACGAGATTTTGAGGAAATTAACTGTTTCTGAATTATCTATAGATCCGCTAATTCTTTTGCAGCTTCTTCAAAAAAATATTGAACATCAGAATTTGATTCCTCTTCGGCAGCATCAGTACAAGACTTTGTTACATGCAGATTATTAAATCCAACCATTTTTAAACCAGCATGAGGAGCCCACTGTCTATCTCTGTAGTATCCCTGACAATATCTTGCTGCTAGGGGTGGCCTCCACCTGAGTAGAATTAATACACATAGCCCCAACAAGACAATCTAGACCAACCGATTGGTTCACAAAATTTTGTGAATGTGCAAGGCTAATAATTCTAAATGTACTCTATAGTCCAGTCTTCAAATCCCTCTTTTTTTTAAACATAAACTTTCCTCATGTCCCCTACCAGATAAATAAGAACACAACATATAGATTTTTCAGTTTTATGCCTCATAGAAAATTATCGTACATTATGAACAGAATCGAGGCACATTCTTATTATCAATGCAAAAAATTGAATTCATCTCTGTCTATTGAAAGGAACACCCTATTAACTAGAGTAGAGAACAAGTCATCTTCCACCAAAAACCGATTGAAATGAACATATATCTCCAATTAGGTTTAATTGTACATCATTACGGGCACTCCAATTGCTGAAGGAATATCGTATAGTATTATGGGGTTAAAAAATACCCAGCTCAGTCCATAAACCTTAACCCACACATGGACAAAGGAATTGATAACCTCTAAGGGTTTGAAATACTGATCCCATTCATAGATGTGAAAGATGCCTGGTTTGAGCTAAATTGATATTAGACCCTAGGCCCTCGTCTTCAAATCATTAGAGGGAAAGGGCATGTGGAAGATCCTCATCCCAAAGAAACACACTTCTAGTTGGTAAAAACCCAGATTCCTGATAGTCGATCAACCAAATCATCAATTTTCAAAGGTTTGGATCCCTTGGGAAAAAATAATCGTGTGATTATAGAAAACTTACCAATTTCTAGGTACTCTAAAATGGTAGACAGGTTCACTTTGAAAAAGGAAACATTACCCTTGCGGTGAATCCCTCCAGCAATGGATCCCTTGAAGAGAGAGAAATACCTATTGGTTGTACCCTCATATAGTTTGTTATCCACCATTACCCCTCTACAAATTATCTTTCGATTATCCATTATTAAGGAAACATTTTTGTGGGAATCAAATCACCCATGGGTGAGGAAAACTTCAAGTTGAAGACTCAAAACCTCAATTTTGAAGCCCTATATCACTATCTGGGTAGAGCAAGAAGCTCTCACCACCCCACCCATCCCTCAAAAGTGTACTCATTTTTAATTATTCAATTTCACTCATTTTTAAAATGTATATATTTATGATTATATATTCATTAATAATGTTTTAAAATATATTTGTAAATAAATATTTATAAATAAATATATTTATAAATGTATATTTATTATATTTATAAATTTATAAATTTATAATTTTAAATAAATAAATATTACTTATATATTTATAAATAAATAATTGCATATTTAAATAATTATAAAATTATAAGAATTTTATTTAAATAATCAATAAACAATATTTATATTTATATTTATATTTATATCTATATGTATTATATATATATAATTATATAAATATATATAATGTTATAAATATATAAATATGATTTTTTTAAAGTATTCATATATTTATAAATAAATAATTATATATTTAAATAATTATAAAATTAAAATAAATATATTTAAATAATGAATATATTTACTATATTTATATTTATATATATATAAATTTATTAAATATATATATATATATAATTATATAAATATATATAATGATATAAATATATTTATAATTATATATAAATAAATATAAATATATTTACAAATATATTTATTTATAAATGTATATTTACTATATTTATACAATTATATATTTGTAATTATAAATAAATAATATAATTTAAGAAAAATTATTTAGTTAATTATAAATAAATAATTATATATTTAAATAGTTATAAAATCATAATAAACAAATCTATAATTATATAAATATATTTGTATATTTTTTTTATAATTATAATTATAAATCCTTTATCATCACTTCTTTAGCATTAATAAAAGGTGTCTTTAGCATCGCTTTTAATTCAGCATTGATAAAAGGTATCTTTATCAGTACTTTTTTAGAAGCACTACTAAAATTATCCCCAATATATTTAAAAGAACCCTATCTATGACTCATTCAGTCCTGATTCTCAGGCTCTCGTGGAACTCCCCTACTGCCGGTGCTCCTCCTCTACATTCTCTTAAATGAATCTAGGCAAGAATCCAAGGTATTTTATTTTCTCCTTTTCCTCTCTCACTTATTTCTTTTTTGGATTCCATGGTTTGTGCTTTTACAGTGTTCTCATCCATGAAGAACCATACTTCTCTTCTCCCATAACTCTAGTCATGATTGGTCTCTCTAATTCTTCCTCATTATTTCCATTCTTATCACCACCTTTACCAATGGATCTTGGAATTGCTAGCACTATCGTTGTTACCATCACCACTGTCCACATTGCTCCATCGAACATTTCCTCGAATCATTCCCCTAAATATACATGGTCACTGCATATCCTAGATATCATATTAGACAATAATGGTTCTTTTAGTAATGGAAAATGGAAATGGGTTGTGTGCTTCACATATAGTTTTGGGGACTCATTCTTTTCATCATCATAGTCTTTACAGCTTCCCATGGAGTGAGATCTTCTATTATAGAGTAAGTAAAGAATGTTTGGTTCAAAATATTATTGATCATAGATAAAGAAATCATCCCATCAATTATTGTAATTGACTCTTCATTTTTACAAAGATGTTCCTATCACAAACTAACCAATTGGAAAATTACCTATTTAATATGTAGTTGAATGGTGTTTATTATAATCATTTGAGTTTCCCCAAAAATATTATAGAACAAAATATAGATTTAGACATGCTATATTTATTTGGAAGGACCAAGGTCTCCATGTATATTTTCCATTGCTTTAGGTCTCTCTGTGATGTTTTTAATGATACAAGAGTCTTAATTCCCTAAAACTACACTATTGTAGGCCACTATGATTTGTATTTCACATTATCCTTATTTTTTTTTCAAAATAATGGTACATTGATAGGTATATTTATTTATATACATATTTTAATATTATATTAATTTCTATTTAATGTGATGTTTTTAATGAAAATTTGGTTCAAACAATATTGATTATCACCTTATATTATTTGATTTTATGGTATTTTCTATTTTTTTGTTTTTTATTAAATTGATATAAAATGAATGCCTATGTTTAGAGAATTATATTTTTGAAATGTAATATGTTAGAATGAATAATTAAAATTTCATTTAGGTTATTTTTTAATATGATTTTTTTTAGAGTATACATGGGATAAACATATTTTTAAAAAATAATAAGTGTCAGGTTTTATATTGTTTTTGAAACAAATTTCTCTTTAGTTTTTTTATAATTAGATGTAATAAATAGTTTATCCTTAAATATATAAATTACTTCATGATTTCCTTTAAGGATAAGTTTATCTATATTAATTTCAAAATATTTAGATCATGTAGGATATGTAAGAGTTTATAATTTATGTATTTTAGAGTATTTTTTTGGAAATAGATAATTTATTGTTTATTAACCATTGAAATATCACATTCATGATTTAAATAATTCAATACTAATTAAATAACTCCATTTATAAGGGGTTTAGATTGGTTTTAAACATAATCAAAGATAATGAATTATTATAACTTCGTTAGATTTGAGAAAACATGTGTTGTATAGAATCTTGATAAATTATTATGTATTTCACATGCTATAATAGAAATATTTAAGTGATTATCATGTTTAATTATTCAATTAAGTAATTTGATGTTATGATACCATATTATTTGTAGTTTTTATATACGTATTGAATATTTTATTTTTTATATGAAATTTTTCATAATATATACATGTTGATAGGATAAATATATTCTTAAAATAATTTTACTACAATTAAACAAAAAGATGGTTTCAATAATCTTTATATTGTAAAATAAACCAATATACATTTATAAATAATTTTTTGACTATGGGAACTATATGAATTATTATAAAATGTAAAATGATTTTTTAGACATTATAATTTTAGGAAATGGAAAAATTTTGTGACCTTTATTTATTAAGTCTCATTTTTATCTTTGTATACAATATTTACTAATTTTTTAACAAATTTATTTTATTTACTTGTCTAATAAATCTTTCTCTAGAGTATTTTTTCAGAAAATTATTGTATTAAACATAAAAGGTAACTATGTTTTTGTTGAATTTTGATAAATCTTTCCTTATAATATTTTCATTGAATAATCACTTGAGATTATTTTAAATTATTTTTATTATAACTCTGATTGTATTATTATAATATTTTTCTATAAGAAATACATGTGTGGATGTGATAAAAATAATTTTTATCATATATTAGAATATGATGGGTATTATGTGAGTTCTAGGTATGGTATGTTAGAATGTGTGTTACTATAGACATGTTAGTAATTCATTGAGGGCTAGGGTGAGGGTGATGTGACATTTTTATTATTGTCAGTTCTTCTTTATGGGTTTTCAGAAGTTAGGTTTAACTAATTTATTATGTCACCCATTGTGTGGTTCTTTCCTAAGTAAACCAATTTTGTTAAGACTTCTCCACAGTCTAAATGCACTAATTAAGAAAAATGGATATGATATATCCATTTAGTGATTTGGATGTAATAAGTACATGTGATGGTTATCCCTGAGGGATAGTGTTGGATGATAGGGGTCTGAGGTCGAATCTCATGGTACATATTATGTGGTTATTTCTAGAGGGAGATAAATATTTTTCTACTCCTCTTATGATTTAAATGTTAACCTCTTATTAGTAAAATAATTTGAATATTAGGGAACAACCATCGTATAAACTTATAGAATGATTAGTATAATTCACTAGTATGAAATGAAGTAGGTATATTTTATTATCATGGTGTCTTGGTTAGTACACAATGACTTGACTTACATGTGTATTTTGAGTGTTACTACATTGAACATATACTCAAATATATGAATTTTTGTATATTTTAGGGGAACTTTTAGTATTTACTTATTTATTTTTAAACTCACACACTATACATGAACCTTAGTGGATATAGAGATGTTATATTTGAGGTATATGTGATGGAAAAAGACCCGTAACTTAGATTAGAGTTTGGCATCTCAGTGGGAATGAGTTGATGTTCTCGTCATAGTTTTAGGGACATTTTAGCATTTTGAGATGAGATTTAAATTTTTAAATTAAGATGTAGTATGTAATAAAGTTTTATGGTGAAAAATGTCATCCTCAACAGCTTCATCTCTTGAAAAATTATTATTGAATGTTTTTGCTTAAGACTCATCCAGCATATCTTCTATGTTTCTTGAACTACTCTGAGCATTAGTCATCCAAAATTCTCATCGAAACCTGGTATGGGATGAATACTTATTAGATTAGTTTAAGAAATATAGGTGAATGTCCAAAGATATAAAGTATGAGTCTCACGAAACAAAATGCAATAATAATTATTCAGGAGATGAAGATGATGAGGATGACAGTTTTCTATAACTTTCACCTTTGGATGAACTCAGAGGATAAAACCTACCATTGTGGATTAATTATTTTATTAAATTCAATTACCCAATTCCTTTAAAATGTATGTAAGATAATTGTTTGAAAATGAGTATGAAGAGGAGTTATTGAGTTCATCAAGTTTTCAATAGAGCATGCATATGACCCTTATCAAATCGTTTATCAGTGTTTACATTTTTGTTATTCAATAAAAATTAAATGTTTGAATACTCATGAAAATAATGTATTCTGCACATGATGATGTTACTAATCCCGAGGAAGGATATACTATTGATGATGAAACTACAGAATTATTAGGGGATTAACAACATGTTGATAAAAAAATTAAAATGATGCAATATCACAGTGTTGGATAAAATTATCAAGGCACGAATTCATGGTATAAAATTTGAGGTTGGTTGGAATCAATGTGTCCAAACTATTGACCCAAACAAGTTAATGTTCATTAGTTATGTTGGGGTCACAATGAGGATGAATGTGCCGATTGATATTGATTTGTGGTTCCATGTCTAGTTTTTAACAAATAAAACCCTTTAGAAAGATATAATAGTAATTTTAAGATATAATTTCTCTATTTTACCAAAAAATTATATAATGAAATGATTATTAAGTTTTCATTATTCCTAGAAGAGTTCATTTATTTTAGAATATTTTTGTATGAAATTTATCTTAATGGCCATTAGAATAGAACATAGAGGCTTTCAGTCTCTTCTTACCGAGTTATATCTAAGGGATGCTTTGGGAAAAGTAAATCCCCACCCACCAATCGGTTATTCACACATTATAAATTAAGAAACATAGATTTATTTCATTAGTCGTCATAATGAGAAATCATTTCAGGTGAATTACAGTGGATAATATATTATTTGAAATTATTTTTTTATCCAATTTGATTTTAAAAAATTAATTTATGAAACAAAAAAAAAGAGTGCTGAAAATAAAGAACATGCATCAAAACCAAAGTACCCCTATCACAAAGAAAGGATGGGGTAAACTTCACTAGATAAGAAATTGGTATGTAATTTAAATCAATAATAAAAATTTTATGTGATATAAAACAACTTATGTTCCTTTTTTAATATGAAGATTGATGAATCAAAATCAAAATCCACTTCCATCCCACATCATGTGCTATGGAAGGAGGCTCGTGTAAATAAGCATGGTAAACTAGTTGATGAAAACACAAAAGCAGTATGGGAAACATGTGTAAGTATGAAATAATAGTAATTTGTTATTCTTTATAATATTATTATATAAAAATATATATTTATGTTCATATTTTTTTATACAGTTTAGAAATAAGAATCGGCAGTGACCGAACCAGAAGAAAAACAACTTTTAGTAGCTTTGAAGCGTCCAAAACAATATGTTCATGTTAAAGGATTAGTTTTTGGAGTGTCTCCCAAAACATATTTCGAGGAGACAAAACCACATGAAGATATATATAATATGGTGAAAGGATTTCAGACATAAATATATTCTTTGCAAGATATTATTGTTCATCCTGGTTTGACATACTAAAGTACGAGAAAGGATCAAAGAGAGCCGGTAGTGGAAAAAGATCCACACATTAACCAAATTAACCCACTAGATTTGAGGCTAGTCATTACCCCAAACAACATACCTTACCAATGGTAATAAATTTTTTCATTACTCTTTATCCAAAATGTTAATCAAACAACTTCTGATAACTTTATATTACTAAAATTCTACAGGGTACCATTATATGTGATTTTTATCAGTCAAAACCCACACACAGCCTTGTTGCTATGGGTATGGTATATAATATCTAGTGAGACAAGATACACCAGAAAGACCTCCCAAAATATCACATGAGAGTGGGGATTGAGGTAGCTCATGAGCCGACTGCTGAGTTGCCTATTCCATATATTTGTTTTTTTTTGGGTTTTAGATTTTTTCATTTTTTAATAGAAATATATAGTGGCTACTTAAAATGACACTATATATGGTAAAAATATTTTTTTCAGTATTTTAAACCACCAAAATATCAGACAGAATATATAGTGGTTTTTTAAACCACAAGTACATATTAATAATTATAGTAGTGGTTTAAACCACCGTTAAACCTTCGAGACTTTTAATTTCTAAAAACCACTGCCAAAAATAAAAATAACCACCACTAAATAATGTTTCATGAAACTTCTTAGAAACCATAGCTGAATTGGTGAAAATGTTGTGAGATGATTTTCAGTGCCAAATTTTTTATTGGTTTACAAAAACTTTCATGGAACCATTTGGCAGTGGTTTAAATGGCTGCCAAACCAAAAAAACCAACTTCATCCCCATGATATGTTATTGTGGTTGGATTGGTTTAAAACAATATAAAAACAATATTAAAACAATACGATTATTGTTGATCATAGAAAGGGAACAAACACGTATTGAAAAAAGGTTGGGGGATGGGAACATGGGAAGTCATTCACCTCCGGTAATCAGGTTATAGTGGAAGGGTTCCAAATGAGGAGAAACATGTGTGTTGAATGAAGGGGATGGGAGGAGATGGGATTTTTAGAGTAGGTAATGTAGATGAGGATCATGATAAAAGAAACTAAGGAATGTGTGACTATAGGTTAGCTGTGTAGAGAAATGGGGAGTAGTGCAGATTAGTGTGGGGAGAAGGTGGGGAGTGAAAAGCAGTGCTAATGTGTGAGGGTTGGAGTGGAAACATGAGAGAGCAATTAGGGACGTTATTTATGTTTATATATATTTTTATTTTGGAAAAAAAAATTATTTCATTATGCGAAATACTAAACTGACCTGAATGAAAATAAGAGATTTGGTATTTTTCACCTTTTAAAACTTATGAAAAATAATTATAAATAATTGAAACATTTTGTGATACCCTTTTTATTATATAAATATTTTTTTAATTCTGTTGAGAGGGAGCCCTTACATAAATCAAAGGCCCCAAGCATTACCTGGCCTGAAAGATCTGATGATGATGGCCCCAAATACCAACTGAATATGCCTCAAAGGCCCTAAGAGATGACATTGAAGGACCAACTGAGAAAAAATTATCACTCCAAAAATATAAACTTCACATCACACCACCTCCTTATAATGTCAGGGGGGAACATGACTGATACTTTTCCTCTTGTAATCGTGTGATAATGGATGGGTGTTGAATTAGGAGAAACGTGCATGTAGGTTGATGGGGATAGGATGAGATGAAAGTTACACTATAGGTAAAGTAGATGAGGATCATGGAAAAATTAACCATGACATGCGCATCTACAGGTCGACCACATAGAAAATTAGGGAGTAGTGAAGATCAATGTGGGGAGGAGGTGGGGAGTGCTGTAGTTTTCGGGCACAGTAGAAGTGCCTGTATGGAATGACCAGCTCAAAATTTTAGTCTTAATTTATGAATAATAATTGATGTATATAAATATAGACATCATAACCAATGAAAATCATAGATTACTTGACCTGATTAAACACTGGAACCAAAAGAGAAGGATCTTCACCTGTAATTTATAATGAATTTATATACTGATCTAGAATTACCTGAACTTGTAATTCTTCCTTTGTTGATGATTTAGCTGATTTGATCTTGTCATACCATCATTATGATACAATATCCAAGTGAAAATCGCATTAGCTAAGATCCAAACATGCACTATATTCTGTAAACATCATTATAGAATCACTAGGTTATAGCACAACTGATCATCATCACTTGCATCATTCATGGTTGATCGCAACAGAATTCCTATATGAGGATGAAGGACTCATGATGATCTCTTAACAGATTGAGTGAATTGGAGGATAGAGAACACTTTTAGATCTATTTAACACTCTCTAAGGATTGAGATAGCTTATCTCTATCTATTTTACAACATTAAACATCTCTTAGGAAAGTGATATAACTATATATTTATAAAGGTAGGTATAGGGTTTGAAATTGGAACATAATCACCATTCCAATTCCTTATTTATCGGTGAACCCCATGTCTTAATAATAATATAACTATTATTCAATTGACATGTGTATCACCTAAGAATTAATAAATACCATTTATATAATTTCCAATCAGACCATTAAACTCAGTTCTCTTTTCCTCCTTGACATTTATCAGTCCTTAAATAATAGTTATTCATTTAAAAAATAAGTATAACTACATTATTACCATATAAATATAATAAATATTGTATTCAAAAAACCATGTATATAAATATTTATTATTATTATTTAACTCACTTGTTATTTTCAATAACTTGCAATTACATCTTAACAATCAACCAAACCCCAAATAAAAATAATTTATTATAACTTGTTAAATTCAATACTAAATTCAACTATGATTGCAGATACACTTAGTGTGTGACCCTCTAGGTCTCTTTCTCAGTGGAATAAGTTAGAACCTCATGAAGTCGAAGGTTATCATATAGAAACAAACCATGAAATGCATAAAGAAATAGGTTTATGTCAAAATTACACACAGCCTCCTATGAATGCTTACTGTGTAATATAATCCCTTTATCATGATATCTCAAATTAAGATTGTTGTATACTCGTGTCATCAACCTATGTGCTCGATGTATCTTTCATTGAATTTTTGAAATTGAACTCACCCACAGAATACCATGACCATGGATTTATCTAGATAGTTCCATTCCCATCAAAGGGCTTTAGATATTAACTTCCATCAAAGGACAAAAGAGATAAATTATTTCTCGCATTATCTATTAATGAAATATTACTCATGACACATCCAATATATCCCACCTCACTATGAGAATATGTTGTCAGAGTTTTACTGAATACATCAAATCATAAAACCCATGGTATCCATTAATTATAATTTTAAAGTCAAAGGATCAATACACACGTCCACAGAAAGGATCATCCAATGACACATGTAAATGTTGATTTCTTATTGGTGGGTCTTGTTCCCATAATCTCATGCACTGGAAATTACCAAGGGCATGCACTATGAGAGGGTTCCTCAAAGACCTTTGAGTGTCCACCCCTGATATCCTCTATCTTCTGTGTCCCATCAAATTATATCATCTAGCTATAGAAAATATATTCAAGAATACTATTGTAGCACCTCATAGTTCTCATCATAGAGAAAAACTTCTATGAAATTTTTATGTGACATATATTCTAAGAAAATTATCACATAAAAATTCCATGTATAGGAACACTCATGACATGATAAGAAACTTCCTTAATATTTAAGATAATGAATACATGTAATTAATTACTTAGAATTTTGTTATAGGGAACCAATCTCAACAGATTCCCACTTGCACATGAACCAACCACTATGGAAAAAAATGGCTTTTTGCGACGGGTTATTTGTGACGGTAGTAGATCCTATTACAAATAGTCCATTGAAAAGATTATTTATGATGGGGAAATTTACCCGTCGCAAAAGGTTTGGCGCGGTTTGCATGCCAAACCGCAGGAACGGTATTTGCGACGGGAGGTGCCTCCCCATCGCAAATACCCTACTGCGGTAAATACTATTTACGACCGGGAGACACACCCCGTCGCAAATACCCGACAGCAGAAAATACTATTTGCGACGGAGATATGCCCCCTTCACAAATAGTGTGCTGACATGTCACTATTTGCGATGAGACCCGTCACAAATACCCTTTTAACTGTAACAGCCGGAGATTTTATGAAAAATATTCTTTTTAATTTTATTAATGTCTTGTGTTGTACGCTACATCAAAAGGAGCTTGCACAACACGCATCCTTGACATGCCTTGCATTACACGCAATCACAACCTTCCTCGATAGCGTGTGTAGTACGCAATACTGAGTTTCACGAAATTTTATTAAAACTAGCCGTTATAAATAGTAATAACCACTTTTTAAATTTTAGAAAATTTAGCTCTAAAAATGGACTTCATTTTTGGATTCGGAGTATCGAATTTATCCTAAGGTGAAATTTTGGTACTTTTCGGATAACTTTCATATTCTGATGAATAGTGAAAATTACTGAATTATAATTAAAAACAACTTTTTTAATCAAAATAATTAATAGTGATAAATCATTAATTTGAGTGGTTTTAAAGTATATTTAGAATATATTTTTACAATTTAATACAATGTTGGTCATTGGATGTAATTTCACAATTAAACCAGACATAATCAAGTGTCAATCTTTTGATAGATATTGTTTCTTAAAAACACGCTATTTGTTTTAACAGCAAGATTTAATTATAAAATTTTTTAATGAAATTTCTATGTTATGAATTTGGTAAAATAGACTTCATTTTTGAATTCGGAATATGAAATATAGCTTAGGATGAAATATTGGCATTTTTCTGAAAACTTTCAATTTTTGATGAATAGTGAAACCACTAAGTGGTAGGTTAAAAACTGAATTTTGTATAAAACTTAATTTCACCACTTCTGTGAATGGAATTTCGAAAATCCAACAGAAACGGTTGATATCAGTAAGTAAAATGTGGTTCAATGAGATAAAAATAATTTTTTTGTGAATAGTAACTTTTTACTTTTTTTACCGCGGTTAAAAGTAAATAGGGTAACTAAGGGTAAATATGATATTACTATTACCCTAACACATGTCCTAATTCTATTGGATAAATGTAATTCGACCAAAAGCAACCTTATGAATAAAATATGACCATTTAGGCCCACTTGGGTTAGATTAGGACATTTATTATTAATTTATTTAAAGAAGGGTTAAAATAGTTAAAATCAAAGTTTAATAAGTAAATAATTTTTAATATGAGGTTATAAATAAGATAAATTCTACTATAAATATTCATTAGAAATCTAAAAAGATTTCCTACATAATGGTATTTTATTTATAATTTTTAGACATTAAATAATTTAATTTATTTATGACACAATTATGATGCAGTAATTATCTTATTTATGAAATATTGACATAATTGATGTTATAAACACAAAAATAAATGTAATTTGAGACTTTTTATGAATTAAACAAATTTTATAGGTTACTATGATATATTAGTGTTGATTTAATCAACTTCGTTCGAACATATAATTCTGTTATGACTTTCACAAAAATCATATATAAAATAGTGTCAAAATTGACACAAAATAGTTTTTAAATAAAATATTATATTATTAATTGTTATTTTATTCCTAAAAATCTGAGGATCGGCCAAATGACTTATATAAGGATATATATATTAATAATAAACAATTTGGGGTTCGTTTGGCATGTTATAGTAAGTGTATTAACCATACAGTGAAAGAAAAAAAAAGACACGGTAAAAGTTAAATTATTTAACTTAGAGTTAAATCTAATTGATAAGGTTAAAATAATACTCTAAACTTGTCTAAATCCTATTGGATGATATAATTTCGACCCATCCCCACTTTAGATTCCAAATAAGACCCTTTGGAACAATTATAAACCTATTTTAACATTAATATAAAATAATATTTTGAGGTATTCCTAAGGTGCCCCTCTCCTCCCTTATAAAAGGACACCTCCTCCCCTCCTCCTCACACCAATTTGAGCACTCAAGCTCGGCCAAAACCTGCCAAAATATATTCTCCACTTCCCTAGAAACATCCTAGAGGTTCTGGTCTTCCTCAATGACCAATTTTAGTGCCCTAAGAGGAGGTCTCAAAGAGGCGCTTCAAAGAATAGGTAATTACCGTTACCAATTCTTTCATCTTTATTTCTTCTTCCACTTCTTCTTCTTAGGTTGTTTCATTATTAAGTAATAACATCAGTATCACTCATATACTGATATGTTATTTTAAATATGAAACAACCCTATTTCACCATCTATCCATCCTACGGAAAAATAAATCACCGCGCGTGCGTACGTATGAAATACCGTCTCCACGCCGTGGTGTAATCTATTTTCCACCACCACCTTACATGGATGGGTATAATGGTGTAATGAATAACTATACATAGTTATTACAACATCATATTGATTCTGATATATTGTATAATCCACTCCAATTCAATTCAATAATTATGGAAATGATATCATCGCTCGTGCGTACGTACGGACTACCGTCTCCACGACGCGATGAGATTCATTCTTAATGATTAACCATTCATGAATGATTATAAAGTATATATAATAAGTACTAATGAAATATATGACATAATAATACTGGATTTATGTATATATATATATATATATGTATGTCATCTACATACTTCCATTCAAGACAATAAGGAAAGAAAAACAGTGTTCATGCGTACGTACGGACTACCGTCTCCATGAACGGTGTTTTTCATTTCATTTATCTATCTATTATATATATATATATATATATATATATACTGAATATATATGATATATAAATCATATTTTATATTCTGGAATTAAGTAAATCATGATATAAGTAATAATAGTGTCAAGAACAACAAGTCAAAACACCTACGATAAATGAAACGATTTTACCCAAAACGCTTCTTTAACATGGAATTTACAAAAGAACGGGTAATATAATGTCATAAGTGAACCATATATGATATAATAACAATGAATATGATTCTGTAATAAGTCAATGACATTATTTAAATCATTATACAGGAGGTTCAGACACATACGAAGCAAATCGGACCTAAGGTAAGGGAAATATCACAATCTCATTTTTATCTGAGATTGTTTATTCGTAAGTATTTACTGGGGTGTATTTTATCATCCACATCCATGTTTCATCAAAATGTAATATTATTTCCATCCACTTACAATAGTTTAAATCCAATTTTACCCTTCGTTGAGTTTTTATTAAAGAATATGAAAGGAATCTTTTGTCGTTTTTTTTCGTACGAGGAACTTTTTGACTTTTCCGACAAAAGTACGAAGAATGTTTTTTTAACTTATACGGCATGAATGGATTTTTAAAACATTATTTCCAAGAAACTTCCTTTACAAGTTTTCAAGTTTATTTTTAATAAACTTCTTTTATTTTAAAGTTGTATGACATGTTATGAAAGGAAAAATGTTTTTGAAGTAGAAAGGATATTTTCCTCAAGAATGGATTTCAAGTGTTTTATAAAAATTATTTTCCATCTAAGATAATAAAGGGTTCTCTTTCTATCTCTATTATTACATGGATTTGATTATGTTGTGATGGAAATATTTTTATGAATTCCTTTATCTTATATGAATTGTTTTATGATGTCATGTTGTTTAAGAATTTAATTTTTATTACATGGGTTATGCAATGATGTATGATTTATGATTTTGTGGCACACATAAGAACGGTATCATTATGAGATGGGTGGGACCTATATCTCCCTCCAATGAATTGGGTAAAGATTTTATATCTCATGAGATGACAGGGCTGGAACGGTAGGTTATACCGGTTCAGTGAAACAGGACTGAAACGAGGGTTACTCGATTCAGAAAGGGACTTTGTCCACTAAGATAGTCTTGGAAATGAGTCTTGACTAACAAGAAATGATTCTCTATGATTATGTGTGATTGCCACAAAGTTTCATGTTTTAAGTTATGATTATTGTGATTACATTTCACTGCCATGATTTATCCCATGTTATGATATTATGAGCTCTTTTGCAGGTTAAGATTTCCAAAAGCTATGTTCTTATGTATATGATGTGATGGATATTTCTTTTGTTTACCCTTACTGAGCATTTGAGCTCACCCTTTTATGTTTTATTTTCCCCAGGATATAAAGAAAGGTTTTAGGTATAAAAAAGGAAGATCTTTATGGGAGATGTTGAAGATCTTTCACCATGATTAGAAGATTACGTTCCGAGTTTCCAAAGACACTAAAATATTATGATCCTTGTGTGTTTGTGTTTTTTGTTATGTAATAAGTATTCCGCAAAAGTAATGTAACAGAGATGTACGTCAAGATTCGGGTCTCTACAGTTGGTATCAGAGGAAAGGTTTAGTTAAACTTTGGAAACTAGGATGTGAGAACGTTAGTGAGATCCCTAGAGATATTTCTACGGTATGTCTAGGGATGTCTCTAAGGATAAGTATACGTAGAGGTTATAGTCCTAGAATTGCGCTAACGATCTTAGAATTAATCCTAAGATGTTAGATATTGAATGTACTCCTCCTTTATTATGTTGTTTTCCCTAGCATGATTTTTGCCTCTCACACTATTCTTTTTGGCTTTTAGACGATGGCTGGAACACAAAGGAACTGTGTTGATCAATGCAATGGAAAATGCAATGATTGTCCTCCTGAGCAAACAAATGTTATGGGAGATGGAGTGCAAAATCTTATTACTATACTTACACAAGCTATGAATCATTCTGGACTTCCAAATGAGCAGAGAAGGGAACAATATTCTATTGAGTCCTTCATAAGGCAGCATCCACCTTCTTTCAGTGGGTCTTCTGATCCACTTGTTGCTGAACAATGGATCAGTACCACTGAAAAGATATTTTCAGTTCATCAATGTTCTGAAAATGATAAAGTCATCTTAGCAGTATATCGTTTGGAAGGTGAAGCTGATCAATGGTGGAATCTTATCAAGAATACAAGGCAAAGAGATGAAATTGAGTCCATGGAATGGGACGAGTTCAAGAACTTATTTTTCAATAAGTACTTCCCTCGTATTCTTCGAACAAAGATGGATAAGGAGTTTCTTGAACTAAAGAAAAAGGATGATGAATCTGTTGGTATATACGAAGCGAATTTTACAAGACTTCCAAGGTATGCATCTGGCATTATCATCCAACCTGAAAGTAAAGTTGATCGATTTTTCAGTGGCTTAAAACCAAGTCTTCGAAGGGCATTAGCTATAAGAGACTTCAGTAGCTATGAAGAAATTGTGCGTTGTGCTACCAAGGTAGAAATGGAAGTTGGTGTTACATATCCATCTCATGGTTTTGACAAGAAACGAAAGATGGAGTTCAAGGAGAAATTTCAGAATAATGGTGAAAAGAAGATGAATGTTTCCTTATGCACAAAGTGTGGAAAGAAGCATGGTGGAGATTGTCTTAAAGGGACTAGAAAATGTTTTAAGTGTGGAAGAGAAGGTCATCGAGCAGCTGAGTGTCGAAGTAATGGAAAAAGGGTTTCTAATGATGTGAATAAAGCAAACACTTCAGAGAACGCACCACCAACACTTCAGTGCTTCAAGTGCAAGGAAATGGGACATTATGCTAATAAATTCCCTAATCCAAGGGTTAGTGATGATCAACATGAACAACCACTGAAGGCAAAGGACAAAGGGAAGTCACATGCGATCACTATTGGCAATGTTTAATATGACAACGATGTGGTGGAATTATTAAGTGTTTATGTAATGGGATTCCAAAATAATGTTGTATCATTGAGTATTGAAATATTTATTGATGTGGTATTCAAAGTGATTGAGATATTTTTTGGAAATAAGATGATATGTGCATAATGAAGGGAAAATGAGAAAATGAAATGTTTAATAGTATTAATGAGCTCATGATTGATATAAGGACTAAGTGATATCATGGTTTGAGTATATAGAATTTTGAGGATTTTGGTATGTGAAAAGTGTTAACTTTTAACTGCATTCAAGTTTTCACTATGGTTCAATGGGTATTCAAGAGAATACATTATTAAGGCCTTTGAATGTTTGGAATGTGACAAACAAAACATATATTATGATATATGGGGATCGACGATGGTGTTAAATCTCTGGTAATCATTTTCACAATGTTATGAGAGTGGACTGCAGTATTATGGATAAGCCTAAAGATTGGAATGGATTATGTTGGACATATGTTAGTATTGTTTAAGGATAGCGGTTTTCTCGATATTATTGATGGGATGTTATAGTAATATAGTTTTAGAAAAAGGACAACCTGCAGGACGGGCGACAGCCCATCGCGTCGGACAAGGATGTGGGAATCGAACCCACAACCGAAGTGCGACTGGCCTTTATCGCCTACCACTGGCCTATAGGAAGTCCCTGTTTATTAGAAAATAGTTTTATTATATTAAGCATTATGATATATGAAGTATAAAGTCCATTTTAGGAACCATATATGGTTAATCTCACTATAGATCGACTTATGTATATAATTTTTGCTAACCTTTTGTTTGAGACAGATGGAATGACCTGTCATTCTATCACATGATCTGCTAACACTTCACGAATAACAAATTCAACTTCATTTATTTAAGAGATGAAGTGGAAATTGTTAAAGGCACGAACAATAGTGAGATTGTACCAAAATAAAGTAAGTATTTATTCTAATTCTTTAACTTTAGGGAAACGATCTTGAAAACCAAAAATGTTGTCCTAGTGATCTTATATCTGATGAATCAGATGGTACCTTAGATCATCACAAATTTATGGCTTTGTGATTGCTGGCTTTTCCATAGTCATGTTCTCTACCACTCTCCATCAGAACATGATGGTTATATTTCTCTTCCATATCCATATTTTCACCGATGTGGAAACCCAGTGATTAGTTTATTTGGGTAACCATTACGTTTCATACTTTTGTTTTTAAAGATTGGTTTTGATATTCCTTTTTACGATGTGGGTTTCTATTAAAGAAACTTTCCAATAGTAAACCATTTATAACCCTGACGAATTTCGAGGGCGAAATTCATTTTAAGGGGGGTAGAATGTAATAGCCCGAGATTTTATGAAAAATATTCTTTTTAATTTTATTAATGTCTTGTGTTGTACGCTACACCAAAAGGAGCTTGTACAACACGCATCCTTGACTTTCCTTGCATTACACGCAATCGCAACCTTCCTCGATAGCGTGTGTAGTACGCAATACTGAGTTTCACGAAATATTATTAAAACTAGCCGTTATGAATAGTAATAGCCACTTTTTAAATTTTAGAAAATTTAGCTCTCAAAATGGACATCATTTTTGGGTTCGTAGTATCGAATTTAGCCTAAGGTGAAATTTTGGTACTTTTCGGATAACTTTCATATTCTGATGAATAGTGAAAATTACTAAATTATAATTAAAAACAACTTTTTTAATCGAAATAATTAATAGTGATAAATCATTAATTTGAGTGGTTTTAAAGTATATTTAGAATATATTTTTACAATTTAATACAATGTTGGTCATTGGGTGTAATTTCACATTTAAACCAGACATAATCAAGTGCCAATCTTTTGATAGATATTGTTTCTTAAAAACATGCTATTTGTTTTAACAGCGGGATTTAATTATAAAATTAATTAATGAAATTTCTATGTTATGAATTTGGTAAAATAGACTTCATTTTTGAATTCGGAATATGAAATATATCTTAGGATGAAATTTTGGCATTTTTCTGAAAACTTTCAATTTTTGATGAATAGTGAAACCACTAAGTGGTAGGTTAAAAACTGAATTTTGTATAAAACTTAATTTTACCGCTTCTGTGAATGGAATTTCGAAAATACGACAGACACGGTTGATATCAGTAAGTAAAATGTGGTTCAATGAGATAAAAATAATTTTTTGGTGAATAGTAACTTTTTACTTTTTTTTACCGCGGTTAATAGTAAATAGGGTAACTAAGGGTAAATATGATATTACTATTACCCTAACACTTGTCCTAATTCTATTGGATAAATGTAATTCGACCAAAAACAACCTTATGAATAAAATATGACCATTTAGGCCCACTTGGGTTAGATTAGGACATTTATTATTACTTTATTTAAAGAAGGGTTAAAATAGTTAAAATCAAAGTGTAATAAGTAAATCATTTTTAATATGGGGTTATACATAAGATACATTCGACTATAAATATTCATTAGAAATCTAAAACGATTTCCTACATAATGGTATTTTATTTATAATTTTTGGACATTAAATAATTTAATTTATTTATGACACAATTATGATGCAGTAATTATCTTATTTATGAAATATTGACATAATTGATGTTATAAACACCAAAATAAATGTAATTTGAGACTTTTTATTAATTAAAAAAATTTTCTAGGTTACTATGATATATTAGAGTTGATTTAATCAACTTGGTTCGAACATATAATTCTGTTATGACTTTCACAAAAATCATATATCAAATAGTGTCAAAATTGACACAAAATAGTTTTTAAATCAAATATTATATTATTAATTGTTATTTTATTCCTAAAAATATAAGGTTCGGCCAAATGACTTAGATAAGGATATATATATTAATAATAAACAATTTTGGGTTCGTTTGGTATGTTATAGTAAGTGTATTAACCATACAGTGAAAGAAAAAAAAAGACACGGTAAAAGTTAAATTATTTAACTTAGAGTTAAATCTAATTGATAAGGTTAAAATAATACCCTAAACTTGTCTAAATCCTATTGGATGATATAATTTCGACCCATACCCACTTTAGATTCGATGTAAGACCCTTTGGAACCATTATAAACCGATTTTGACATTAATATAAAATAATATTTTGAGGTATTCCTAAGGTGCCCCTCTCCTCCCTTATAAAAGAACACCTCCTCCCTCTCCTCCTCACACCAATTTGAGCACTCAAGCTCGGCCAAACCCTGACAAAATCTCTTCTCCACTTCCCTAGCAACATCCTAGAGGTTCTGGTCTTCCTCAATGACCAATTTTAGTGCCCTAAGAGGAGGTCTCAAAGAGGCGCTTCAAAGAAGAGGTAATTACCGTTACCAATTCTTTCATCTTTATTTCTTCTTCCACTTCATCTTCTTAGGTTGTTTCATTATGAAGTAATAACATCAGTATAAATAATATACTGATATGTTATTTTAAATATGAAACAACCCTATTTCACCATCTATCCATCCTACGGAAAAAGAAATCACCGCGCGTGCGTACGTACGGAATACCGTCTCCACACCGTGGTGTAATCTATTTTCCACCACCACCTTACATGGATGGGTATAATGGTGTAAAGAATAACTATACATAGTTATTAAAACATAATATTGATTCTGATATATTTTATAATCCACTCCAATTCAATTCAATAATTATGGAAATGATATCATCGCTCGTGCGTACGTACGGACTACCGTCTCCACGACGCGATGAGATTCAGTCTTAATGATTAACCATTCATGAATGATTATAAAGTATATATAATAAGTACTAATGAAATATATGACATAATAATACTGGATTTATGTATATATATATATATATATATGTATGTCATCTACATACTTCCATTCAAGACAATAAGGAAAGAAAAACAGCGTTCATGCGTACGTACGAACTACCGTCTCCATGAACGGTGTTTTTCATTTCATTTATCTATCTATTATATATATATATATACTGAATATATATGATATATAAATCATATTTTATATTCTGGAAGTAAGTAAATCATGATATAAGTAATAATAATGTCAAGAACAACAAGTCAAAACACCTACGATAAATGAAACGATTTTACCCAAAACGCTTCTTTAACATGGAATTTACAAAAGAACGGGTAATATAACGTCATAAGTGAACCATATATGATATCATAACAATGAATATGATTCTGTAATAAGTCAATGACATTATTTAAATCATTATACAGGAGGTTCGGACACATACGAAGCAAATCGGACCTAAGGTAAGGGAAATATCACAATCTCATTTTTATCCGAGATTGTTTATTCGTAAGTATTTACTGGGGTGTATTTTATCATCCACATCCATGTTTCATCAAAATGTAATATTATTTCCATCCACTTACAATAGTTTAAATCCAATTTTACCCTTCGTTGAGTTTTTAGTAAAGAATATGAAAGGAATCTTTTGTCGTTTTTTTTCGTATGAGGAACTTTTTGACTTTTCCGACAAAAGTACAAAGAATGTTTTTTTTAACTTATACGGCATGAATGGATTTTTAAAAAATTATTTCCAAGAAACTTACTTTACAAGTTTTCAAGTTTATTTTTAATCAACTTATTTTATTTTAAAGTCGTATGACATGTTATGAAAGGAAAAATGTTTTTGAAGTAGAAAGGATATTTTCCTCAAGAATGGATTTCAAGTGTTTTATCAAAATTATTTTCCATCTAAGATAATAAAGGGTTATCTTTCTATCTCTATTATTACATGGATTTGATTATGTTGTGATGGAAATATTTTTATGAATTCCTTTATCTTATATGAATTGTTTTATGATGTCATGTTGTTTAAGAATTTCATTTTTATTACATGGGTTATGCAATGGTGTATGATTTATGATTTTGTGGCACACATAAGAATGGTATCATTATGAGATGGGTAGGACCTATATCTCCCTCCAATGCATTGGGTAAAGATTTTATATCTCATGAGATAGACAGGGCTGGAACGGTAGGTTATACCGGTTCAGTGAAACAGGACTGAAACGAGGGTTACTCGATTCAGAAAGGGACTTTGTCCACTAAGATAGTCTTGGCAATGAGTGTTGACTAACAAGAAATGATTCTCTATGATTATGTGTGAATGCCACAAAGTTTCATGTTTTAAGTTATGATTATTGTGATTACATTTCACTGCCATGATTTATCCCATGTTATGATATTATGAGCTCTTTTGCAGGTTAAGATTTCCAAAAGCTATGTTCTTATGTATATGATGTGATGGATATTTCTTTTGTTTACCCTTACTGAGCATTTGAGCTCACCCTTTTATGTTTTCTTTTCCCCAGGATATAAAGAAAGGTTTTAGGTATAAAAAAAGGAAGATCTTTATGGGAGATGTTGAAGATCTTTCACCATGATTAGAAGATTACGTTCCGAGTTTCCAAATACACTAAACTATTACGATCCTTGTGTGTTTGTGTTTTTTGTTATGTACTGCAAAAGTAATGTAATGGACATGTACGTCAAGCTTCGGGTCTCTACATTAACCGTCGACAGTAATTAATACAGCCGAAGGTATTTGCGACGGGAGTCCTGTCACAAATAGTTCCGTCGCAAATAATAAAACCTATATATACCCCCATCTGTTTTTTCCCTCATTCATCTATATTCGTACATTCTCTCTCTCTCTAAACACTAATTTTAGAGTTAAAATTTCTATAAGTTAATTTTTTTACGAACAGGTTTTGAAGTCGTCTACACCTATAAGAGATCAAGTTAAAAGGTATTTCAGTTTTATTTAATTTAATATTTATTTCATTTTTTATATTAATTTTAATTATTGTTAATTAGTTATAATTAAATTAGATTTAGATTGTTTTGTTAACAATATTTATTTGTAATAATAAATTGAAATTATTAGTGCTAATTATTAAAAATTAGCGGTAATTAGGAATTATTAATGATAATTAGTAATTAATATAAAGAATTTGCAGTAATCGGTAGTGGTAATGTGCAGTAATTAGGAATAATTAGGAATAATTATGAATAATTAGTAATAATTATTAATAATTAGTAATAATCAGGATTAATTAGTAATAAATATTAATAAATAGAAATAACTAATACTAATTAGAAATAAATATTAATAAATAGTAATAAATAGTAATAATTAGTAACAATTAATAATAATCAGGATTAATTAGGATTAATTAGTAACAATTAGGATTAATTAGTAATAATTAGTAATAATTAATAGTAAATAGTAATAAATAGTAACAATTAGTAATTATTAGTAATAATTATTAATAATTAGGATTAATTAAGATTAATTAATAATAATTATTTATAAATAGTTACAATTAGTAATAAATAGCAATAATTAGCAATAATTAGCAATAAATAATAACATATAGTAATAAATTGTAATAAATTGTAATAATTAGGATTAATAAGTAATAATTAATAATAATTAGGATTAATTAGTAATAATTTGTAATAAATATTAATAATTAGTAATAATTAAAAGTAACTAGGAATAATTATTAATAATTAATACAAATTAGTAACAAATAGTAATAATTAGTAATACTTAAAAATAATCAGGATTAATTAGGATTAATTAGTAATAATTAGTAATAAATATTATTAATTAGTAATAAATATGAATAATTAGTAATAAATAGTAAAAAATAGTAAAAAATATTAATAATTAGTAATAATTAGTAATAAATAGTAATAAATAGTAACAATTAGTAATAAATAGTAATAAATAAAAATAAATAGTTATAATTAGTTCTAATTACCAATAACTAGAAGTAAGTAGCAATAATTAGTAATAAATAGTAGTAAATAGTAGTAATTAGTAATAATTAATAATAATTAGGATTAATTAGGATTAATTAGTAATAATTATGATTAATTAGGCTTAATTAGTAATAAATATGATATATTAGTAATAATTAGTAATAATTAGTAATAATTAGTTATAAATAGTAAAAATAGTAAAAAATAGAAATAATTAGTAATAATTGGTAATAATTAGGGTTAATTAGTAATAATTAGTAATAAATAGTAATAATTAGGATTAATTAGTAATAATTAGTAATAAATAGTAATAATTAATAATAATTAGGATTAACTAGGAATAATTAGTAATAGTTAATAATAATTAGAATTAATTAGGATTAATTAGTAATAATTAGTAATAAATTTTAATAAATAGTAATAAATAGTAATAAATACTAATAAATAGTAACATATAGTAACAAATGCTAATAAATAGTAATAATAAGTAATAATTAGTAACAATTAATAATAAATAGTATTAATTAGTAATAATTAAAAGTAAATAGTAATAATTACTAATAATTATGATTAATTAGGATGAATTAGTAATAATTAGTAATGAATATTAATAAATAGTAATAAATAGTAATAATTAGTAATAATTAGTAATAAATATTAATAAATAGTAATAAATATAAATAATTAGTAATAATTAGTAATTAATAGTCATAAATTGTCATAAATTGTCATAAATTGTAATAATTATTAACAAATAGTAATAATTAATAATAATTAAAAATAAAAAAGCAATAATTATTAATAATTTGTAATAATTTGTAATAATTAGTAATAATTACTAATAATTAATAATAATTAGGATTAATTATGATAAATTAGTAATTATTAGTAATAATTAGTAATAATTAGTAATAATTAGTAATAATTAGTAATGATTAGTAATAAATAGTGAAAATTAGTAAAAATTAGTAATTAATATTAACAATTAGGAAAAATTAGTAATAAATAGTAATAAGAATTAACAATTATTATAAAATATTGGTGATTTGGAAATTCATTAAAAATGAATACAAACATCAGGAAAAGGTGAATTCTTACTAATTTTTAATTTAATTTTGTCATCATTTTATCTACTATTTGTAAGTTAATTTTCTTATCATTTTTATTTAATACTTAATTTTTTTTCACAGATCTTTTGGGAAGTCACAAAAAATATAAAATGATTCTTTCTGACAATATAACCACATTTTCCATATTTAACATCTTTCTTTGTCGAACTGCCAACACTGCATATTGATTCATTATTGTTAGCAGAAAAACCTTTCTCATTTTTGAAGGATAAAAGTGTAAAGGAAGCCCATGTTCCCATTGTGATGAATTATCATGATATAATTGTCACATGATCTTGTTCTCCTCTTTTGACTTACAACAACATGACAAAAATTCGCTAACAAATTTGAGCTTATATATAGTGTTAGCAGTTCGACATAGAATGAAAAGGGAAACATTGTTACATTGGTAGTGATGATTGTTTTGAAACTTTGGGATGTGTTTGAATCAACGAGACATTAATCTGAAACACATTGTGATCGATATATATCGGGGTAGACAAAATGTGACCTGTCAATGACAGCAGCAACAGTAAAAGGAGAAGATACATCCTTTACTAGAGTAACAACACCAGCAGATGATGAATTTCATGTGATTCCTAACTCATTGTTTAGTGTGTTTTTTATATTATTGTGAATATTATTATTTTTATTATTTTATTATTTTATTATTTTTTAAAATATTTTATTACTTTATTATTGATTTATTTATATATTATTTTGTTAAAATTATTTATTATTATTATTATTATTATTATATTTTTCTAAATATTGATGTTTTTATTATTTTGTTATTATTATTCAATTTTATTAATATCGACAATATTATTATTAGTATATTAATATAATTTACTATTATTATTATTATACATATTATTTATATTTTTATTATTTTTATTATTTTCTTAATATTTTTTTGTTTTTATTATTACTGTTATTTTATCTATATTATTTTATAAATATTATTTCTAATTTTATTAATATTAATTTTTTTTGTATTTATTTTATGTTTTTTACGACAGGTATATTTTCCTGTCACAAATAGTATTTATAAATATTATTTTTTTAAATTTTAATTTTTTTTTTGATTTTATTGAATTTTTTGCGACGGTCCTGTCGCAAATGTGTTTTTTAAAAACTCGATGAAAGTTTTTGAAACAGGTGAATTTCCCATCCCAAATATTACTATTTTGCGACGGGTCATCGCAAAAAAGTATTTGTGATGCCATTTTCCACAATGGGTCATTTGCGATGGGGCCCCGTCGTAAATACCCATTCTTCCTATAGTGAACTATTAATAACCTTAAGTCCACTATATCTCACATGATACTCATTCTATAACCGAGATAGATCCATTTTTAAGGGATCCACTATGTTTTCCTATCAGATAATCTGCTCACTATAACATTACCTCATTGAGAAAAATCCCTTAAGAGATGAAACTTCTAAAGTATATGATTTTTCCTTTGATATAACCATGGATCATTGGAAAGAGCCATCATTGTAGTGTTATCTCAGTAAAACATGATAGATTCTTGACTTCTAGTCACCACAACAAGCTATTGGAAAAAGTTTCAAATATATACTACTTCCTTGGCTACATCGAAAGACATAGTATACTAGGACTCTACTATAGAATCAGTGAAAACTTTCTATTTTGAACACTTCCTATAATGACCCAATGTTTTATCAATGGAAATTCCCCTCTTATAATTTTTTCATATAATCACATCAAATCACAATACAATGAACTACTAAGTACTATGTGGCCTTTAAACACAATATTGTCACTTCTATGATTTGAATTTTAAAAATTTGACATACACGGTTGCGATCAGTATGATGTTTGGAGTCTAATGGAACAAACATAATTTTTGGTGAATATTAACATACCCTTATGAATAGTAACATACCCTTATGAATTGTAATATGACCCTTATGAATATTAAATCGTCCAAAAGGATAGTAACCTCACCCAGGAATGTATAAATAAATTTTAGGCATCTTATAAGTGATAATATGACCATAGTAAAAGTATTGGAATTTTTGTAAGTCATAAATAATTAATTTCAATTAAATAAATAATTTAAAAGAAATTTATTTTCCTAAAATGTGTTCATAAATTAAAAATTTTATGTCTTCTAGTTTTAAGATAATTTTATAAGTCCTTATGTAATTTTTGAAAGCATTGTAAAATCATTTATAGATTGAAAATCCATATTTTTCAAGTTAATTATGATTTTAATTAAAAATTAAATTAATAATATTTAGAAAATTATTTTCCAAAAATGGAGTTTATTTTTGGATTCTACACATCTATAAATGGTTAGGGTGATTTTTTGGTATTTTTCTAAAATACTTGAATTTTATATGAATAGTGAAATACAATGATTTACTGTATATATACATTATTAGCTAAATGAACTATTCCTAGAATCATGGCTAATGTAAGTAACCTTATTTCAAATTCACATGAAATTATTACTATTTCTTGTCATAGAATAATCACTATTTCTTGTCTTATGGAAAAACAATAAACAAATGATTAAAATATTAAGAAACCCCTCCTCTCATCTACTATAAAAACAACCCACACTACCCTCTTATATTCACTCCACTCAAGCCTTATTCCTTACCTAAATTATTCCCAAATATCTCCCAAAGATACCCTATGTCTAGCAGCCATTGTTCTCCTTAAAAGTCCAAATCCTCTCCCTTTAAGAGGCTCTCAAAGGAGATATACTCAAGAGGTAAATTCCTCTTTCCGATTCTCTTATTTTCTTTCAAGTTATTTTTGTCATTTTTATTTCCACAACTACCTTCAAACAGATGGTATGATAACTCCAGTTACATATATATACTAGAATTCTATTATGCTAATGGGATATTATATCATAATCACTCCTTACCCCTCCTTTTATACCATAAATGAAAACACCGTTCGAGATGTGTTGATTTTTCACATTCAAGGACGACAGGTTTTCAATTGGAGTTACCATCATCAATTCTGGTCATGAAACCATTTTTATGGTTGAACCAAAATATTAAATATCTTTTTTATATTATGTGTTTTTTGGGAATCCTTTTTCACACATGATGCAAAATAATAATACAAACTGAGTTAATTATGATCAAAATCACCAAATTAATTCAATCGTTTATCATTAATGTTTTATATAAAGATTCACCATAACTCCAAATATCCAAATGAATTTTATAACCATTTAATATTATGTATGTTCACTAATTTCATATAACTTTAAATTGGTACAACCACTCTCATCCTACATGTGTATCAAACATGAATATAAGTTAACAGAACATGAAACAAACGAACCCGAACAATGAAATCAATCCTCATAACCAATCATAAAATTCATGAATTAACATAAAAAGGTTATAATAAATAAATTACATGTAAAATAGGATCTATAATTATAAATTAATGACCCTAATTTTATTATTCATGTCACTAATATCAAGTGGAGAACACCATCAGACTTAAGGTAAGGGATCCTCTCTATTCCACTTTTATTCCAGAATTTCCTCTATGGGGTATGAATTTGCACCTCTCCCATACTTCCCTCATGATGTATAAGTGATGATAAAGCCCTTTAACTCTCATTATGACCTCTCATGTACACCCTATACCATGGCAATAATTCGTAAGGGATTCTACCCAAACCTCCTTTGTTCCTTAGGGTTGCCTTATCTTCATTATTCCAAAATGATTTAATCATATCTTTTAACGTGCGTATTATAAATAATTTTTACATGTACCAAATTCATTTATCAAGACCATTTAATCATTATCTTTCGGGTATATAAACGTTTTTAGGTGATTCCCTCCTCAATACTTCCTGATAAGCAAACCCGTTTTGAGGGAACATCTTGAATTCTTACCTGATTTCCAGTGCACTCAATCTTCTGTTTTAAGCCACCATTATCCTTATAAAATCATTATTTTTTATGAAAACATTCTTGTTTCACTTCTGGTTTTATATAAAGGATTTCTCCCTTTTCTATTTTAAAGGCTCTATAGTATTTTCCTTAAAACCACAGAAAAATGTTTTAATTCTAAAATTTATAAAATAATTTTCTTACAAGCTGTCACTTCTATTTGACATCACATTACATGATACATGCCAATTTTCCATTGTGAATTTCCATGTATATTTTAGATCCTTTCTTTAATGGACACTTTTAAGATACACCCATTCATTATGCTTTATGACATGATTATGAAACCCTTTTCTTTCCATGGGTGTCCTTATGTATATGATTGTTTATGTATGATTTTATATGTGGAAAGCATATTCATGAACATATTAAGATGGGTGCGCCCAGATAGAAATCCAATGAATTGGGTAAAGTTGAGTCTCATGAGATGTTATGTGTGACGATATTTGTGGTTAGCCTTGGATTGTGTTACCATGTGCGGCGGTCTTAGCGGTTAGCCTTGACTTGTGATACCATGTGCAATGGTATTGGCGGTTAGCCTTGACTCGTGATAAAGTCATGTTTTATGTTTCAGCCACATTATTATGACTCCATGTTTATATTATTCTTTGATTATATGTTATGATTCCATATGTTACATGCCTGTTTATATCATTATGTCATGCCCTCTATCCCATGTTCTAATGTTTTGTTCTTATGGTTATTACCTTACTAGGATATTTAGCTCATGCCTTTGTTCATGTGTTACCTAGGGTACCCTATGAAGATGTATGAGAAAAATGGAAGTTAGGAGATCAATTTGAAGATTAAATAATGAAATGTTTTATTTAGTTACATGTTTTCAGTTTTATGTACCTAGTCTTCCAAGACACTAGACATTATGATCCTTGACTTGTACTCTGATGAATAATTTTGCTTAAAATCATGTATTGTTATATGTAAAAGGATAGGGTTTCTATACTTCCAGTTCACAACTCCTATGTTGAGACAAAATAGATATCCTGACTGTGAATTCGGATCATTTTAATATATCTGAAAGCTAGCATCTATATAACCTTGAATGAATATATCTTTATCTCCTCCATATATGAGGAGCATATCCTTAGTTATCATCAGACACTTAGGCATAGCCATAAAAATAGTCCAATAATGTTCACATGGATCATCATGATATATTTGTACCATTCTCAAATCATAGAAAACATAAAACCTAATATGTAACATGACATTTATGATATATCTTATCATAAATGTGTATGGGATCTTACACATTCTCTCTCTTCCCTCTCATGCCTGCAGATACATTTTCTTAGAATGATGTGTACTATGTGACATTGGAATAGATCCCCAGTTAGATTGTTCCATACTAAATGTGTTCGGTATCAAGTCAATGTATATACATTGAATTATTCCAATAATCCTCTTAGATCCATCATTATTGAACTTTATCTCTAGAATATAGGGTGCTTCACCTATTTACTTCATGGAGAAGAACATTCTCAACCACGACTAAACCAATTATAAGGCTGGAATTTTGTTTCTAATTAGTAATATGTCATTAATATATACTACTATAAAAATGAACATACTCCCACTAAACCACTTTAAAACTCATGCCTCACATTCTTTATTAATAAAATCAAATTCTTTTATAGCTTCATCAAACTGAATGTTCCATAACCTGGATGATTTCTTTAAACCATAAATATATCCCTTCAACTTTTATAACATTTTGGAATTTCCTAGAGCCACAAAACCTTTTGTTTGTATCATATACACATCCTCATGAAGGTTCTCATTAAGGAATGAAGTTTTGACATCCATCTTCCAAATCTCATAGTCATGGTAAGCTAATATGTTCAAAAAAATTCCAATGGATATAAATTGGGTAAAATATTTTTTCACAGTTAATTCCTTAACATTATCTAAACCCTTTATCCACTAGAAATGTTTTATAGATATTTTATCTACCTTTCATGTCTAGTTCCCTTTGGAATACCTATTTACACCCGATGGGTTTTACATCAACTAGTGGATCGTTCAAAATCCAAATTTTGTTTTGAAACATAGAATCCATCTTAGAAATCATGGTTTATTTATATCTTGATGATTATGATATCTCTATTTACTCCTTTGAGGTGGTTGGTTCATTATTGTAAATCAATAATGATTCACTAACATTAAGGAATAAAAAACCATATCTTTCTAGTTCTCTAACCTCTACAGTGCTCCTACACAGTACATGCGTTTTAGGAATAACTTCATCCTCAGGGTCTTGTTGATTTTTTCCCATACTGACTCTTTTGTATAATGAGCATCAAATTCATCAAAGTAAATCATTCTCCCACTATACTTGTTGAGCACTTTCTCTGACTTAAGAAATATGACACGTCATGTGATAATTACTTTGTTTTCTAAAGGTTTGTACAGATAATATCCCCTTATTTCCTTTGTATACCCTATAAAGATACACTTCATGCCCCTAGGTGATAGTTTGTTACATGATCTAGCCTTAAAAAACAAATCCCACCCTATGCCCAAACATGTGAATAACAGGTTTCTTTCCACTCCATAACTCAAATGCAATACCATTTTATGCTTTAGTTAGTACTCAATTTAGTATGTATGTTGTAATTTGTAATACATATCCCCAAAAGGATAATGAAATACATGAAAAAATCATCATCATCCTTACCATATCTAGTAAGGTACTATTACTCCTTTCATTAAAACCATTCCACTATGATGTATAAGATAGAGTGAGTTGAGATAAAATCCCATAATCCCATAGAATTTTGATAAACTCTTAGCTAATATATTCACTACATCAATGTGATCAAATCTTGTTTATCTTCTTACCAAATTGATTCTCAACATCGTTATTGAATTTCTTTCACTTCTAAAAGGATTCATACTTATACCTAATTAAGTAAATATAACCTTACCTACTCAAGCCGTAGGTAAAAGTAATAAATTATGAGAATACACCTCTAAATTCTACATGAAAAGGTACACACACATCGTTATGTACCAGTTATAGAAGCTATGTGGCCCTTTCACCTTGACCACTAAATGGTGTTTAGATCATATTTCATTTTAAACAAGCATAAAATATTTCAAGTGGATTAAGTTTAAAATATTTAAAATAACCTTATTAATAGAGCTTTTTCAAACACTTCTCATTTATGTAACCAATCTAGTGATCCCAAAACAACGTGTTAAATTATTCAGTTGTTCCATACCATAAAATATTCTATCTTTATAAAAGAAACAACTCTTATTTACAAAACTGAAAATAAATCCAACTTTGTTTAGACAAGATATAGAAATGATATTTTTGGAAATTCTAGGAACATAATAATATTTATTTAAAAACAAAATCCATCATGTTGGAAATGTGAGGTGTTATTCTTAAATGGCTAAAGCATCCAACCTCACTCTATTGTAAGCTCATAGATCTACCTCTCTTCTGAAAACCATCATAAATCTACTTAGTTTCTATATTTGGATAGAAATGTAAGCACCACATGAAATATCTAATACCCAACTTGTTGATATAAAAATATTACACTTGATAAAAAATTCACTTGATGCTTCCCCTTGCTTCATTGTCAACATTTAGTTCCACTTCCAGTGGACTTACATTCCACAAGAAAAACAAACCACATTTTTTTCATTGCTTGCCTCTTGGTCTTCTTCTTGTTGGAAGGACAATGCTCTGAAGCCTTAGACTTGGAATGAGTCTTCAGACCCTTTACCTAGTTCTTCCTATTATTATCCATTATAAGGACCATGGGTTTTTCATTCCCCATGTATTTATTAACTTGGAAAATTAGATTAAAAATTTACGAAAGAGTCTTCTAGATATTAATCATATTTTAATTCATAATAAAATCATATAAGGTTTTAGGTAGTGAGGAAGGAATGAGATATGTTCACAACTTATTCGGGATATTAAACCCCATGATTTCTAAGCATTATATATAACCAATCATCTTGACTACATGATCCCCAATTGGCACCAAATCTTTAAGATTTCACATGAATAGTGCATTAGAGATCTAATATATCTCATGTATCCCTATTTCATAATAAAAATTATGAAGGTGATAATGATGAAATATGCATTCATATCCTCATATTGCTTTAGGGTATCACAGAATATAAAGGATAGAATGAAACACTAGACATCCATTTCATCATCAACATGTTTCAAGTAGAGAGGTATTTATTCCTCACTAGCCTCTTTGGTAAATGACTCATGAAGTAGGGTTTCTAGTATGTATAATTTCCATTCATAGTGTATTATAACATTTAAGTGCCTATACCATTCCTAGAAATTCATACGTGTGAGAAGTTTATCCTTATCTAGTTTGGATCATAGTGATATTGTAGAATTTATATAATTTCCCATTTCTACAAATTAAGAGAAGATGATTTGTACTTTATTGATTACAAAATCATATTAGTAAAATTAAATATTATTAATCTCATACTCTTTTTTTGAAACCTAATAAGCCTCACCATTAGTTTTGGAATATCCACGTACATAGATATTCTAGTGGTAAGGACCCATATTCCGTTCTCATAACCCAGAGTTGGCACTAAAAAGTTTGTTAAAGGGTTTTAGGTAGGTGTAACTTTCCTTCCACATTAACTCATAGTTCCTATATCTATTGAGGGGAATCCCAAAGATTAAAATCCTAGATAAAGATTTCCTCAACCCTTTCCTCTCAGTTACACCAAGTCCTACTTGGGCAGCCAACCCTTAACATGAACTAAGTTAATTCAACATGAAACTTCAATATAAAAGTTCCTTGATAATTGAAATCACCCTAACATGGGCTGATTAATCACTTTAAAATATGGGTTTGACTCTTAAGTTATGTAGTGGAAGTCTATACCGACATAATATTTTAGTTGAGGGGTTTTTATCCATATGAGTAAAATCCCATTTTATATTATCACATGCCTTAAAAATATTAAGTAGAATTAACTTAATTGATTAATCATGTATGATAAATTTTACACATAATCAAATTTTATTTTATTCCATCTTTCATGCTTGTTAATTCATTTATTAAGTTATCACAGAGCATCCACAAACATAAATATTCAACCATGAAACAGACAGAAATAAAATATAAGTGGCAGGATCATGATATTATCTAATGGTTAGTTTATCCAGTAAATGATAAACTAAACCTTTATGCTAGGGGGGAGAGACCTTGAATCATTTATTGGTTTGTGTTGAAACATTCCACCTTGGCTCCTATGTATCACCTTGATTGGTTTCACCTCATCTCATAGACTTGAACTACCTATTCTCACCTTATATCTCCATCCTTAAATAATATTTTACTCACATGCAAGTGAGGCAATCTAATTATTTATATAAAAGGGGTTTACATAAAATAAACTTTGGGCATGTAGGCCCTTACATAATAAAGAGGATGGGATGAATTGTAGGACATAAATTTTAATTTAATCATAATAAATTAAAGGAATCCAATAACATGCTTGGATGATCTAATCTCATGATCATCCACACAACATGCAATGAACATAAATTTTCAATTTATCCGTTAATTACTTCAATTCATTCTTTAATTAAGATAAAAAACCATGAATTAATCCAATTAATTTAATTTACCTTAATACCATTTGAGTATCCTTGAATTTCCATTATCCATAATTTTAAACAAATTAAATAAATTCATCTCATTTAAAATTATCGAAGCACATAAGTATACTTAGAGGCAATGAAATGTACTCTCCTAAACTTTGTGACCTGATTTGTGTGATTATGAATTGCCTTAGAATCCAACACATATTGAATGATAGGAAATTACATAGTGCATACTGACAAAAAAATGACACACAAAACACTTGTGATTTACATTGTATGTTATGATCTTGATGCGCATAGAATACAATATAAGAAAACAAAATACATAAATTTTAGTCTTATAATTTAACATGGAAATTAATTCAATATATAATTATCAATACTATAACATGACATGTATTATCAAATAAATTGAACACAAAACACCTGTGAATATGTAAAATTAAATAATCAATTATTCTCTCCACGTCAAATTGAGCTCATAGTCTACAATAAACTACACTCAATGTATTGGGTTACATTGCATGTAGTCTCTTTTTCCTATGTCTGTAGAACACAAATTGTATACTGATCATGTTTCTAATTACTCAGATTTTACATATATTATTTTTGGATATTGTACGGAATATTTTCGAGACCAAACGCTGAGACGATGTGCAATTATAAGGCCTAGTGTGCCTGAAATAAATGTTTTAAGTATATTAAATATATTAAATATAAAAATCATGAAATTTTCCTAAAACATTAGAATAAATTCTAAATGGATTACCAGATCAGAAATCTGAGGGAACTGTTGACTTCAGAATGTGAGGTTTACCCTAAAATCGAATTAACCATAGTCAGAGCAGGTCATTTGTGAAAAAATCATTAGTGGCATAAAATGAATAAAATGATAAAAATAAATTATTTTATTTGTTTGTCGATGTAGTAACCAAATTCCATATCGTTAAATATATGGTTATAGAGAATTTGTAGGGTTATCCACATAACCCTGTAAATAATTTGACATGTATCATTAGGGTGCATTCGCCTTATCCTTTCCTTGAGGGTTCGTATAGATTCATCTTATACTCCTAAGAAAATGATCCCTTCAACAAGAATTCTTGGATAGAGTTCTTGGAACCCATCTGTGAGGCTCAGAGTGAGATCCTCTATTCATATTTGTGCCCTATGTAGAGTTTTTGGTATTTTTGTGACCAACAGTACATGGGATCTGATCCTCTACATAGCGAGTTAATCTAAATTAAGTTGTTGGTATCACCCCATGTCCTTGGAAGTGATCCCCATATATGTATTTTATTCTATTTGGACTACTAGCATGTACTTCTAATGGTGAGACCTGACGAACATTACCTCTCGAACGGACTTCATCAATACTATTAGACTTTGGAGTGTGTTATCCTAGACGAGTGCTATGTTGAACCATCAAGACTGAATCCTAGGCTAGTATACTACGATTATGACTTACCTTTAGACTATGTGTCTTTGCTGAGTATATATGGATATTCTTGTTATAAATGTTGTAGACATATACCTATGTAGAGATGAGTGTATTTATTTTGTTGTATGCTTTGTGGTTTCAGGGTGTCCTACTAATTATTCTTATACTCTTTCCTACATGGTATTTTCCGACACGTGCTGTGTATTGTAGAGATGATCGAACTTTGGGTAGAGTCTTGAAAAACTAGGAATAGATGGTTCTTAGTGAGACAAGATAGAATGAGGTGTGTTCCTATGGTAATCTGATAGCAGTCCTAGTTTTCTTTTAGGATGGACTTGTGTTATAGACTTTTATGGTGGGATTGTGTTTGTCCCTGTTTACTTTCATTTACATTTTGTCATACTCTGGTTGTTGGATTTAGACTTATGCATGAATGCTTGTTCAATTGTTTTTACATTTCATAATTTTATAGTCTAAGAGATGCATGCTTGTGTACAAGTACTTAGGCTAAGGCCTCCCATGTCAGTGATATGCCTACTCGATCCTAGTTTCTAGCCCCTGGCCTATTGGAGGTGGGATTTGGGAGTTGCGACACATCCCCCATTAGGATGGGTTGTGAAAGAGTGGAATTAGATAATTTAGTTCTACTTTAGAACCGATGTCTATGAGATTGGTTTGGGGAAACATTATTATGTTTTTTGAGTTTGGATTTTGTATCAGGAACTCTAGTGTTGGTACGATGACCGATGTATCTATACACTAGTACTCTGATCACGTAATTTTCAACTAGTTACATTAGAACATTGTTTGTAGGAAAAAATGGCATTTGTATCATATAAGAGTGGGTTGTGGTTTCCATTTCCATCTTGAGTTAGCTCTCCAGATATACTCTTCGACCATGTTTCATCTTGTTTATTTCAAGATTCCTCCTGACATATGAAATACAGCATTCAACATGAAGATCATGAGGATTATCCCCTTAGTGATGATGTGTCAATACATGGACCAATTTCCAAGATGTTACCTCCAGGTGGTGGACCAACTATTCCACCACCTGTAGAGTAACACGTGGTACCAGTATTACCAGCTGATAATGTGAATAGGTTTTGAAAACTTCATGAGTTTCAATGGTAGGGATCCCTCAGGTTCCAAGGTGAGCCTGACACATAGGAGACTGAGGGATGGCTTGAGGTGGTGACCCGAGTTTTCCATCTGGCCAGGACACCAATAGATTAGATAGTGGTTCTGGCGTTGCGTCTTCTCCACAGCTTAGTAGGGCGATGGTTGGGGTTAGTGGAACATTATTATAATAATGTGAATCTTTCATGTAAAAGTTTGAGCACCTTTTCAAATAGGAGTTCTCACTAGCTAAACTGATGGTTGTATGTATCCAAGAGGTTCTGCAACTCCAGTAGGGCGACACGATAGTAGCTGATAATTCATCGAGGTTTACCAACCTCTCCAGGTACTCGATGGATATGGTTCATGAGTAGTTATTAATGTCTCAGACATTTGAGTGAGGTATGCATAAATACATTTGGGCCAGTGTTATCCCTCTATAAAATCCTTCCTTTACTAGGGGGTTAGTGTGATCTTTAGTGATAGAGAGTTTCTAGGCTATGAAAATATAGCCAGTGGTTTCCAGTAGTGGGTATAAAGAATTATAGACCTCGGTAGTAGGGATCCGACATTAGTATTAGGGATTGGGACATGTGATACATTTCAGGAGGAAGTCCCAAGATAGAGGGTCTATGGTTCAGGGCTCACAGGGTGGGTTCAATCAACCCAAGGAGAGGCGGTGCTACTCTTGTGATAGCATTGTACATCTTTCATGATATTATCCAATCCACCATAAAGATGACATAGAGACCATGGATGGGACACCAAGGTATAGGAAGTGATTGGAGCAGGCATGTTCACAAGGAAACATATGTGGCAAAGGAGTTGGGAGAGAAGTATGAGGTGGTAGGCACTTTGACTTGTTACCACCACCACCCCCAGGTGGTCTATGCTAGGATCAGGGAGATAGAGGATAGGGGAGGGGATGGCTACATGTAGTTGAATCTTACGACCCATAGGCCCTGGGAATGATTCGAGGTATCATCTGTGCATTTTCTTACTTAGTTTTTGTACTGACAGACACATATACTAGTCATTCAATTTTTTCCACCCATCTTGTTCAAGACTTTGAGATTCCTACTGAGCCCTTGGCTCAACCCTTGCACTTGGAGAATCCTACTAGAGAAGACTCAGCGATCACACACTTGTGTTGACAGTGTGACCTGACTCTTGGAGGTGAGAATTTATATTGGAATCTATTTTTAGTAGTAATTAGGCCTTAAAATGTCATCTTAGGCATGGAATGGTTATCCATGATTCATGACCATATTGACTGTTTTATGTGGAGGATGTTGTGTGTTCGTAGTGATGCAACCAGGTTCTCCTTTATTGGTGAAAAGGAAACCCAGACATCACATGGTGGACTCATGCATAGGAGGGTATAGGTGATTACCCATCATTTGGCTAGTATAACCCTAAGTGTAATGAATTTGTTGAGTTATCAATTTCCTGTAGTGGTGGCGGAGTATGAGGACTTCTTACCCAAGGATTCCCCAGGCATACCTCCCCATCGATAGATATACATCTGTATTGATCTACACCTCGGGATAACAACGATATCTATGCCATCATATTAGATGGATCCTATAGATCTTTTCAAGATGATGGTTTAGTTAGAGGACTTTTAGAGGAAGGGATTTTTTAGACCTAGTGTTTCACCTTGGAAATCCCCAGTTTTGTTTTCCAAGAAGGCGAATGGGAGCATGAGGTTGTGTGTGGATTATGTCTCTTGAATTAGGTGACTATGAATAACAAGTCTCTATTTCTGAGGACTGATGACCTCTTTGACCAGATGAGAGGGGGTAAATAGTTCTTGAAGGTTTAACTCAGATTAAGTTATTACCTATTGAGAGTATGGGACAAGGATATAGTAAATATGACATTCAAATGTCACTACAATCACTATGAGTACTTGGTGATTCCCTTTGGAATGAAGAATTCTCTAGTAGTGTATGTTGGTCTCATATAGGAAATCTTTTAGCCTTTCATAGACTGATTCATGATATTCTTCATCAACGATATACTTGTGTACTCGACGTCTTAAGAGAAGCACATAAGACACTTAAGGATGGTTCTGGACGTACTTCGAGTGAAAAAACATTACAGGAAGCTCTCAAAGTTCAAGTTATGGATACATGTAATGCAATTTTGGGGACATGTTATTTCAGTAGATAGAGTGGCAGTGGACCTACCCAAGGTTGAGGCTATGATAAAATGGGATCCACCCAAGATCATGGAAGTGGTGTGGAGATTCCTTGGATTGGAAGGATATTACTTGAGATTCATCCCTGATTTCTAAAAGGTATCATCACCCATGATATATTTGACCCAAAAGGGGAAGCCTTTCATGTAGTCAAGGAAGTGTCAATATGATTTTCATTAGTTGAGACAAATTTTGATGAGCGGTCCAATCTTAAGATTTTTAGAGGAGGGTTTCGATTATGTAGTGTTTTGTGATTCCTTAGGAACTAGGCTTGGTTGTGTTTTGATGCCGAAGCAAGTGGTGATTATCTATGGTTCAAATTAGCTGAGACCACATGGGATGAACTACATGATCCATGATCTTGAGTTAGCAGTAATATTATTCACACTAAATATGTAGGGACACTACCTAATGGGTGAGTATTTTATTGTCTATTCTTATCACACACTACAACAAAACGGGGCAAGGCCAGCGCCACCCTTTATCCGTGCTAACAAAAAAGTGCTGATAAAGGGGGTACCTTTATCAGCCCTAAAAAGCGTTGATAAATGTACCCCTTTATCAGTGTTTTTTAGCACTGATAAAGGTACCCCCCTTAACAGCACTTTTTTTAGCGTTGTTAAAGGGTACCCCTTTATCAACACTTTTTTTAGTAGCACAGATAAAGGGGGGTCTTTATCAGTGCTTTTTTTAAAAGCGCTGATACAGGGTCTACTTTCAAAAAAATCATTAAAAAATATATTAATATTTAAATATATAGAGATAGTTATATTGATATAAATATAATATATATTTTTTAAATATAATTTTAAATATATTTTAGATATGTATAAATATACAATTACAGTTAATATATAAGATATTTAGTGAAAATGGCTTATAAAAAAAATAAATTTTTTTTAATTAATAATTTGATAATTATTATGGAGTAATAGTCATTTAATAAGAATTTGAAGACTAAAAAAATAAAAAAAAATAAAAAAAGATCCAAAATATGTTGAAAACACAACTCGAACTTTTATCGACCATAACTTTTTATCCAGGTGTCCGTTTGAGCTCTACCATATATCAAATCAAAGCCTGCGATGAGCTATACACCCTTGTGGTTTGGGGGACTTCGGCCATGGTTTCTTCAAGGCCAAAAAAGGCCCAAGAGGCCCCCAAAACAGAGGTTTTAGCTGGAATACCCCGATTTTTTTAACATTTAGTGGATTTTCAGCCTCGTTTAAGGGGGATTTATTGGATTTTTTTGGTGGGAACTGAATTTATTCCAAGGTATTACATTCATATTGATATTATGTCTTTGAAATTTTATCGTTTTTTATAATGCACTTCTATTTATAATCAAATATATAACAATATATACATTTTTTTATATATTCACACATAAAAATTTAATTATAAATATAAATTATAAAATATATTTATATATATAATATATTATCATGATCTAAATAATAACTAATATCCATTTTATTTAAAATACCAATATATAAATATTTATGTACCTATATATTAATCTAACTATATATATATATTAATATAACTACATATATATATTGATATCACTATAAATATATATATTAATATCACTATAAATATATTTATTAATATAACTATATATATTAATATAACTATATATATATATATAATATAACTATATTAATCTAACTATATATATATTAATATAACTACATATTATGTTTTGAAGCCCAGTTAAAAGAATGGCCAATCCACTAAATGCCAAAATTTCAATTTCCCATGGAATTATACATTGTATTGAAAACACTGGTCATTACAACCTCCCCCGTAGAACATATCATCCATGAGAAGCATTTAGTAATAATGAAAATATCACTTGACATACAGGGGTCCTAAAGTCTCATTCAAATGGTCACATTGAGTTTCCAATATATAAATATTTATATACCATTTACATCTAAATATATTAGCTTTTTCTAAATAATAAGTAATTTCCATTTTATTTAAAATAACAATATATAAATATTTATATACCTATATATTAATCTAACTATATATATATTAATATAACTATATATATATTGATATAACTATAAATATATATATTAATATCACTATAAATATATATATTAATATCACTATAATTATATATATTAATATAACTATATTTATATTAATATAACAATATATTACTAAATGAATAAATATATCTAAATATATATATAAATAAATAGATATGTCATTAACTAGAGAACAAATCAAGATGGCAGAGTGGTAAAGGCTTTAGGCATGTAAGGGGGAGGTCTCGAGATCAAATCTTGGTGGAGGCAAAGGTGCGCACATGGGGGTGGATTTGGGGGCTAGCGCTAATAAAGGGGGAGGGTGTAGCGCTAATATATGGAGGAGGGGGGGGGGCGTGCAAGGGATTGAGGGGCTGGAAAGCTCTGTTAAATGGGTGGATCAAGTGCTATAAAAGCGCCCCCCTGATTGGAAGGATTTTTTTAAATTAGTTTAATTTTTTTTATTTTTTTACTTTTATCAGCGCTAAAAAAAGCACTGATAAAGGGGACCCCCTTATCTTCTCTGGATTTAACAATGCTTTTCTAGAACTTTTAAAGGCCATTTTTAGCACTTATAAAAGGGGTATTTGTAGTAGTGACAAGTGTCTCATGTACATATTCTCTTATAATTATCTTAACATGAGACATAGGTGATGGCTAGATTTCCTCCAAAAACTATCACTTTTAAATTGTTTATACTCTAAGGAATAGGAACATGACTGTAGATTCTCTCAAAAAGGGATCTTGTTCATAGTTTCTAAATGTGTTTTAAGAGAATTTAGACTCATTACAGTTATATTTTGTGTCCATAAATAGAGAAGCTTACCTCCAGTCGATGGTTGTCACCCCACCACTCTTGGAATGAGTCAGGGAGGCATAGCTAGGGTATACCGACTGTGAGACCCTACATACTCAAATATCCATTTGACATACTCATGGTGGATTTTCTAAAGGTGGAGAACATGTAATTCTTTTTAGAGGATGTAGGATGGTACTAGTGATGTTTTAGGAGGATTCTTTGAGATATTCTCACACATCTCCTTTGGAAGTAGATTTAGGTGTGTCAAAGATGTACTAGGACCTCCGATGTTAATTTTTGTGGTTAGGGATGAAGAAAGGTGTTGCAAATTTTCTCTATCGATGCCTTACATATCAGTAGGTGAATGTTGAACACAAAGTTCCAGCGAGTTTACCTCAACCCCTTGAGGGGACAGAATGGATGTGGGATGAGATAACCATGGAATTAATTATAGGATTACCACAGATGGACAGGGGACATGATTCTATATGGGAGATCATAGACCAACTCACCAATTCACCCCACTTCTCAGCTATTTGGGAGAAAATTTTAGTAGATATCTTGGGATTCATCTATATTCAGGATATAGTTTGACTTCATGGAGTTCCATCGATGATCACTTCTGAACATGATGCTTGATTCACATCATTCTAATGGAAGATATTACATGAGGCCTTTTGGACTTAGTTATGCTTGAGCACAAGGTTTCAACCCCAAACTAATGACCAGACTGAGAAGACCAGTCAGGTTCTGGAGGATATGTTGCGAGCTTACTTGTTAGACATTGTCCGTAGTTGGTAGGATCATCTACCTTTGGTGGAGTTTTCATAAAACAACATCTAACATTCCACCATCAGCATGGAACCATTCGAGGCTTTATACAAGTGGCACTATAGGTCACCACTTTGTTGGAATGACCCAAGAGAGTCATCACTCATGGACCTAGAGTTGGTGCGAGATACTAATGAGATTGTGCATATCATCTAGGAGTGGATGAAAACTGCACCAAGCTATCATAAGTATTATGCTGATAGATGATGGAGTCTATTGGAGTTCAAAGAAGGAGACCATGTGTTCCAACTAATTTCACCTCAATGTGTATTACAAAGATTTAGCTGGGGCAACAAGCTATCTATAAGGTTCATTGGAATTTTCCAGACACTGCATAGAGTTAGTGAGATTAAGTACCAATTATCTCTACCTCCATAGTTATATTAAGTACACAATGTATTCCACTTACCCCAGGTGAGGATATATGTGCATAACCCATCACAAATTATCAACTGGGGCGAGATGGACATCGAGGATGGAGCAACCTTTGATGAGTAACTAGCTGAGATTGAGGATCAAAATGATAGGATCCTTCATGGGAGATTTATTTCTTTAGTTCGTTTCTAGTGTTAGTATGTAAATATCTATTAGAGAACATGGGAGTGGGAGTTTTAGATTAATTCTCAGTACCCACATCTTTTTGTGTAGCCTTTTTTTTATTTTTGGGGACATAAAGCCCCAAAGTGGTGAGAATTTAATGACTCATATTTTATATATATTATTTTTGGATATTGTATGGAATATTTTCAAGACTAGGCACTAAGATGATGTGCGATTCTAAGGCTCAATATTCCCGAAACAAATGTTTGAAATATATTAAATATATTAAATAGCACGCACTCACATTTAATTCATGAAAAATTGGAAAAACATCTAAATGGATGCCTGGATCAATACTCTGCAGGCACTGTTGAGTTCTAAACATGATTTTTACCATAGGCACAACATAACCTTAGTCGTCGCAAGTCGTTTGTGGAAAATTCATCATGAGCATAAAATTAATAAAGTAATTAAATAAATTATATTATTTTTTTGTCGATGCAAAGACCTAATTCCCTATCTTTAAATAAATGCTTATGGAAAATTTATAGGGTTATACACATAAACCTATAAAAATTTAGAGATCCATTGGAGAGAATAAAATTATATTCTATTGGCGGATAATGATCGGATCGACGATCGACGACCAGAACATGACAAAATCCAAGGATCTGGCAAACAACTATGACACTGCATCATTCTTCATCAGTGGTTGATCCAAATCAAGGTAGGATGTTTTTATTGGATTCATTACCCTTTATTGGATTCTATGATTAACGTGAATAAGTTAATGAATAGATTGATCCATGGTTCGACCATCTCATGGGATGAGTTAGATTAATCATGTTCTGGAAAAATTACTTTGTGATTGTCAATTCTTCATTGTTATTATCATTGAAACAGATGAAGTTTGGCATGAAAATCTATTGAGGTTCATTCCTCTTAATTTTTCTCATTCTTTTCTCCCCTATTATGTATTAATAATGAGGGTTATTAATTTGGATAATGATTCGATATATCCCGATCAATTAATCATTGCACATTTGTTTTTTGGCGCAATGATCCAATATTGTTGATATGTGATTAGAATGACATTATGGTAGTGTGATGATGGAGACGATAATGGATTACAAGATGTATTTACACGATTTTTGTGTTCTTTAGCGCAAAATGATGAATGATGAACTATCCCATTTTTTGAGCGAATCGAGGGCCTAAAATATGTTAATCAGTGATGGCATGACTAGATGAGGCTTGATCTATGTTTTTGTGGTGAAACACTCATCAGATCAAAGTCCAGAGGAATGGATGGGATGTGTGGAACTAGATATGTATTTATAGAAAATCCTATGTTGCATGGCATGTAAACTAGATCTACATGTTTTGTGGCCCCACCTATGCGGAAACTAAGGTTTCCAAAGAAAGATAAGTATCACACATCTTGTGACCCTATAACACGATGTTTGGTCTCTCCCTATGAACTCAACGTGTAACATAGAGGGTACACAGACATGGGGTGGAGTACACTGGCAACCAAAATTCCATGTACTCCCCTACATGGACATGGAATGGACCAATTACATGGGCTAAGATGTGTACTAGAACAGGAGAATGAGTACATGGGATAAGTCATGTACCAGCACATAGGTAGACTACATGGGCAGACTATACACCTGTACTTTTATACAGACAAGTCTTAAGACATGGTCTGTTTACACGGGTAGGACCCGGGGCCAAGGGACACAACGTGTAACCCCTAATACGTGCCGTGTACTTTATTATACAAGGCCTTGATCCATTTTACTTTGTATCATTGAAAAGATTTGTTAGGGTTCATTCCCCTTATCCTTTCCATGAGGTTTAGTATGTAACCACCTCCTACTCCTAGGAAAATGATCCCTTTAGTAGGACTTCTTGGATAGAGTTATTGGAATCCCTCTATGAGGCCCAGAGTATGATCCTATATTCATCTTTGTGACCTAAGTGGAGTTCATGGTATCATTGTGACCAATAGCACACTGGCACAAATCCTCTACTTAGCGGGTTAATCTAGATTGTTTTGTTTGTATCACCCCATATCCTTGGAAGTGATCTTCATTTGTGTATTTTATTCTCTTTAGACTATCAGTGTGTACTTATAATGGACTTACCCGATGATCATTACCTCTCGAATAGAAATCATCGGTGCTATTAGAATCAAGAGTGTGTTCTCCCGGACGAGTGATACGTGGAACCTTCAAACTCAAATCCTAGGATGGTATAATACATTTGTAGCTTACCTTTAGACTATGTGTCTTTGTTGAGTATATCTGTATATTCTTATTATATATGCTGTAGATATATACCTGTGTAGATATGACTATATTTCCTTTATTTTATTCTTTGTGTTTTCAGGGTGTCCTATTGAGTATTGTTATACTCACCCCTGTATAGTCTTTGTCTACATGTGTCGTGTCTTGTGAAGATAATCGACCTTTAGATAGAGTCCTTGATGGAACAGGACCAGATGGTGCTTAGTGAGACCAGACAGACCAAGGTGTGTTCCTATGGTATTATAATAGCAGTCAGAGTGTTCTTTTAGGTTGGACATGTGTTACAATCTTTTGTGTTGGGATTTAATTTGGCCCTATTTATTTTCCTTTACTTCTTATCGTACTCCGGTTGTGGGATTTAGATGTTTTAATGAATGGTTATTCAGTAGTTTTTACATTTTATAATTTTATAGGATTTTAGATGTGTGCGTGTGTTCAAGTACTTATGCTAAGGACTCCCATGTCAGTGATATTCCTACTTTGATACTAGTCTCTAGCGCTTGGCCTATTGGTGGTGGAATTGGGGGGTCATGACATGGGCCCCATTGGGATGGTTTGTGACTGTGTTTCCTTGTAATAAAAAAATTTGATGTAGACGAAATGTGCTGTTACTACACGACGTGTGACCACAAAGGTGAACAGTTTTCCAGTCCCATTTCATGTAGCATATACACATCATGATTGGACCCCCCATGTTCTCCATTATAAAGGCACAAGGATGACACACCATTTATGCATGTCACACAACGTGTAGTTCTTATAAGCATGTGCCAGCCTATCTAGATCTATATATTGATCCACTTTTATCGGATCACAAATTTGATTTCCTTGGACTGATCTGATTTTATCTTGAGATACATACGAGATACACTGGTATACGATGTGTGGTTTTATGGCATACATTGTGTATGCTTATGTTGTCCAGACAAAATCTTTGGTATCTCTAGATGGTGTTTTTAGATATTTCTTCACTTTCATCATAACCATTTACTAGTTATGTTAATGAGAATAAAGAAAGAGAATATAAGATGATGTTTTAATTTCAAGAATGAATCAATATGAAGTAAAATAAAGCCCAAACACATTTAAATAATCAAATATCAATAAATAATTATAAATTAAACATGTGATCGCTCAGATACCACTTGTAGATTTCAAATGTAGTTTAATCACTTATATAAAATGAGAAACTCAACTTTTTAGTCTTAATTTAAGAATAATAATTTCTTTACATAATGATTTACATATTGACCAATGAAAATAATATATTACTTGACATTATTAAATGTTAAAGTTAGAAGAGGAGGATCTTCACATTTAATTTATAATTAATTTATGTGCAGATCTAGAATTACCTAAACTTGTAATTATTTCTTTACTGATGATTATGTTGATTAGATCTTGTTGTACCATAATTTTACTAAAGTATCCAAGTGTGTAATCCCTCTAGAGGTGATCCACATGTGCAACATAATCTCTAAACATCACTGTATATTCATTGGGTGCTAGCACAACTGATTCTAATAACACGTGTCATTTGTGGTTGATCGCTGTCGAGTTCTTCTACGGGGAGGAAGAAATCTTGATGATGTCTCAAAGAATTGAGATAAGATGAGGAAATAACACACTTTTAGGTCTCTATAAATCTCTCTAGGGATTTATATATCTTCTCTCTATCTATTGTGCACACCAAGTGTCACTTAGGAATGTGATATATTTATATATTTATAAAGGTAGGGCTAGGGTTTCCAATTGGAACATGCACCCCCTTGAAATTCCTTATTTCGTAGTGAACCCCGTTTAATAATAATAATAGAATTATCATTCACTTGACATGAGCATTGCCTAAGAATAACTAATTATCATTTATATTATTTCCAATAAAACCATTAAATTCGGTCCTCTTTTCATCCTTGACATTTAACGATCCTTGAATAATGACTATTTATTTAATAAATACATATGACTACCTTATTCATCAATAAATATAATAAATATTATATTCACCAAACCTTGAAAATAAATATTAATTATTATTATTTAACTCACCCATTCATTCAAATAAACTGTGATTAAATCTTGCCAATCAATCGAAACCTGAATAAATATTATTTATTATAACTTTTTAAATTTAATATTTAATTTAATGAGATTTTGAATATAGTTAATTTTTGACCCTCTATTCCACTTTCTCAATGGCATTAGGCAAAACTACCTACAGTCCAAGTCTAGAATCTAGAAACAAACGAAGGCATCCATGGAGAAAGAGGTTAGTGTCGCAATGACATAAAACAACCTATGAATACTTACCATGTAATATAAACACTTTATAATGATATCATGAATCAAATAGGTTGCATATTGGTGTCATCAACCTATGTTCTTGATGTCTCATTCTTTGAAATAATGTAATTGAACTCAGCCACAGAACAACATGGATATGGATTTATCCAGATTGTTTAATTCCTATCAAAGGTACTGAGATATCACCTTCCATCAAATGATAGAAGACATAAATCCTTTATTGCATTATTCATTAACTCAATATCAATCGGGACACACCCGATATATTATACTTCATTGATAGGAAATTTCATCATAGTTTTCATCAATATAACAAAGTTCATGACTCATGGTATCCATTAATGATAATATTGAAGTCTATGGATCAATACACACATCCTTATATAGGAACACCCAATGAAACATGTAAATATAGATTTTATATTGACAGGTCTCATTATCATAATATCCTTCGCTGGAATTTACTAAGGGTGTACACCATGAGAGGGATCCTCAAAGTCAAATGAGTCTCCACCACTAATAGAATATATTATCTATGTCCCATCCAATGATATCACTCAAATATATAATTTTTATTCAATAAGACTGTCCTAGACCCTTCTAGTTTTCATCACAACAAGGAACTTCTATGACCTTTAAGTGCAACATATATTCATAGGACATTTTGACATAAAAATTTCATGTAGAGGAACAATCATGATGTGATAAGAAAATTCATTAATATTTAAGATAAATAATACATGTAATCAAGTACTTAGAATTTGGTTCTAGGGCACCAACTTTAATAAGTGAAATGTGGCTCCAGTATATAAGGATTGGGGAGGAAACATGAGAGAGTGATTATGATTATTATTTATGTTTAAATTATTGTTTTTATTTTATAATTTTGATATTTATGTTTCATGATGCAAAATAACTAAACAAACCTAAAATAAAATAAGGGATTTTTTACTTTTCACCTTTTAAAACTTATGATAAATAATTCTAAATAATCAAAAAAATTGAAATCCACTTATGTTGGTTTAATTGGTTTATAAAAACAATAAAACAACATTAAAATAATAATAATATTATTTAGTGTATAAAAGGAACGGACACCTATTAAATAAAGGCTGAGGATTGGAACATGAGTAGTCCTTTGCCTCTGATTACCACAAGACAATAAAAAGATTCCAAATAAAGGGAAATAAACATCCATAATGAAAAGAATAAGGATATTAGAATTATATAATATTTAATGTTTATGTGAATGAATATAGAAGGAAATACGATGTGTGAGACTATGGGTTGACTGTGTAGAGAAATGGAGAGTAGTGCTGATCGATGTGGGGGAGGAGGTGGGGATTACAAAGTAACACAAATGTGAAAGGGTTAAGAAGGAAAAAAGAGAGTGATTATAGTTATTATTTATGATTACATTTTTTTGTTTTAGAATGTTGAAATTCTCGTTTCATGATGAAAAATAACTAAACTGATCTGAATAAATTTTATTTTTTTTCAACCTTTTTAAACTTATGACAAATAATTATAAATAGTCAGAACATATATTGATCCCATTATAGAATTATGATTCATTTATAATTATATTAAAAATACATTAAAACAATAATATTATTGTTGATGATATAAAAGGTACATTAACCTACCAAAAAAGGATTGGGCGGATGGGAACATGAGAAATCCTTCACCTCCGATAATCACATGATAATTGAAGGGGGTTGAACAATAAGAAACATGTGTGCATAAGGAAGGGGATGGGAGGAGATGAGATATAAAGATTAGGTAAAGTGGATGAGGATCATGATAGATAGATCTAAGACACACACAACTATGGGTTTAATACATAGATAAATAGGGAGTAATGTAGATGGATGCGGGAAAGAGGTGGGGAATGCAAAGTGGTGACAGTGTGTGAGGGTTACAGAGGAAACAAAAGAGAGAAATTAGGTTTATTATTTATGTTTACATTTTTTTTTATTTTGGAATGTATAATTTTTTGTTTCATGATTCAATATAATTAAACCTACCTGAATAAAAATAAGATATTTTTTATTTTTGACTTTTTGAAACTTATGATAAATAATTATATGTAATAGAAACATGGTTGGGTCCCATTTTTATTAAGGAAAGAAACAATTTTTTTTTGAGAGGTAACCCTTACATAACCCGAAATCCCCAAGCATTACATAGATTGAAGGCATAGATGATGATGGCATGAAATCCCAACTGAATATGGCACAAATGCATTGGGAGATGACCTTGAAGGACCAACTAAGTAGAATACCTATTGTCACAATAAAAAACATCATGTTGCACCATCCCCTTATAACATCGAGTAGGGGGATGATAACATGAGTGTTTTTTTCCTCTACTAATGATGTGAAAATGGAAGGGTACCAAACGAGGAGAAACATGCATGATGAATAAAGGGGATATGAAGAGATGAGAGTTGTAGAGTAGGTAAAGTGGATGAGGATCTTGTTAAATGGAACTATGAAGCGCACGACTGTGATTCAACCGTGTAGGGAAATGTGGAGCATTACAGATCAATGGGGGGAGGAGGTGGGTAGTGAAAATACACTGAAATTTGTGATGGATGGGGAAGAAACACGTGAGAGTAATTAGGGTTATTTTTTATGTTTACATTTTTTTTTATTTTGTAACATAGAAATTTTTGTTTCATGATGGAAAATAACTGAACCTACTTGAATGAAAATAAGATATATATATATATATATATGTTTTAAAATTTTCTCTTTTTTAAACTTATGATAAATAATTTTAAATAATTGGAACACGCTTCGATCCCCTTTTTATTAAGGAAAGAAACCAATTTTTAATTATTTTGAGAGAGAACCCTCACATAACTTGAAGGTCATAAGAATTACATAGACCAAAGGGTCAAATGATGATGGTCCATAATCCCAAATGAATATGGCTCAGAGTCCCTAGGAGATCACCCTGAAGGACCAACTGAGTAGTATTGATCACTCCATAACCATAGACATTATACCGTGCTACCCCTTGTGATGTCGTGCCCCCAACAATTATGACGCACTGTACCACACCATCTTTGCGACACGTGAATCTATGCATTATGCTACTAGCCTCCATTGCACCATGCCACATCTCTCACATTGTGATAGTAAATACCTCCATCCCATATCGATAAACCATGTATTTGTAGGGCTAGCATATGTATCTCAACACACCTATCACTCGTCAGAGCTTCTAATTTCCCAAAAATTCCTACATGTTCTCACACAATGCTACACCTGTCACATCACAATGTTCTCCCACGTCAAATCACCACACCTACCAGTTTATTTCTCCTTAAATGAACTCCCCTCATAAGATAATGCAACGGAGGCCCAATGTCCTGAAGTACCGATGTCTCGTAGGCCCAAATACGTGGCCCCATGGCCCAAATTAGTTGAATGGTGCTACTTCTATAGATCCCTGATACATCACCTCCTGCAGTGCCACCAAAATATTTCCCCACCCCGATTTATGTGTAATGTTATCAGCTGAAAAAAAAATTTATTTATTAATAAGTCAAATCACTTTAACAAATATCCCTAAATTTCAATTAAATAAATGGTGATAAATGATTTTGTAATGAATGTAGATATAAAATTGATTGAAACTGAAAAGTATTTGAAAATTGAAACCTTATTGTCAATCATAAATGAATATGTATATGAATTTTTTAATATGTTCCTTAGAAATAGTGACTTCCATATAGTATATTGTAATTTATTTTTAATTCTTTTATCTGTATGATAATATTATACAACCTTTATTCAATATACTATTTATTTATACATTTACAATCCACTTTCAGTTTATTAATATCATACTAGAATTTTTATATTTCTCTTCCTTTATATATAAATCATATTCATAATCTAATTTTTTTTATTAAATTTTCAACTATAACAATTCCTATTTGGCCATGTACTATGAGTGTCTTTATGAAACCAACTTAGATACATTGGAATTTAAATTACACTTTTTAGATTCAGATTATAATTAATTTACTAGTTTTTAATTTGAGAATAAAATATCTACCATTTTTTTAGTATCATAAGTAAATTGAACTCCTTAAAAAATTATTCCAAATATTTCAAAGATGAATTTAAATTCCCTAGAAACTTCAAAGGAAACAAGATTTCCAAGAAGGTTAATGAGGTTGTAAAAATAATATGCAATTAATCCAGGTTTTCAAATCCACTTAAATAATATAATTTTTATTCATGTGAGCTTCTACATAGAATAATATCCATTATAATTATTTATGCTTAATTAATATCACCAAAGAAAAAAAAGGATCTCACATCCACTTGTAGTAAATGGGCCTTGGTTCCTCATTTATAGCAAGAGGATCCCAAACTCGCTAAAGGGGTACTAACAACTTCTTCCAAAGATAAATGAAATTTCAGGTAGGAAGTGAGTTTTAGAGTTTTGGATTTGGCTATTGATTATCTAAGGTACACTAATAGAGGGATAATATCCCTTTTATATACTCTATTCATTTAATGAAGAGAGTTAGGGTGTGACTTCCATCTCATGGTGTTACTTCCCTTTGATTCTTCTATTCATCAAACACTTTAATGAATGTGTCTAGTTTGAAAAATCTATAAATGGATCAATCTTATTGATCCATAATCAAATAAATTGCGAAGAGGATATGTCCAGATGCATGCAAGAACATCCCATGAAAATTGTATAGAATTCCAATCATATGGCACAAAAGTGGTAGTATATGGAATCTAATGCCTCTTTATGATATGATCATATCGTTGGAAATTTCATGCATCATATGCATGTCACTATTTATAATATAAGGTATATAACTAAATATGATTCACCCTTTTAGTTCATTTCCAACAATCTCCCACTTTTACTACAACACCATAAGTACTTACAAAATTTTAAAACTCTTTGTGAGTATATCAAAGTCTTTTTTGGATACAGTTTATCAATCTCTCTTCATTTTGAAATTAACACATTGTTCGAAACCTAATCCTTATCCAAAGGCCTGACCATGTTACCACGAGAGCCTTATTAAAATTGATAAAAAAAAAATATAATCCTTATTTTATAGATGTAATCAAATAGAGGACTCTAGAAAAGAATAAATTCTTCTCAATATGCTAAAGTGTTTGGTGCGATCTCCATAAAACATAACCATATCTCAATATGAACATATCCACTAAATGATATATAATAAAAATCATATATATACCCACATAACCCCTTTTAACAAGACATTGAGTGAACACTAAACAAAGAACAATTTCAATCTAGTATAGGCCATCTCAAACATTCCTGATTATATGAAAAAGAATGACCTGATTGATGAATACATTACATATAATTCATCTAGAAGATGAGAACATTACATGTCTCTCATAAAAGTAGCTAAAAACATCATATGTGATATAAATACGCATGTCAATATATTTTATCATTTTGATTCAATCATATTCTAGATGTATTTTCTCAAAATACGAATGGATAAATCCCATGTTAGTTGAGCTCAAACAGATGACATGATTAGTAACACACCCAATGACCCATTGATTATCTAATAATAAATTATTGAATAATAAAGGTATCAATTTATAAAGGTTTTCAAGCTGGGTATATTTCAAACCTTAGGTAAAAATTATTGATAATATGCATGCACCCCTATGTATATCGATGATTGTATGAATTCCATTGGATATACTTTATTGGGTCAGTCCAAATAATATGTCTCCACTTATTGTCTCATGAGTCTACTACTCACACTAATCTTAACATTTAATCACAACCCATAATATTCTATGATTATCATTAATTAGGGACAAGTCAAATTCATACTTTAAGGGATTTTATCATTCCACTATTTATATAAAGTCCATTAAAATACACATGAATGAATGATAATAATATATTTAATTTATTTTAAAATCAGCATACATTATACAAACATTAGATCAATATATTATCTATCACATACGAAAAGAATCAGCATGAAATTTTTAACTCTCTGACTCCAGTAACCCGAAACTAGTGGTTATCTTACTAAATTAGTACAAAATATTAAATATCTCATCCCAAAGGATCAAATAGTTTAGCATTATTGTAAAATTAGATTCGTACATGATTCTCACATTACATTTCAAAACATGAAATATAAAATAAAATTATAGTGATAACATATTATTTATTCTATTATATCCATGGTATCATTCATAGATCCCTTCTTAGTATCCCTAGGAAAGGAAAACATAATAAAGGGTGAGTTCATATGCCCACTAAGTGAAAGAGTACAATATATTATATCACATAATAAATAAATCATGGAAAATGTGTCAGAGATAAGAAATAATAAAATATTCCATATAACTAACATCATAAAATAAGAATATACTTATGGATGAAATAATAACATAAATAATCACATGGATAACAATAACTAGTTTTATAATGATAAAATGCGTAACCCAGACATCAAAATCTCACTATTAAGGCTTGATTCCAAGTAACCATACATAAATAGGTATGGAACACACCAAATACCAAATATAGTTCATCTCTTGAGACCTATTGATGCATTTATGGGATATAAAGGCACCCTCCTATCACATAATAAGTCGAATTTATTCATAATATGAAATAAATGAATAAAAATTCAACACATAATTAACATAAGAATTCATATTGAAAAACTAGCTTATGAAATGTTAATATTTTACCCTATTAATAAATAGAAAAATATGGTCATAAGTAATACCCTATAATTTGTTGTATGTTATCATTATATTATATCCCCATTAAAGCATAATATTCATCAAAGGATGTTTACATAGATGAAAAAACTTTTAAGAGATCACCAAAAAATTTCTTCAGGAAAATAACCTTTTCATTTTAAAATAACATAATTAAAATCCAAAAGTTTCTATAATATTAATAAAAAAATTATTTTAAAATAATCATGTAAAATTTTAAATCAATATTTATGGAAAATAATAGTCATGATGATATAAAAATTCATTCATTCAGTAAGCGTTAAAAAAATGATTCTATTCACACATTTAGTAAAAAGTTACATGTTCAGAAAATGATAAGAAGATTCCTTTTAATGATTTTTATAAAAATTATAATATGGGTAAAAATGGATTTAACCAATCATTGTTTCATAGTGAAAAAAATCTTGAAAATAAAATATAGACACTGAAGAATATGATTCCTCAATGAAAAGAAAAACAATGTCGATTTTCTTTAAAATAAGTATTTAATAATTTTTAGTACTTAGATAGAGGAAAATTAAAGGAAAACTTTTAATATTTATAATTTACCATAAGAGAATAAAATAAAATGGGTTTGATATAGAATGATCCTATAATTTCCCCGATGTAAATTTAAACATAAACAATCTCAAATAAGGATGAGATTGTAAAATAAACCCTTACCACTTTTCTAACTTTGGAATCTTAACCCCCATAACATAAATTACTTAAAATGAAACTATAAATACCATGAATATAAATATATTCATCATATAACATATAAAATGGTAAGTATATACACCACTTGAAGGAAACAAGTGGTGAATTGGTATATATCTCATGGAAAAAAAGTGAGATGAGAAACCTTTATAGTGATCGTAACATGAAGTGAGAATTCATCAATGATGTGATTATGTGTAAAAAATGTAAATACACATAAAAAAGATTAAATAAAACATAAAATTATCCAATTTAATCAAACACATAATATTTTCATAACATACACAGTGAAGATGTAAATATAACCCAATGAAAAGAAATTTAGTTAAGAAACCCCTTACCATATGACCGACTTTCTTCATAAGGGATTTCAACCCCCTATAAAATAAATTTAAATTTATTAAGCTTATATAAAATTAATAATATTCATGGTTATAATAATATAATATTTTTTATTATGACATCTTATCACCCGTTCATTAACAATCTTTCATTATCATCGTTATTTCGGGTGTTAACTGCTTGTTTTTCATGTATGTTTCGATTTGGTAGTTACAGTCCTTGAAACTTGATAATGGTTAAAAAAACTAATCATGATATAAATATCATATATATTAATTATATATATATTTAGAATATTCCATGAAATATGTACCTGAAAAATTAATCACATTGCTTTGTGGGGTTGGTAGTCCATATGTACGCACTTGCGGCGTTATCATTTTTTAAAGGGTGGAAGGGTAAGAAGGTAAATGATATATTATATTTACCTAATCATAATTATTTCATAAATATAATATATATTAATTACTTATATATTAATAAACATCCGATTAAAGTAGATATGAAAAAATAATTACACCGCTACATGGAGATGGTAGGCTGTACGTACACATGACTGATGTTTTTATTTTCCATAAGATGGAAAGGAGATGGAGAATTGTATTCCCATAATCATAATAAAATGATATGATATCTATGGTACTTAATTACTTATTTTATGATTATTACAACATATTTAGAGAAACTAAAATAAGAAGTAAACTTTTAAATAGTTAATAAAGACAATTACCTCTTATTTGAGAGACCTCCTTTGGATCACACGTTATTCCTTCTTAAGTTGATCTTAGTAGAAGAAACGAAGATCAAGAATAAAGGTCAGAAATATATGAATGTATTTGGGTAGGTATTGTTCGATTTATTATTCTAAATCTTTGTGAATAAAGGATAATACACTACTAAAATAATGGGCTTTAATGACCGCCAAAAGCGGCATGTTTAAGTGGAAACCCCCCGAAGAAGACAACACAAGCATGAAAAACCCCACTTGTTTTTTGATAGTATTAGAAGCTACCATTTCCAGTTGCTAATATCAAATTTAGTTACTACCAATGGTGGTTTCTAATGGTCATAGGCATAAAAGCCAAAATTTCTAGTAGTTATAGGAGGTTCCCTCTTATATGTGAGGGAAAAGACATACTTGGAATTACTTAACAGCTTTAAATATAACATATATCATTATATTATCAAGTCTCAAAAATGGAAATTCTTTATAAGTTATGGAATGATAATTTCAAATTAAATTAAACCAATAAAATTTATACATTTTTAAGTATCATTTAAATACTTATTTTTTATGTTTAACCCCCACGATAACCCTTTTTATCCTTAACCATGGTAAATCATTTTTTAGCCCTTAAGGGTAAAAAATTTTCTTCTAATATGACATGTGGAAAAAAATGGTTTATATACGAAATGTTAGACCTTTTAAAATCAAAATTATCCACTTTCAATATTTTTTTTCTGATTTTTAAAGTATTTAATAAAATATTGTTTATCATAAAACATCATTAAAGTCATTTTAGGACTATTCATTTAATTTGACTTCAAAGACATAAATAAAAAAAATTAATTAGAATATAAACACATTTAATTTTAATTATACTTTATAATTATCTATTAAATTTTTGTAACACCATGATTCATACAAAATATATTATTTTTATTTTTTAAAAAATCATTTACCTTTATTTTTCTATTACATTAACACACTATATAGGCGTTGTGTAAGTGATTAAGGTAATTATATCATCACTAAAAAATAAAAATAAATTAATATAATGCAAATAATATTTGAGGAAAAGTAACATTAAAACATAAATTTAATTTATTCCTACTATTTTCCTAGTAGAAAAAATTAGACGAATGGTAAATTTATTGATTGAATTTATTATTTGAATTAATTAAATACTTTATACATATATTTCATAATTTAGTTATTCTTATTCATACTCGCCAACCCAACAACTACCTTATAACATTTATATTTAAATAATATTATTTTGTGGTTCCTTTATGCCCCAGGTTGTGTGTTGTGTGAAATATCAAACATAGTGTTTTTTAAAGGAAAAGATAAAATAAAATCTAGAGGTATTATATTCTCACCCCCTTACAGAAATTTCATCCACAAAATTTTAATTCCCTTTTTATAAACTGAATATATAATATAATATTAAAAAATCACTAAAGATTTTATCATTAACATTTATTTTTAAGTTATGATCAGGAAAATTATTATGAATGTAACTAAATAAGAATCATAATTAAAAATGAATTTTTTAAAATATACCTTCTTATATGACTATTAATTTTTTAATTAAGATTCGATGGATTTAACTATATTTTTCTTGAGTTTTAGAAATTCCTTTACTATTGAGATAGAAAAAAATGAAAAAATTTACTAACTTGATTTCTTACCATTATATAAGCATGAATTCATCCATTGATTTGAATCATCATGATAATGATTAATTTTAATTCCTAAAGCACTAAAATAAACATTAAATTGACTATAATATCCACAAAAAGATAAAAAGTATTCCTCCTATCCAAAATTGAAATAGTTAGCATAATTTAAAATAATAATCATGATGAATAAACCGCTATATTAGGAAGTACTACATTAATATCCAAATACTCAAAAATAACACTAAAATTTCAACTTAAACCATTCAAAAAATATAGAACCATAAAAATATCCAAAAATCTTCCAATCCAAATTTAAAACTGAAAAATAATAAATATTAGATCACATATTCTTCTGAGATCAATTTAAAATTTATCTCCAAACAACATTAATCAATCATAAATTCATATAAGAAAAATGTATATGCTTCATCTATGACAACCTAGGTAATTTAAATAATAAATAATTTCATTCCATATTAATATTCATGAATTATATTTTATAGAGTCACATTAATTATAATAATATTAGTTATTTTTTTCAATCAAGAGGAAATAACTATAGTATAACCAAATTGGGTTTTCCTATATTATTTGGTTTGTTTAAAAATATTAATTTATATGTTTTAGAAATTGAATTTTACAAAATAAATATTTTATTTTTTAATGCATCCTGTTGAAATTAATTTTGGGTTATTTTTAGGAATTTTCTGAAAAACATTATTTTTGCGTGAATAATAGAAAATATCGATTTTTAAAGAAAGTCGCCTTTTATTTTCAAATATTTTAAAAGACCAATTTTGATTTGGATTGGTTTTATAATTTAATTAGTTTATTTTTGTGAAAATGTATTCAATTTATACCTTTTATATCTACATTATACATGATCTTGGTATAATATCAGTTTTATACTTAAAAAATCATTTTTTAAAAAACTGTTTTCAATTAATTTTGTGTTTTTATATTATATTAATTTATAAAATTTAGAGAGATTGAATATTAAAAAATGTATTACATGTTTGGAATCAAAATTTCCAAATTAATTATTGATTTTAATATCATTTTTTGTCATTATGAATAGTAACTTTAGTAAAAGAATGTGTCACCATGGTAAAAGGATAGTTCGAGTTAAACTAGGTTAAAATAAGTGATGAGGCCACCAAATTTCAACTTAATTATTATTTTATGAATATATTTCAACTGTTATCAAATTATTCTTGATTTTTATGGGTAAAATCTTCCTAAAAATGAGTTAAAAATATTTACATAATTTAAAAAAAATCCAAATGTGTCCTCTCCCTCACTTATAAAAGGACACCCCATCTCCTCTTCTTTACACACTTTAAAATCCTTTTATATTGACAAATAGTTACCCATATCTCTTTTTATAATTACTCCCCATTTCGTAGAGATTCTGCATTAATCAAAATACCAACCTTATAAGGCTGAAGGTGTAGACTAAGAGAGGTTGTCCGAAGAAGAGGTATAAGTCTCTACCGAGCTCCTTTGTTTTATTTATTACTCTACCTCATGCAAACCACTTATAAAAATTTTTATATAGTAACATAAGTATCTATAATATAATTAAATGTTATTATATCTATGTTATAACCCTTTTTAAACTTTCTTTACCATCTAATGGAAAATAAAAACATCGTTCATGTGCATGACAGACTACCACCTTGTGAACCAATGTAATAATTCTTCTTTAACCACATATTATGGATGATAATACTGATAGATAAAAATAAAAAAAATATGATATAAATATATTTCTGAAATATTAAATAAAATTTCCCAATTCTTTCTTCACCAACCAATTAAAAGTAAAAACATCACTCTTGCGTACATGTTGACTACTACCTCACGAGATGATGTTTTTATTTTTCTTCACCTCCTCACATGAATGGTATATATGAGTGCATTTAATGAAATAATATGTTATTTATGATATAATTATAATTCTATAAAGTTAATATATGATTTACCTACTTTTTCTCATGTTCGTTGAAAAATATAAACGTTACTCATGTGTTTGTACGGACTACCAATTCTACGATGTAACGTAATTATTTTTTCATAAACACCTTAAATGGTTGGTCATAAAATTATAATTTATGTATGTAAATTATTATTATATCATAATTAATATTATTTAAATTATATAATGACAATCCATTTTACCATAATCAACCTAACAATGCAATTTTGGACACAAAAACTGAACGTCCTCAAAACATCCGTTGAAAATATAATCGATTAATTAATCGAGTATAAAATGGTAATACATGAAATAAAAGGAATAATAAAAAATAAAAATATTACTCGAAAATTAAATAATTTTCGTAATTTTATTATTTAGGAAGATAAATAATGTACATGAAAAATCAGACTCAAGGTAAAGGATACTTTACCGTAAAACCTCATTTTAAATGTTTTATTTTCTAAATATTTTTCCTCCACATATATTTTATTAAAATTATTTTATTGATGTATTTAAATAGAAATAAATGAATTATAAAGGATATTTTGTTTGTCCTTTTAATTTTTTTCAATGGTTTTTTTAAAATGAATCTTTTTATGTGTTTTATATGAAAGGTTTTGACTTTCTTAAAAAAAAGACAAAAGGAATGTCCTATTTTAACATATATGAGGTTGAAAGATTACACCGTGACTATAGATGTTAGATATATTTATTTATTATATTACATTTTTTTATTTAAATAAAAAATTTATTCCCTCTTTCTGGGTATTTTGGTTTTTTGTAAAGGGTTTTTAGATGATGGTTATTTTGATATGTAAAAATTCTCTTCCAAATGTCATCAAATGTGTTTTCAAGGGATTTATGATGAAAATTTGAAATCTTAAAATTTTTTAATTCATTATATAGTACTTGAGAATTATAAATGATGAATAGTGATCCCGATGCAATTTATATGTTTGGTGATCTGGATACAGCTTATACAGTTGGTGAGCCTGATATTGTTATCCAATGCATTGAGTAATGTTATTTATGTTCAAAGGAAATAAGGGGAGAGTTATCTAGGGAGGTTTATCCTATAGATTTAACTAGTATCTAGTTATTTATGAAATTAGTGATAATATGATATGAATATGATGATCTAATATGACTATAAGGGTTTTCTATTTCTTACTGTGGGTCTCTAAAGGGTTTTCTTTGAACTATAATTGTTTTCCATATGGATACGATTTATTTTATTTACTCAAAGAATAATGTGAAAAAGGTAAACATTTCATGGGTTTTCATGTTTTTTATTAGACTAATGATTTTATTTACTTTATATCCTTTAATGAGTTTTTTGTTTTCATCCCATATTTTCAATTATTTTTCACAGTGTTTAAGGATGAGTTGGAAAAAAGAATAAATAAACTTTAAAGTCTTGGTGATTTTTTATGAAAAGAAAACATGTTTCATTTTAAAATATTTATATTGTGGAAAAAATGGATACCAAGTGGAAGTCAATACTTGTAATATATGAGTTTATTATGTATTTTTATGATATAATTCTCCAAATCTATAAATTTAAAAGATAATGGGAATGTAAGAAAGTGAAATCCATATTATAAATCATGTAATTCGGGGTTGATTATGATACAAGTCTTTATAGTTGGTATCAAAGTAGGATTTAAATAATTTTAGAGGTTAGATAATAAAATAAAAACCTTCAAAGATTCTAATTTATGGTTATATTGATATGATATAACATTTAAACATCACCATGTTACTCTATTAAATCTATGTCTCTTTAGAATGGTTTTCCACATAGGAAACAAGAATGCTAAAGTAGGAAAGTATCAAGTGGAATATATTCTTCCAAATTAGCAGCATGGAAAGGTTATAACTGGAACTAAATAGTTTGTTGCTATGATGGATCAATTGACACCGACTATAAATGGTGGTGGCATTCATGTTAGATAGAAATTAGATTTACCATAGAGGAACATTTCCATAATAGAGAATTTTATGAAACAAAACCCTATATATTTCAATGGAACCTCAAATATAGTGGCATCTAAAGGATGAATCAATGTTTTGGGACAAGATATTTTAAGTCATGGGATATTCATAATGTAAAATGGTAAATCTTTACTTTTATCATTTTGAAGGTAAAGAAAACTGATGGTGGTAAATGTTTATGAATACCAAGGAAAGATAAGAGCTCATGGTAATGTAATAGAATGTATTTAAGAATATTTTCCTAGAGAAATATTTACCTTAGGTTGTTGAAATTAATATGGAGAAAAAATTATTGTAATTGAATAAAAAATAGGAGGATTTAGTTGCCTTATATGAAGTAAATTTTACTTGATAGGTCGGATATGCACTAAATTGTATCTGGGATCTTGAAATTAAAATTAATAGATTTTACATAGGATTGAATACAAGATATCAAAGAGATTTGGACCCTTGTGAATTTAAAAGTTATGAGAAAATTTTTCATTGTACTGATAAATTATAAATGGGTTTTTCTAATGGTTATCCATCATATGACATCAAAGTGAAGAAATAATCATGGTGGAAAGAAATGGAAATATAGTCCACAAATAAATCAAAAGGTAATCGAACCAACTATTCCAAGTGTGGAAAGATAAATTTTAAAGAATATTTATCTGGATATGGGAAATGTTACTGATGTGGTATGTTTGATTATATGGATCATAAATGGTTGTAAAAGAGTCATGATCTAACCAAAAATGGTAAGATATATATTCATCCAACAATGAGATGTTTTAGTTATAAGGAATTGGGATATTATGATAGTATATGTCCAAAGTTAGTCAATCAAGGAAGAAATCAATAAGATCCGAGACAGAAGATTGAAAAAAACTCCTCTCGCACTACCATGGTGGGCGTTGGACCTTCGAACTGATTGTTTAAAAGTACATTACTTGTTTATTTAGATTATTCCAATGATTTTTTATTTATTTAGGGTATATATATTATTTTATTTTTGAGAAATTCACACATAAATTAGAAAATTCACCCAATCAAATGGAGTCCTAATTTTGATAAAAACATCTAGTGGTAGTATTATGGTGACATAAATCTATATGAATATTCTTATTAACGTATGTGTAAAGTATTTTCCTATAAATCTTGTTGTCAGACCTATTGTATAATTTGATGTTATTCCAGGTATGAATTTAATTTTAAATTTTCATGATTAGAAATATTTCATAGATTAAGAGGATATTTTTTAAAATGAGTTCCAATTGATGTATAAGAATGAATATATACCTTTGATAAATTTTTAAGAAGATCAGAAACCGATAAAAGGTGGAAGTGAAAGTTAAATATATCATGTTATTTAAAAGAAGGAAAATTTTTATATTACTGATGTAACATTTATAAATGAATACCTAGATGCATTTCCTAATGTTTTTCCTGGTATTATTATTGATTTAGAGGTTGAATTTACTATTGAATTAGTTCTTGATGCTAAGATGATTTATGAACCTCATTATGGAATGGATCAAGTAAAACTTTTGGAATTAAAAAAACGGTTATAGGAGTTTCTTGATAAAGGTTTCATTAATCCTATCACTTCACCTTGAGGTGCCCCTATTTTATTAATTAATAAATATTGTTCAATGAGGCTTTGTATTAATTATATAGCCTTTAATAAAATCACTATTAAGAACAAGTATCCTTTACCTCATATTGATTATTTTTTTGATAAGATCCACAGAGTGTAATATTTTTTGGATATTTATCTCTGGTTAGGGTTCCATCATTTGAAACTGAATGAGGAAGATATTCTAATGATAATGATTCAAACTAGATATGATCTTTATTAGTTTTTGGTTATGAACCTTGACTTATCTAATTCCCCAACTATATTCATGGATGTTATGAAATGATATTTCCATATCTATATGAAAATTCTTGTTGTTATGTTTATTGATTATATTTTGGTATATTATAAAATTCATAAGGATCATGAAAGATGATTAAGTATTGGTTTAAAAACATATAAAGAAAATAAGTTTATAGAAAATTTATTAAATGTGAATTTTTGTTGCAGTAGATTTCATTCCTTGGGAATATTATTTCTAAATATGTCATAACTATTGAACTTACTAAAACTAAAGTGGTTGGAGAATGTATAAGATCTAAGAATGTTTTATAGATTCACAGTTTTCTTAGATTATCGGGAAACTACCGATTATTTGTTGAAAACTTATCTCATTTATCTACCCCACTAACTATGTTAACATGAAAAGGAGTAAAATTCATCTCGATAAAATAATGTGATAAATTTTTCTAGAAACCTAAAATAATATTGGTTAATGCTCCAACTTTGGAGATGCCATCCAAAAATAGTGTGTTTGTTATCTATAATGATGCTTATTTTAAGGGACCTGGTTGTGTTCTGATATAGAATGCTTAGGTAAATTCTTATACTTTACATCAATTGAAACCTCAAGAGATAAATTATCCTAAACATGATCATGAACTAGTTTCTATGGTTTTTTATTTAAAAATATGGCGACATCATTTATGTGGAGTAAAATGTGAAATATATACTGATCATAAAAGATTTAATTATATATTATCTCAAAAATATTTTAACACGAGATAGATATGTTTAATTAAACTCATAAAGATTATGATTACACGATTCAATACCATCCATGAGAATAAAATAGAGTAGTTGATTATTTGAGTTTGAAAGATAACACATCATTAGCTATGTTTCATTTAGAACACGATCCTTTGGTTTTTGATTTGATGAATATTGACCTTGAAATTAAGTATGTAGGAACTCCCCAGGTTTTGTTTCGGGTGACAATGAATTCATTATTGACATAAAAAATTATAAATATCAAAATTAAGACAGTGATTTTTAGAAAAAGTTAGAATTGGTTAATAAGGGTAAGTTTCCTAATTTTAACATTGATAAGAAAGGTGTTTTGAGATTTGGAAAAGATTATGTGTACCAACTATCTCCTAGTTGAAAAAGTAATTCTCAAGTGAATATCGTAGATCTACATTTTTTATTCATTCTAATTATATTAAGATGTATAGAGACCTTTACAAATATTTTAGGTGGGATAGAATGAAAATAGATATTGTCCACTTTATAATGAATTGTTTGAATTTTAAAATGGTTAAAGTAGAAAAATAATTAGAAAATGGGATGCTTTAACATTTTCTAGTTCTAGAGTGGAAATTAGAGAATATATCAATGGATTTTTTTATTTTATTACCAAATACATCTCCAGGTAATAATGAAATTTGTGTTATTATTTTTTGATTGACTAAATCTCTGCATTACCTTCCTATTCGAGATCCCATGTATTTAGATAAACATTATCTACTTTTTGTTAAAGTTATAATCATATTGTATTGAGTCCCTATTTCCGTTTTATCTAAATTTGAACCTAGATTTAACTATTTTTTTTGGGAAATACTTTAGAATTCGATTGGTATTAATTTAAATTTTAGTACATCTTTCCATCCTCAATCTGATGGGTAGTTTGAGTGAATGATTCATACATTGGAAGATATGATTAGAGCATGTTAATTAAACTATCAGGTATTTTGTGATCAATGTGTGTATTTATTTAAATTTTCTTGTAATAACAGTTTTCATTCTAGTATAAAATGTCAACTTTTGAGGCATTATATGGAAAGAGATGTAGATCTCCGTCTTGTTGTGAAGAAGTTGGTGAAAGGATGATGTTGGGACCAGATTTAATCAAATAAGTGGTTGAGAAGATGAAGATAATTCAGAATCACTTGAGATCCCCTCAGAGAAAGAAGAAAAGTGATGTAGATAACTAGAGGAAAGATCTTTCATTTGAGGTAGGCGATAATGTTTTTCTTAAAGTATATCCTTGGAAAAGTGTCATGCATTTTGGGAAAAAGGGAAAGGTAAGGTCATAGTTTATTATAACATAAGAAATATTAGAGAATTTTGGATCAATTTATTACTAATAGGCCTTGCCTTTGAGTCTATCATAGGTACATGATGTGTTTCATGTTTCATTATTGTCAAAATAAGTACCAGATACATCTTATATCTTGAGCCCTGAAATAGTAAAGTCGGAAGAGAATTATTCCTATTAGGAATAAAAAATTCAATTTATTGACCAAAAGGAGCAAGTATTGTGGAATAAATTGATTCATTAGATTAGGTTTTTTGGGAAAAAATATTATTTAAGAAGTTACATGAGAATCAGAAAATGATATGTAAAGAAAATATCCCCAATTATTTAGTAATGAGTAAAATTTTGAGGACACAATTTCCAAAAGGGGGATAATGTGGAAACATGAGTAATATTAAAAATAAATAATTTCAGTGACTCATTTTAAACTTCCTAAGATTTTTTGAAATACATTTTCAAATGAATTTAATCTTTTTCATATTTTGAATTATACACAACACCGAGTTTAAATGAAACATGACATACTATTAAAATATAATTATTTAATATTATATTTATCACCTAGAAATTAGAAAGATGAGTATGAATAAGATTAAATAAATTAGGAAAATATATGTTTTAAACATGAATATAAAATTAATTCTTTGGGGATTAATTAATTAAAAATAAAATTAAAAAGAATTTGGAAATAAAGGAAATCTTTTTCTGAAAAAATATTTTATGAAAAAATGAATTTTACCTCAATAAATAAAACAATTTGTTTGAGTTATTATAACTAAATTTATATATTATATATTGAATCAAATTTTTAACATTAATTTTATGTGTTTTCTAAAAGTGATAAGAATAAATCCAATTTTATGCTTAAAACAATATTTTTCTAAAAAGTAGTTTTTTTCCTTTTGTGCACTTATCTTAATAATAGTTGTTAACACTTGTAGAAAACATATTTTAAAAAATAAACATAATTTTTGAAATAAAAATTGAAAAATTAACTTTGAGTGAATTTTTTAGAATTTTTTCAGATAATAAATTCTTCAATGAATAGTGAAAAATACCAGTTTTTATTATGAATTTTCATTTCTTTTCAATAATTTTAAAAATTTAAAAAAAAATATGGTTTTGAATTTAAAATTAGTTCAATTTTATAACTATTAATCCAATTTAGGTCATTAGAATAAATTTCATATTAAATTTTGATATAAAATCTTCTCAATCTTTTGAACATTTTCTCTTTTAAAAACCACTTTCTCATCACAAATGCATGATTAATTTTAAATGAAAATTTACCAATAATTTTAATGGAATTTGGAAAAATGGATTACATATTTTTAGTAATAATAATTTATCTTATCTAATATGTTAAACTTATTTTTTTTTGACCATAATTAATAGTAAAAACTGTAAAAAAACCCACGATTAAGGTAAAAATGGGTTTACGGGGGGGGGGGGGGGGTTACACTAAAATTATAATGGTTAAATGTAACCCAAAAATTTTCATAGACCAATTTTATGAAAATATTTAAATATTATATGTTATATTTTTTACAATGGACCATTTTGGAGCCTTATGGCATGTGAAAAACATGGGCACGTCTTTTTCTTTTATAAAATTACAAGCGTGCCACTCACCTCATTTATAAAAGGCCACCCCTCTCATATCCTTTTCACACAATAAAAACCCATTGAATTAAAAACATAATGAAACAAAACAATTACTTACTTCCCTACTACTATCCTATAAGACTTGTTTTTTTCAAGAATTCAACATATAATGACTTTTGGTGAAAACCAAAAGAAGATGTCCAAAGAAGAGGTAACACCCCAAATCAAGAATTTTATTTTATTTTTTCATTGAACTATTTCAATTATTATTATAACATGATGATATTATAACCTCATTATATTCCATATAATGAGATATTATGTTAATTTCATAACCTAAATCCTTCTCCTCTACCGTAAAATAGGTCCTAAAATCATCATTCATGTCTACGACGGACTACAGCCTCGCGAACCGATGTTATTCATTTTCCATCACCACCTCTAAAAGATAGAAATAATGCTTTATTTATTGTTTATATATTATATTTATAATATTATTATAATTTTAACCATGATATCACATATTACTTCTTACTTTCCATTCTGTGGTCATATGACAACGTGGTATGTGTATAAGGCGGACAACCACCCTGTGAAGAGATGTAATTCATTAAATATTTAAATGGAATATAATAAAAATGATTTTAATGAATATATGTTTGATATATTACATAAAAATTATTATTTACTGGTAAAATATTATTTAAATTTATTTCTTTCAAACTTTCAAGAAAATGGAAATAGCATTCATGCGTACGTACGGTTTACTGTCTCTATGAATGACGTATTTCATTTTGTATCTATAACATTTATAGATTTATATAAATACATATATAATTAATATATATCATATTTATATCATGTTTAAAATTCTGTAGATGATGTAACCAAGATCAGATTAATAGGACCAAAAAAACAACAAATCAAAACATTCATGAAAAACAAAGCAGTTATTTCATGAAAATGACTTTAGCATGAAATTGTTAATAAACTGGTAAAAGGTCATTAGTAAATAATATATAGTATGATATATATAATTTTGGTTCTAAAATATATTAATAATAATATTATATTTATTATATTGGAGGTTTGAATATGTACGAAGGAAGTCGAGACATAAGGTAAGAGATTTATAGTCCCTCTTTTATTTGCAGGAGACATAAATTCACAACATATTTATTTTGTGTGGTGTATATACTAAAAATTACACATATTATATCATGAATATCATTATTTTAATGAAATTAAAATTTTAATTTTATGTTATTCTTTGTTTTTTCTTATGATCCAAAATATTACTAAAGCGGTAAGTGATTTTCCTCTCATTTTTTACTTCTGTGAGGAAAATGCTATATTCAACACCAATTTATTTTATGTGGTTTATTTACTACCTAGGAATTTATTTTATTATGATTACTCAAAAAATTATTGGGATTTACATATCCATTTCTGTATTTTTCTTTCATGGGGTTTATGGTACAAAAATTACCAATGTGATAAGGGATTTTTGTCTCAATTTTCCTTCCTTGAGACATATACTATGTTATACACCTATCCTCTTTTATAAGGTGTATATACAACCTATTTGACATGTAATATCACAAATTTATTTATTCTCATGATATTTTATGTTTCATTTAACATTATTCCTTCATGGGGTTTATGATTCCAAGATACCAATGTGGTAAGGGTTTTATGTTACAATGTCATTGTTTATCAGGATTTCTCTTGATTATGTTTGAAATGATAAAATTTAATGATTCATCACTCAAGAAATTCTTTAATTGTCTTATACTCTGGTTATGTCTTACTAATAAATTTTTTACATTCACTTTCCTCTCTTTATGTACTTAAGAGTTCAATATAACCTTTTTAATAAAAAAATCATTATTTCTCTCTTCAGTCGAAAACGTTTTACTTCAAAAATTTTTTTTAAATATGTTTTTAAAAATGTTTTTAAAATTCTCCAAATGGGTTTTAAAGATATATTTACCCATGTTTTACCTTTTAATTTTTTTTAAAGGAATCTTCATATAATTGTCCAAAATATTCCTATTTTTCTTTTATCAAAAATCTAAAAGGAATATTTGTTTAAACATGTATGGTATGAACAGAAATACCCGCCATCATGACCATTATTTATATTGAAGACTAATTTATATTTTTAAAGTTTATTTTTTAAAAAAATATTTTAAAAATGTATTAATTTTTAAAAAGTTTTTTTTAACTAGAAAATTATATTTTTCTCAAAAATTGTTTTAAATAATTTTTAAAGATTTATTTATACAATTAAAAGTTTATTTTAAAAAAAGGGTTTCCAATTTTTTTTGTGATTTTTTTTAAAGTTTTTTATAAATAAAAGTTATTTTCCTCAAAAAATGTTTTAAATGATCTTTAAAAATTATTATCCATCTAAGATGACATCCGTTGATGTTATATATAACTTATTGGGGATATCATCTAAGGACACTGTTCTTATGATTTCTGTTAATGGTTTATGTTTATGATGTCATGATGTTTATGAAACCCATTTCTATTCAATCAGTTATACAATGGGGATGTTCTTATGATGATTTCTTCTTTTCATGGGTTATGCTATGATGAAATGATGAAATGATTATGAAACCTGTCACTTTTCCATTGGTTGTGATATGATGAAATGCTTATGAGAGCCATTTAATTTCATGGGTTATAATATGGTGAATGTTTTATGATCTTATGGCACACATATATATTATTCTTAATATGTGACTTATGGGAACTCTATCTCCTTCCCATTAATTGGGTAATGATTTATATCTCATGATATAAATAAGAGTTGAATGGGAAGTGAACCTGATTTATTAAGGGGATTTTTCCACTATGATGGTCTTAGAAGTGAACCTTTACTATTATGTTGGTTTATGGAGTGAACCCATTTCACTATGATAACTTTGGTGGTGAGCGTTGAGTACTATGGAAAGGATTTTCTATACTTATTTCTATGACATAATTCTATGTCTTATGCCAATGTTATTCTCTCATGGATCATGTTATTTGATTTACTTATGATCCATGTCTTATGAACTTCCAATATTTATTTCATGACTCAATATCATGATATTTGATATAGAGGGTATGGTTTCCAAATTTTATTCTCATGTTCTCATATCCTTATGCTTCTGATAGCTCTATATTTATTTTTTTACCATTAGTGAGCATCTTATCTCACCCTTTCTTATGTTTTCTATACCTATGTTGTGAAGAAATTTTTTAATTATGTCATGTATATAAATATAACTTAATCTAAATATCTCTGTGGTGTACATTGAAGATCTTTAATGAAATAAGAAGATAGAATATTTAGTCTCCAAAGACACTAAACCAATATAATCCTCACGCATTTATTTTTAGTAATGTAATGGACATTAAACTAAAATTATTTGATATTTATGTATGATAATCCTATGTTTTTATATTATTAATATTCATTAATTAGATTTTATAGAGTCACTTTCATTATAAGAATATTAGTTTTTTTTCAATCAAAAGGAAATTACTATATTCTAACTATCATGTATTATATTGTTTTTAAAAGGATTAATTTCTAAATTTTATGAATTGAATTTTATATACAGTATATTATTTTTTAATTCATCATGTTGAAATTAGATTAGTGTGAATTTTTGTAAATTTCCTAAAAAATTTGATTTTTGGTTGAATAACAGAAAATACTAATTTTTAAAGAAAACTATATTTTATTTTCTAGTATTTGAAATGAATAATTTTTGTTTCTATTTGATTTTAAATTTTATTAGTTTATTTTTTTTAAATTAATTCAATTTATACCTTTTGGATCAACATTAAATTTGATATTGGTATAGAATCACTTTATACTTAAAAGGCATTTTCCAGAAAAATGTTTTTCATTACATTTTATGTTTTTATATTAAATTAATTTCTTAATTTTCGTGAGATTGAATCTTTGAAAATGGATTCCATATTTGTAATCATAATTTCCAAATTTAGTAATGAGGTAAATTTCATTTTTGGCCATTATGAATATTAACTTTGGTAAAAAATGTGTCACTATGGAAAAAGGCGGGTTAACAAAGGTTAAAAATATGTGATAAGGAAAAAAATTCATCCTAATTCTTATTGGATAAATTAATTTCAAAAACTATAACATTATTCTTAGAATTTAGTTTTTTATGATATACTTTTCCATTAAAATGACTTAATAATATTTAAATCTTTTGAAACATTCCAAGTGTGTCATCTCCCTCACTTATAAAAGGAGACCCACTATCATATCCTTTCCACACTTAAAGAGCCTAATATATCATCCAATTACTACCCATATCTCTTTATATACTTCCTCCCCACATCCTATAGGTTTTTTCTTAATCAAAATACACAGCTTTGAATGTTGAAGGTGCAAACCAAGAGAGGTTATCTGAAGAAGCGGTGTAAGTCTCAACGGAGATCCTTTGTTTTATTTCTTTCTCTACCGCCTTCAAACATTTAACAACTATTTAGATAGAGTAAAATAATTATATACCATATAATTAAATGTTATTATAGCTATTATATAACCCTTTTTCATCTTTTTTAACCGTCTAATAAAAAATGCAAACATTGTTCATGTGTACGATGGACTACCACCTCATGAACCGATATAATTTTTTTTCCATCAAAGCCTCTTATGGATGGTCATAATGATGGATAAAAAAGATTAATATTATATATATTGTATAAATATAATTTTTAAATAGTAAATAAAATATTATACTTCTTTCTTCACCATCTAACAAAAAGTTAAAACATTTCTCATGCATACGTGCAGACTACTTCCTCGCGAGACGATGTATTTTGTTTTTCATTTCCAACTCAAATAGATGGTATATATGAGTGGGTTCAATGAAATAATATTATATTTATAATATATTAATTATTATATAAAGATAAAATAACACTTATCTTCTTTCCCTAACATTCGTTGAAAAATGGAAATGTTACTCAGGTGTACATACAGACCACCATCTCCAAGATGTAGCATAATTCATTTTTTATAACCACCTTATATAGTCAGTTATAAAATTTTTATTTATGTATAAAAATTATAATTATATCAAAATTAATATCCTATAAATGATATAATCATGATCAATTTTACCATATTTAAGCTATCAAATCCATTTTGGACACATAAGCCGAACGTCCTCAAAACAACTAATGTATACTTAATAGATTAAGTAATTAAGTGTGGAATGATAACAAGTGAACTAAAAGGAATGATAAATATGAAATTTTATCCTAATAAAGTAAACTATTAAAATAAAATTATTATTTAGGGATGTAATGAACATACATGATAAGTCATAATCAAGGTAAGTGATACTTTACCTTAAAATGTCATATTAAATGTTTTACTTTTAAAATATTCTTTCTATATGTCCATAATCATAAAAAATATTTTATAAAAGTATCTAAATGTATATAAATAAATTATAAAGGAAATTGTTTTTCTATTTTTAATTTCTTTCAGTGATTTTTTAAAATTATTATTTTCACATATTTTATATGAAACATTTTGACTTTCTGTTTTAAGAAAAAGGAATGTTATATTTTAACATATATGGCATCAACAGATTTACCCACCACAACAATAATTATTTAGATTTATTTTTATGATTACATGTTTTTTTCAAATAAAACCCTTTCTTCCCTTGTTTTGGGTAGTTAGGTTTTTTTAAAAGGTTCTTTATAGGAAGAATATTTCAATATCTGAAAATGATTTTACATATGTTTTCAAATGTGTTTTTAGGGATTTATGATGAAAAGGTGAAATCTTAAAAAAAATTTTGTATGAAACTGAATTTTCACTCTGGTATGGATTATTTATATTTTGGTTTGATTCTCTTTTATGAACCTAATATGGATTCTTAGTGAGTTCATGAAGGTCTTAGGGGTGTCTGAGGCTTATTTGGATCCAAAAAATTAGTTTTTTGAGAGAAAATGGTATATTACACGGTTAGAGGAAATCATGCGAGGCAGCCCACATGATTAGAATTAACCATGTGTGGCTGGATAATGGAGTGATATGGGGCACACGGTTTTCCATAACCATACAATTTGGGCCACATGGTCATGCAAGAAGCTGCAAACAAATTGAAAGGGTGATTCACACAATTGGAAAACAGTTTCCCTAATCATGCAGGTTCCCCATTTCTATAACAGATCATGAATGGTTGGTAAATAGTTTGACAAACCGTGCGACCAAACTATACAGAGGCTATTTTTGGGTGATTTTACCTTTTTTCATTTAAATTATGATTTAAAAGTCACCCTCTTTTCTTTTGTCTCTCTAGTGGGTATCCCATCATATTTATCCTCTTTAGATCCCATTTTTTAAACATAATATAGGATTTGATCCGGAGCATCGAAGCATCGCCTACCTCATTGGATACGGACTAGTACGTTATTAATTTCCTTTTAATATTTCATTATTATTATTATTCATATCAATGATGCTATTTAGATACAGGACCATATACCCTATTTTCAGGGTGTTGATCTATTCTTCAGATCACCTCAAATCCATGCTAAATTAGACGATAATAATGGACCTGGAGAGTCATATGAGTATGAGGAATGTGGTATATAAATCATTCCTCAAGATTTTTTGTTTTATAAAATGTCGTGTGCATGCACCGATTTCATTGGGCATCATTTATTTAATTAATATCCTTACTTGTATTCAATAGAACTGTGTTCTAAGGCCCACTCCATATATGTAAATCATTTTTGGTGGTTTCATACACAACAATGACCACCCCATGTTGGGTGATTTTCCATAATGGAATTTTAGTTCTTAACAGGTGTGTCTGGACCACCGTTCTAGTGTGCCTTAGATTGAACCAGCTAATTGAATCCTCCCACATTAAATATATATTAAAATTTGAATTTATGAATGGCTTGGACCATTTTTATTTTCACTTGACCTACCTAAGGTAAGTGATTCAAATTGATTATCCAACCTTAAATGTAATTGAAATGTATATTAAGTATATTACTTGGCCTTATTAATTGTAAATGAAATGTTTGTTTCATGTATGTATCACCCCTTTCCACTTATTATGTAATTTAGTGGAATGAACCTAATAAAATCATTTTTAATTATATGAAATTAAATGGCTGCATGACCCCTTAGCCATTTCACACTAATAAAATGAAAGTATTGAACCAAATGAACTCTTTAAATGGTTTTACCATTACATGGATTTATTAAATAAAAGAATCAATTATAAGGTGACTACTATTATGGACCTTTACATCATTTTAGGATTGGTCATACATGAGTTAGATTTTGGATTCCTGAGGGAATGCTTTGAGTGATCGTTGATGCCATTATGATTCATAGAATCCTATTTCCAAGGGTGAGACCCACCTTGGAACTTGATATTTTTCTATCAGTGGATTCCCGGTATAACACCATAGAATCCATACATTACTATTATAGTATTCATGGGATACAATCCTTGGATCCAGCAAGGCTTCTATTTATATGATATACCTTGGTTACATACTTGGGTCTTACCAATGCTTATCCAATTTTACCATGGATGTATTCCTTGGAATCAGTTATATTCACTATTATGGAATTCCTTGGATGATGCTCCTTAGATTAAACTCTTTCCCCTACATCCAGGAAATAGTTACAACTAAAGATTGTTCTGAGACATGTGCCTGGAATTTGTAGGCTAATGTCGCCATGAAATCCTCATGTCATGCACCAGCAGGGTGGTGATGACCATGCTCCAAACATGGTGGTCCCTAAGCCGCATGTCTTAATTCCAGGCATTCCACTTAAGGAATCTCCTATCGTACCTAATATGGGCACTTATTCTTAGTTTTTTTGATAGTTTACTATGTCTTATGTAGTCCATGAAAGGTGATCAACAATATGCACCTATGATGGCTAATCAGACACGTGAGTTCTAGAAGCATCATCCTCATACCTTCATAAGGGATGGTGGTCCACAGGCTGCTGAGTCTTGAATAGAGGCCAACCTTTATATCTTTGATAATCTAGAGATGCCTCTAGAGCAGAGGGTGAATCTTGATTTGTATATGCTGCATGATTCGGTCAAGCTCTGGTGGGATGTGATTACCTAAGCCAGTCGCCATCAGGGCATCGTATGGGCTGATTTCTAGACTTCTTTCTATGATCAATTCTTTCCTCCGATGATGAGAGATGAAAGAGAAATAGAGTTCATGAATCTCTAATATGGTTCTTTTTCAGTCATGGAATATTTAGCTAGTTTCAATGAGTTATAGTGCTTTGCACCACTTCTAACTGGTGATGTGATTTTGTGTGCAAGATGCTTCAAGGATGGGATCATGTATGCCATTCATGATTTGGAGAATGTATTTCACATACTAAACTTTTATAAAATAGTCAACTGGTCTCTTATCATTGAGAAAAAACCCAATGGATGGTGATAGTACCGGTCATAGAGGACCAATACTGATGTAGGACAATATTTCTTCCGGCAGTAGGAAATGTTCCATTGAGGTTTCTCATTAGGGAAGTGGAAGCTAGATTACCCATACTGGTAGCTCAATGGTGTGTCATTAGTGTGGACGATAGGGGAATATAAATCCTCAGTGTGATAGATACCCTCTGGAGTATCGGGATTATGACCATATGAGGAACCTTCAGAGATTCTGTCGGACCTTTCCATCATCTTCTAGTGGAAGAGGATTCGCACCAGCACCACCTTCGAGGGTAGGTTCTTTTACACCATGTCAGGTGAGGAGTTGGAGTATCACTGGTAGGACTGGACAAGGAGGATGTCATGACCATGGTATCTAGACTTCGGATTTCCAGCAGTGCTAGAAGAACAGCCTTGATCATGGTAGTCTAGCTGTTGCACAAGATCGTGGATTAGGGAATTGTTATGAATTACAGTCGATACCCAAGGATCAATCTATAAAACAATCTATATTACAGGGTACTATTCTAGTAGACTCAACTATAATGTTTTCTTTTTTTGATATAGGTTTTTCACACTCCTTTATATCCATGTCTATCATGGAAAGTCTCGGACTAGAAATATAATATTACAATGGTCAAATGACCCTAGATACAATATTGGGAGTACAGTCAGAGGTAATCCACTATTTTAGGGACTTTCCCCATTAGGTAGGAAGTTACCCTTTCTCATGGGACGTCTTTGTTCTCAAGATGATAGGCTTTGATGACATTCTCAGGGTGGATTGGTTGGTTTTGTATCATGCCTTTGTAGACTTATATCATCATAGGGTATTGTTTACATCACCAAAAGGAGGTAGTAATCTACACAAGGGTGATTGGGATATCCAAGCTAGTAGAGCTGGACTAGGGCATCATGGGCTTTGTGGAGTGACCGCCTAGATTTCCATTTTCTTCATAGAGGATTAGGGTTTACATTAGGGTGAATTCCCTCGAGTAGTAGATCATTTAATGGATTTTTTTTGCGACAAATTTTCTAGATTACCTTCTGATATAGATTTATATTTTACGATTGAGATCATCCCAATATCATCTATAGTGTATATTCCTTCGCACGTTATGGAACCTATAGAGCTTGAGGATCTAAAGGAGTAGTTAGAGGATCTATAGGCCAAATGTTTTATACGGCCTAGTATTTCCTCTTGGGGTTTTCTCGTGATTTTTACTAAAAAGGAAGATGAGAACCTTCATCAATGCATGTATTACTGATATTTGAACCATATAAAAATCATGAACTGTTATCCACTTCCATATATAGATTATCTCTTTTACCATTTCTAAGGAACTAGGGTATTTTATAAGATTGACCTTAGATCAGGCTACTATCAAGTGCAAGTCAGGATATCAGACATACTTCATAAAAATTTCTATAGCATGTATGATCTATATGAGTACCTCATTATGACGTTCGATCTTATGAATGCCCTATCCTTTTCCATGGCTTTGATGAATAGAGTGTTCCATACCTATCTGGATTCCATTTTCATAGTATTTCTGGATGAAATCATGGTGTATTCTTACACTCATAGCGACCAAGATGAGCACCTTGATATTGTTCTGAGTACACTGAGAGAGAATCAACTTTATAAAAATATTTATAAGTGCCACTTCTAGATAAAAATAATTCACTTCTTGGTTCTTATTATCTCGGAATTAGGAGTATCTATAAATCTAGAGAAGGTGAGTGGTGTGATATCCTGGGAGCATCCAAAGAATGTGTTTGATATATGAAGTTTCTTGGGGCTGGCAGGTTATTACATGCATTTTATACAAGATTTATCACATCTTTCTTCACTTATTACCGGTATTACAAATAAGGGTGTCAAGTTCCTATGGTTAGAAGAGTGTGAGAAATCCTTTGAGGAGCTGAAAGAGAGGTTTGTATCGCCACCTATTCTGATTCATCCAATCGATGGTAGTGGTTATATAGTGTTATGTGATGCATCAGGAATTGGCTTGGGAGTAGTATTAATGCATGAGGAAAGAGTCATTTTATACAGATCTTGGTAGTTGAGGCATCATGAGAGAGATTATCTAGCACAAGACATTGAGTTAACAACAGTTGTCATTGCCTTACATTTCTAGAGGCATTATCTGTTGGGTGAGCAGTCTGTGGTGTAAAAACACTATAAGAGCCTAAAATATATCTTTACATGGAATTAATTGAACCGCAGACATTAGATATGGCTCAAATATCTTTAGTCCTTTTATTTTCTACTTTCTTATAATCTTGAAAAAGGCAATGTGATAGCAGATGCACTGAGTCAGAAAACTCATTCTTAGGTCGTATGATAATCCAGTGATGAATTGAAATTAATGGACCTATTTTTTGAGCTATATCTTGAGTATTATGACAATCACAAGTAGTATTGTCTCCCAAACTTGATAATTAGCTATTCACTCCTTGATAAGGTGAAGATCATGAAAATTTTCAGATCCTGAGGGTTTGGTTCTTCGTGAGAGTATTTCAGGAGATAACCCACCTCCAAATTAGTCTTTGGAGAGAGACAACATCCTACGTATACATGGATGTGTCTGGGTTCCTACAGATATGAGAGAGGAACTAATTTATGAGTCCCACATTTCTTAATGGGCAGTTCATCCATGAATCTCCAAGATGTATTGGGATATGTGATTCCAGTATTGGTGGTCTGAGATGAAATGTCAGATGGAGGGCTTCATCACTAGGTCTTCCACCTGTCAGTAGGTGAAGGGGGGCACCATAGACCTATAGGATTGTTACAGCCATTTCCAATTTTACAATTTAAATGGGAAGATATTTCTATATATTTTTTGCTCGGCTTATTGAAGTCACCTAGTGGTAGTGATGCTTTATGTGTAGTGATTGACCAACTAAAAAAAGTAGCACAATTCCTTTCTATCCAGGAGACATTCTCAGTTGATGAGCTGGGAATACTATATTTCTATGAGATCATATAATTAAATGAGGTCCCTCGTAATATCATTTTACATAGGGAATATCTATTTACTTCATATTTTTTTCAAGGGTTACAGAAAGCTATGGGTACATAGGTGCTTCTGAGAACATCTTTACACCCTCATACTGATGGACAGTTGGAATAGAAGATAAAATTTCTAGAGGAAATTATTTGGGCATGCTTCCTTGATCTTTATAGTTCTTAGGATAATTATATCCCTCTCATCGTGTTTTATTACAATAATAACTTTCAAGAGACAATTCAGATGTCTTCTTTTTAGGCCTTTTACAGTAGGCCATGCTATTCACCCCTATGCTAGCTAGAGGCAAGAGAGGCTTCTCTAATAGGTCCTCATATCATACAGAAGACTTTGGAGTGGGTTCAACTGATCAAGATCTATATGTATACTGCTCAGTCTAGAAAGGAATATTGTGTCGATCACTATAGATGACCTCTAGAGTTTGAGGTCAAGGGTCATGTTTTCCTACAGGTATCACCCAGGCTAGGGATTAAACAGATATATGGTCAAGCAAAGCTACCACCATAGATTTTTAGGCTATTTGATATTCTAGAGAGAGTTGGTCCAGTATCCTATCTATCGTTATTACCTTATAGGTTTTGTGCCGTGAACAACGTCTTCCATGTTTCACAGCTTCACAGGTATCATGCCGACCCATCTCATAATTTTTAACCCAAGGAAGTTGAGTCAAATGCAAATGCTTCCATTGAAGAGTATCATATAAGAATTGTTGAATGTATCATAAAGTCTCTATGAGTCCAGTCTATCCCTTTAGTACGAGTGAAATGGAAGGAATGTTGTGCACATGATTAGACTTGGGATCAGGAGGCTGATGTACATGCCCAGTGGTCAGAGTTATTCTCAGACAGCGTTTCACTACCCTTGGAAGGTGAACTCAGGGATGAATTCCATTAAGGGGGGAAGAATATGAGAACCCAATTTTTCACTTAGGTATGGATCCTTTAAATATTGGTCTGATTCTCTTTTATGGACCTAATATGGATTCCGAGTGGGTTTGCAAAGGTCTCAGCGGTGTTTGGGGCTTGTTCGGAGCCTAACACCCAGATTTTTGGGAAAAAATGTCTTGCCTCATGGTTAGAGGAAACAATGAAAGGCATGCCAGATGGTTAGTTTTATCCATGAGAGGCGAGACAGTGGGGTGATATGGGACATACAGTTTTCCCTAACCATGAGATTTGGGCTACATGGCTATTCAAGAAGCTACCGACAAATTGTAGAGGTGATTCACATAGTTGGTGCACGGTTTACATAACCATGTGGTCTAACCATGCAGGTGCCTCCTTCCTATATAAAATCCTACACATTTGGCATATGGTTAGGAAAACGGTGCGACCAAACCATGAATAGGCTATTTTTGGGTGATTTTACATTTTGGACCTTAAATTATGTTTTAAAACTCACCTCTATTTTCTTATTTATATCTAGTGGAAAACCCCTCCTGTTTTTCTTCTTTTGAGATACATTTTATGCCTAATCTAATATTTGATACTCAGTGTCCATCTGGTGTCTGGTTGAAGTGTGATCTATCTCATTGGATCTACATCGGTACATTCTTAATTCCTTTTTAATCTTTTTCATTATTCTTCTTATAGAGGATGGTATTTAGATGCAGGCTCATATTCCCTATTTTATGGGTGTTGATCCATTATTTATATCTCTTCCAATCTAGGCCAAATTAGATTATGATACTAGATTAGGGTAGTTGTACGAGTATGAGGTAGGTGATCTATAAATCATTCCTCAAGATTCATTGTTTTATAAATTTATTCGTGTGCATGATGATTTCATTAGGCATTGTCTGTTTAATTAACATACCTTGCTTGTAGTAATTAGAAATGTGTTCTAAGACCCATTCCATATATGTTAATAATTTTTGGTGGTTGCGTCCACAACGCCAACCACCCCAGTTAGGGTGTTTTCCATATTGGTCTTTTAGTGCTTGACGTGTGTGTCTACACCACCGTTAGGATGTGCCTTGGCTTGACACCTCTAATAGAAAGCCTCTCTCATAAAATGACTATTGAAATGGGAATTGATGAAAGGATTGGACTATTTTTATTTCCACATGACCCACCTATGTTAAGTGCTACAAATTGATTAACCATCCTTAAATGTAATTGGAAATTATACTAAGTATATGACTTGGCCTTATTAAATGTAAATGAAAAGTTGGTTGTATGCCCATATAAACCATTTACAATTATTATGGAAGGTAGTAGAATGGACATAATGTAATGATTATGTATTATATGAAATGAAATGGTTGCATTCCCTCTTAGCCTTGTCATACTAATGAAAGACAAGGATTGAACCAAAAAAACTCTTTAAATGTCATGACCATTACATTGATTAATTAAATAAAAGAATAAATTGTAAGGTACCTACTTGAATATGAACCTCAACATAATTATAGTTCTTTTCATACTTGAGTGAGATTTTGGATTCTTGAGGGAATTCCTTGAGTGCTCGTGGATGCCATTCTAATTCAGAGACGTCAGTTTCCAAGGGTGATACCCACCTTTTAATTTTATCTTTTTCTATTAGTGGATGCTCATTATGAAATCATAGTATCCCTCCTTTACTATTATAGGATGCCTCATATACACTCATTGGATCCAACATGGATTCTATACACAAGAGATTCCTTAGTTAAATCCTTGGGTCTAGCCATCACTTATCCCTTTTTACATTATATTGATTCCTTGGACTCAGTTAGATTGACTATTGTGGAATTATTTGGATGATGCTCCTTGGATTACACTCTTACCCCAATATCCAGGATGTAGTTAAAATTGAGTTGGTGACCCTTGAGGTCTAGGTTCCCTTGATTATCACCTTGGAGCCTTTTCATTATAAATAACATCAAGATGCCCTGTTATACCTTGGATCCATCACTAGTATCATGTAAGTGATGGATATGCCTCACATGACTTATATATATAAACTGCAACTTAATTAATTAATGAACTGGTTACATGTTTAGACACCAACTGAGGGCGGAAGCAGGTACTTGGGTATTTACATTACAATACTTTTTTACTTTTATATATGCATGTTTGGAAACTATTTAAATTTATAATACATGGATTGGATTTTATATATCCCATTGGTGTTGTACTACTGACGTTTATATCACACCCTATCCGGGCCTCCATTGGCACTTGGGAAGACTACATGTATGCAGGTGTTCACAAAGGGAAGCGTTTGGCTTTGGACACTTGATTGCTTGATTTCTTAGGATGGAGCTGGTAGGTGATGACCCAGCTAAATCTAGGGATAATGGGGGATAGTTTCTGGATTCCCTTTTTTCTAATTTTGAATATCTTTTATTTCCTACTACTGTGCATCCATGTTTTCTAGATTTCTAGATACATGACATATGACATCATTAGCTTTTGAATATTTATATCAGCCTTCTTCTGTTGTTCCATCTGATTATTTATAATACTTATGTTATCTACCTTCTTTTTTGTTACTTATCTGCTATGCTACACACTGATAATGAGGGCATAGTCTCTCCAAAACACACCCAAGAACCTCACTGCTAGTCAGAAACCTATAGAGTTTGGGGAGATGCACTTGAGGCTATTTGTCCCACCAGGCTCGGGGCACCATTGAGTGACATCCGGGTCTGGGACGTCACAATTTTATTCATGATATGGAACTTGAGAATTATTGATGATGATGAGTGAGCTCGATACAACTTATATGACCGGTGATCCTTTTATATATTATATGGTGGGTGAGCTTGATATAGCTCTTTAATTCATTGGGTAATGTTCCTTATATTTTATGGAAAGAAGGAGGGAGTAAACTGGGGATGTTTCTCCTATAGATTTAACTGGGATCTAGTTATTTATGATATGAGTTTTCACTAGTTATGAATATGATTCTATATGATTCCTAAAAGGGTTTTCTATTTATTTATTTTCATCTATAAATGTTTTTATTTGAGCGATATTTTTTTTCCACATGGATATAATTTATTTTATTCGCTCAATGAATATTGTGGAATGGTAAAAATTTCATGTTCTTTCATGTGTTTCACTAGAATAATAGTTTTATTTCCATTATATCCCTAATTGACCTTTTTCCCCCTCATTCCATGTTGTAAAATATTTTTCACAGGGTTTAAGGATGATTAGTAACAAAAAATAAATCAAGTTGAAAGTCCTGAATATTTTTTATGAAAAGAAAACATGTTTCATTTTAAAAGTTTTATATTGTTATATAAATGGAAACTGAGTATAATTATTCACTTGTAATATACAAGTTTGTTATATATCTATTATAATTTAATTGTCTAAAATTATAAACCTAAAATACCATGAGAATGTAAGAAAATGAAACCCTGTTTATAAATCATATAATTATTGGTTGATTAAGATAAGTGTCCTTATATTTGGTGTCAAAGCATGGTCTAAATAATTTTGTAGGTTAGATAATAAAATAAAACCCTTAAAAGATTATAATTTATGATTATGTTGACATGATATATCTTTTAAAGATTACCATGTTGTTTTATTTAATCTATATCTATTCAAAATGGTTTTTCACAAAGGAATGAGGGAAGATGAAGTAGGAAGGTATCAAGAGGAAAATATCCTTCCAAATCAGTAGCCTGAAATGGCTGAAATTAGAACTGAATAATTTTTTTTCTATGATAGATTAGTTGATGAAGGCTATAAATGGTGGTGGCATCCATGTTAGAGAGGAACTAGATTTAACATAGAGGAACATTTCCATTTTTGGGAATTTTATAAAACAATACCCTCTAGCTTTTGATGGATCCTCATATCTAGTAGTAGCTGAAGGATGGATCAATGTTCTGGAAAATATTCTTGAATCCATATGATGTTCATAACATCAAAAGGAAAATCCTACCATTTATCATTTTGAAGGCGAAGTTGATCAATGACGATCAATGGTTAATAATACCATGGAAATAGAATATAATTAGGAAACAGAATGTATTGAATTTAAAAAATATTTCCTATAAAAATATTTCCCAATGTTTACTTGAATCATGATGAAGAAAAAATTCATGGGATTGAATAAAAAGGAGGAGGAGTTAGTTTCCACATATGAAGTATATTTTACCCAAATGTCCAGGTATGCACATAATTATATTTGGGATCTTAACAGAAAAATCAATCAATTTTACATAGGATTTATTCCTAGATATCAATGATCATTGCATTGTATGAATTTAAAAGTTGTGATAAATATTTTCATTATGATGAGAAAGTAAAAAATATTTTTCTAATGATTATCCATCATATGAAATGAAATAGAATAAGTGATCAATGTTACAAGAAATTTAAATATAATCAGTAAATAAATCCAATGGTAATCCCCCCAACTATTCCAAGTGTGTAAAGAGACATTTTCTGTAATGTTTATCTTGATATGGTAAATGTTACTAGTGTGGTAAGTTTGGTTGTATGGATTCAAATTACAAGGAAATGATTTATGATCTAACCATGAATCTGAAGATGGATAGCCAGCGAACAATGAGATGTTTTAGTTGTAATGAGTTGGGAAACTATGCTAACATATATATGAATTTTGTCAACAAATGTATAAATAAATAGGATCAAAAATTGAAGAGTGCGTCAAAATATTTTATGAGTACCTCAGTGATTGCTGGGCCATTGAATGAATTGGTGTCTGTTACATTACTTTCTATTATGATTATGAAAATGGATTGTTTGATTCAGGTTCTACAAATTATTTCATTCCTATGAAAATTTCTATTAAATTATTAACTTCACCTTAATAAATGGGGTCATAAATGTTTATAAAAACATATGATGGTAGAATTAAGGAAACAAGAATCTATAATAATTTTCCTATTAATATTCAGTAAAGTGTTTTTCTTCAAAATCTTATTGTCTTACCTATTGTAGAATTTGATTTTATTCTAGGAATGGATTGGATTTAAATTTATCATGATACGATAGATTGTATAGGTATATAATTTGTTTTCAAAATGAGTTCTAGTTACTTTTTAAAAATGAATTCATTGCTTTGATAACTTTTCAATAAGTTGAAAAACTGATAAAAGGTGAAAGTTAATGTTTCATAACTCATATTATTAAAAGGAAAGAAAATTTTCATATTAGATATTATCTAATTATAAATGATTATATATATGTATTTCCTAATGATTTACCTAATATTATTCCTGATTGAGAGATTGAATTTACTATTGATTTAGTTCTTGATGCTTGGAAAATTTCTAAACCTCCATATCAAATGACTTAGTTATAACATTTGGAATTTAAAAATTAGTTGTAGGAGTTTATTGATAAAAGTTTAATTCATCCCATAAATTCACCATAGAGTGCTTCTATTTTATTTTTTTTATAATGATAAATGGTCCAATGAGGCTTTTCATTTATTATCGATCCTTGAGTAACATCACTATTAATAATAAGTATCTTTTACCTCTTATTGATGATTTTTTTGATCATCTCCAAGGAGTGTGAAATTTTTTGAAGATTGATCTCAGTACAGGGTACCATCTATTAAAGGTGAATGAGGAAGATATTCTAAAAATGAAATTTTAGACTATATATGGACACTATTATTTTGTGGTTATTTATTTTTTGTTATATAATGAACTTATGTATTCATGGATACCATGAATAGAGTTTTCCATGACTATTTGGATAAGTTTTTGCATGTGTTTATTGATGAAATTTTGTTATGTTCTAAAAGTCATGAGGATCATGGGAGAAATCTAAGTGTTTTTTTGTAAAAATTGAAAGAAAAGATGTTATATAGAAAATTTAGTAAATGTGAATTCCGGTTGCAATAGATTTCATTCCTTGGGGTCATTGTTTCTAAAGATAACATCAATATTGATCCTATTAAAACTAAAGTGGTTAGATAATGGATAATACCTACACATTTTATATAGATTCATAGTTTTCATGGATTATAAGGATACCACTGAAACTTGTTTAATACTTTGCGTGATTATCTATACCACTAACTAAGTTATCTAAAAAAGAAGTAAAATTCATCTGGATGAAAGAGTGTGGTGAGTGTTTCCTAGAATTAAAAATAATATTGGTGAGTTCTCTATTTTTATACCTTCTATGGTGAGTTAGTTATATAAAAAATGATTATTTTAAGGGACATGGTTTTTTTCTCATGAAAAATGATTTGTTAATTCTTTATTCTTAAAAATAATTGAAACCACATGAGAAAAATTATCCAACACATGATCTTGAATTATATTTCATGGTTTTTATTTTTAAAATATAGATACATAATTTATATTTATTAAAATGAGAAATATATACTAATAATAAAAGTTTTATCTTAACATTCACTCAAAATGAGTTGAACATGAGGTTAATAATATGGATTTAACTCTTAAAGGATTATAATTTCATGGTTTATTATCTTCTAGGAGAATAAAATAGATTATTGGGTACTTTGATTTAGAAAAATAATGCATCATAAACTATTCTATGTTTATAATATGATCCTTTAGTTTGTGATTTTATAAATGTTGGAATAGAAATTATGTATGCGGGAACTCACTCTATTTTGTTTTTGATGTCAATGCAGTCATCATTAATAGACTAGATTAACAATGCTTAGATGGAAGACCATGTTTTTTATAAAAAATAATTTTTTTTTAAGAAGGGTAAGTTTCCTGATTTTAACATTGACAAGAAATGTGTTTTCATATTTGGAAAAATTTTATGTGTGCCAGCTATCTCCCATATGAAAAATGAATTGTTGGGTGAAGATCACAACTCTCCCTTTTCTATTCTTCCCAACAGTACTAAGATGTACAAATACCTTCAAGAAAATTTTTGGTGGGATGGAATGAAAATAGATACTGTTGAATTTACCATGAAAGGTTTGAATTTTCAATAAGTTAAATATAGAATGAAATTATTTAAGGTGATACTTTTTCCTTTTCTAGAATTGGTGTGGAAATGAGAGAATATATTCATGAACTTTATGGTTGAATTACCAAATACATCTTGCGGTAATAATTTTATTTGGGTTATTTTTTATTGATTGAATAAATCGATAAATTATCGTCATATTCTAAATAGTATGTCTTTGTATAATATTTCTAGACGTTATGTTAAAGAGATAATCATATTTCATTGAGTCCCTGTTTCCATTATATCTGACTGTAATCCCATATTTACCTCAAATTTATGGAAAAGACTTTAGAAGTTGATGAGTGCTAAATTAACTTTCATTATGGATTTATATCCTCAATTTGATGGAAATTCAGTGTGTATGATTCAGACTTTGGAATATATTCTTTAATCATATTCATTATACTACCAAGGAATTTGGGATCAATTTCTATATTTTGTAACGTTTTCTTATAATTACAGTTTTCTTTATAGTATACATATGACACCTTTTGTGGAATTATACAGAAAGGGATGTCAAACTCCAATTTTTTGGGACAAAGTTAGTGAAAGGAAGAAGGTGGGGCCAGAGTTAATCAAAGAGATGGATGATAAGGTGAAGATTATTTAACATCAAATGAGAGAAACTCAGAGAAAATAGTAAATCTATACAGATAATCAGAGTAAATATATTTCATTTGAGGTAGGTGATCATGTTTTTTAATGTATCTCATTGGAATAGTGTCATTTATTTTAGTAAAAACTGAAATTCAAGTCCGTGGTTTATTAAACCATATGAAATATAGGAAAAGGTTGGATTAATTACTTATGGAGTGGCCTTTCCTATGAGTTTATCTATGTTATATGATGTGTTTAGTGTTTCATTTTTGAGGAAATATGTTCCAGATGCATCTCATGCCTTGATCCCTAAAATTGTATAGCTGAAAGATAACATTTCCTATAAGGAATAACCAGTTAAAATTCATGACCATATAGAGAAGGTATTGTGGAATAAATTGATTCATTAGGTTAATATTTTTTGGAAAACCCATATTATTTAAGAAGAAACATGGGCTACTAATATCTAATGAGGTATTCATGAAAACTATTCTATGTGCTAGTGATTTTGATAATTGGGTATGATTTGAAAGGATTTATAGAAAATTATTGGAAACAAAATAGGTTGTGATGTCTACTTAAAGAGAATATTTCCTTATAAAAAAGGAAAAAAGAAGAAGATTAATATAAAGAATCCCGGGGCGGTGGACTCTCCAATCAAGTCAATCAATTCAGAATTTGTTTTTAAATTTAATTCTATTAGTGTTTTGGAATATCTTTGCAAATCATTAAATCTGGATAACCCCATAAAAGTGGTAGAGGATGGTTATTCCAGGGAAGGAGTGGCAACGACATCAATTCATACATTTGTAGAGTCATTATGTAGAAACCAATAAAAGATCCAATCCTTACATAAGAAGGAGGTTCAATGGGTGATTATGAATAAAGTGGGATATGCATTCATAAAAGATATTTCAATAAATAAATAAATACTAAAACAAGTGGAGGTGTCCTTGGATTGTGAAATTATGAAATTTGGTGAAAAATGAAGGGCCAAAGTCATCTCTTTAATAAATTGCACATAATTTAGGAAAACAAATTTTCATAGAGAAAGAGTTGAAAGTAAGTATTTTCCCTCTCAAAAAAAAACATGATGAGTGGATAAAATCTATGATAGAATCTATATTAATGATGAAGGATATGAATATCCAATTATTATTAAAAATTGAGTAGATCAAGGAACATAAAGTGTGGTTAAGGACCTGTAATTAAAATAAGAAGATCCTTACTGTGAAAACCTTAATTAGTGGAGTATAAAAATTTTCATATCCAAAATTAGTGAATAAATAGAATATTCTTACCAAATTTGGAAGATGTAACTCTCAAAAAGGGTATCCAAAATATATACTTTTATGGATGATTGGGATACTCTATGATTTTGTTTTTAGAAGATCAAGGGATAAATGGTGGAAAGAAATCTACTACAACAAAATCTCAATAAAATCATAATTATATATGGTAAGTTTTTAGTGAGATATTATTTGTATTAGTCATATCCATGTGGAAATAAATTATATAAATGGGAGTGATCAAAGTTTCATTAGGAAATCCGATATTCCAAGTAAGAATAGAAAGAAAACATACTCATAAATTATATCTTTTTAGCTGGAAAATAGATTTACTTCATTGGAGGAACGTAATGTTAGAGCTCAATGAAGGGTTTATTATGAACCAAAATTAGTTTAATCAAATCATACCACATAGAGAGAACATAATAAAATATGTAATAAAATTAAAGAATCTACTCCACATGTGAGGAATATGGATGATCATGTAAAGAAGGATCCATCAATGAAGAAAATTTATGAGGTGGCACTCATGGCCATTATAGATAAGAAATATGAAGCATGTCGAAATGGAATAACATAAACTAATACAAGGAAAGAGATAAATTCTGATGGATGTTTTCCAAAAATAAGTTACCAACCACAAAAAAAAAATAGGGGTTGGATGAAGATATCCATGTTGAAAGTAGATTGAAAAGGAGTTCCAGACCTGTTGTTGAACAAAAAAAAGTTTTAGAAATACAAGAAGATTTAGAAAATCGAAAGAATTTCACCTGCTTTTAAATCTGATAAAGATCATATGAAATAAGCATCCCAAGTAAAGGTATATATTAAGAAACCTAATTATTCATGGAGGGATATCAAGGAAGCAATAAGTTTTGGAAAAAACATCCAAATAGAGAAGTTCTAAGATATCCTTGTCGGTATGAGTACCCAAGGATGTGGAGATTGTGTGAGGGGGAATAAAGAGAAGATCGATCCCATGGAAGATAAAGTGAAGTTGGATTCCATAAAAACTAATTCAGATCTAAATATAAATTCTAAAATAAAGGATAAATGAAAAAATGTTATTCCATAGTGACTCTCAATGCTTCTTGACTTGAGAAAATTAAAATTCCCCTTATCCCCATGTTTTTAATTGTTATTAATTTTTTTTGATGTGTTTCTAGTTTTAGGGGATATATGATCCATGGGGAGGTTGCATCAAAATATTTAAGTGATATTTTGATATTTTTTGAAATTCCAAATTTATTATTAGAGTAGTGAAAGTGACATTTGGATGAATCTAGAATTTCAAGAATAAGGGTACAACTAGAAGCATCAGAGAAATGGTTGTAGGTATCTTAATCAGAATCAAGGTATAATTTAAGTGATGGTTTCAATAGAATGAATATCAATACAAGTCAGTCCTTGAAGACGGGGGAAGATACCTTGATGGAAAAGTCTAATAAATGGTTTTTGTGATTTATTTGAGTTATGATAACATATGATATCATCTATGTGACACCTTTCAGATCATTGGGATATTTTATTTTGAGATTTATTTATTTATTTATTTATTTATCATGGTATTTACATATAGTTGGAGGTTAAGAGACATTATTTTGGGGAAAATAGGCCCTGGCACATGGGTGGTGAATGGTTAGTGAAACTAAGTGGCTATCCAAGAGATATGGATGTTTGGGGGTCAGTGGGGTTTCACACGGATTGAGAATGGTTTTTATAACCATGTGAGGATCTCCAAAAACCATTCTGGTTGTGTTTTGGGGAGACAGTAACATCTTCATGGTTGGCACAGATTTTATCTGACCATGCATCCAAAACATATGGTGTGTCTAAGTCATTGAAAAATGGTTTGTAATGATTTTTTCCTTTTGATTTTTATGGTTTATCACCCTTTTTTATCTCCCCACATGTGCACGGACTCTCGCCCATGCATTTAAACTTCTTCCCCCTTTATTTTGGTGGATTTGTTGCATCCTTTGGAAATTTATTTCAATGTAATCTTGATTTTTTCATGATTTCTCCTTCTTTTCCCCTTATTTTTCCTTGTTCTTCCATTTTCATGGTAGGTGAAAACCATCGATTGTGATTTAGTAAAACCTAGGGTTGTTGATGGGGGGTTTTATGTTGTTTCTTTGTGGATTAGGTTGGTGGGGACATCTCTTACTCTAATCTTGTTGTTGTCATCAGTGTTGGAAATATTTGGTTTGATTATGAGGTATGTTTCTTTATTTAAGGGAACTTTTTCATGAATTTTTATTGATTAATTATAGATTTACCTTGTATTTTTCTAATTAATTTTCCCCAAATTTTAGTTATTAGTGATGGTTTATCCATTATTGTTAACTTTGAAATGGGTTGGTAATTTAATGTTTTAAAGTGTATTTTCAAAGGGAGTTGGCTTTGATGCACTCAATGTGTTTGTTAAAATTTCTTTGAGGTTTTAGGATTTTAAATGGGTTTCTAAAAGGGTTTTAAATTATGTATTTCATTATGTAGAGTGCATGACATGTTATGGGTAATAAAGGATTATGAAAATGGATTTTAAATTGATTATTAAATTGTCACTTATTGATGTTTATGTGTTTGGAATTTTGTAACACATGGGATAACATGGGTGTGTGTGTGGGTGCATAACATAGACAAATGGAACCTTAGCCTATTTCTTGGATTTTCTAAGGAGTGTTTTCCAATGGGACCCAAGGATCCTTTAGGAGGATGATTGAGGGAGCTTACAAAATGATTCCATGTAGATCGATAGTGCCCATGGAATTATGGTTGGGTCAGGGGACGACTGAGAGAGATTTCAAACTTGTTATATCCTACTTAGGTGGCTAGAAAAACCTTTTCTTATGATAATTCATGATTTACCCTATTGGTTAGATCCCATGGTGTGTACTTCTTGTTCCCGGTTAGTTTTAAAATGATTTATGCATTATGTTAGTACTTTTTTTGGTTATGATATGGTTTTCTTATGCCACTTACATTTTTTGGTTTTATATAATGATGCAATGCTTAGGCACATGTTTATTCCATGTTTGGGGTGTGTTGAGGTTGTTTATGTTGGGTGGATTCGTTTCTTTATTTAAGGCATATTTATAGAGTTTTGAAAAGCTGGTTTGTTTTTTAAAAAACCTAAAGGGATTTATAAATTATTGTTTTTAAGTGAAGTTGATTTAAAAAGTGACCTTGTTTTTGAAAATGAGTTTTCAAACTATAGTTAAAGGTTTTCATGGGTAAATTCCATACATAGATTCATTGTGTAATCCTACTGGTACTTTTAATTCTTGCCTTGAATATGAATTTGGGAATATTTATTCCTTCTTTTTAGGGCATAGGTAATGGAATGGGATCCTTATAGTTTAGTGTCCCCTTTTGATTACTGACATCCTTGGTTGGTTAGGATAGTGTAGATGTGGTCTCATAGAGTTGGACTGTGTGAATCGGTTTTGAGATTCTTTATCAATGGGATTTGATATATTCCCATCTTTGGGACATATTCCCAATTTTGAGTTTTCATTATGGATATCATATATATATGTCTCTTTATGACTTTTTATGGGATGATGTTATGATATCTATGTATGGTCATTATTGTGTTTTCTCTATATTACATTTATATATGTTCTATAAGTTAATCTTATTTATTGTTTGGTGTGTTCTACCAATTCATGGATGGGTCATGCTGGATTTTCATGGGTGAAACCATTACCAAATGGTTATCTATGATGTCATGGTGCTTCTCTCTATCCCGTTGTGATTGGGAACACTCTTTAGGTCTTGTAGTGTGTCGTCTCAGGTGACGAGTTGGGTCGACCTGGGATGGTTCACTTCAAAATGGTATCATATGCCTCTTTTTTATTTGGGAGTCAGTGGTACACAAGATATGATATCTTCAATGGTCGAGAGGTGGGTGTGGAGGAGTTTCTATCTAGTTCTTCTTTATGTCAGACATTGAGAATCCATGTGTGTTTGGGAGTTGTGTTTATGAATTAAACCTAATGTTGTCTTGTTTTATGAGATCTAATTTTTTACATCATTATCTATAGGTTTCAGGAATAAAAAACCAAGTTTGATGTTTTTTATGATATTTTATGTTTTTCATCATTGGATATTAGTTTTAGGAAGAACCCATAAATGACTTTGAAAAATCTTGATTTTAAGGGTGGAATGGGGAAGAACAGCATAGGCATGCAATTAGTGGTGACCATACAAAGGCTATGTGACTAGTTTTGTGATCTTCCAGTGTTGTTTCATATGGTTAGAACACTGTTTTTTTGACCATGCATCCAAACCGTACATAGTGAAAAAAAGTTTAAAACTTTTACGTTTTCAACCCTTTGTTATTTAAAAGTGTTTTTAACGTAAATTTTGTTTCTCTGAGATCTAGTATAAGGGTTTCTTTTATATTATTTTGTGTTTTTTAGATTTAGTTATGTATTGAATAAGTTATACCTTGTGTTTTATAGATAATTCATCCCATAAGGACCTCTTCCAGGGTGTGGAGAGGGTGTTGTGAATCATGTCCCATAGGAAACCCCTCTAGTTGATTTCATTTTGGTGGAATCGGTGATATGTATGATTCAGTTCATAGGTCATGAGGTTGGAAGAGGTTAGTAATGGATACTAGACCATGATCAGGAGTTCACAAAGTAGAATCCATTGGACTTTTATGGTGATAGAGGTACCCATGAGCCCAAGGAATGGATCAAGTGGATCAAGTTCATCTACCAATTTTTGAAGACCCCTGAGAGGCATGAGGATATCACCTAGAATACCTTCAAAAAGGCTTTTCATTAATAGTTTTATCCTGAGAAAATGAAGGTGGTGAAGGCCAGTAAGTTCACAATGTTGGATGAAGGAGACATATAGTGATGGAGTATGTTGCTTATATAGTTTGTTGAGTTATTCCATTTTCTCTTGAATTCCCCACAAATGATGATCTCAAGGTGAGAAATTTGAAATGGTCTTGAAGTATGAGATAATATCACTATGTATTGCCCTTTTTCTACCAACCTATGCCATGGTGGTGGATAATTAAGTTATGTAAGAGGTGTACTTAGTAGGTAAGATAGGTCTTGGTGGAGTTTCCTCATTAGTGATTCATATATAGAGTTCTTCCTCCATCCAAAAGAAGAATTAGGATGAACCACATTAGAGTAGAGGAAAAGGTGATTAGTAGTCATAAACTTTGGTTTTAGTGGATTCTTCTAGGTTTATTCCAGTGACATTCTATCAATGTGGGAATTTTTGCCATACTAGGCCCAATTTCCTAGGGGTTCTAAGGATGTTCCACCAATTTGGGATTTCGAGTCATCTTCAATTCTTCTGCAAGGCCTCCCTTCATTGGAGTGGAGTTTGTTATTTTTTTAATGTTTTTTAGGTGATATTAGATGATTCCAAGGGTATGGTATTTCACCCTCGCTCTAGAGGGTATTCTTATCCAATTAAGAAGGCTAAATGCATTCTAGAGTTTGGTTTCTATTATGCAGCAGATACGGTACTTGAGGACTCCAAATATGGGTTGACTACTGTGAGTGGTATGGTGTGTATAACATATTCTATGGGTTTAGCCTTTTTTATAGGTTCTTATAATTCATTTATATTGTTAAATTTTCTTGATGTTTTGGGTATTTTAGTGGAGTTGATTCCATTCATGATGGATCTTATTACCTCGATGGGAATAAAGAAGGAGGAAAATTTTAAGTTTTTGGAGTGTCACATTTTGATCACTAGCATGGAGGTAGCATGGGAATTCCTCATGTTGGACCTAGAAGTTTTTTATCTCATCATCAATATGTATTTAATGATCGGTTTCAAAGATCGGATTTATTTTTATCATCATAGGGTCAGTTTTTTCTCTCCTGATGGGATCAATCAAATCTTCCAGAGTGATTGGGATCTGAGGTTATGGAGGATAGGACTTATTTCTCCAATTTTGGGGTCAATTTCATGTTATTTAACTATGTTTTTGTATTCTATATAGCAGGGTTTGGAGGGTTGTCTTTTTATTGTTGTGGATCGGTTCCTTGAGGTGTTTCTGGAGGACTTTTATGGATTTATTCCCAAGTGAGAGGGTAATTTCACAACCAATATACTCACAAAGATGATCCCCATATCCTTATATTCATTCCATATTGATCCAATAAAGTTTAATGGGTTAAATTTTTTGTTGTAGGACCTTTAAAGAAGGGGGTTTATCATAATAGTGTGTCACCATGGGCATCACTAGGGATATTTTCAAAGAGGGTGGATGATAGTCTCCAAATTTTCATAGATTATTATAAGTAATATTAGTTTACTATTGAAAAAAAATAATCATTTACTTAAATTGATTGAAATTTTGATCTACTAAGGGGAGCCTAGTGGTTTTCAAAAACTGACCTAAGGTCGGGGTACCATCAGTTGAGCTTCTAAGAAGAGGATGCTCCTAAGATCACCTTCAAAAGTTGGTATGGGAATTTTGAGTATGTGGTTGTGCCATTTGGAATTACCAATGATCATGTGGTCTTTATGTAACTGGTTAATTGAATCTTTCATCTCTTTTTAGACTCCTTCATAGTTGTTTTTGTTAATGACATCGTTGTATACTCCAAGATAGAGGAGGACCATAGAGACTATCTGAGTGTTGTTTTAAGAATCTTAAAATAACATTTCATGTATGAAAAGATATCTAAATTTCAGTTATGGATCTAGAAGGTAAATATTTTGCGCCATGTGATTTTAGAGAAATTTATTTTTGTGGATCCCGAAAAGATCCAAGCAGTTATGTATTTTGAGTAGCCCAAGAACATGTTTGAGATCGGGATCATTTTAGGCATAGTCAGATATTATGGTCACTTTGATCAAGACTTCTCTATGATAGCTTCTTCCTGGATAGATTTATCATGGAAAGTGGTAAATATTGAGTAGAGTGAGAAGTGATGGATTTATTTTTAGGAGTTCTGGGTTCATTTTACATCAGCTTCAGTCTTGATTCATCCTGATCTTGGAAAGAAATATTGAAAGTATTATGATTCCTTGGTGTGGGTTGGTGCATGTGGTAATGTGGGATGATCATATGGTGACTTATATATCTTGTTATATATTCACACATGAGAGGAATTACCATTACCATATCATATAGATGACAGATATTATGTATGGGTTGAAGACTTGTGGTCATTGCCTCTTCGGGGATCAGTTTATGATCTACCCAGATCATAATATCCTGAAGTATAACTTCACCTAGAAGGACTTGAACCTCAAGAAGATATGGTGAGAGTAGTATCATAAAAACTTCCATTTTTATATTTATTGTACCACTAGTAAGGGGAATATGTTTTTTGATTACTTGATAAAAAATTTATTGATCCAAGTAGTTATAGAATCAGTTGATGGTTGGAGTCTAATGGGTTTATTTACTGATCTATGTCTAGAGATGTTGTAGGATATAGATATGGTTTCCATGGATAGTGTTTAGATTACGCTCTCTATTGTTGATCAATTTCAAGGTGAGAACACATTTGAACCCAACTTTCAGTTCATTAGTAGAGTTTTAAATTGTGGGGATACCTCAAGTGATTGGTCTCAATCTCTTGATGGTTCCCTCTTATTTAGGAAACAACTGGTAGTTCCTTTGACCTTAAGGACATAGGTGATGTATGTGGGGAATTATTCTAGTCGGTTCATTCACCTAGGGGATACCAATATTTTTTATACTTTGAGGATTCAGTACTGGTGGACCTCAATGAGATGGGCGGTTGTGAATTTTGTATCTTGGTGTTTTACCTACTAGAGGATCAAAGCAGAGCATCAAAGTCTAGTTGGGTTGCTTTGGCCTCTTCCCATCCTAGTGTGGAAGTTTGAAGAGATATACATGGACTTTTTTATTATTCTACCTCATAATCCTAGTAGTAAATATGATATTTGGAAGATTATAGATCGGTTGACTAATTCATCCCACTTTCTTCCCATTAGAGAGTCAAGGAAGGTTAAGGAGCTCTGGAACATGTAGGTTTGCGAGGTTGTTAGGATTCATGGTGTTCCTTCAGAAATAGTTTTTGGTTGAGATACCTATTTTAATTCATGGTTTTAGAAGAGTCTATAGGAATCCATGGGAACCTAGTTGAAGTTGAGCATGACCTATCAATCATAAATGGATGGTCAGACTGAGTGGGACATCTAGATTCTTGAGGATATACTTCATGTGTGTGTGATTGAATTCAGTGTTCATGGGAAATTATATGTCATTGGTAGACTTATCATACAACCTTAGTTACCATTCCTCAATAAATATATTCCCTTTTGAGTAATTTTATGGGAGTTCATTTTAGGCTGAGATGGGTGAACACTCCTTTTTCAGACCGATTCTTATCTAGGAGGTGATAGAGATAGTGAAATTAATCCAAAAGAGGTCGGAGATAGCTAAAATTATCCAAAAAACATATGTTGATCATAATCTCTACCTGCAAGAGTTTCAATTTGGTGATGTGGTGTTTCCCTGGGTATCAGTTCAACTATGAAATTGTCACATAGGAAATAAGGGGAAATTGGTGTTGTGTTATATTGATATATTTTAGATTGTGGAGAATATTGGGAAGGTAGCCTATTAGCTGGACACATCACCATGACTAACCTCAATCCATGATTTTTCCATGTATCCTTATTAAATAAGTACCATCTTGACCCATCTCATGTGATAGAGTGGGAAGATTTGGATATATAGCCTAACACCACCATTGTGGAGCAGCCTATTCATGTCTTGGACTATCAGAACAAGTTGCTTCATGGAACATTGATCTCATTGGCCCATGTTCTTTGGTTGTGTGGTGATGATATCCATGATACATGGGAACATGGAGTTTTAGTGAGGGAGTAGTGGCCTCACTTATTTTATTCTAATGTTACTTAAAGATTTATTGGGAGTATAAAGTGGCATGGTGGGGAGCATTATGACACTTATCGGGTCACTGGTACATATTTTTTTTGAGATTTATTTATTTATTTATTATGGTAGTTTTTTAGAGTTTGAGATCAAGTGCCTCATTTTTTGGGAAATCATGCTCTAGCTCATGGTTGGTGCAGGGTTAGTGATACTGTGTAGTTAATTGTGTGAGAGGGATGTTTAGGGGACACTGGGGTTTCATGCAACTTGATCAGGGTTTGTCTAACCATGTAAGGATCTCCAAAAATTATGTGGGCTGGGTTTTGGGGAGATAATGGATCTCGAACGGTTAGCACATGGTTTTTATGATTTTACGGCCAAACCGTACGGTGTTTCTAGATAATTGAAAATGAATTTTGACCATTTTTTCCTTTTGATTTTAAGGGTTATCACCCTCATTTCTCTGGACACTCAAGTTAAACCTCTCCCCCATGCATTGGATCTTTTACCCTCTCCATTTTGGTGGATTTATTGCTTCATTTGGTGATTTCATTCAAGGTAATCTTGATTTCTTCCTGATTTCTCCTTTATTTCTCCTTTATTCTTATTATTCTATTTTCATGAAAGGTGGAAACCCTAAATTCTGATTTATAAAGACCTGATGTTATTGATTGTGGTTTTGTGATGTTTCTTTATGACTAAGGTGTGTATGAATCTCTCTTACTCGAATATTATGGTTTTTATTAAAGGAAACAATATTTGGTTTGATTATAAAGTATGTGTATCTATTTAGGGGTTTTTTCCATGAATTTCCAATGATTTGTGATTTCCCTTAGTTTTTAATAATTATATTGACCCTAATTTATAATATTAGTGATGGTTTATCCATTATTATTGTGATCTTTGAAATGGGTTAGCAATATAATGGTATAAAGTGTCTTTTTAAAGGGAGTTGGATTGATGCCCTCCATGTTTTTGTTAAAATGACTCAAAAAGGTTTTAAGATTTCAAAGGGGCTCTTTAAAGGGTTTTCAAATAGGTATTTCATGGTGTCAAATTCATGACTCATTATGGACACGATTTTTTTGTGAAAATGGATTCTAAATGGATTATACAGTTGGCCCTTATTGATGATTATGTGTTTGGAATTCTGTAGCACATGGGAGAACATGCGTGTGTGTGTGTGTGTATGACTTAGAAAAATGTAATCTTATCCTATGCCTAGGAAAAGGTAGGAAGTTTTTTCCACATTACTGAGGGAGACTTTTTGAGGAAGGTCAAGAGAGATTCTAAAATGTGGCCATGTAGACTAAGAGTGCCCAAGGAATTGTGGCTGGGTATGTGGAAGGCCAACAGAGCATCCAAACTTGTTATAACTTACTTATTTATCTAGAAATTGTTTTTAGACTAGGTCACACTAGACCCTATTGGTTAGAGCCCATGATGGGTATAACTTGTGCTGAGTTGGTTTTCATATGCTTTATGCTTGATGCCAGTTCATTTTTTGGATGTGATATGTTATGCTTATTCCATTTGTATTATTTGTCTATATATATTGATGTTAAGTTTATGCACATGTTTATGTCATGTTTGGTGTGTGTTAAGAACATTTATGTTGGGTGGATTTGTTTCAATATTTGAGCCTGTTTTACTATGATTTGAAAATATGGTTTGTTTTTTAGGAAAAAAAGAATTATAATGTATTATTTTTCAAGTGAACTCGATTTTAAAAGTAAACATTATTTTGAAAATGAATTTTCAAATAAGAATTAATGGTTTTCATGGGAAACTTTCTTGCATGGATTAATGGTGGTATCCTGTTGGGATTTGTTCCTCACACCCTATATATGTATTTGGGCATATGGAGACCTTATTTTTTAGGACACAAGTAAGGGTAAGTCCACCCACTAGTGGAAATCCAATATTTACCTACACTTTTTTCCCAATGGTTTTAGTGAAGCGTTGGTATAGCTAATATAAATTGGGTTTTCCCAAAGGTTTTTCTAAACTGTTGGTAAAGATATACAAATTCTCAACCTATCCTTACAATTTTGTTGAACCGTTGGGAAAGATATAGAATTTCCAAACCCATTCCTACGATATTTCTTAACTGTTGTAATATCAATCCTTTACCCACAGTTTCTAATAACCGTTGGGAAAAAACCCCAATTATCTGTAGATCTCCTCTAACAGGACCCTCCTTCCTAACCAATTCTCGAGCATATATCTCCTCCACCTCCGACAGGGATATCCTCAAACCCTACTCCTCGACTAACTCTCGAGCAGATATCTCCTCCTCCTCTGATAGAGATCTCCTCGAACCCTACTTCCCGGCCGATTCGTGAGTCACTCCCTCCCAAACAGATATCTCTAGGTTGTCAACCCTAATTCCTGAGCACACTTCCAACAGAACTCATCTCCAAAATTTTTCCCTAAATGAAACCTCTACAGGCTATGAACCCTACTTCCCAACCGGTGATTTATCTTTGATTAAAGTAATTTTGTTTTCTTTCACTTCAAATCGGTATGTTGTAACTGATTTCTCTCTTATGCCTCCATTTATTTCATCTTCTTTCATTGTGTTTGGTGATATCGATGTGATGGGTTGGTCCATATGCATGTGACATAACACTAATAAGGTTGGGATAGATATTAGTATGATCATGAGGCATGGGGATAGATCCCAAATGATTAATTACCAGGTTAAGAGTCGGTGTGTTGTGAAACAGGATGTGTTACATGTTCTTTGTTTCTTTCATGTGTCAAATTGATGCTTCTGGATATTTCATGCTTTTATCTAAATCTCCATGCACTATTTTTACATTTTTGTCCTTTTCAAATTGTACTTTATATTGATTTTAGTTTCATTTTTTAACACCCAATAGGTTTTATGTTGGGTTTTTCATTTTCCACTATGTTGTACGTTGATTTTTCATAGTTTATAACTGCCAAACCAAAAAAACTATAGTGGGTAGAAAATTTGAGTATTCTTATTTGACTTGTAATTACATCTATTTATGATAATGTGTTATTACCCAACCATGAGACCATAACTCATCAAATCTCATCACAATTCTCTTTAATTTCGATTCCATCACTTAGTCAGATTCACCATCATTTATCAGGCATGTGAACCTCTCACAATATTTCCTAAGATATCCAATATTCCCATATATTGGAAATGTTCATGGTGGATTTGGGAAAAATATATTTCAGTGTCCCAAATCACTATACAAAATACACTATAGTGATAATCTTCCATGAGAATCCCAAAATGACACCTCAAACAATTTCCCATGGAAGTGCTTATACTTCATATTCGAATTGCTAAATGACGTATTCCCTCCACCAGAATGAGGAAGTAAAGAAATCCACATCCATTTCATGTAAAATCTATATTTTCCAAAGACATCATACTAACCACAAATATATAGGTGGGAAAACTCAAGAGATTGGTCCATGATCACATCATTAGTCATAGCTTCATCATAATTATGTATGTATTGAATTTTGAATTGAATACACTGTACATAATTAATTATTCTCTATGTATTCATAATTATGTATAACACATACATAATTATGTATTCAATTCTGAATGCATTGTATTCATAATTCATAATTCAATTCTGTATGTATTCAATTCAGAATTCAATTCCGAATTCTATATTGCACAGGGTAATTGCCTTCTGAATTCTGAATTTCATTTTGAATTGAATTATGTATGTATTTAATTACCTTATGAATTATGTGTTATACTTTCAGGAATTTAATTCTAAATTCAATTCTGATTTTTCTATGTATTTACTTATAGGTATGAATTCTGTTTTATACTTGCAGTTATGTATTCAATTCTGAATTCTGAATTCAATTCTGAATTCTGAATTCAATTCTGAATTCTAAATTCAATTCTGAATTTGGTATGTATTTACTTCCAGGTATGAATTATGTGTTATAATTGTGGGTATGTATTCAATTATAAATTCTAAATTCAATTATGAATTTTTTATGTATTTACTTGAAGGTATGAATTACGTGTTATACTTGCATGTATGTAATCGATTATGTATTTACTTGAAGGTATGAATTATGTGTTATACTTGCAGGTATGTATTAAATTATGAATTCTATATGTATTTACTTATAGGTATGAATTATGTGTTATACATGAAGATATATATTCAATTTTGAATTCTATATGTATTTACTTGTTGGTATGAATTATTTGTTATACTTATAGGTATGTATTCAATTCGGAATGTATTTTATTCATAATTCATAATTCAATTTTATATGTATTCAATTTAGAATTCTGTATTGCACATGGTAATTGCCTTCTGAATTCTGAATTTAATTCTGAATTCAATTATATATGTATTTAATTAACTTATTAATTATGTGTTATACTTTCAGGTATTGAATTCTGAATTCAATTATGAATTCTGTATTTATTTAATTTTAGGTATGAATTATGTGTTATACTTGCAGGTATGTATTCAATTCTGAATTATGAATTTTGTATGTCTTTACTTTTAGGTATGAATTATGTGTTATACTTTCAGGTATGTATACAATTATTTATTTACTTGAAGGTAAGAATTATGTGGTATACTTTAAGGTATGTATTCAATTCTGAATTCTATATGTATTTACTTTCAGGTGTGAATTATGTGTTATACATGAATGTATGTAATCAATTCTAGATTCTAAATTCAATTCTGAATTTTTTATGTATTTACTTGCAGGTACGAATTATGTTTTAATCTATAAAATAAATAACCCCCATAGGCCTAAATTATAAAATAATGTGATTTTTTTTCAAATCCATATTTCCATCTACTGTAAATCTATAATTAGATATTATTTATCAATAATTATTCAATAATAATATCGATTAGAAATCATCATTTCCATTGGGTAGTCCAATATAGTGCAAGGTTACCAAGAATGACCATTACATATCTAACTACTATTAAACTTTTGAATGTTATCTTAATCAATCAATTTAATAAATATGTGTACTAAATGAATGGACTAATTTAGGACATACTCAACACCGATAATGGTGAATTAGAGTTAGGAACATCTTCACTAAGTATAAAATTTATCCCTTTTACCCAAGCCTATATATCTGAAAACACTGATGGTGTCATTGTTTAACACCTGTTAGGATTATGGTGCTCCCCACCATGAGCTTCATTTTAACACCGTTTGGGGTGTTTCCTGGCCTCGATGCACATCTAATTTTTCACATATATGAATTCTCCCATAAGATTTGTGTTTCATCATGAGATGTTCAAACATACTCAAATTCTATTGTTCCAAGGTGATTGAAGTATTATAATTAGATTTCCAAGAAATGTATATACCATTGATAAGTAATACACCTACATAATTTGACTCTAAATTAGTAGTTTCAACTACCTAGTACAACTTTTAAAAACAACGAATAATATATATATATATATATATATCATACCACAATCCCGAATCAAGAGTCCATTTATTATAACATAAGATCAGTTTCTATAATGTGAAGGACAACTACATAGGATTTATTTGGAATCTTGTATAAAGAGTAATCAAAATTTTGAAATCTAGTATAGACATTGGTAAGTAGAATAAAATTTCAATATTTCTTAAAATCTCTATATGATCACTAGTCATCCCCACATCATGCCATGACCACTTGGTTCCATGTTCTATAAGAGTGGAGTCCTATCCTGATTTTTTTATTCTAGGGATTCATTAATATCATATGAAATTATATAACATTATTGATAAAAATAAGAATAAAATATTTTCTACTAAAATATGATTAATTAAATTTCTCAATAGAGTTTATGAAACCATTTATGTATGGTTTTTTGTTTTGTACTTGTCCTTTTCCTTCAGAGTTTGAAATTTTTATGATCCCAATGATCTGATGAGTGTTTTGACCCTTATAGAGAAAATTATTCTACATTATCTTTTTTTGTGTGTCAGAACAGTAAACAACACACACCTCATATAGTGTAGTTGGAGCATTCTACAACAATGGGAAATCTGATGGATGATCAGTTCTGTGATAGTATTACATGAGTCTTGTGTTCAATGTTGAGACTGACTAATCACAATTTCTACTGGCGGGGCAATGACCGGAATGTTTCCCCACCTCCTCCCACTCCCTTCAGTCCTGTCTAGAAGATGACGCACCGCAGATGTCGCTGGACCGGGCCAACACGCGGCAGTCACGTGGCGGTCATGCCATGATTTGGCTCTGCTCAAGGACGACACCCTACAGCGGTTCGCAGTCCTGTCGTAATTCGATGTATGATACCGATATAGAGTTTTAGATACATTACCCACCCATAGTTAATGGGAAGGGAGGCCCTCAGGTAGAAAATCTCTAGATTGAGTCTCTCATGAAAATATTTCATCACCTATGGACAACATTGGAGATGAGGGTGAATCTTGCTACTTGTATTCTACAAGGACCATCTAAGTGCTCAAGGTACATCATAGTAAATGTTGGAAAATAAAAAGACTTGATAATTCTTTTATAATGATATTTGTATTTGGAAATGTGTCTAAAATGTTTCTGTTTTAAAATGATAACCTATTTTTGTGAATTTTTTGAATTTCGTTAGAAAAATTCATAGTGTTAATTATTTTCAAGGTTTTAAAGTGATATTAATATAGCATAATTATAATCATTTAAAGTATTGAAGCCAAATGTACATTTAAAATAGATGCTTTTGAACTATTTGAATGTTAGAAATGTTTTACCAAAATATATAATTGCATTTAAATGGTTTCATAAACAATTAATGACTCTCTTTATTAGATTATTTTTTCAGAACCTCATGGGTAAAAATGATGTTTTAATAAATGAAAGTTATTTTTGAAATAAGTTTTGGTAAAACCATGTTGGGTTAAATAGGTAAATTTGGATCAATTATTCATCCCACAACCTCCTGCATTCCAGCCCACACCAACCCCCTTCTACCTACAAAACAACCCCATACCACCTGTTCCAACCTGCACCAGCCCCCTGCCAGCCCCCTGCCACCTTCATTCCAACCCGTACGAGCCACTCTAGACCAAACTAGCCACAGACACCAACCACCGCAGCCAAAAACCCTAGACCAAAATTTTTATTTATTTTCCATTACTATTTTTATTATTTGTTTGTGGTAAAATTGTTCCCAAGTGGTGTTTCCTCGACTCTCGGACACTTGCGCCCGCTCGTGGGCTCCTTACATGGTGATATTGGTATTCTAAGACTATTTCACTCCATTAATTTGTCCATTTATTTTAAATTTTTTACCCCTTTATTCATTACTTGTTTAAAATTTACATACTAATCTATTATGATAATAATCAATGGATATATTCTTAAATCTGTATCATCTCCAGTCTCTTCCAATTACTCTTGATTTTTTTCTTGTAGGTGAAGTCTGTCTAATCATAAATTCTTGTTGTTCTTGGGTTGGAACCCAAAACTTTTAGGGTCTATTTAGGGGGGATATTTTCTTATAAATTCTCAAATCATTTCTTGAAATATCATTAGGTGTCCTAGATATTTTAATGTTTCACATTTTTATAGAATTTTAATTTTTTTCCTGCATTTCCTGATAATCCAGATTCAGTGTTAGCTGAGTTTACCTAGTTTCTGGGTACCTTTTCACTATATATGAGGTGGATCATTCTACAAAAATTAAAAAACTCACTTTATCAATTTCATGAGTCTATTTTAATGGAAATTTCATTTATAAATATTGAGCCGTGGATGTAATCTTCTCAATTATTTGGGAAGTTCTAGCAATTTTTGATTCCATGTATTTCAGTTTTACTTCAAAATCTAGGATCTTCAGGTTGATGGTGATATTTTTATCTTATAATGATTACAACCTGACTAACCCATTGCTCTTTATATGTTGAACTTGTTAATTACGGATCTTGTTTCTCAATTATAATGAATTATCAAGTTCTTTAACTCTTTTAGCTTTCACTTCTAGTTGTGCAACCTTAACACTCGCAGAAAATTTGTGTAGATTTTCCAATTATTGGAATACCTCAGTAGTAGTAGTAGCCTTAAACACTTCCTTGTCAACAACTGTTCTTTGAAATTTTTCATTTTTCAAAGACATGTTATCGTTGAAAAGTGAGACTATTTATCCCTTTAATTTCACAAATTTTGAGAGGGTGTTAAATTTTCTAACCTATTTAGCCAATAAAATCTACCTAGCATCAAATTATTCCTCTAGTTGCACTTTTCATCAACTATTTCCTTAATAATACTAATTATATATAAAATAACATCAGTAGGAAATTTATTCAAATAAAATCCAACATGAGAGTAGAATTATTGAACTATTTTGATCTCTTTATAATCCCAATAGATACATGAATCATAAAAAGTATCTCTGTAAACATATTCAACGGATTAACACTTAACACTCTATTCAAATCCTATAATTGGTTTATCCCTTTCATTATTCATAAATTTTATCCTCTTATTTGCATATTTCTTATACCTATTTTTCACTAACTTAGATGAAGTTTCCATTTATACTTTAGGGGGGCAGTGGAGTAGGGGATGGGGGGGATGCAGTGGAGTGTGTGGGGGGGCAGTGGAGTGGATTGGGGGGGGGGCTGCTGAAGGGGGGCAGTGGAGTGGGGGGGAAGTGGAGTGTAGTGGGGGAGGGGGTACTACAAGGGGGCTACTGTAGGGCGGATGTGGAGTAGGGGATGGGGGTAGTGGAGTAGGGGATGAGGGGGTTATGGAGTGGGGGGGGGGGGGCTGGAGTGGGACCATCTTCCTCTGAGATACTCCCACTCTAACATGTTCTGATTTCCCTTTTCTCTAACATTTCCATGTTTTGGAACTCCCCGCTTCCTTCCACACTATATTCATTTCCAGAAGATGCCTCCTTTCAATGAAGTTCTTCATTCAATATCAGGTCTTTAATGTTTGCAAAGACCTGGTTAATTTTTCTGCTTGAATTACTCAATACGGATTCCATCACGTACCAAGGTTTTAAAAGTTTCATACTCAAATTCCTACTCCTTTTCATGATTGGTTAGTCACCCTAGTTGCGGATTCTCCGCTATAAACCCAAGTGGTTACACTACAGACCTCTCAATCCTATAAGAATAGAGACCCACTATGCTCCTACTCTAGAGTCCCACTAATGAATGAATCTTCCCACTAACCAATAAAAAGGTATGATTAAAATTAAATATCTCCCTAATATCTAAGTTTCTTATGAACCACTTGATGTAGATATCCCTGCATAAACACACTGAATAACCCAGTCTACTCATGAACATAATCTTCAAGATCATTAGTAGTTGATATGCATGATTATATTTACTCATCTTAAATAGTCACTTCATTTCTTCTAATATCTGGGTCACTCAACACCTTGAACACTCATGAATTCAGATATCCTCTTTCTTGATTGAATCTTGACTTAAATCTCTTCTTGCATTGTTGTGCATTTCTTTTGAATTGGAATTTTTCATTTTTTTTTATTTTGAGTTATTTTTATTTTCCTTATGGTTTGGTTATGATGGATCATGGTATACTGTGCATGTTTTCATTTTCTAGGGTTAATTTGAAATGGGAAAGTTTAAAAATACATTGATTCTTATAGAAAACTTGTGAATACTTCTATAATGATATTTGTATTTGGAAAAGTGTATAGAATGTTTTGGATTTAAAATGATAGCCTATTTTTGGAATTTTTGTCAATCTTGTTAGAAAAAGGGATAGTGTTAATTATTTTGAAGGTTTTAAAGTGATATTAATAAAGCATAATTAGAATATTTTAAAGGATTTAAGCTGAATGTACTTTTAAAATATATGATTTTGAAGTTGTTGGATTTATGTAGCTCAATATGGTTCGGTCAAATGGTTATGGCCTACAACTTTTGTAGGTCAAGATCCATGGTGAGGTCGTTGGGGGTTGTAGGGGGCAACACGCCTCTGCTTTGGGGGCGCGAAGGTTGAAGTCCCCCAGCCCAAATTTTGGGGAATTGTAGCAACTCTGAACCCTGTAGAAACTCTGACCACTATACCAGAGGTATTTCATGTTTCTTCTATTCCTGAGAGTGGTGGAGGAATCTCTAATAAGGGAAAAAGGAAGTGAAATGTCTGACCCAATAAGTGGTGGGTTAAAAAATATATAAATTTTCTCACCAGTTTCATTTAGGATAAACTACTTGGTTTTATATTAGGGCCAAAATGTGGGACATAGGAAACATTGTTGTTAGGATCAGCAGAGGTATTTTTTGTTAGACTACCAGATGGAGTCTAAACAATGTGAATATATTGGGTTACATGAATCAATTTAGACTAACAGATGGAGTCTTTGGGATACTAAATCCATTGAGGTGATTCATATTTGTTTTGTTATATTGGTTAATATCTTAACTATCCAGAATGAAATTTTGGCTATACTGGGAAAACAGGAAGGCTGCTGTGTTCTGGCTGGATTCTTGGGGTTGTCCATGGGGTGTCCAGGAGGGTCTAGAGGGGTCTGTAGGGTAGGGGTAGGGTGCAGGTGGGTTGTCTAGGAAGGGATGTTCAGGGGGGTCTAGGGGGTGCCTAGGGGGGTCTGTAGGGCAGCGAGGTTTAGGGGGGGATTCAGGGGGTCTGCATGGCAGGGGTGTATAGGGGGGTCTTCAGGGCAGGGGCTTTGAGGGGGGTGTCTAGGGTTGTCTGCACGGCAGGGGGGTTCACGGGGGTGTCTAGGGGGGGTCTGTAAGGCAGGGGTGGGGGTCCAGGGGGTGTCTAGGGGGGGTCTGCAGGGCAGGGGGTGTCGTTCTAGGGGGGTCTACAGGGCTGGGGGTTCCAGGGGGTGTCTAGTGGGGTCCGCAGGGCTGGGGGTTTCCAGGGGGTGTATAGGGGGGTGTACAGGGCAGGGGGTGGGGTTTCAGGGGGTGTCTAGGGGGGTTCTGTAGGGCAGGGGTGGGCTTCTAGGGGTGGTGTCTAGGGGGGTCTGCAGGGTGGGTGCCGGTGGGGTGTCTAGGGGGGAGGGGTGTCCATTGGGAGGGGGTGCATGGGGGTTTTCTAGGGCGGTGCAAGGGGGTTGTCCTGGGGGTGCATTGGGTGTTTTTTTTGTATTCATCATTGTAATTTGTTTGTAGGGAAGGGGGTGGGGTTTCATGGGTGGTTTCTAGGGGGTTCTGTAGGGTAGGGGGTCCAGAGGGTGTCTAGGGGGAGGGGTGCAAGGGGGCTATCCAGGGCGGTGCAAGGGGGCTATCCTGGGGGTGCATGGGGGTGTTCAAGGGGTGAAAGGGGATATCCAGGGGGTGCATTGAGTGTTTTTTGGTATTCATTATTGTCTATTGTCTGCATGAGTGTTTTTTGTATTCATTATTATTCTATAGGTATGTAGGCAGTGACATGCTGCTTGTTGGAATTCCAGTACTGGAATTGGAGAGGGGAGGCCGCTGTATGCAGCTTTCTGCAGAGGGGGAGGCTGCTGTATGCTGCTTGCTGTAGAGGGGGAGGCTGCTGTATACTGTTTCTGGCTGGAAGAGGTGCGTAAAGTTTGTTTTACGGTTAGATGAAATGACAACAGTTCTATGAACCATTGGTATACAGATTGAGTAGTATAGACCAACGGTTTGAGAACCATTGGTATACCTATGTCCCAACAGTTTCAATGAAATCGTTTGGATCAGTGTGTTGTAGGTGGTATACCAACGGTTTAACAACCGTTGGTGTATACCTTGTGACCAATGGTTCTTAACCGTTGGGATAGAAATTTACCAACTGTTAACACTCAACCATTGGTATTTGTAAAATCCAACCAACATATCCCAATAGTTCAAGCTGAACTATTGGCATATGGATATCCACACGCCTCATAGCCCAACGGTTTAGTGAATCGTTGGGATAGAATTTCCCAACAGTTTTGGGGCTTTTACCAATAGTTTGTAACTATTGGTAAAATATTATTTTACAGTAGTGACCTTGCAGTTTTACGTCCTTTCTTGATTATTAACTTCCATGTTTTGTTGGGATAGTGGAGATGTGGTCTCATAGAGTTGTCTCATGTAGACTAGTTTTGAGATTCTATATCATTGGAATTTGATGTATTTATGTGTCTTATTCCTCATTTTGAGTTTTGTCTTACATATCATATCATATATATGTTTGTTTATGACATGGGATTTGATGTATTTATGGGTCTTACTCCACCAGGAACCGCGCACCAGCGGTGTGCAGGGAGATCGACAGGACACCAAAACCGGTCCTCCAATGAAGACAAAAGCACTAGAAAAAGCAGGATCTTGCGCGAGGGAAAAAATGAAGAACCAGTGGGTGAAGTGGGGATCAGCTTTTTGGGTCTATTAACCTATGTTCATGCCGAATGAATGGAGCAAAGTGCAGGGTCCAGAACCCGAACGGCCTAACAGCCCAGCCACGGAGAGATCACCACGAAGAAACACCCGAACAACCCTAGAAGTGGTGAGCACAGGACGGCAACTATTAAATGAGTGACAAGATGATCTAGTATAGAAGGCCATGTAAGCCACTGATTTCCAGGTTGGCAGCCGGGCCTTGGAGTAGGACATGACTAGTGGGTTTAATTCATGAGCCAACAAAAGAGTCCCTTCCAAATATTCCATATCTTATATAAAGATATTAAATTGAGAAAATAATTAATAATTTTTATGTATTAGAAAATTAAAATGGAATTATGGAAAAAATAAACTAATTTAAAGAAGAAAAATAAAAATAAAAACCCATATTTCATAGGTTTGGATGTAGAACGAGGAGGTGGAGTGGACGCAATGAAATGGTTCGGTGGATGAGGGCAACGATGAAATGGAGCGGTGGTTGGAGGTGAGGATTGAAGTGATCGGAAGAAGAGATACGTTGTGGTTGGAAGGGATGATGGGGGGTTTGTATCATCTCTAATTCCCAATATAACTCGAATATCTAGTATAGCGTGCCACATTCCCCTTGAAAAAAAAAACTAACCATTGAATTGAAATGAAATAAAAAAATTGGATTGATAGACATTTTTGAAAAACCAAATTTAAAAAACCTAAAAAAACAATCAACTCTTTATCCATATTTATACATTCATAGTTACCTACTAATTTTTGAAAAAAATTAAAAATTAAATAACATTGAATTATACTTTAAATAAATATTTTATAAATGAATTAATAAAAATGTAGAAATTTTTTTTTAAATAATTAAAAAACTATAAATAGTTTAAAAAGATAATTATCTGTTTATTACTCTAGATTTGTCTTTTTACTAGCTACCATTTCATAATATTTTTTTTAAACCATGTAAAAATAATAATTTGTATTTGTATGTTGAAAATAATAATTTGACACTCAATTCAAAAATATGGAAAAAATTATTCTTAAAAATAAAAAAATTGAATTTTTTATAAAAATTTAAATTGAAAAATATCATACATTTAATTTTTTTTTGAATATTTAAAAATATTTAAAAATTTACTATGCCTATTCAAAAAATCTTATTTTTTTATTTTTAAAATCAAATTCAATTCATAAAAATACTTTAAAATAGAAACATCTACATAAGAGAAATTAAATTTTATAAAGAATATTTTCATTGAAAATGTATACTGGAAAATTACATTAAAAAGGGTTTCTATAAAAATTCCAATAAATAAATTCAAAAGAAATATATGATAAGGTTTCACTCTAATTTTATATTATAAAGGTACACTATAAAACAACATCTAAACAATTCCACTGTAAAATTTCATTGCAATGTTCTAGTTGAAAAAATCACATGAAATTTGTAGTAAATAATTATAATAGATTTTTCAACTAAAAATATACAGTAAAAAAACACACTACATATGAAAATTTTTAAAAAGAATATTATAGTGAAGGACATAATATTTTCAATAGAAAATTTTAGTGAAAAGTTCAACTTCATTTTAGTGCATGTTTCGATGAATGTTTCACTATATTTTTTGGTGAAAATTGCAGTGGAAGTTCAACTGAAAATTTGACATGAACATCCATTAAAACTTCCACAATGCAATAAAAGTATATATTTATAAAACAGAATAATGTATTAATAAAAAATAAATTTTTATAAATATATCTATAATAAATGCAATAATATAAAAAATGTATTGTATTATATATATAATTATTATAAGTATAATATAATTTACCATTTAAAAATGTATATTATATATGAATAAATGTAAATAAAATATGAAATTACAACTAAAACTAAATTTATAATAAATGCACTTATAAGATATATTTAATATTATTTTTAAAAAAATCTATATTAATAAAAATTATAAATCAATTATGTGAAAGTTCCAATGGAAGAAGTTATGTTGGAAGTTTCAGTGTAAGTTCTAGTGGAAGTTCTAGGGCAAGTTTCACAATTCAATAATGTATATATTTATAAAGCTAATGAATATATTAATAAAAATTAAATTTAGTAAATATATTTATAATAAATTATGTTGTATGCATTATGTATTATATTTGTTGAATAGTTTTTATAAATATTATATAATTTTATATTTAAGGATATATATTCTATATGAAAAAAAATGAAAATAAAATGTGAAATTATAATTAAGACAAATATTATAATAAATGCACTTATAAGATACATTTAATATATTCTTTCATAAATATTTTTTAATAAAAATTACAAATCCATTAAGTTGACATTCCAGTTGAAAAAGTTTTAGTGAATGTTATAGTAGAAGTTTCAGTGGAAGTTCTAGTGCAATTTTCAAAATTCAATAAAAGTATATATTTATAAAACTAAAGAATATATTAATAAAAAATAAATTTATTAAATAAATTTATAATAAATTCAGCTATATACAATATGTCTTATATTTGATACATAATTTTTATAAATATAATATAATTTACCATTTCATGATGTATATTTTATATCAATACAAAAGTAAATAAAATATGAAGTTATAATTAAAACTAAATTTATAATAAACACACTTAGAAGATGAATGTAAATTTTTTTTCAAAATCTGTACTAATAAAAATTATAAATCTGTTAAGTGGAAGTTACAAGGGAAGTTTCAGTGGAAGTTTCACAATACAATAGAAACACTTATTTATAAAACCAAATAATATATTAATAAAAATTAAATTTTAATAAATATTTTTATAGTAAATGCAACGATATAAAATATGTATTATATTTGTTACATGAATTTTGTAACTATAATACAATTTTCCATTTAAGAATGCATATTCTATATAAATAAAAATTTAATTAAAATATGAAGTTATAACTAAAACAAATTTTACAATAAATGCACTTATAAGATTTTTTTAATATATTTTTTAAGAAATATGTATTTATAACAATTATAAATCCATTACGTGAAATTTTCAATGGAAGATGTTATAGTGGATGTTTCAGTGGAAGTTTCAGTGGGTTTTTCAGGGGAAGTTTCAGTGGAAGTTTCGATGGAAATTTTAGTGGAATCTCTAGTAAAGGTTTCATAATACAATAAAAGTATATATTTATAAACCTAAAGAATATTTTAACGAAAATTTAATTCAATAACAAAATTTATAATAAATTCAATTATACACAACATGTATTTTATTTGTTGAATAATTTTTTTAAATATAATACAATTTACCATTGAATAATGTAAATTCTATATGAATAAAAATGTAAAAAATTATGAAATTATAACTAAAACTAAATTTATAAAAAATAAACTTATAAAATATATTTAATTTATTTTTTACAAAATCCTTATTAAAAAAAATTATAAATCAATCTTGTGGAAGTTCCAGTGGATGTCTCAGTATAAGTTCAAATGGAAGTTTCAGTGAAAGTTTTACAATGCAACAAACATATGTATTTATAAATCCAAATAATATATTAATAAAAATTTATTTTTAATAGATATATTTATAATAAATTCAATAATATAAAATATGTATTATATTTTTTTCATATTAATTATAAATAAAATATAATGTACTGTTTAAAAATGTATATTCTATATGAATAAAAATATGAATAAAATATGAAATCATACGTGAAAAAAAATTATAATAAATAAACTCATAAGATACATTTAACATTTTTTTATAAAATCTGATTAATAACAACTATGAATACATTAAATGGGAATTGCAATGTATGTTTTAGTGGAAGTTCTGATGGAAGTTTCACAATACAATAAAATTATATTTTTACTTAAATATCCAGTATAACAGAGATGGTGCCATTCGAAATTACCACGAAACATCCACAAACAAATTAAATGTAGCTTCAATTAGAAATTATAGTGAAATTTTCACTGTAAATTCTAGTGAAACATCCTCTCGAGCATTTTAGTGTAAACTATAAACTCACACTGATCTTCAATGGAAACTTTCATTAAAAATCATGTAGATAACTAAAAGAAAATGTTTTCATAAAAAAATTTAATGATTCAACTAGAAACTTTATAGTGATGTTTTTTAATAAAATTTGTCATTATAAAATATAAATGTAATTTTCATTGAATTCATTCAATGAAAATTTCAAGAGTAATTTTTCAGAAATTTCCTTCTAGAATTTTGTCCTGAACATTTTTAGTTAATATTTTCTATGGATTTTTATTACTTAAAAAAGAAGTTTTTTAACCTTTTAGTGAAACACGTTTATTTTAATAAATTTATACAAATAGTATTTATTATGATGAATAATAAAATTATATTTTTAAAAGGAAAAAATTAAAAAAAATTAAATAAATAATAATATTTTTTTCTTATATAAAAATATCTTTTATATTCATTCACAAAACATTATTTTTTAAAGAAAATTTATTAGTTTAATTCAAATAGTTAGAAAACAATTTTTTAAAGATAAATTATTTTAACTTTTTTAAAATTTCAAAAAACCACTTTTTACATAAAAATTTTCATTTCATTTATAATAATAATTTTATTTACAATACAATAAGCTCAATATTCTTTTATTCTTTTAAAAAAATCATATGACTTTAAGGATATAACAAAAATCTATTAATTCCCCCATAAATGATTAGAGGGTCCATTTTTATCTCGTATTTATTTTTAATTCTTTTTAAAAGATGTAATACAATTTTTCTAAACAAAATAAAAATTATTTTAATTAAAAATATAATTGGTTTTAAAATATAATTAACCCATTGAAATTTAATGTGTTTTTAAAAATGTACACACTTAAAAATGTTAACCAAAATATGCTGATTATATGCAAATAATCAAAAAATTGAAAACACTATTATTTAATCATTTTTTAGAAACGCGTAATAATTTTTTTATAAGGAAAATATAATATCATTTAAAAATATATTTATTTTTAAAATATATCAAAATTATTATTATTTTTTTAATATATAATATCTTATTATAAATTGGACCGAGGAGATTTTGTTGATTGGAGAGAGGGAGAACATCTTTTGTAGTGTTTTTTTCTACAAGGCCAACATACCCTTCACTCCATTCCATTACCTGATCACAACATGTGGAAAAAACCAGGTTTCATCCTCTGAACCTATGATGGGATGATCCCTTATTTCAGGGAATGAGATATGATAAAATTTGGGGTTGGGGGTGGCATGGAGCCGGGAAGAGAAGAGTAATAATTATTATAAAATTATTACTTATTAAATAATTATTTAGTTACTAATTAATTAATAATTATTATTAATTACCAATAAAAAATACTAATAAATATTTGAAATTGTTATTTAGTTTATATTTATTTAAAATAATAATTATTTAATTGTTAATTAATTAATAACTACTTTTTTAAAAAAATTTGGGTCATACCCCTTATTAAGAAAATAAAAAAGAAACCACTTATATATTAACAAGGAACCCATTACATGGAAAACAACTCAATAGAAACACTACTTGAAGGCCCATGAACAAACAAAACAAAGGCCGAAGACCTAGAGGTAAAAAGCCCCAACGTGTAACTCCCGGACCCCAGAAGCCTAGAGCCAGTGCATTACTTATTACATTTTAAAAGGAATAAAATCCTGAAGGAAAGACCAGTCTTGTAGTCTTGAAAAACTATATACATACATGTAACTCATATTCCATTGATAATGGTAACACAATACAATACATAACAAAATCTAAAAAAAATGCATCCCTAAGAACTCAATATATGGTCTCCTCCTAATAACCTGTTGAAGGTAAAAAAATGAAAGGGGTGAGCTCAAATGATCATTAGGAGTTAGTAAAAGTGGAAACATGAATCAATAATAACTAAATCATGAACAATTTCAAATAGTCAATATGGCATGGTGAATAAAAGAAAAACACGTGTCATTAATAAACTGAGAATGAAACTACATCCATAGGTTTTTTCATAGTGAAAACATCGTGGATTGTAATAAATAAAAATGAATAATGAGAAATTATTATTTTTTGGAAGTCGTGTTTCTCGCACATGATACCCCAATACTATCTAAACGATTTATGTTTGTGGGTAGAAACCCGTCTAATTTTTGGAAACAAACTCAAAGGGTTTGCTCCCAACTGATTTGTCTAATGAGACCTCTCGATGCATCGAGGGGTTATAGTGGGACCCACCCATCGCTTCAAGTCCAAAAAATTCTTTATACAAATATTAAATACAATTACAATATTCCTTCTCAAAATACATAGAGAGTAGAGGATGCAGATTCATCAATATTTCCATAGTTAAAACAACATTCCAAATAAACACCATAAGTAAAAGGGTATATGGGTTAAGACAATAATCATATACATGAAACCAGAATATCCATATATAATATATTTAAAATTTAAAATGAAAAATGATATCAAATGGGAAGTGGATACACCACATACGAAAGACTAGGTGCACAATACCAAGTAAATGACAATGAAATGGAAATTGAGACAATGTCCCTTACCATGTTGTAATCAATCGAGTCGTATGACCAAAAATTAATAACCACCAAATGAATCATATAATAACATGAATATAAAGAGAATTATGAAAATATATATCAAATGGAAGTACACAATACACCACATGTAGGAAATAAGTGGCGAACAATGGAAATCTCATGGAATTTAAAGTGAGATAAGAAACCTCTTACCTTAAGTCTGAAAGTGTTCTTTCACTGATATTAATGACCTGAATAATCAAATTTAGATTCATTAATTATTAATTCCATAACCTCATCCACATTTATTTTATTTAGTTTAACCTTATTATGTTCATTCATGGCCTTTTTGATGCGTTTAAGAGGTTCAATTTTATTGTTTTCGGAAGCATTTTTATCATTGGTTTTAATGATCAGTTTACTTGTATTCATGAATGGAAGTTCATTTTTAATGTTTTTAAGCATCCATAATTGTTAATATATATTATTAGTGAAATTTAAAGATATATAAATGATCTTATAATGATTTTTTTTACATACCATGAGGATGACTTTTTTGATAAAAGATAATGATAAATGCTTGGTTTACATGGCGGTTTTGTGCATAATGAACTTGTTTTCTATTATTATTTATATTATGAGTGTGTAATGATACCAGATCCATTAATAAGATTGAATAAATATATTTTTATATGGTTCAAACATAAAAATGGTTTCATGACTTGATTTTAATATGGTAATAATAATTGGGAACCTGTCGTCCTTGAATGTGATAAATTAACACATCTCAGACGGTGTTTTCACTTTTAGTATAAGAGGAGGGGGGAAGAGAAATTATGATGAAATATTCCATTAGCATAATAAAATTCCATTTCATGTAAGGGACCATAATTATGATATCATTTTAATGAGGGGATATGGGGAAAGAAATGAAAAGAAAGGAACTCCAAATAAATGAAGAATTCAGAAATCCCTCACGAAAATTCAGCAGCCTAACGACGTCACTTAAAAATTAATAAAAATGAATTGATGAGATAAAAAGGGTATATAATCACTTGGACATAAAATGTATAGAAATAAGGATATATAAGAACATATCCCAACATATGAAAATGTAATTTAAAAGACATAACATAATAGAAGTTCTTGACTAAAAGAGGAGGGTGAAAGGTTCTCTTACCTTGTAGAGTAACTCCCAAAACATGAAGGTTGGGACCTTGGGGGATTTAGGAAACCTTAAGATTACTAATAGGGAGGTAAAAACATCATAGATTCATGTATTATGGGTTTGGAATGAATTAAAATTAAGGAATGAGAGGGTATTTATAGTAAAAGAGAGGGAGTTTTTTATTAATTTAAAGGGACACCTCATTTTTGGTTTTGGAAAAACCATGGGCATTCCCATGGTATTTGTCCATGGTTTTATCCAAATGGGAAAACTCATGTTATATTTTACTGTAAATTTGTCTATTAGCCTTTTATATTTATTATTACATCATTATGATGTCATTAAACATACCGAAAATTCAAAACTGTATTTTTACAATTCACGAAAAATTTAAGTATTTTAGAAAAATCCCAAAAATTTACCCCAACCATTTTTCAATGCGTAGAATTAAAAAATGAACTCAATTTTTTTGAAAATAATTTTCTAAATATTATTAATTTAATTTTTAAATAAAATCATTATTTATTCAAAAATAACAATTTTAAATCTATACCACATTTTTTAATACCTTGAAAAATTCATAAACATATCATTACTTTATAACCTCATAAAAATAAAATAATAAAATGATTTAATATTTATAAGGGTCATATTAGTATTCATATTAATATTCATAAGGGTATGTTAATATTCATCAAAAAAACAAGTTGATTTTATCGGACTCCAAATAACTTACTGATCAGAACCGTAGATGTCTGTTTTTTGAATTTCAAAACACATATGTGGAAAATATAAGTTTAATGGCTAGGTTATAACTTTATCCTATAAATAACCAAGTGTTGTTTCATATAGAATCAGTTCTTTATTCAATATAGTTTATCTAATGAATTAATAGTATTGAAGAGAAACATGCCATAATATTTTTGGGGTGTTTCCACCTTCAGAAATTTCATCATCAAACTTTTTTTCACTTATAAATTCCATCAAAAATATTTGGGGGGTTCTTATTCATAACATCCATAGGTTCCCATGTCTCTTCCTCCATTTTTTGGTTTCTCCAAGGAACCTTTACTAGGAGAGTTGTGCGATTTCTCAAAATCTGCTCCCTTATGTCAAGAATCTCGATAGTCTCTTCACTGTATGACAAATCGGGTTCTAGCTCTATTTATTCATAGGTGAGTACAAACGTTGGGTCTAGAATGTATTTCATTAAAAATGACACGTGGAACACATTGTGGAATTTGGAGAGACTTGGTGGCATTTCTAAAGGTTAATCTATAGCTCTGATCCTTTCTATAATTTCGAACGGTCCGATGTACATAGGGCTCAGTTGCCCTTTATTACCGAACCTTAAGACACCCTTCCACAGAGATACTTTTAGAAAGACATGATCTCCTACTTGAAATTAAAAATCTTTCCTTTGGTTGTCATCATAACTCTTTTTCCTACACTGGGTTTCATTAATATGAGCCTGATTTTTTTTACCTTTGCAGTTGTTTCTTCGATAAGTTTTGGGCCTAAAAGCTTCCTATCTCCAACTTCACCCCAACAAGTTGGAGTTCGAAACCTCTTACCATATAATTCTTCATATGGTGCCATTTGAATGCTAGAATGAAATCTATTATTGTAGGAAAATTCCACCAAAGTTAAGAATTGATCCCACATACCTTGAATGTCAAGAGAGAATGATCTCAACATGTCTTCCAGTGTTTGAATAGTCCTTTCAGACCGTCTGTGGGTTTGGTGGTGATAAAAAGTACTCATTTGAAGCTCAGTATCCAAAGCCTTCTGGAGACTTTTCCAGAATTTTGATGTAAACCAGGGATCTTGATCATACAAAATTGATATAGGTTCACCATGAAGTTTTAAAACATCATTAATATAAATTCTTGTTAGGATCTCAAGTGGTAAATCCTCTCTTCTAGAATGAAAATGTGTAGATTTTGTAAAACGACCTACAATTAACCATATTGCATCATTCCTTCTAGGTGTCCTCAATAGTCTTGTGACAAAATCCATCGTAATGTCATTCCACTTTCACATAATAATAGGTAGAGGTTTCATCACCCCTTTAGGATGTTGTCTCTCTGCCTTCACTTGTTGACAAACTAGACACCTTGACACATAGTCGGGAATTTCTCACTTCATATTATCCCACAAAAATTGTTCCTTTAGATCTCTATACATCTTAGTACTACCAAGGTGTATAGAAAAATATGAGCTATGAGCATCATCTAATAGTTACCTTTTTAGCTCAGGTACTAATGGAACACATATCCACTTTCCAAATTTCAGAACTCCTTCCTCATACACGATGTTTTCCAATCTCCCATTCTTAACATCAGTAATTTTCTTATGTAGATTCTCATCATCAGATTGATAGATTTTTATCTTCTCTAGTAAATATGGTTTAACAATTATTTGATAGTAGAAATATGTTTCCCCTTCCTTAACTATTCTCATATCCATATTTAGTAGGACTATGAATATAGTATCTCTTTTAATCCTCATTTGGGATAGAAGTCCATATCTTTCTGGCATAAATAATCTTCCACCTTATTTGCCTTTCCTAGGTGGTAGTGTATTGAAAAATAATAATCTCTATGTAACTCAAGCCATCTCCTTTGCGTCATGTTGACTACTTTATATGTAAAAATGTTTTTAAAACTCTTATGATCCATATATATCTCACATATTTCTCTATAGAGATAATGTCTCCATATTTTTAGAGCAAATATTACGGCTGATAACTCAAGATCATGAGTTGGGTAATTTTTCTCATGATTCTTCAATTTCCTAGATGCATAAGCAATAACTTTATCATTTTGCATAAGGATGCACACCAGTCTATTCTTTGATGTATCACTATATATCACAATTCCTTTATTTCCAGACGGAAGAGTCAAAATTGGATCATTGACCAATATTCTTTTCAATTATTCAAATAATTTTGTACATTCTTTCATCTATACAAACATAAACCCTTTACATGTGAGCATAGTTAATGGGTTTGCCATTCGGGTGAAATTCTGAACGAAACGATGATAGTAACCCACTAAGACAAAAGAACCGCGTACCTGAGTTATGTTTTTTAGTGTGGGCCATTCTGGGATTGCCTTTTTCTTCGTAGTATCAACTATGATTCCATACTTAGGGACAATATAGCCAATAAAATAAACTGATTGAATCGTGAATTCACACTTGCTAAACTTCCCATGTAATTAATTTTTTCTAAGAGTTTTTAAAATAATCCACAAGTGATTCTCATGGTCTCCATAGCTTTTGGAGTATACCAGGATATCATCTATAAATTCCAAAAAAAAATCATCAAGATATTCCTTGAAATCTCTATTCATTAGATCCATGAAAATAGAGGGTGCATTAGTCAGTCCAAAAGGCATCACTGTAAACTCATAATGCCCATACCTAATTCAAAATGTTTTCTTTGGAATATATTTCTTCCTCAAATGCAGCTGATGATATCCAGATCGAAGGTTAATATTTGAAAAATATTACGCTCCATGAAGTTGATAAAATAAATTCATCAATTCATGGAAGTGGATAGTTATTATTTATTATAATAGCATTAATTTCCCTATAATAGATACATATCCTCATGGATCCATCTTTCTTCTTGATGAGGAGGAAAGAGGCTCCCCATGGAGAAACACTAGGTCGAATAAATCCTATATCACTCAATTATTCAAGTTATTTATTTAGGTCCACTAATTATACAGTGGTCATTTTAAAGGGTGTCTTTGATATATGTCTTGCATGAGGAATTATATCAATAGGGAACTCAACTTCCCACTCTGGAGGATGTCCTCGTAAATCCACTGGAAATACGTCAATGTATTCTTGCACTATATGTACGTATTCAATTTGAATATTTATTTCCTATCCCATAGATATTGGGATCTCTTCCTCTATAATAATTGCATTTAGTAGATATATTGGGGGTGCATCTAGATATGAATCTGATGGAGAGGATTATGCTTTAAAGATAAGTGATTCTACACCATTGTCAAAAATTGTAACTTCCTTCATCTTGAAATAGATCTTCGCATCATAATTTGAAAATAAATTCATATTGATAATTATATAAAATTCAATAATTGATATGATGATAAGATTATCAACTAAAGTACATTTATGTGTGATGGGGGAGACTGATCGACACGCCTTTGTTGCAATGATATGTCCCGTAAGAGATTTGACTGACAACTCCTTTATTAAATCGAATTGGACATGTCTAATTTTTGTGGAAAACTTGGAAGATATAAATGAATTTGATGATCCAAAATCAAATAATACATTGGGTATGTTTGGGGAAAAAATTAGAGTGCCTACCAACACATCATTTGGAACTTCAACCTCCATGGTTATAACCGCATTGGATTTCCCTTTCTCTCATGGCCTTTTCTGAGTAAATTTTCCTTGGATCTTAGAACACTCATTTACATAGTGTCCCATCTCTCTACAATTTTAGCACTGAATATCATTGACTTGTTTCTTCCCCTTGCATTCATTAGATTGATGACCCTTTTCTGCACACTTATAGCAGACTCCAATGCCTTTCAAGCATTTCCCATGATGATTCTTTCCACAGTTCTCACATAATGGGAATTTCTTCATTCCCTTGTTCTTATTTGGCACCTCACCTTTTCTATGGTTATCAGAGTAACGCTTCTTATCTTGGTTTCCCTTGAAAAAATTTTATCTAGAAAATTCCTTTTTCGTCCTGATTTCACTTAATACAATTTCATCGTATGATGAAAATGATGGAGAAGCTAGTGCGCTTCGAAGACTTGGCTTAAGACCTTTAAAGATAGAAGACATGTAAGCCCAAATGGCCCGAATTCCCTAAGAAAAAAAAATTGAACAAGTCTCATGGTCCAAAAGGCTTACTAGGTAAGGAAACCCCCCACCGATCCTTCGTTGTCCGACTCCACACAACCGCCATCGTCTTCTCTAATGGTCATCACCATCAGCATAGTATGCTCCTCTGATGGCCACCATGTTTGCGCCACACATCCCCAACTAACGCTGAATGCTAAACGATTGGATGCATTTTGCTGAACGGACCGCAACCCATGCCTCACTAAGTAGTAATCTCGCACCTGGTGATAGAATAGGTCGGGTCTGAAGGGGATCAAATAGACGTTGAGTCGAAGAGTCGTGCAAGTCTCACCAACCAACAGTTCCACACGAGAACTTCATGCCCATTAAACTAAAGCCACCCAACCCCCATCGTTGCCTTACACCAAATTTGTGTCCGATGATCATAGATCAGAGGAGACCTGGGTTGAGTCAGTTTCCTGAATTAAGGTTATTGCCACCGCGGATCCGACCAAGGGCTCCCAAGAACAAGAGCTCATAGAAAAACCCATAACCTCCATATCATGCCAAGAATAATCTTCATCACCACTCATGGAATACCCCTGTCTTCTTTCAAGGGGTTTTTCATTGTTGGACCTTGTAATTTCCACATCAAACTCTTGGCTGCATCCCACGGTAGATCCAAGCTCATCGATAACCCCTGCATCATAGAGCTATGGTTCATCATCACACACATCCTTTGTAACAATAGTGATTTTTTAAAAGAGAACTATGTTTGATAACACATAAGACACACAACACTGAGCCTAAACAAACAATGCAATATTAATATTTAAATATGACTGTTATAACATAGTCGTTAAATTGTTGACAGTCAATAGATTTAACTAATTTATTAAAAATATATAAATTTCATACTCAATATAAATGTATTGATAAATTAATAATAAATAATCACTCAATTTTTAGTAAATTCATTTTATTCTTCAAAAAATAGGTTTTCTTCAAAAAATGGTTCTTATTACGTTTTGTGAGGAAATTAATTTTTAAAGCTTTTAGAATTTGAATTTGATAAAAAATATATCATTTTTGAATTTAATATATAAAAAATATAATGGAATGACTTATTTTGGGATTTTTCTAAATATATATATATATATATGAATGAATAGTGAAAATACTGATTTTTATTGAAACATATATTTTTTAAAGTAATTACAAAGTAAAATTATATTTTGGATTAGTTTTAAAATTTAATTAGATAGTTTTTATTAAAAAAAATATAATTATAATTCTTTTAATGAATTTTATACTTGAATTTATTATAAAAACATTTTTATATTTTAAAAGATATTTTTCTGAAAAATTGTTTTTCATCACTTTTTGCGGGTTTAATTTTAAATTATATTTTTTCAGTTTTGTTAATTTAATATTAAAAATTTTATTCCATATTTTGAATTAGAAGGTCCAAATTTAGTAAATAGCTCCCTTTTACTTTTGATCAATATGAATAATAATCATAGTAAATAATTGTCACCACGATGGAGGTAAAATGAGTTAATTAAGAGTAAAATGAATAGGACAATGACTAAACAATTACTCTAACACTTATTTTTATTTTATTGGATTAATATATTTTGTCCATAATTATTCAAAGTTCTAATATATAACCTTTTGTTGTCATTTTTCCACGATTTTTATCTTTATAATATTTTATGTAATGAAAAGTCAAAAATGTTATTCTCTTGATTTTATTATCTCTAAATCTTTAATAAAGGAATTAAAATAAGGTATGTACAGTTGTAAATATTCAATTGAAAGATAAATTTTTTTTTTATCATGGTGATTAATTTTTAATTTTTAGTGAAGAAATAATTACCTTAAATGCTTATGCAATGTTGACACAATATTTATTCAATTAATAGAAAAATAAAATAAAATATTTAAAAAAATTAAAAGAAAAATATTTTGAGATAATTATTGCGTTCCATGAATTTTTTAGATAAAAATAACTAATTAGAAAATTTTTAAATGATTATATTTGAATTATTTCTTTTTCTTGGTGTTTTTGAAGTCAAATTAAACGAATAGTTCCAAAATTGACTTTAATGGCATTTTATAATAAATAACTTTCTGATAAATGATTTAAAATTGATAAAAATAATATCCTAAGCCAAGATATTAGGATATGGTTGAAAATATCCATAGTGGTCTATTTATGGGTCAATTTACCTTTAATAGTAACTATATTGACCCCTAAAGAGTAAAAACGTTTTTATCACAGTAATTGTCAAAAGCGGTTAAAGAGAATTAAAAAAATTAGATAAGGATAAAAACCTCACATAAAATTGTCCAAATTTTATTTTTTTATAGGAATTAGAACCATTATCATCTAATCATCAAATTATATAACTTTGGATCCTTTTTTAGATGAGAATTAATTTTTATTAATTTAATACCTTGATAAATTCTAAGAACGTCCCTCCCCTGTTTTATAAAAGGGAACTCAGTATCCTCTTTTCATCACACTTAAAAATCCTTTTTGGTTAACCAATCCCTAAAAAATATCTTCCTAACACCCCTCCCCACATTCCAGAGACTTTATTTTGGGTATAATACCAACCTCATAGGGTTTAAGGTGTAAAGAAAAGGTAGTTATCTGAAGAAGAGGTATAGTCTTTAATCGAATGTTTTAGTTTTATTTATTCTTTCACCTCCTAAAAATATTTTTAAAATATGATGATATAATAAAATTAGTATCTCCTATATGCTGAGATGTTATTATGTTAGTTTAATAACCTACATCCATCATCTCTTCTATAAAATGGGAAACTAATTCATCGTCCATGTGTACGATGAACCAAGACAACAAAGGCTGGTAATAAATTCCAAGGGCCTCAAGAACATTTGGGGGATGATTTATCCTTTAAATATAAAAACAACCAAAACAAATTAATAATAAACATCCACTCCAATATATGATTAATAAAAAACAAAGTACACCTAAAAAAATAACCAAAACAATAAACCATATCAAAGTACTAGAAGAAACCAAAATACATACTCAAAAATAACCAAACGACACACTCAAAGAGAACCAAAAGACCACAAAAACTCAAGAGTCCCAGGTGACATCAACTAACTGTTGGAGTTGGTGCCCTAGAACCAAATTCTATGTACATTATATGATAAACACTTATTCATTGTTTTAAATATTAATTAACTACTTATCACATCATGATTGTTCTTCTATGTGACATAGTATGTGATAATGTCCCAAGAGTAACTATCACACTAAAAGGTCAAAGTAGTTCCCCACTATTATGAGAACCTGGAAGTGTTATGAAATTATTCTTGAAAATATGTTCTATGGCCAGATGATATCATTTTATGGGACACAAATGATATAGGCTATCATGGGTGGAGACTTGTAGGACATTGAAGCACCTTCTCATGGTGTATGCCCTTGGTAATATGTAGTATGATATTATGAGAACAAGACACGATAGTAGGAAATACACATTTATAAGTGTCATTAAATTTTCCTATTTACATATGTGTGTATTAGTCCTTAGAATTTATGATTATTATTAATGGATATTATGAGTCGTGTACTTTGATGTATTTATGAAAACTGTGATGACATATGTTCGTAGTGAGGTAGGATACGTTGGGTTCATCACGAGTATTATTGCATTAATAAATAATGCGAAAAAATATTTATCTCTTAAATTCATTAATAAAAGTTAATATCTGAGGCCATTTGATGGAAATTATATAGCCTTAATAAATCCATGTTCATGGTGTTCTTTAGGCAAGTTCTATTTCTGTAATGTCAAAGAAAGAGATATCAAGCGCATTGATTGATGGAACTAGCATGCAACCTGCTCGATTGAAGATATTGTGATAAATAGATTATATTACATGGTAAGTGTTCGTATGAGGTTCCATATCATTGGATTGTTAACATCTTTCTCTACGAGTTCCTTTAGGTTTTGCTAGATGATAACGTTGGACTTTAATCACGTTCACCTAATGCCACTAGAAAAGAGGTCTAGAGGGTCACACACTAAGTGTATCCAGAATCTCAGTTGAATAAATATTATTCCAAGTTTTAGTTTAATAATTATTCATGTATTACTAATCACATTTATTCCGTCACTAGTTATTCAGAGGAGTATATTGTGAGCACAATATTTAATAAATATTTACTTGCTATTTAGTGAATAAAATATTTATTTATTTATTGATGAATAATGAATTGATATTTAATTTAAAAATAAATAGTCATTATTCAAGGCCTGATAAATAATATGGAGGAATGGCGGACCGTGTTAAATGGTCCGATGAGAAATAATAATATTTAATTTATAATTCGCAAGTTAACTGCATGTCATGAAATAATAATATTTCTATTATTCTTTAACATGGGGGTTTCACTAGGATTAATAAAATAATTAAAGGCACTAGTGAAAATTATTTTATTATAACCCTAGTGTTATAAATGTCTGGTTATATTATTCTCTCATTCACTAAGGGAAATCCTAGCGATGCTAATTCAGTTGTGCACAACATTTTGGAGATAACCGCTCATGCCTAGGGAGTTCTTCCTTCTCCAAGAATTCTCTTAAGAACGAGAGTGATCCTCCTCCACTGGATCAAGGAGAACGCTTTGGAAGTGGTTCTCAAGGTGATGGAAGGTAGACGACACAAGCACACATGTCTTCTATTCTAGCAATCAGAGACTCCTTTTGCGACGTCCGGAGATTCACGTAATACGTGTGGATCATTTCTAGAGGAAATCTAATTTGATTTCAACAATGCAACGATGATGCACTATAGATCAGTGACCGAATGCATCAATGAACAAAGAATAACCTTGGAGGCAATTATTATTAAATTAAATTAATTATAAATAATATATTTTTATCTTCTCTTTTGGGTTACATGGTTCTATTCCTTTGATTCAATTCCATTGATCACGACGCTCATCATCGCATAGATAATGAATTGATCATTGATTATGAAAAAAAGAAAAGTTGGGAACTGCCCCTCCCACGCTTCCTCTACGCCTGAAACATTTAAGTGGAATCAGAGTGGGCATATTATTGTTTATAAATATTTAAAAAAAATTGGTGATTTACGAATTCATAATTTAGTTTTTCAATTCATGTTTAATCATTATTTTAATCTGAATTATGCGATCTATTTATTCCTCCATCATTTATTACAGATCTAACAGAAATTATTAATTTTATGATTAAAATAAAATCAAGGATCTCATCCAAAGGTGCCAAGGATTATGCCCAGATAACACTACATTACACACCATGTAACCAAAGTTACACACTGTGTAGTTATGTTCAATTCCCCAGGAGATAATTCAGTAGTTACTGAACCTGTGTGCATTAATGACACGTGATGTAGTTAATTATTACACCTTGTGTTGACCATGATAGACCAGCGCACGGTCATCCAAACTACACATTGTGTGGCCCAATGGACATGGCTTGTAGTCTCTTTGGGTTAGGGTTAGTCTGTGTATTCCATACACGACCTAACAAACTGGTGACTGTGTAACAAGGAGGCAACATAGCATGTGGCCCACTGAACACATTGTGTACTCCAAGATTTCTGAAGTATGCCTCACATGCCAAGTCCCTAGGTATGTACTTCAGAAAGACGGTGAATGGAATACACACCGGGTAGTTTGGATCTACGAGCCGTGTACTTTTACCAAATTACATAGATTTAAAACTTTAATATATGTATAATGTTCAGATATTCATATCATTTATAAGTTGTATTACAGGTTGTTACTCTATGTGCATTTAAGCATAACATGTTGAAGAAAAAATCACATGATTGGTGTAATCATATGTGAAGTACACGTTGTGATAATGGTTATTAAATCATGTATTCCATATGTCACAAGAGTAAAACTGTATATGAGTATAATACATGTTGGGTAGATTTAGATGGGTATTCACCGTGTTTCCTCCATTATTCATTTTTATACAAGGTTAATTTTATGTGAATTTATTAAATTTGTTTACAATTATAATGGATGAGAATATCAAGGAAATTCAGAAAAGGATTAATATAAAAGGATTGATTAATTAAAGATAATAATTGATCGATTTGAGCATTATTTATCTTAAATAAGAATGAATAAAGAATTTAATGCTAGTTTTATTAAATGCATAATTCGTTACATGTATGTGGATGATCATGAGCTAGACCAGACCTTTGTATGTGATTGGATTTATTTAATTTATTATTAAATTAAATTGTTGGAATATATTATTCTCTCTTCATTAATATGTTGGGACTACGTGCTCATGGATTCTTTTTTGCAAACCCCTTTTACCCCTCACTTGCATGTGAGTAAAAGCATATGTAATGGACGGATCTCCCAAACTAACGGAGGTGGTTCAAGTTCTTAACTGAGGAGAAACCAATCCAAGGAGATACAAAGGTGGATAGGTGGAAGGATGTAAACATAAACCTTATATTGTTTCAAGGTGTTTCTCCGCTAGGTCAGTGATTAGATTATCAATTGATAGAAAAAATAACCATTATAATAAGATCATGATCATACCCTTTATTTTATTTCTGTCAGTTCCATGGTTATTCGTTATGTATGTTTTTTCATGATCATATAATTAATGAATTAACAAGCACGCAACAGAAACTAAAATAAATTAGACTGTGCGTAAATATTATCTAAGACATGGCTAATCACTTATGTAAATCTCACTTAATATTAAAAATCATGTAATAAAGATAATAATTTTCAATTTATGAATAATTGAATAAAATCCCTTAATAAAATATTAAGTCGGTATAGACTTCCATTACTTCCGTTAGAATCAAATCGTAGTTCAAAGTGCAGGACCAACAAATTTGGGGTGCTTTAAATTATTGTGGAATTCTAATTTGAGGTTTTGGGTTGACTTAACTTGGTTGACATCAAGGGTTGACTGCTGAAGTAGGAAATGGTGTAATTGAGAGGCAAATGCTAAGGAAATCCAAATTAAGGATTTTAGGATTGGGGAGTACACTCAATGGATCAAGGAACTATGAGTTAATTCCATTGTAATTTTGAATTCCTACCTAAAACCATTTGAGTTAATTGACCAACCAAATTTTGGGAAATGAGAATGAGAATATGGATCCTTTCTAGTCTAAGAAACATGATATTCCAGAGCCAATGGTGAGGTATATTGGGTTTCAATAAAATAGTAGTATACTAATAAATATAATTTTATTTATTTGCCTAAATTTATCAGATAAAGTACTAAATATCTGATCATATTATTTGTAGAAATGAAAAAAAATGACATGAAACATATCACTGTGATCCAAACATGAGAAGGAAAACCTTCTTACTGGCATGTATTTCCCAGAATGAAAGAGGTGTTTACGCGTCATCCTTTTCCATGAAGGGAAACTGTATATACTGGAAGAACCATTACCAGTTGTGCTTGGAAATAAGGCAGTTTATGATGAGCTATCTCTTTATGAGAAACATATAAACGACGCTACAAATATTTAGTGATTCATGCTATCATCCATGTTCAATGATCTCTTGAATCAATATGAGAAAATTGATGCATATAGCATGATGTCTCACCTTCAGGATCTCTATCAAGAGAAGGCAAGACAGGAGAGGTATGAGATCTCTAATGATTTTTTTACCACTAAGAGTGAAGAGTCTACACCATCTAGACCTTATGTAGTCGATATTATTGGATACATTGAATGCATGAACATATTAGATATTAAATTAGCAGATTATTTGCGTACATATCATATACTTTCATCACTGCCCAAGACCTTCTCTGGTTTTTTTTGTGAATTATAATATGAGAAATAGTGAGAAGATTTTTTTGAACTTTTGAATTTAATTTTCCAAGTGGATAAGGCCATTAGGTGGGACAAACTAGTAGTCCTTATGGTGAATAAAAAAAGTAAGGACAAGGCAAAGGGGACTAATAATTATAAAAAAACTAAAGCCTTCGAGCACTATCCTACCTAGAAGAATAAAATCCATAGGCAAGGAAAGGAAAAGGAAGCAATATGTTTTACATATGGCAAGTCAAGACACTAGAAGATGAACTACACCTAGGGGAAAGGGGAAGCCAAAGGTGAGTTTGTTATCGAGTGAAATCATTCCATTTCTACACATTGGGTATTAGATAGAGCTTGTGGTGCTCAAATTTTTATTCAAATGTAGGAACCAAGTAGATTTCAAAAAATTACTAGCAGAGAGGTGGATCTATGAGTTTCTAATGGCACGAGGCTGGCTACTCTAGCCATTGGTGACTACCACCTTTTATTACTGATGAGAAGGATTTTGGTTTTACATGATTGTTATTATGTACCCACTATTACCTAAAACATAATTTATGTATCATGTTTAGATACAGATGGGTTTATTTTCAAGTTCGAAAATAAAAGTTGTTTCTTTTATAAAGAAAACTTATTTTATGGTATGAAACATTTAAATAATTGTTTATATGTATTAAATTACGAAAACCAAGTGTTTACAATCAATAATGATTCATGTTCACACGACTCATATAACACCCAGTTGTGGCATCACCATCTTGGTCATGTAAACGAGAGGTGTTGGACAAAGCTATATAAGGATGGTTAGTTAGACTCTTCTACGATAAAACCACTTGAATGATGTATCACTTTTTTATAAGGGAAAATTACCAAACCACCATTTGGTGGGTAGAGTGAAAGGGCCACAAAGCATCTAGGATTGGTACAAACTAATGTGTGTGGACTAATTATAGTAGAAGCTAGAGGTGGATATTCTTACTTAATAAATCTTACTAATGACTTGAGTAAATATGGATATATTTACTTTATGGGGTATACGTCTGAGTCCTTTGAGAAATTCACAGAATTCAATAATGAAGTATAGAATCATATTGGTTAGAAGATAAAGACTCTTTGATTAGATTGAGGTGGTGAATATCTTAACAAATAGTTCATCAAATTTCTATGATAACTTGGGATTCTTTCTTAACTCACTCGACTTTATACACCACAGTGGAGTGGCGTTTGTGAAAATAGGAACTGTACCTTGTTGGACATGGTAAGGTCTATGATGAGTCATGCATATCTTCTGTTATCCTTTTGGGGATATACATTACAAACTGTGGCATACACATAAAAGTGAGTACCATCTAAGGTGAAAAACAGAATTTCCTTCGAGATATAGAGCAAAAAGAAACCCATTTTTTTGCATACATGTGTATGGGGTAGCAAAGAATTTGATAAGGTTTTATTTGGAAACAAACTAGCATCATGGGGCGTGACGTGTATCTTTATAGGATATCCCAAGGAAACAAAGGGATATTACCTATAAAATCCCTTAGAAAAGAAAGTGATTGTCCCTAGAAAAGTCATATCTCTTGAGAGGGATCACATCCACAAAAATTATAGTGGGAGAAAGAGGGAATTTGATGAATTTGATGCTCAATATACAAAGGAGTTTGTACTGTAACAACTTCCAAAAGTCCTCATAAAAGAAGTAGTTCCTGAAACACAAGTACTACGTAGAAGTGTAAGAGAGGTAAGATGACCATAGAGATATGGTTTTCTAGTCACCAAGGATGGTGACTCATTATTATTGGACAATAATGAACCTATCTACTATAAGGAGGTAGTTGAGATATCAAAATATGCAAGATGGCTAGAAGCTATGAATTCTGAGATGGATTCCATGTATCAAAATCAAGATTGGGTTCTGGTCGATGCACCTTGATTAGCCACTAAATGAGGATAATATTCATTGTTAATATATATAATATTAATGTTATTTATTATTCATAAACACCGTTTTAGTGCATTTTACACTTTGAACATCATTTCACATTATGATTGTAATTCCTTCTTAAAATGCACTATTATGTGGTACATTTTTTGACATCATTTTAAGTACCCAATGATTCATCTGATGTTAATGAATGTAATAATCCATATTTTAATTTTATATTGTGGTAAATTGATCTAAACATCAATATGAACATTTTTCATTCATAGATCAATGGAGGATTAAGAAAGGATGATGGAGATATTTGGAGATGAATGGAAGCAATTATAGAGAAGTCAGATTGGAAACCAGCCCAATGATGTGAATGTGGGACCCACATTACAAACCCAATGAATCCCAAATTTCGTGGAATGATAGAAGAAAAATATAGGAATGAATAATTCTTCACGAGACAGTGATAATTCGGCCTCCATTGTGGTTATTTAGGCGGCCCAAGTTAGAGATAAAATTATGGGCCAGATTCTGTGGCCCAGAAAAACATCCCACTAATCTAATCATATCACTGAATCCACAACTCCAAATGGTCCCAAATTTTACAGGTTGTTAGGAGAAATCGGGGGATCCAATTTCGTATTCTATGGATCACTATAATTCTGCCATATAGAAGGACTTACAAGCACATCTATTTGGTGGATGAAATCTGGATTCCACCTTGGGTCAAGGGTGGAAAAAATCAAATCTCCCTCAACTTTCCACCCAGCTATGGCCTACCAAAATTAATTGAGGAGACATGGACTATTTAAGGATAGAACCAAGGCTTAAAAAATGCCTATTTGAGGCATTGGTAGTGGAGGAGTTGAGGATCTTTGATATTTGTTTCATTTTAATGTTATGCTGCCAATTTGATGTTGTAATCACATTCATTCAATTTTAAGTTCCTTGAATTACCTTAGTTTCTTTATAAAAGTTATTCATATTCTCTTTATATATTTGTATTCTTATCACTTTGAAACTGTTGCCTCAAGGTATGAACTTGTTCATACCAATCCTTGTAATATTATCATACAATGATGGAGCGATTGTTTTTTTTCATTGTTTTTTTACTTCTCCAATTCCACCCTCACGAGTCTACTTTCCACTTCCATTGAAAAAATGAGATCAATGGAGGGCTAACCCACTTATGGGTTCATCCAAGGGAGTAGAAAGGGGCTGTATTGGATTTTATTTCTCACTCCATTAATGGATAATCACTTCTTTTAAATGATATTTTTATTTGATGACTTTAAAACTTCTTCATTCTTATTGAACTTAAGGTCACATGTTTCATGTGATAATAAGAACGTTTACCTTGGATTGATCAAAACATTGATCCTTCAATTATATAAGTGATTATTATTAGGGTGTGTAGGAATTAAACCAGTAAGTGATGATTTTTTTGATCTCCTTAAATGAACCCATCTCAAATATAATAAATTGAAATATTTTTACAAGAAAAAGAATGCATCCAATCCACCCCTTGTAATAACCTAGGATCAACCCTTCTCATAATTTGAATTCACTTAAGACTTTTATTGTTAAATTAAACCAATATAAAATCAACCAAAAGTTGGCCACTCAAAATCCAAAAACAATCCATAGAATGTACTTGTCCATAGGTTACTTCTTAGGTCATTGAGGATTCGGCAACCCAAGCTAAACTACAAAGACCGTTCTACCTTCTTCTATTGGGTAAATTTGAGCGTGAATCAAATTTTGGTGCCATTGCTGGGGACTGACGTAAGTAATATAAACACCCATTCTATTCTCCCCCATTTCTTCTTTTCTCATCCATATTCTCTTATCTTGTCCCTTTTTCATTTTTTTTTCTTGGCGCATGTCCGCCTACACCCGCGATCAATCAAACAGTCTAGTTAGGGTGGATAGTCTTGGGGTTGGGGAGTCAAGTACACCAAGGGAATTCTTTCCATTAGATCCTAATCTTCCTAATACTCCCAAGTCAAAAATTGATCCTATTTCAATGTAATGTGTTCAAAGTAACCAACTCATAAACCCAGGTGGGAACCAAAATGGAAACCCAAATGAGGTAGGCCCAAACATAGGGAATGCAATTGATCAAACCATGAATGACTACCTCACACCATCCTAGACCAATGCCCACTCATGCATTAGACACAGTTCCCTAGGAGATGCCAACTACATCTTTAAACCCCATGTCCTAAACCACCTTCCCACATTCCATGGAATGGAGTCTGAGATGCCCTACCTTCACATTAAGGAGTTCAATGACAATGTAAAAACCATGTGTCCCCCACATCAACTAGAATCAGCTAAGATGAGTCTATTTCATTTTTCTTTAAAAGATTGAGCTAAAAATTGGCTAAACAATTTGATAACATCATCCATCAACTATTGGTACCAACTACAAAGAGAATTCTACAAAAAAATTCTTTCCCCACCAAAAAAAAATTTCACTTAAAAAGAGCATCCAATGCTTTTTTGAAAAAGAGGGAGAGTCATTCTATGAAACATGGGAGAGGTTCAAGGACACTCTAAACATGGTTACAAACCATGGTTTTTCTATTCCAGAACAAGTGAGAATTTTCTATAAAGGGTTGGGTTCGGGGAACAAAAAATTCATTGACATGATGTGTAATGGAACCTTTAAAAACAAAGCCCCAAATGATGATTACGTGTATCTAGGAAGCATTTCTGAACAAAACCAAACATGGGGAAATTCACCTTAATCTGAAAAGACACAAAGAACTACTGGAATTCATACACTTAGAGAATAGGAAATCCTTAGGGCTAATCTTAGTGCACTCTCTCGGATGGCTGAAGAGATGGACCTTAGGAAAGTCCATGAAATCCAAACTGTAGACCCTGTTTGCACAATTTGTGACAAACATGACCATAAGATAGAAAACTGCCCAACCATTCCATACATCAAGGATGTTCTTTTAGGAGGCCCCCCAATGGAAGTAAATTCCTTGTACTTTCAAAAGCCTCAATACGAAAACAACTTCAACCCATGGTATAATGACCACCCAGGCTTCCTCTGGAACGATAACAAACAACCTAGCCAACCACAGGGACAAAATCCTTTCCCCAAACAGAACTACCAAACCCATAACCAGTTCCAAACACAACCTATCCAATACCAATAGCCACCAGTCCATTTTCAACAAACCATCCCACCTCCAAAATATCCCCCTGGGATAAACTAATCTTCTCAAGAACCAACCCAAACTGTTTCACAAAGATTACTAGAACAAATGTTAAAATAAATGGAGAGGATGAACTCGGAAGTCTCTTCACTAAAATAAGAACTTCAAACTATCAAAACAAGAAAGGCTCCCATTCCTACTCAGGCGGTACCATCCTCAACTTCAAGGGGAGAGTCAATTTTCACTCAAAAAACTCATGAACAACTAAAGGTTGTGACTATTTAAAGAATTGGGAAATCAATTGAGAAACCTGAACAACTAATTCAGAACCCACCTAAAGATTCAAACTTGGATGAAAATTCAAATGAACCAATTGATCAAACTGAAAAACACGTTAACATTTTCAGAGAAACAACTCTTTAACAAACAACCCCACATCCTGCACCATTTCATCAATTCATGAGGGGGAAAACCAAGAATGAATTGAGTGAAAAATTGAGGGAAATCTTCTCACAAGACAAGTTGAACATTCCCCTTCTCGATGCAATCCAAACCATACCTGCCTACTCAAAGTACCTTAAAGATTTGTTCACTATTAAAAGAAATTTTCACATAAAAACCAAGTCCTTTTGGCTAATAATGTGAGTAACACCATTCAAGGGACCATTCCTCCTATGTTGAAAGACTCAGGTTGCCCTTAATTCAATGTTGAACTAGGAGAGAGAAAAGTTGTCAAGGCCTTGTGTGACCTAGGTGCTAGTGTCAATATCCTTCCCTATACTGTGTACTTCCAATTAGGCCTAGAAGAACTCCAACACACATCTGTTTCACTTCAACATACTTATCGTAGCATTAGGGTTCCAAAAGGTATTTTAAAGGACATTATAGTAAAGCTTGAAAACTTCATCTACCCTTCTGAATTCATTGTCCTTGACAACCATCCAAACCTAGGAAATAAGGAACAAACCCCAATTATCTTTGGTCGTCCCTTCCTTGTAATAATCAACTCCATTATCTGAGTTCGAAATGGGAACACGACCATCACCTTTGGGAACATAAGTCTAGACTTGAAAATCTATAATGCAAGCTCACAAATAGGGGATGACGAGGACATTCATGAAGTAAACATGATAGGAAGCATTGATAATGAATCCATATAACATAAGGAATATTTGATGGATTTTTATGTCAGGATGAGATTTATTTCTTTTGTTCACATGAAGGAATTTTATCTCCTTGGTTTGAATCATTTACAAATTTCTCTTATTATGAAGTCTTAGGTCCAACAATTAGTGAAACCTTTTAGGAAACCACTTTAATAGAGACAACTCCAACTTCCTTCCCTAAATAGGATCAAGCCAATCTTGTAGCTGAAACTTCAACATGTGGGGAATCAATCCTATCTAAAACATTAGGGAAAAAATTGATCTTGATCTAATGTCCCAATCTTCTAATGAAGTTCTGAACCAACCTGATCTTTAATTGAAGGAACCTCCTACTGCACTCAAGAAGGCCTTCCTAGGGGACAATCAAACACATCTTATTTTTATTTATTCTTCTCTTGAATCCAATCATGAGAGGATGCTTCTAAATGACCTTAGGAAACATAAGGAATTTGTTGGTTGGACCTTGTGTGATATTCCTGGGATTAGCCCACTTATCGGGACTCATAGGATTGTTCTTCAATCTGATTCAAAGCCATGTCATCAACCTCAATGACGAATCAATCCTAATCTCATGGAGGTAGTAAGAAAAGAACTTATGAAATTTTTAAAAGCTGGTATCATATATACCATAGCTGAGAGTGAATGGGTGATCCAAATCCAAGTGGTTCCAAAAAAGGCTGAAATCACAGTGATAACCAATGAGGATGGAGAGATTCTTCCAATAAGGGTGATTAACGGCTGGAGAGCCTGCATGGACTACAGGAAGCTAAACTCATTTACCAAGAAAGACCATTTTCCCTTACCATTCATTGATCAAGTCCTTGAGAGTGGGGCAGGTCATGCCTTATACTATTACATAGATGGGTACTCGAGGTATAATCAAATTGAGGTCTCCCTAGAGGATCAAGGGAAGACTATATTCACATGTCCATTTAGCACCTTTGCTTTAAAATGCATGCCCTTCGGGTTATACAATTCCCCTGGAACCTTCCAGCGGTGCATGTTGGGATTATTCTCAGACATGGTTGGGGATTTTCTAGATGTCTTCATGGATGACTTCTCTGTGTTTGGGGATACATTTGAGGGATGTATAAGGAATGTAGAGTGATTCTTGTCAAGATGTGAAGAAAATAATCTAGTCCTAAACTGGAAAAAATGCCATTTCATGGTTAAAGAGGGACTAGTTCTAGGACATCTAGTCTTAGGTAGGGGGATTGAAGTTGATAAAGACAAGGTTGAAAACATTTTTCAGCTTCCATCACCCAAAACTATCAAGGATGTAAGCCCTTTCTTAGGACATGATGATTTCTATAGAATATTCATCATGGACTTTAGTTCAATATCTCGTACCCTTTGTACTCTGCTAGTAATGTATGCTCCATTTTTTTGTACAGAAACCTGTGAGGGTTCATTCTCAACCCTCAAATCCTCTCTCACCTCTCCTCCCATTATGAAATATCCAAATTGGAACATTCCTTTCGAACTTATGTGTGATGCCAGTGACTTTTCTGTTGGAGCTGTATTAGGACAACATTGTGGTAAAACTCCTTATGTCATTGCTTATGAAAGAAAATCCTTAAATGATGCCCAAATCAACTACACCACCACAGAAAAGGAGTTACTTGATATTGTGTTTTCCTCAGAGAAGATCAGGTCCTACCTCTTAGGATCCCCCATCACTATGTTCAATAACTATTCTTCACTAAAATACCTCTTCCAAAAACAAGATGTTAAGGGTAGACTAATTAGGTGGGTCCTTCTCTTACAAGAATTTGACCTCACAATCAAAGATAAAAAGGGTGTTGAAAATGTTGTAGATGATTATCTCTCTAGGATGGAATTAAAAGACAACACAAATCACCTTTCTATGTCTGATTCATTCTCTAAAGAACACCTATACTCTATGAGTGACTGCCCCTGGTATGCCGATATAGCCAACTTCTTATTTACAGGAGTCATCCCAAAATTTTTAGGGAGTCAAGATTGAAGGAAATTCCTTTATGTTGTTAGGAAATATGTGTTTGATGATTCATACCTCTATAAGTTTTTCCCAAACAAATACATTAAGAGGTGTGTCCTAGAATCTGAACAAGTGTCCATCCTTAAATTCTGTCATAGTGAGGAATGTAGAGGTCACTTTTCCTCTAAGAAAACATCTTCTAAGATTCATCAATGTGGTCTCTTCTATCCCACCATCTCAAGGGACTCCTACACATTTGGTCAATTCTTTCCTAGGTGTCAACAAGTGGGGTCCATCATAAAACTGAATCAAATGCCACTCACTCCCATCTTATTGGTTGAAATATTTGATTTTTTGGGAATTTATTTCATGGGTCCCTTCAAAAACTCTAGGGTATATCTTCACATTATCTTAGCTATTGATTATGTCTTAAAATGGGTTGAGGCCATTCCAAAAAAATCCAATGATCATAAAACCGTGATTAGATTCCTAAAAGAAAATATCTTTTCTAGATTTGGAATTCCTAGAGCTATCATTAGTGATCTCGGAACACATTTTTGCAATCATCCATTCTCATCACTCATGGAGAAGTATGGAATCTCTCACAAAGTGTCCACTGCTTACCACCCACAGACCAATGGTCATGCTGAGTTAGCCAATCATGAAATCAAACAAATTCTTAAGAAAGATGTTAAACCATCTAGGAAATATTGGTCAAGTAAACTCTTAGATTCTATTTGGGCCTATTGAACTGCATATAAAACCATTTTAGGAATGTCCCCATATAGGTTGTTTTATGGTAAAGCATGCCATTTTCCAGTGGAGATTGAACATAAGGGTTTTTGGGAAATTAATAAAATGAATTATGACCTCTCATTGGCTGAAACAAAAAGGAAATTAAATCTCAATGAACTCGAGGAACTTAGGATGGAGGCTTATGAAAATTCCAGGATCAATAAAGCTAAAGTACAATCCTACCAATCTCGAAATCTTAAAACCAAACACATTGAACGGGGTAAACCTATTCTTTTCTATTGTTCTAAACTTCATTTACATCTGGGAAAGTTGAGGTCTAGATGTTCAGGTCCATACATAGTGCATAAGGTGTACCCCCATGGGGCTGTTGAAATTCAAGATCCCACCAATGGTCAAACATTTAAAGTTAATGGTCATAGAGTCAAACCATTCATAGAACTATTCCAAAAACATGAAGTTGATGAAGAATTGTGTGAACCTACCTTAGATGATGAAAATACTTAATCAATTAGTGGTCTATGTCGGGCTAACGATGTTAATCAAAGTGATGCATGGGAGGCAACCCATGGTTTTCATGTTTTCAATATTTTTGGAATCATTTTATTTATTAATCATTTTGATATTAAAAAAAAAGATTGTTGATCTGTTCTTCTATTATGAGTACGGATGGGTATGAAATGGGAGCACCATATTCATATGTGTCATGTGGTGTGATCCTTGAGTAATACCTTACCCAGAAATTTAAAAAGAAGACAATGTATCATCAGTTTATTTTATTTTATTTTTATGTGTTTGAAGGTTAAAATAAAAATACAAAAAATAAATAATCAGAAATATAATAATAATAAAATTCCACATCGTAGGTCATGGGGAAAACCCCGCCACAACCGGCGAATCCACATGGATTCGAACCCAGGACCAAAGGGAGATAGGGGCGCACACTTACCACTGACCTACAACTTTTTGTGCCTCCTTATTCTATAATTTTTATATATATACTTATATTTTACATTCTTTATTATATAAATATATATATATATATATATTGTTTTGTTCTTTTTGTTTTTTTTTTCTTTATTTTTTCCTTTTTCTACTAAGGAAATCTGTAAGTGACATGGATATCATATGACTAAATTGGAGCAATAAGAACTTCAACTTCAACCACCAGGTTACTTCTTTTCATGATCCTCATATTTCAATTTCCTTTTTGAAATTACCTTACCTACCTCTATGCCATATAAATTTTCATTTCTTAAAACACTGGGGATAGTGTTATTTTAAGTTGGGGGGAGATAAAATTAAAAATTTCTTTTATATCAAAAAAATGAATGATTTGAAGAAAAATGTGTGTAAATGGAAGGAAAAATTCCTTTAAATTTGAACATTATAATACACATTACACACTTTGAAACTGAATATCAAAATATTTAGCATGCAATGGTTTTGATTTTAATGCATGTATAATTTAGTGAGTATAGATTTTGGAAAGTGTGGCTGTCCAATGTGATATTTCATTGTTTATATTTTCATCCAAATAAAAGAAAATCAAAATGCACGTCCTTTGGATGGTGGGTTATTAGGTTGAGTTCATTGGGTCCCCAAAATAAATAGCATAGGTTTTGTGATCATTTTATTTTTAATATGATTATTAAAAAAAAATTAAAAAAACAATAAATTTTCGTGTAGAGCAATGAAATGACCTAATGTGTGGATTTCGGCACTTTGGGATTGTGACTCCATAGTTGTCTGGCCCAGAGTTAGTAATTTTATCTTTATTTTTGCTAATTTGAATTTATTTTGACTGAGTTAACTCAAGATGATTCCCAAGTATTTGGGCTTCACTTGGTGCCCTATGGTCTTTGAGCCTAGGAGTCATCGGCAAAGTCTCATTACAGGGGTTGACTCATTTGAGTGAAATTTCAATTACCATGGAAAAATTGAAAAAAAAATACAATAAAAAACTGAAGACTCATATTAATATTGATATGTGATTCCACCTAGAGCTTCCATCATTTTTTACTCGAATAAAGATGAACGCCCATGTTTATTGTGATACACAACACATCCTCATAATTAATTGATATTGGATGAAATATGGCAATGAATTTGAACAAAGGAATAGGCTTGGGATTGGGATATTCTTATGAAACTATCTTGTATTAAAATATTTTTATCGGTTTCATGATTTTTTGGTATAATGGTTTTTGGTGATCATTGTGTATTAAAATGTTTTTGGAAAAGGGAATTTGAATTTCATATTGTTGAGATACATTATGCTCGGGACTAGAAAAACTCACGTTGGGGGTGTGATTAGCCAATAAATGAGGATAATATTCATTGTTAATATATATATTATTAAGGTTCTTTATTATTCATAAACACCATTTTAGAGCATTTTACACTTTGAACATCATTTCACATTGTGATTGTAATTTCTTCTTAAAATGAACTATTATGTGGTACATTTTTTAACATCATTTAAAGTACCCAATGATTAATCTGATTTTAAGAAATTTAATTATCCATATTTCAATTTTATATTTTTTGAAATTTGTCTACACTTCAATATGAACATGTTTAATTCAGGGATCAATTGAGGATTCATAAAGGATGATAGAGATATTTGGAGATGAATGAAGCAATTCTAGAAAAGAAAGATTGGAAACCAGTCCACTGAAGAGAATGTGGGACCCACATTACAAACCCAATTAAGACCAAATTTTATGGGATTCTAGAAGAAATATATAGAAACAAATAATTATGAATGATACAATGCCAATTATTCCTCCATTGTGGTTATTTAGGCGGCCCAAGTTAGAGATAAAATTTTGGGCCATATTCTGCGGCCCAAAAAAACCGCCCGATAATCTAATCATATCTCCGAATAAAAAATTAAAAAGCGGTAAAAATTTTACAGGAGGTTAGGAGACATCTGGGTCTCCAATTTCTTCTTCTATGTCCCACTCTAATTCGGCCATCTAGATGGTCTTCTAAGCGCATATGTTCGTTGGATGAAAGCTGGATGTCACCTCGGGTCAAGGGTGGAAAAATCAACTCTCCCTCAACATTCCACCCACCTATGGCCTAAAAAAATTAATTTAGGAGAGTTTTACTATTGAAGTCTCTACACAAGGCTTGAAAAATGCCTATTTAAGGCAGTGGTGGTGGAGGAGTTGAGGATCTTTGAGCTTTGTTTCGTTTTAATGTTATGCTACAAATTTGATGTTGTAATCGCATTCCGTTAATTGTAAGTTCCTTGAATTACCATAGTTTATTTATAAAAGTTCTTCATATTATAATTTTATATTATTATTCCTAACATATTGATACCGTTGCCTCATGGTGTGAACTTTTTCATACCAAACATTGTGATATTATCACACAACGGTGGAGCGATTTTTTTTCATTGTTTTTTTACTTTTCCAATTCCTCCCTCATGAGTCTACTTTCCGCTTCCATTGAAACCATGTGATAAATGGATGGCTAAACCACATATGGGTTGATCCAAGGGAGTAGAAATAGGATGAATTTTATGTTATTTCTCACTCCATTAATTGATAATCACTTCTTCTAAATTAGATTTTTATTTGATAACTTTAAAACTTCTTCATTCTTATTGAATTTAAGGTCACACATTTGAAGTGATAATAAGAACATTTTCCTTGGAGTGATCAAAACATTGATCCTTCAAGTGTATTTGTGATTAGTATTAGGTTGTATAGTCATTAAACCTGTAAGTGATTATTTTTTTTGATTTCCTTAAATGATCCCATCTCAAATATAAGGAATTGAAATATTTTTACAAGAAAAAGAATGCATCCAATCCACCCCTTTTAATAACCTAGGATCAACCATTCGCATAATTTGAATTCACTTAATAATTTTAGTGTTAAATTAAACCCATATAAAATCAACCCAAATTTGGCCACTCAATAGCCAAAAATAGTCTATAGAATGTACATTTCCATAGGTTACTTCTTAGGTCTCTGAGGATTTGACAACCCAAGCTAAACTACAATGACCGTTCTACCTTCTTCTCTTGGGTAAATTTGAGCGTGAATCAAACCTATTGAGGTTAAGAATGTTGGGTGTAAATGGGTATTCAAGAAGAAACCAAAAATGGAAGGTAAATTTAGTACCTATAAAGAAAGGATAGTGGCTAAAGGGTTCAAACAACGTCATGTAATTGACTAAGATGAAACCTTTTTTCTAGTTTCCAGGTTTAAATCCATCAGAATCATAATTTCCATAATATATTATCATGACTATAAGATTTAGAAGATGGATGTCAAAACTACATTCCATAATGGGAACCTTCAAAAAGAGGTCTATATGACACAACCAGAAGGGTTTGTGACTCCAGTTGATGCCAAAAGGATTTTCAAGTTGCAGAGATCCATGTATGGATTGAAGTAAGCATCCAGGTTATGAAACATTAGATTTGATGGAGCCATGAGATAATTTTTTTTTCATTTAAAATGAATTTTAGTAGTGTGTTTACAAAATTTTTAGTGGGAATTTGGTCGTTATCCCACTATTATATGTTGATGACATATTACATATTGGAAACAACATACCAATCTTACAGTTAGTTATGAAATGGTTGAACATGTTCTTCTCCATGAAAGACTTAGGTGAAGAATCCTATATTCTAGGGATCATGATCATTCTTGATAGATCCAAGAGGCTACTTGGACTAAGTCAATGTACATATATTTACCACATACTAAAGATATTTAGTATGGAACAATCTAAGAGGGGATTGGTTCCAGTGTCACATGACTTACATTATTCTAAGAAAATGTGTCCCTAGACACAATAATAGAAAGTGGGAATGAGTAATATCCTATAGGCCTCAGCGATATGATAAATAATGTATGCCATGTTATGTACCAGAATTGATGTTTCCTATACACTAATCATGATAGGTAGATATCAATCAAATCCAGGAGAACAACATTGGACTACTGTTAAGGTTATCCTTAAGTATCTGAGAAAAAGTAAGGATATATTCATAGTCTATGGAGGAGATGATGAGCTTGTCATCAAAGGGTACGCTGATACTAGTTTTCAGATAGATCATAATGACCTGAAGTCGCAATCATGATATGTTTTATATCTTAATGGAGGAGCTTTGACCTGGAAGAGTTCAAAGTAGCTAGTTGTTGCTGATTATACACTAGAGTCCGAGTATATACCAGGTTCTAATGTAGACAAGGAAGCCGTTTGGATTCATAATGTTATCTAGGAGCTTGATGTGCTACCTAATAGTAGAGACCCTATCACATTTTACTGTGATGATACTGCAATGATGGATCTTTCAAATGAGCCAAGGTCACATCAATGGACAAAGAACATACTCTAGAAGTATCATATATTGTGGTATTTTCATTAGAGGGTGATGTTGTAGTGAGCAGAGTATCCATGGAAGAAAACATGGTGGACCCCTTTAATAAAGTACTATTTCATCAGAAACAAGAGTATCATGTGAGAGCTAGTAGACTGAAGGTTGTTAGTAGTTGTCTCTAGTGAAAGAGGGAGTTTGTTGGATTTGGTTCCCTAGAACCAACTTCTATATACTTTATGATAAAAATTTATTCATTGTTTGGAATATTAATTAACTAATTTTCATATCAGGATTGCACTTTTGTGTGATATAGTACGTGATAATTTCCCAAGAGTAATTTTCTCACTGAAAGGTCATAACAGTTCCACACTATGATGAGAACCTAGAAGTGTTATGACACTATTCTATAAAATATGTTCTATGGTCGGTTGATATCATTTGAAGGGACACAAATGAAACAGGATATTAGGGGTGGAGACTCATAGGACTTTGATGAACCTTCTCATGGTGTAATCCCTTGGTAATATCCAGTAGGATATTTTGAGAATGAGACCCGATGGTAGGAAATCCACTTTTATAGGTGTCGTTGGATATTCCTATCTGTAGACGTGTGTATTGGTCCTTAAACTTTAAGATTGTTATTAATGGATATTATGAGTGGCGTAATTTGATGTATGATGAAAATCATGATGAAATATGTTTGTGACGAGGTAGGATACATTGGGTGCGTCACGAGTAATATTACATTAATGAATAATACGAGAAAGGATTTATCCATTATTCTCATTAACAAAAGTTAATATCTTCGTTCCTTTTATGGAAATGATACAGCCTAAATAAATCCATGTCCAGGGTGTTCTCTAGGGAAGTTCTATTTTTGGAATGTAAAAGAAAGAGATATCGAGCACATAGGTTGATGGAACTAGCATACAACCTGCTCGATTGAAAATATTGTGATAAAGGGATTCTATTACACATAAGTGTTCGTATAAGGATTCATGTCCTTGTGGTATTAACTTCATTATCTATGGGTGACTCGGTGTATTTCTAGATGCTAACCATGGATTTTAGACAGGTTCTCTTAATGCCACTAAGAAAGAGGACTAGAGGGCCACACACTAAGTGTATCCAGAATCTTAGTTGGATAATTTATTATTTAACTAGTTGAATAAATATTATTCCCTGTTGTGGTTTAATAATTATTCATTTATATATGCTCATATTTATTCTATCACTAGTTATTCGAAATAATATATTGTGAGAAAAATATTTAATAAATATTTATATGTTATTTAATAAATAAAATATTTATTTATTTATCGATGACTAATGCAGTGATATTTATTTATAAAATAAATCTTCATTATTCATGTCCCGATAAATATTGTGGAGGAATGGTGGGATAAGTTAAATGATCCAGTGAGAAATAATAATACTGAATATTATTTGATTAAATAATATTTAATTTATAATTTAAATGTTAAACATATATTAGGAAATAATAATATTACTATTATTATTTAACATGGGGGTTTTTCTAGGATTAATAAAATAATTAATGGAACTAGTGAAAATTATTTTATTATAACCCTAGTGATATAAATGCTTGGTTATATTATTCTCTCATTAGCCAAGGGCAAGCCTAGAGATTCCAATTCAATTGTGTGCAATATTTTGGAGAAAACCTCTCAAGCCTAGAGAGTTATTCCTTATCTAAGAACGCCCTCAAGAACGAGATGGATCCTCCTCTGCTAGATCAAGGAGAATGATTTGGAATTGGTTCTCACGGAGATCAAAGGTAGTTGATGCAAGCATAAGGAACTTCTATGCTAGAACCTAAAAACTCCTTCAGTGATGTCTGGAGATTCACGGAACATGTGTGGATCACTGCTAGAGGAAATCTATGTTTATTTCTACAATGCAAAAACAGTGGACTACAGATTGGTGGAAGAACGTGTCAATGAAGAAAGAATAACCTTGGAGGCAATTATTATTTAATTAAATTAATTATAAACAATATATGTTCATATTCACTTTTGGGTTTCAATTTTCTATTCCTTTTTCTTATTTATTTGATTCAATTCTGTTGATCAAGACATTCATCGTTGCATATATCTTGGATTGATCATTGATTATGGAAAAAGGAATGTTGGGTACTGCCTCTCCCATGTTTCTGCTGCACTCGGAACCTACACCAACAACACCCAACCCACACCAAGCTCCAACTCCACATGCTTCAACCATGGTATCAAGATGCATCGCTAAAGAAATGAGATACATTACCTTTAATTGTGTCTTGATAGATGATATCTACAAACATACAACCATGCCCAAGCAGGGGTGATTCTAAACTTAGTAGGATTTCACAAAATACTTCCCAACTCGTGACACTATGACAAAATTTGTTATAACATTTATTTAAAACATTTTAAAAATAGTTTAAAACAGTTTACATAAAAATAGTAAACAAGTTTCAAGGAAAACAATTAGAAGCATGAATCCCTTCTCAATAATTTGGAATACCCATTACCATGTATCCACACACACACACACACAAACCCAATTCATGCATAGGTGATAGTTCCATACTCATGAGCAATCTCTCATCGATCCACCAAGTCTTCATAAGGTGACCAATACCAGGTGCCCCAATGACACACACCCCTTGAAAAAGGTTACATCTATTAATGTACTCACAACAACCATTTATTCCAAATTTAATGATAAAACATTGTACATAAATCATTTCTTGTATTGAAAGAATTTCAAAAAGCCTTTTACACATGTCAAAACAAAATCATAATTTTAAAAATAACCATTTTAAAATTATTAATAAAGAGAATTGTCTAAAAAACCATCCAATTTCCACAATTCCAAAGCCCTGCCCCCAAGATAGGTTTCTATTAAGAACCAAACACATATTTCGTAGCAATTTTAGGAAATTAATTTAAATAAAACTAACCATGAAAGATATAAGTCAAGTGAAGTCAAGAGAGAAGCCACCTACCTCTCAATGGTTGGAAAAAATGATGAACGCCAAAAGGATTCTCTAAAAATATACCTATATCTTTTTCAATTCAATAAAATCAAGAATATAACATCAATATTATCATTAAAGAACATGGATCTATCCACCATAGATTATATCTATTATTCTAGAAGAGAGAATAAGACTATATCTAAGAAGAATGACCAAGAATGATGACTTAATGAGGAATTCGGTCCTCTAATGCACTTTGATTCACCTAAGAATCACCTCTAGATCGAAAGGAACCATCTCTCAAGACTAGGGAGAAAAAGGAATTCTATAATAAGATGAATTAGGGAAAATCTAGGTCTTTAGTGGTCAAGTCCAAATAGATCCACAATTTTAGGGGTTCCAATTATACACTGCATGGTTAAGCTGCAAAGTTTATAAGATTGTATGAAAACCATGTGATGATACTATCTGAAGCCATCCCCTCACATAGGTGGATTGCACAATTACATAAACCATGCGCCGATCTTGCATTTCCCCTCTGTTTGGAGTTGCATTGTTTCCCCTAGGCACTCTCATTGTTTGGCCAAACTGTGTGTTAACCATGAACCTGCCTAGTTCCCAAGGTTCTCCCTTACAAGGTTTCTTGGAGATGGTTCATGGTTTCTTCCAATCGTTCACAAACCATGAACCACTATAAAATCCTACAAAACATGCCAAAACCCCTTAAAACCTCCTGAAACTCAACATGGGAATAATATAAACTTAGAATACATGAATAAAGGTTCATGTACTTAAAACTAGGTGCGATAAATTCTCCTCACTATTAGTCATTCATTCCATAAAAGTAGAAAACCACCATTTTCCTGAAATATTTTGGGCCATTATTCCATCACTCCCTTTTCATGATCCCATGTTTCTTCTTGAATCGTAGCTTTTTTCCATAAAAACTATACAAGACTGATTATTTTTTTATGTAAAATATTTTATTGCCTATACAAAATACATACTAAAACATGAATCAACATAGCATCCTGATCTAGGTCAATGTGATCCCATCAAATCACATGGTCAGGATTGGGTTGATACCTCATTAATTAAGATACATGAAACACATTGTGCACTGAACTGAACCTTGGTGGAAAATCTAACCAATATGCCACCTCAAAAAATCATTCAAGTTTCTCAAAAGGGCCTTGGTAACAAGGGTAAAACTTTTACTTCTTACAAAAATGATGATTCCTAAGTCTCAGAGAAATTCTCAAGAAGACATGATCACCCACATCAAAGGAAAACGACCATCAATGGTAATCTGCATATGATTTTTGAAAACTCAGAGGCGTCTCCATCCTCTTTTTAATCCACTGAATTTTCTCCATTGTATCTTGCACAAGGATTGGTCTAATTATTAAAGTATCACATGTTTCTACCTAAAAAAGTGGAGAACGACAAGGACACCCACACAATGCTTCAAAAGGAGCCATATTTATCAAGACCCAGTAACTATTATTGTATGGAACTCCATTAAAGGTATATTATCCTCCGATGAGCCATAAAAATCCATTACACAATCCCTAAGCATGTCCTCTGACATTTGTATTATCCTTTTAGATTGTCCATCCATTTAAGGATGATAAGATATGCTTAAGGTCAACTAGTTTCCAAGAGATTATTACAAGGAATTACATAAAATGAGATGTAAACCTTGGGTATCGATTAAATAAAATCGATTCTGGAACGCCATGTCTCTTTATAACTTCTCAAATATATAATTTGGATAAGTTTTCAACCATATGAGATTCACAAATGCGGATAAAATGAGACACATTTATGAGCCGATCCACAATTACCCATGTGGAATCATGTTTTGTAATCATTATTGGTAGAACAATTACAAAATTCATAGTTATCTTCTCCCATTTCCACATGAGAATCAATAAATACTACATCATACCTATTGAACATTGATGTTCTACCTTGACATGCTCATAATTGAGGCATCTCAAGACAAACTATGTCACTTTCCTCATCATGATAGCCCACCAAAACTATTATTTTAGTGATTAATACATATTTATGATTCTAGGATGAAAAAACCATCTCAAATAGTTTTAGTCATTTTGAATGAGTTCTTGACGAGTAATTGGTACCATAATCTGAACTATAGAACACAATAGTGATCTCCCATTTAGTGTCCAACCCCCAATTGTCTTCCCACCTTTGAGTTCTGACCACATAGCTAAATAGTCTCGATTAGATGTTTTAGAATCTCTAACCTGGTCAACTAAACATGATCAATAGAAACTACAAATAAAACTACAGCATTACCTTGCTTTGTATAATCTGGATGCATATCAGTTATGACTGACTTAAGCTACCACTGATCCAAAGCCTCTTTATCCAACTGAGCATATGACTTCCTACTTAAGGCATCTTCTACAGAATTCCCTTTACCTAGTGTATACAACAAGTCAAAATCAAAAATTTGAATGTATTACATCTATCTTATTTTCCCTATATTCAAATATCTTTTTGAGAAAATGTGCTTTAATGTTTTATGATCCGTATACACTAAAAATTTCTCACAAAAAAGATAGTGGTGTTGAGTCTTCAAGGCACGCACTACAATAACCAACTCCAAATCATGTATTGAGTAGTTATTCTCATGAAACTGTAACTATAGAGAGCTAAAAGAAACAATATAATCTCTTTTCATGATAACACATCCCAACCCATATCCCGATACATCACAGTAGACTATATAGCCTTAACCTGACTCTGAAAATTTGGGTATAAGTGATGATGTAAGTCTAATCATATGATCTTAAAAGGATTTAATTCCATATTCCATTGGAAAGGAATTCCTTTCCTCATAAAATCTATCATATGTGAGTCCAAATGTGAAAAATATTGTTCAAAACTTCTATAGTATCCCACTAATCTAAGGAAACTATGTATCTCAAAAACATTCTTTAGTGGTTACTAGGAAATAACAGCTTCTATCTTTTTAGGATCCATAGAAACTCCTTTTTGAGAAATGAAATTGCTATGTAAACTACACATATTGTATCCAAATATCATACTTTAATAACTTAGCATACAAGTGATGTTTCCAGAAGATTCCCAACACTATAGAAAAGAGTTTCTCCTAATCAACGTTGGTTCTAGAATACACATGTATATCTTCCATAAACAGTATCACAAAGGAATCCTAGTACCTTTTAAAGATTCAATTCATTAATTCCATGAAGACTGTTGGTGCATTTGTAATACCAAAAAGTATAACCACATATTCATAATTTTGATATCTGCTTTTGAATTGTTTTTTTTGGAATATCCTCCTTCCAAAGTCACAGTTGGTGATATCCTAAATGTAAATAAATTTTATAGAACCACTGGGAACCACTCAATTGATCAAAAAAATCCACAATTCAATGAATATGATATCAATTATTTATTGTAGCTTGGTTATAATTATGATAATATACACAATGTCTAAGGGTTCCAGACACCTTCATTACAAATAAGACTGGTGCTACCTATAGAGACATGCTCAGTAAAATGAACCCTTTACATTATAACACTTCAAGATGCACCTTCAATTCCCTTAATTATATTGGTTCTATCCAATAAAACAGAATGGAAATCAGATTAGTACCCGATAGTTGATCAATTGTAAACTCCACATATATTTTGGGTGGAAACCCTGAGAAATTATCAGGAAAAACAACAAGAAACTAGTCCACTATAGTAGTAAACTATCTACTCTTGATCTAATCTACAAATTCGAAGGTAACTATTTTCAACTGGTAAGACATAGTTCTAACCCCCAATACAAAGGGTATTTCTACACTTTTATCTTCTATTAAATCTCCTTTAAATATATGATTAACCCAATCAAATATTTTAAACTCACCTATCATGTATAACAATCAATTTGGGCCCTAAAGTTTTCTAGCAAATCCATTCCCACAATGAGGTCATACACATCCATCTCAAGAACAGAGAAATCCCATACCAACTTAGTCTCATCCATTCTTATCTAACATGATGTACATTGGAAATATCTACACTCTCATTGTCCCAAATGCATTTGGAGTTTCAAAATAGAAGGCATCATCTCAACATGAAAACCCATTAGATTAGCAACATGATAGGTAATAAAAGATTAGAATGCACCAGTATCAAACAAGGTTTGTATGAGGGTAAAATTAAAAATAATTATACCTCTCACTATTGAAGGACCTAATTGATCATACATGATTACTTGATCAGTTCCATACAATTTCTCACTCACCGTGCTTTTCTCTTTATTACCCTATTGATATTTCATAGGTTGAGGAGACACATTGTTCTTATAATCACCTTGGCTTGCTCGGTTATGATGAAAATAGTTATTCTTCTAAGCTTATCCAATTTAATTATATGATACCTAATAAGCATGAGATTTTTCCCTATCACTTGACGTTGTAGCATTGCGACAATAGCGCTGAAGAAGTCTCATGTGGCTTCAATTGTGATGAGATCTTGGTGGTGTAATACAATCTCACTTCATATGGTCAAAAGAACCAAATTGAAAATATCTCGTCTTACTCTTTGGTCGATGAGGAATGATTTCTGATCCCATAGACTGATTCGAAGGTGTCCCACCACTTTGGAAATAGGTGTCTCTCTTTTTCTTATTCCCAGTATTTGATTTCCCACCTATTCCGGTTGCAATAAACATGCTCCCTCCAACCTTATTTTCTAAGATGCCCCTTTCCATCACTTCCACCCTTTAAACCATCATTTTATATTCCGTAATACAAATAACACTAATCTTATGGTTTCAACCTTGACTAAAAAATGTGTTCCTTCAAGGACACACTTGTATAAACTTCTGATGCAAAGCAGACTAAATTCGTAAATTTTTCTACATACTCTGTTACTGAGAGGTTCTCTTGATTCAAACTAAAGAAGTCTTTTGTTCTAGAAATTCTGAATGTGTGAGGATATAATTGTTTACTAAACAATTCTTAAAAATCCATAAATTCCATGCCTTTGTTCAATTTACCCTGAACTGCTAATTGCCACCATTGGAATGAAAAATCCTCCGGCATATATTTTTTCAACTTTACCTTCAACTCTACTGGTGTCCTAAGGAAATCAAATATTCAACTCATCCTATTCAACCATAATTCTTATTTTTTTGATTCAGAATCCTCCTGAAAGATGGGTGGGTTCTGATTTTGGAACAGAACTAAATGATCAACCTTTTGAGGTTCATCATGCTAATTCCTCCTTTCCACCACTTGAAAATCTTGAACAAAACTTTTCACCAGCTTTTGGTTCACCCGTGGTTCAGGTGAAACCACATTTTTAGTAGTCTCTTTAGGTTAATTTCTAAGATTTCTACCCAATTCCATTGTATATAACCAAAAAAACTCTATTTAGTATCACTCACTAGTAACTGAAGGCTTAACATTTCAAATTTACCACATCAACAAATATAACAATCACCCATTTCTAAAATCCAACAATCATAATTATTATATTTTTTTGGAAATACCACAATAATTTTTTTCAAAAATCAAACCATTTTAACCATTTCCCAAAATCAACACTTTTTTGACAATTTTTAGAGATAATTTACTCAAAATGAACAATTATGACCTAGTAGGAAGTCTTACTATTAATGAATGATATGAAATTCCCATCGACTAAACCTATGACGATGAGGTGATAACTCAACTAGAAGTGTCTTGAAAGACTTATTTACCCAAACACCATAGTAACATGACGTTTGGAATAAAAAGGTCAGCTACAACTTTTTATTATATAAATTTCATGTTCGGATAGTCCTATCTCCTTACTACCATCCTAATAGATATATAGATTGATCATTTATAACTTCAATGTCTGAATAAGATTGATATCATTGTTCCCAACATGAAAGATAGATCGGCCAAGACTAATACCATTTGTAACATCCCACCCCTCCACATTTGCTTCAGAAGAGAAAAATGTGATACGAAGTCATATGTAACATCCCCGAAGCACCAAAGGCTATTATTAAATGTCAAGGGCCTCAAAAGAATTTGGGGTATGATTTTACCTTCAAATATAAAAACAACTAAAACAACTTAAAAACAAGCGTCCCATCCACTATATGATGAGTAAACAAAAAAGTACAACACAAAACATAACCAAAACAATAAACCATGCCACAGTACAGGTGGAAACCAAAATAAATACACAAAGAGAACTAAAAGACTACAAAAACTCAAGACTCTCAAGTGACAGGAACCAGCAATACCCAACCCACTCTAAGATCCAACTCTATATGCCTCGATGATGGTATCAAGAATCATAACTAAAGAAATGAGATACCCTACCTTTACCTGTCACTCAATATATGACATCTGCAAACACACAACAATTCCCAAGAAGGGGGTGAGTCTAAACATACCAGGATTTCCCCTAAGACTTCCCAACTCATGCCACTATGAAAAAACTTATTAGCATATTTATATAAAACAATTTTAAAGTATTTTTAAATAGTTCATATCAAAATAGTAAACAATATCCAAGGAGAATATTTACAAGCATGAAACCTTTCTCAATAATTTAGAATTTCCATTACGATGTCTCTACACACACACACACACAATTCATGTTGAGTTGGTAGTTCCATACTTATGAATGGTCTCTCATTGACCCACCAAGTTGTCATAAGGTTACCAATACCAGGTAACCTAATGGAACACGCCCCTTCCATAGGGTCACGTATATGAATACACTCACAACAAACATGTATTCCAAACCATTACAAAAAAAAATTCTTGTATTGAAAAAATTTCAACAAAACTTTTTCCATGTGTCAAAACAAAACCATGAATTTAAAATTCACCATTTTAAAATTATTACCGAAAAGCATTTTCCACAAAACCATTAATTTTACACAATTCCAAATCCATACCGCCAAGAGAGGCTTCCATCAAGAATCAAAAATGGATTTCAAATCAATTTGAAGTAATTAATTTAAAGGAAACTAAGACTTAAAGTTCTAAGTAATGTGGAGCCGAGAGAGAAGCCACATACCTCTCAATATTTGGAGAAAATAAAGAACGACACAATGATTCTCTTAAATATGGCTGAGATCTTCTCCCCTTCAACTAAATCAAGCACATCACATCGAAAATATCATTAATGAACAAGTATCTGTACACTAAAAATTATATATATGATTCCAGAAGATATAAGAAGACCCAATCTAAGAATAACGACCAAGAATGATGACTTACCAATGAATTCGGGCCTACAACACACTTTAATTAACTTAAGAATAACCTTTTTATTAAAAGGAAATCATCTCTCAATCCTAGGGAGAAAAACTAATTTCATAATAAGGATAATTAGGGTGAAAACGAGGGATTTAAGTGTTAATTCAGATTAGATCCATAGTTTTAGGGGTTCCAACTATACCTCGCATGGTTTGGTGCACCCTGTGACAACCATGTGGTGCTACTATCTCAATCCACCCCCTCACATAGGTGGCTCATACGATTAGACAAACCATGTTCCAACTATACATTTCCCCTTTGTTTGGAATTTCATAGTTTCCCCTAGGTACTCGTATAGTTTGACCAAACCATGTACCGATCGGGAACCATCCTAGTTCCCATTATTATAACATGAACAATTTCTTAGAAATGGTGCATGGTTTATACTAACCATGCAAAAATCGTGCACCTCCATAAAATCCTTCAAAAAATGCCAAAATCCCTCAGAAACTCCCAAAACTCAACATGAACATTATATAGACTCAGAATACATGAATAAAGTGGCATGTACCTAAAACTAGGGGTGATACAGTTATGGTAATATAACCCTTGGGTTTAGTATGGGTTTTAGTAAAGAAAGTTACCTGATTAAGAATTCATTTACATTATTTGGACATAAGTATAATGGTATTGGAAACCATTAGAGTTTACCTTATCTTTGATATTTAGGTAATAATATTCAATTAAGATTATTTGATTTTGTAAAAAAAAATTATAGAAAACCATAGCGGTTAAAAAGTGATTTGATGATTAATTTTATTTTTTAGGATGTTCATTATATTATTGGGAACGTTATAGGGGTTATCTTAATATAGTTTTAGAAAATAACAACCCACAAATCAGGTGATAACCTGTCACATCCTGTATGGCTGTGAGGTTTGAACAAATTAATGAAGGGCGAAAAGGGTGCATCACCTACCACTCACCTATGTGATTTCCTGGTTAGTATGACATTTTTAAAAATAAAAATTTTGACAGATAAAGTTTAAGTTAATTTTGGGAAGCATATTATATGATCAAATCATTTTCAATATTGTTATTTTTAGGTGATTCGTGGTATTTTGGTCATTTTGGATATAATAGTACCTTGGACTAACCATTTTATTTAATGTGTAAAGATTTGAGGAATAACTTATTAACCTTTTTTGGATTTTTTTTGATATGTTACAAGTTGATTTTAGTGCTTTAGGCATGAAAACAATTCTTATTAAATACTCATCATTTGGAGAAAATATGAATTTGTGGTGGGAATTGATTAAAGGTTGAAATTATACTTATCAGGTAAGTATAATTCATTATGTTTTTAGTCTAGATAGAAAATGAATTTATCAACTCTAGGAAACGGATCATGAAATAAAAAATTGTATCATATTATCATGATTTCTGATGAATTGATGGTCTTTTTCTCACCACTTTGGTTTATGGTTTTATTATTGTGAACTTTCTCATGATCATTCAATTTATTGTGATCATTGATATATGTACATTATTTTTATTAAAGGTATATATTTTCACTTATCACTAACTTTATAATATTTGGAATCCTATTATGTTTTATTCTGGAAGACCTTCCTACTTCTATTTCTCACTTTTCAAGTGGGTGTTTATTAACCCTTTTTATGATGTGGTATTTCAAAAACGTATTTTCAAATGTTAAACCTGTGATCATTGAGTTTACTATCAAATTTATAGGATAAAATTTATTAAAGGGGGTAGAATTTAAAAACCTAAGATTTAATAAAAAATGAAAACTGTGTTCGATAGCGTATACGACACGCAACACCGAGCCTAAACGAACAATGAAGTGTTATTATTTAAATATGAATGTTATAACCTAGCTCTTAAATTGGAAGGTATGAATAATATTTAATACATTATTAAAAATATATAAATTTCATACTCAATATAAATGTATTGATAAATTCTAAGTAAAAAATCACTCAAATTTTAGTAGAGTCGTTTTTTTTTTCAAAAAATACATTTTCTTAAAAAATTGGTTTTTATTGATTTTTGCGAGGAAATTAATTTTTCTAACTTTTATAATTTTAATTTCATAAAAAAAATATCAACTTTTAAATCATCTTTTCAAAATTATCTTAGAGTGATTTTTAGGATTATTCTGAAAAGATTGATTTTTTAATGAATAGTGAAAATACTGATTTTTATTAAAAATTATATTTTCTTTTAAAGTATTTACAAAGTCAAATTATATTTTGGATTAGTTTTAAATTTTAATTAGTTCATTTTTATTTAAAATAATCTAATTATACTTATTTTAATGAATTTTGAACTTGAATTTTTTATAAATACGTTTTTATACTTAAAAGCAATTTTTATTAAAAACATTTTTTAGTCACATTTTACGGGTTTAATTTTAAATTAAATTACGATAATTCTATGAATTTCATATTAAAATATATATTTTATAAGTTTAATAATGTGGTCAAAATTTATTAAATATTCCCCTTTTATTTTTGGTCAATATAAATAGTAACAATATTAAATATTTGTCACCACAAAAGTTGTAAAATGGGTTAATTAAGGGTAAAAATAATGTGATAAGAACTGAAAAATAACTATAATACTTTAATTTTTTTTGGATGATTATATTTTACCCATAATCATTAAATGTTCATATATATAACCCTTTTCCTCATTTTTCCATGATTTTGTGTTTATAATATTTTATGTAAAGAAAAGTAAAAAATTCTATTCACTTTGTTTTATTATCTTTAAATCATTGATATAGGTACAGAAAGAAGGTATGTTCATTTATAAATATTAATATTAAATATAAATGATTATTTTATCATGGTAATTTATTTTTAATTTTTATTGAAGAAATAATTTCCTTAAAAGCTTATGCAATACTGACATGATATTTATTCAATTAATAGAAAATTAAAATAAATGATTTTAAAATTATTAAAAGTAATATAAGTTGAAATAATTATTGTGTTACATGAATTTTTTTGGTAAAAATAACTTTTTATGGATGTTTTAAATGATTTCATTCTAATCCCATCTTTGTATTTGTGTTTTTAAAGTCAAATTAAATGAAAATTTCCAAAATTGACATTATTGATATTTTATAATAAATAATATTTTATTAAATTATTTAAAATTGATAAAAATATAATCATTGGAAAAGTGATTTAGATATTTTTGAAAATATCAACCATGGTATATTTATGATTCAATTTTTCTTATATAGTAACTATATTTACCACTAAAAAGTAAAAACTTTGTTATTGCCATAATTATCAAAAAGGGTTAAAGTGAGTTAAAACAAAGAGATAAGAATAAAAACATGAACTAAACTTGTAAAAATTTTATTATATGGTATTATTGAAACCCATACTCATCCTATATTTAATTTATATATGTTTTAATTATTTTATACATGAAAATTAATTTATATTAATTTAATTCCTTTAGAAATTCCAAGAATGTTTCTTCCCACTCTTATAAAAGGGAAATCACTCTCCTTTTTTTCTTTACACTTCAAAAGATTTTTAGTTCGAAAATCCCAAAAAAAATATCTTCCTAAAATCCCTCCCTATATTCTAGAGGCCTTATTTTGGGTATAATACCATCCTTATAGGGTTTAAGGTGTAAAGCAAAAGAAGTTATCTAAAGAAGAGGTATAATCTTTAACCAAATATTTTAGTTTTATTTCTTCTTCAGCCTCATTAAAATATTATTCAACCATGATTATATAATAACATTAATATATTCTATATACTAATATTTTATTATTTTAGTGTCATAAGTTACATCCACATCCCCTTCCATCAAATGGGAAATGAAATCATCATTTGTGTGTACAGCGAACTACTTCCTCGCGAACTGATGTAATTTTTTTTCATCAAGACCTATCATAGATGTTTATGATGTTATATTTAATGTAAATATGTTATATTAATGATATATTTATCATTATTTATAATTAATATATCATATATTTTATTTCCTTTCCATTCATAGAAAAATGATAACATTGTTCGTGCGTTTATGTGGACTACCCCCTCCGTGAAGCGTTATGATTCATTTTTTATTACTGCACAACATGAATGTTATATATAACTATATTTGAAAAAAGATGAAATTTATGAGATAATTATCATTATATAAATATAAAATAATACCTACCTTCTTTCCATAATGATTGTTGAAAAATAGAAACGTTACTCATGCGTACGTATGACCTACCGTCTCCATGATTGTAACACGGTTCATTTTTCATAATTATCATGGATTATTGGTTATAAAATTATAATTTATGTATAATATAATAATAATTATGTCATGATTATTATTCTAGAGATTATAAAATATTTACCCCCTTGACCATGGTCAACATACCATAGCCGTTTTAAAATTATGAACTGAACGTACTCAAAACAACCGATGTAGACTTAACTAATTAAGTATCTAAATATGAATTTAAAAATAAATAAAATAAATTATTTAAATATAAGAGACTAATCTTGGAAAATGATATTAAGAAATAAAATAATTGATATATGTTTATTATAAATGTTTTAAAGGACATACATAGCAAGTCTGAACTCGAGGTAAGAGATTTTTGTCTCACTTTTACTTCTGCGAGACAGATGCCATATTCACCACTTGTTTTTTATGTGGTTCATATTCTTCCCATTTAATTTATTTTATGATTATTATCACGATAATTATGGGATATATATATATATATATCCACCTATTGTTCTTTCTTTCCTCGGGATTGTGATTCAAAAGATACCAAAATGGTAAGAGATTTATGTTTCAATTCCATTTTAATTGGGATTATTTATGCTTGAAATTTATATTGAAGAAATTATATTATCCTTATCTAATTAATCCACTTAATTTTGATCTCATTTGGTTATATTGGTATTTTTATTTTTTTATTTAATTTTCCTCACTTTAAATACTCAAGAGACTCACAAATTTTTTTTAAGGAAAATCGACCTTATTTCTCTCTTCGATCGAAAATCCTTTTTCATCTATTTCCATGTCTTCTAAAAATGTTTTCAAGAATGTATTTAATATTATTTTTTTATTATTTAAAGTTATTTTTAACTATGTTTTACTTTTTAAAATATGTTTAAAATGAATCTTCTTTTCATTTTCCAAACGAAGTACTTTTGACTTTTTACCAAAAATGTAACACCCGAGACTTTTATATTATATAAATCATCAAAGGAATCTTTTTCTACACAACACTTGCTTGGCTTGCTTTACACGCAATCGCGACCTTCCTCGATAGCTTGCGTCGTACGCAATACCGAGTTTCACTAAACAACAATATGCTATTAAAACTAGCCGTTATGAATAGTAATAACCACTTTTTGAAAATTTATAAATTTTATTTTTCAAAATGGACTTCATTTTTGGACTCAGAATATCGAAATTAGCCTAGGGTGAAATTTTGGTATTTTTCTGAAAACTTTCAATTTTTGATGAATAGTGAAACCACTAAGTGGTAGGTTAAAAACTGAATTTTGCATAAAACATAATTTTACCGCTTCTGTGAATGAAATTCGAAAATCCGAGAGACACGGTTAATATCAAGGACTAAAATGTGGTTCAATGAGATGAAAATAATTTTTTGGTGAATAGTAACTTTTTACTTTTTTTTACCGCGGTTAATAGTAAATAGGGTAACTAAGGGTAAATATGATATTACTATTACCCTAACACATGTCCTAATTCTATTGGACAAGTGTAATTCGACCAAAAACAAACTTAGGAATAAAATATGACCATTTAGGCCCACTTGGATTAGATTAGGACATTTATTATTAATTTATTTAAAGAAGAGTTAAAATAGTTAAAATCAAAGTTTAATAAGTAAATCATTTTTAATATGGGGTTATACATAAGATAAATTCGATTGTAAATATTCATTAGAAAGCTAAAAAGATTTCCTACATGATGGTATTTTATTTGTAATTTTTAGACATCAAATAATTTAATTTATTTATGACACAAAGATGATGCAGTAATTATCTTATTAATGAAATATTGACAAAATTGATAATATAAATACCAAAATAAATGTAATTTAAGACTTTTTATGAATTACACTAATTTTCTAGGTTACTATGATATATCATTGTTGATTTAATCAACTTGGTTCGAACATATAATTCTGTTATGACTTTCACAAAAATCATATATCAAATAGTGTCAAAATTGACACAAAATAGTTTTTAAATCAAATATTATATTATTAATTGTTATTTTATTCCTAAAAATCTAAGGTTCGGCCAAATGACATAGATAAGGATATATATATTAATAATAAACAATTTGGGGTTCGTTTGGCATGTTATAGTAAGTGTATTAACCATATAGTGAAAGAAAACAAAAAGACACGGTAAAAGTTGAATTAATTAACTTAGAGTTAAATCTAGTTGATAAGGTTAAAATAATACCCTAAACTTGTCTAAATCCTATTGGTTGATCGGATTTCGACCCATCCCCACTTTAGCTTCGAAATAAGACCCTTTGGAACCATTATAAACCGATTTTGACTTTAATATAAAATAATATTTTGAGATTTTCCTAAGGTGCCCCTCTCCTCCCTTATAAAAGGGCACCTCCTCCCCCTCCTCCTCACACCAATTTGAGCACTCAAGCTCGGACAACCCCTGCCATTTTCCCTTCTCCACTTCCCTAGAATAATCCTAGAGGTCCTGGTCTTCTTCAAAGACCAATCTTAGTTCCCTAAGTGAAAGATTCAAAGAGGCGTTTCAAAGAAGAGGTAATAACTATTACCGATCTTTTCAATTTCTTTCTTCTTCAACTTCTTCTTCTTTAGTTGTTTCATGATAAAGTAATAAAATCAGTATTACTTACATACTGATATGTTATTATAAATATGAAACAACCCTAATTAACCTTCTATCCATCCTACGGAAAAATTAAATCACCGCGCGTGCGTACGTACGGAATACCGTCTCCACGCCGTGGTGTAATCTATTTTCCACCATAACCTTACAAGGATGGGTATAATGGTGTAATGAGTAACTATATATGATTATTATGAAGTAATATTGATACTGAAATAATATATATATATATACTCCAATACAATTCCACGATCATAGGAACGATATCATCACTCGTGCGTACGTACGGAATACCGTCTCCACGATGTGATGCGACTCGTTCTACATGATCTTCATTTAATAATGATTATATAAATGAATTGAATGAATGAATATGGTATATACTACACTAATACCATTCTGGAAATGAATTATCTATAACCTAAAGATAAGAATAAGAATTTACTCGACAAAACACGCATAAGAACAAAAAGTTATAAAGACCCGAGTAACAAGTAACAATGAAATATTACTAACAAGAAGCTAATAATATGACCATATATGATATCATATAAATATGTATGATTCTGGAATAAGTCAATAACATTATTTAAACCATTATACAGGAGCTTCGGACACGTACAAAGCTAATCGGACCTAAGGTAAGGGAAATATCACAATCTCATTTTTATCCGAGATTGTTTATTCGTAAGTATTTACTGGGGTGTATTTTATCATCCACATCCATGTTTCCTCGATATGTAATATTATTTCCTTCCTTCTACAATAGTTTATATCCAATTTTACCCTTCGGTAAGTTTTTTTGTAAAAGATATGAAAGGAATCTTTTGTCGTTTTTCGTACGAGGTACTTTTTGACTTTTCCGACAAAAGTTAGAAGAATGTTTTTCTTAACATATACGGCATGAATGGATTTTTAAAACATTATTTCCAAGAAGCTTCCTTTACAAGTCTTCAAGTTTATTTTTAATCAACTTCTTTTATTTTAAAGTTGTATGACATGTTATGAAAGGAAAAATGTTTTTGAAGAAGAAAGGATATTTTCCTCAAGAATGGAGTTCAAGTGTTTTATCAAAATTATTTTCCATCTAAGATAATAAAGGGTTCTGTTTTATCCCTATTATTAAATTGATTTGATCATGTTGTGATGGAATTATTTTTATGAATTCCTTTATCTTATATGAATTGATTTATGATGTCATGATGTTTCAAGAATCCCATTTTTGTTACATGTGTTATACGATGATGTATGATTTATGATTATGTGGCACACATAAGAAAGGATTCATTATAAGATGGGTGGGACCTATATCTCCCTCCAATGCATTGGGTAATGATTTTATATCTCATGAGATAGACATGGCTGGAACGGAAGGTTATTTCGGTTCAGTGATACAGGACTGAAACGAGGAGTGAACTCGGTTCAGAAAGGGACTTTGTCCACTAAGATAGTCTTGGCAATGAGTCATGACTAACAAGAAATGATTTTCCATGATTATGTGTGCATGCCACAAAGTTTCATGTTTTATGTTATGGGGATCTCATTTTCACTTCTATGATTTATTCCATGTTAAGATATTATGATCTCTTTTGCAGGTTTTGATTTTCAAAAAGATATGATATGATTTTTATTTCCTTTATTTGCCCTTGCTGAGCATTTGAGCTCACCCTTTTATGTTTTCTTTTCCCCAGGTCAGGAAGATGGATATTAAGTAGAATATGCTAAAAGGGACCCTAGATATGATGAAATAAATGGGAGACACTGTAGAAGATTTATGAACCAGTTGTTTATGTTTCCCAGTTTCTAAAGACACTATACCTATACGGTCCTTTGTGGTTTTGTCATATGTTGTAATAAGTGTGCTTCAATTTTGAAGTATTAACAATGTATGTAAAGTATGGGTCGTTATAGTTGGTATCAAAGGAAAGGTATAGTCAACCTTTGGAAACTAGGATGTGAAAGCCTTAGTAAGAACCCTAAGGATAAGGCTAAGCATAGAACACAATCTTAGTGTTTTAGAAGTGGCCTTGAATAACCTAGGATAAGACCTTAAGCATGAAAATTTTATTCTTGAATTATGTGGTTTCCTATTATAATTAGTGTTGCTCACACTATTCTTCTTGGTTTTAGTCAATGGCTGGAACCCGAAGGAACCGTGTTAATGCGGAATGCGATGGGCAATGCAATGATTGTCCCCCTGAGCAACCAAACGATATGGGAGCTGGAATGCAAAATCTTGTAGCCATGCTCACACAACTTTCTCAAGCTATGAATCATGCAGGATTTCCAAACGAACAAAGGAGGGAGCAACATTCTGTTGAATCCTTCATGAGGCAGCGTCCACCTTCTTTCAGCGGGTCTACTGATCCATTAGTTGCTGAACAATGGATTAGTACTACTGAAAAGATATTTTCAGTTCTTCAATGTTCTGAGCATGATAAAGTCATCCTAGCAGTGTATCGTTTGGAAAGAGATGCTGATCAATGGTGGAATCTTGTTAAGAATACAAGGCAAAGGGATGAAATTGAGTCTATGGAATGGGACGAGTTCAAGAACTTATTTTTCAATAAGTACTTCCCTCGTATTCTCCGAACAAAGATGGAGAAAGAGTTCCTTGAACTGGAGCAAAGGGATGATGAATCTGTTAGTACCTATGAAGCAAATTTTACAAGACTTGCAAGGTACGCTTCTGGTATTATTATCCAACCTGAGAGTAAGATCGATCGATTCTTTAGTGGCTTAAAACCAAGTCTTCGAAGGGCGTTAGCCATAAGGGACTTCAATAGCTATGAAGAAATCGTTCGATGTGCTCTCAAAGTCGAGATGGAGATTGGAGTAACCCATCAGTCACATGGGTTTGATAAGAAGAGGAAGATGGAATTCAAAGAAAAATCTAAAGAGCACACGGAAAAGAAGATGAGCTTTTCCTTATGCTCAAAGTGTGGAAAGAAACATGGAGGGAGTTGTCTTAAAGGGACAAGTAAATGTTTTAAATGTGGAAAGGAAGGCCATCGGGCATTTGAATGCCGTGATAATGGGAAGAAGATGTCTAATGATGCAAACAAAGGAAGGGATACACAGAATGAACCTACTACACTTCAATGTTTCAAGTGCAAGGAGATGGGGCATTATGCCAATCAATGCCCAAATCCAAGGGTTGATGATGATGGTCGACATCAACAAACTCTTAAGGCTAAAGACAAAGGAAAGTCACATGAAATTTCTATCAGCGATGTGGAGTACGATAACGATGTGGTGAAAGGTACACTTACCATCCACTCTAAAGTAGAAAATGTTTTATTTGATTCTGGATCCACCCACTCTTTTATTTCTGAAGACTTTTCTAAGGGTATCACCGTATTACCTCAACAATTAGATGTTGAGTTAGCTGTGACAACACCTAATGGCACATCAATCGCATCAAAAGTTTATAATTCTTCTCCGATCGAAGTTTGTGGGAAAGTGCTTCCTGCAAAACTTGTGATCCTTCCTTTAGTGGAATTTGATGTGATTCTTGGCATGGATTGGCTTTCTCTACATGGAGCTCATATCAATTGCCAAAGAAGGGAAGTCACATTTCATATTCCAGATCAATCTACGATTGTCTATCGATGCAAGGATGAATATAACCTTCCAGTGGAAATTTCTTCCATCTTATGGGTCTTGATACAACTAAATGAAGGTTATTTATCTCAAATGGTTGGTGAGAAACTCACGATTAAGAATATGCCCATTGTACGGGAGTTTGATGATGTCTTTCTGGAGGAATTGCCGGGTCTTCCACCAAATCGTGAAGTTGAGTTTTCAATAGAACTCGTACCGGGTGCTTTGCCTATTTCAAAGACACCTTATAGAATGGCCCCAATTGAGTTGCAGGAATTGAAGAAGCAACTCCAAGAGAATCTTGATAAGGGATTCATACGCCCTAGTGCGTCACCTTGGGGAGCACCTGTTCTATTTGTTAAGAAGAAAGATGGATCAATGAGACTTTGCATTGATTATCGAGAACTTAACAAGATCACTATCAAGAACAAATATCCTCTCCCACGCATTGATGACTTATTTGACCAACTACGCGGAGCTCAATACTTTTCCAAGATTGATCTTCGTTCAGGGTATCATCAATTAAGGGTCAAAAGGGAGGATATACCAAAGACGGCTTTCCGTACAAGGTATGGACACTATGAATTTATAGTGATTCCATTTGGTCTTACTAATGCCCCTGCTATCTTCATGGATCTAATGAATAGAGTCTTTAGAGACTATCTTGATCAATTTGTGGTAGTCTTTATAGACTATATTCTTGTCTATTCAAAGAGCAAGGAAGAGCATGAAGATCACTTGAGAATTATATTGAAGACCCTGAGAAAGGAGAAGCTTTATGCCAAATTTACCAAGTGTGAATTTTGGCTTCAAAAAGTTGCATTTTTGGGTCATATAATCTCAAAAGAGGGGATATCTGTGGATCCAGCAAAAACAGAGGTTATCGAAAGATGGTCAAGACCAACAACAGTAACTGAGATCCGAAGTTTTCTTGGTTTGGCTGGATATTATCGACGTTTTGTAAAAGATTTTTCACGATTATCTAATCCACTCACCAAGTTGACTCGAAAAGGAGTTAAGTTTGTCTGGACAGAGGAATGTGAAGAGAATTTCAAGGAGTTGAAAAGAAGGTTATCCAGTGCACCTGTGCTCACACTACCTTGTAGTGGAGAAAGGTTTGTGATCTACAGTGATGCATCCAAGAAGGGATTGGGGTGTGTTCTTATGCAAAATGATATGGTAATAGCTTATGCCTCACGACAGTTGAAAATCCATGAGCAAAATTACCCAAAACATGATTTGGAGTTGGTTGCGGTAATCTTTGCATTAAAGATTTGGAGGCATTACCTTTATGGTGAAAGGTGTGATATTTATACTGATCATAAAAGTTTAAAGTATATTTTCACACAAAAGGAGTTGAATATGCGTCAAAGAAGATGGTTGGAGCTAATTAAGGATTATGACTGCTCAATCCATTACCACCCTGGGAAAGCAAACAAGGTGGCAGATGCATTAAGTCGACAAGACCATGCTAGTTTATCCATGATGAGGATCACAAAAGATCCAATATTTATGGATTTACAAAGGATGGATCTTGGAATTATAATGGAAGGGGAAAAATATTATCTTTCTCAAATGAATGTTCAACCATCTATACATGTGAAGATTAAAGAGGCACAGAAAGAAGATGTCGAGTTACAAAAGAAGGTGAGAAATGTTCCTGAATTCAACCTTGATTGTGATGGGATAATAAAGTTCAGGAATCGGGTTTGCGTTCCTCCCATCCCCGAATTAAAGAATGAGCTGCTGGATGAGGCTCATAGTTCATCATTTTCTATTCATCCTGGAAGCACGAAGATGTATAGGGACCTGAAAGAGTACTTCTGGTGGGATGGCATGAAAAGAGATGTTGCTGAATATGTCTCTCGATTCTTGGTTTGTCAACAAGTTAAAGCTGAGAGACAGAAGTCTAAGGGGATGTTACAACCATTACCCATACCCGAATGGAAATGGGAAAACATCACTATGGACTTTGTCACAGGACTTCCTAAAACATCCAAAGGCAATAATGTTATATGGGTCATAGTTGATCATCTTACAAAGTCTGCACACTTCATTACTATTAGAGAGGATTTCTCTCTAGATCAGCTTGCCAGGATATATGTAAAGGAAGTGGTGAGATTGCATGGAGTACCACTTTCTATTATATCTGATCGAGATCCGAGATTTACCTCGAAGTTCTGGCGAAGTCTTCAGCATACTCTGGATACAGAGTTGAGTTTCAGCACTGCTTATCATCCCCAGACAGACGGTCAGTCTGAGAGAACAATTCAAACCCTAGAAGATATGTTGAGAGCTTTCTCTATGGATTTCAAAGGAGGTTGGGATCAACACCTACCTTTGGTGGAATTTTCTTATAATAATAGCTTTCACTCCAGTATTCAGATGGCTCCTTATGAAGCTCTCTATGGAAAGAAATGCAGGACTCCAACTTGCTGGGATGAAGTTGGGGAAAGAAAGCTATTAGGACCTGATCTCGTTGATGAAATGGCAGAAAAGGTCAGATCTATTCAACAACACATAAGAGCAGCTCAGAGTTGACAGAAAAGTTATGCCGACAACCGAAGAAAAGACCTAGAGTTTGAAGTGGGTGATAAAGTGTTCTTACGAATATCTCCCTGGAAGAGGGTTATGAGATTTGGGAAGAAGGGGAAGTTGAGCCCTAGATATATCGGTCCTTTCGAAATACTGGATCGTGTTGGGAAGGTAGCTTACCGATTGGAGCTTCCACCGAATCTCTCTCAAGTTCACGATGTGTTCCATGTATCTCTCCTGAGAAAGTACATACCAGATCCTTCACATGTACTCAGCTCAGAAGTTGTACCGCTGGAGCAAGATCTTTCTTATGAAGAACAGCCGATAGAGATTCTGGATCGTAGCGAAAAAGTCCTATGAAACAAGACCACTCGCTTGGTGAAAGTTTTATGGAGGAACCACCAACTTGAATAAGCTACATGGGAGCTTGAGGATATGATGAGGGAGAAGTATCCTCATCTGTTTGTTACAAAGTGACGAATTTCGAGGGCGAAATTCTTTTTAAGGGGGGTAGAATGTAACACCCGAGACTTTTATGTTATATAAATCATCAAAGGAATCTTTTTCTACACAACACTTGCTTGGCTTGCTTTACACGCAATCGCGACCTTCCTCGATAGCTTGCGTCGTACGCAATACCGAGTTTCACTAAATAACAATATGCTATTAAAACTAGCCGTTATGAATAGTAATAACCACTTTTTGAAAATTTATAAATTTTATTTTTCAAAATGGACTTCATTTTTGGACTCAGAATATCGAAATTAGCCTAGGGTGAAATTTTGGTATTTTTCTGAAAACTTTCAATTTTTGATGAATAGTGAAACCACTAAGTGGTAGGTTAAAAACTGAATTTTGCATAAAACATAATTTTACCGCTTCTGTGAATGGAATTTCGAAAATCCGAGAGACACGGTTAATATCAAGGACTAAAATGTGGTTCAATGAGATGAAAATAATTTTTTGGTGAATAGTAACTTTTTACTTTTTTTTACCGCGGTTAATAGTAAATAGGGTAACTAAGGGTAAATATGATATTACTATTACCCTAACACATGTCCTAATTCTATTGGACAAGTGTAATTCGACCAAAAACAAACTTAGGAATAAAATATGACCATTTAGGCCCACTTGGATTAGATTAGGACATTTATTATTAATTTATTTAAAGAAGGGTTAAAATAGTTAAAATCAAAGTTTAATAAGTAAATCATTTTTAATATGGGGTTATACATAAGATAAATTCGATTGTAAATATTCATTAGAAAGCTAAAAATATTTCCTACATGATGGTATTTTATTTGTAATTTTTAGACATCAAATAATTTAATTTATTTATGACACAAAGATGATGCAGTAATTATCTTATTAATGAGATATTGACAAAATTGATAATATAAATACCAAAATAAATGTAATTTAAGACTTTTTATGAATTACACTAATTTTATAGGTTACTATGATATATTATTGTTGATTTAATCAACTTTTTTCGAACATATAATTCTGTTATGACTTTCACAAAAATCATATATCAAATAGTGTCAAAATTGACACAAAATAGTTTTTAAATCAAATATTATATTATTAATTGTTATTTTATTCCTAAAAATCTAAGGTTCGGCCAAATGACTTAGATAAGGATATATATATTAATAATAAACAATTTGGGGTTCGTTTGGCATGTTATAGTAAGTGTATTAACCATATAGTGAAAGAAAACAAAAAGACACGGTAAAAGTTAAATTAATTAACTTAGAGTTAAATCTAATTGATAAGGTTAAAATAATACCCTAAACTTGTCTAAATCCTATTGGTTGATAGGATTTCGACCCATCCCCACATTAGCTTCGAAATAAGACCCTTTGGAACCATTATAAACCTATTTTGACTTTAATATAAAATAATATTTTGAGATTTTCCTAAGGTGCCCCTCTCCTCCCTTATAAAAGGGCACCTCCTCCCCCTCCTCCTCACACCAATTTGAGCACTCAAGCTCGGCCAAACCCTGCCATTTTCCCTTCTCCACTTCCCTAGAATAATCCTAGAGGTCCTGGTCTTCTTCAAAGACCAATCTTAGTTCCCTAAGTGAAGGATTCAAAGAGGCGTTTCAAAGAAGAGGTAATAACTATTACCGATCTTTTCAATTTCTTTCTTCTTCAACTTCTTCTTATTTAGTTGTTTCATGATAAAGTAATAACATCAGTATTACTTACATACTGATATGTTATTATAAATATGAAACAACCCTAATTAACCTTCTATCAATCCTACGGAAAAATGAAATCACCGCGCGTGTGTACGTATGGAATACCGTCTCCACGCCGTGGTGTAATCTATTTTCCACCATAACCTTACAAGGATGGGTATAATGGTGTAATGAGTAACTATATATGATTATTATGAAGTAATATTGATACTGAAATAATATATATATATACTCCAATACAATTCCACGATCATAGGAACGATATCATCACTCGTGCGTACGTACGGAATACCGTCTCCACGATGTGATGCGACTCGTTCTACATGATCTTCATTTAATAATGATTATATAAATGAATTGAATGAATGAATATGGTATATACTACACTAATACCATTCTGGAAATGAATTATCTATAACCTAAAGATAAGAATAAGAATTTACTCGACAAAACACGCATAAGAACAAAAAGTTATAAAGACCCGAGTAACAAGTAACAATGAAATATTACTAACAAGAAGCTAATAATATGACCATATATGATATCATATAAATATGTATGATTCTGGAATAAGTCAATAACATTATTTAAACCATTATACAGGAGCTTCGGACACGTACAAAGCTAATCGGACCTAAGGTAAGGGAAATATCACAATCTCATTTTTATCTGAGATTGTTTATTCGTAAGTATTTACTGGGGTGTATTTTATCATCCACATCCATGTTTCCTCGATATGTAATATTATTTCCTTCCTTCTACAATATTTTATATCCAATTTTACCCTTCTGTATGTTTTTTTGTAAAAGATATGAAAGGAATCTTTTGTCGTTTTTCGTACGAGGTACTTTTTGACTTTTCCGACAAAAGTTAGAAGAATGTTTTTCTTAACTTATACGACATGAATGGATTTTTAAAACATTATTTCCAAGAAGCTTCCTTTACAAGTCTTCAAGTTTATTTTTAGTCAACCTCTTTTATTTTAAAGTTGTATGACATGTTATGAAAGGAAAAATGTTTTTGAAGAAGAAAGGATATTTTCCTCAAGAATGGAGTTCAAGTGTTTTATCAAAATTATTTTCCATCTAAGATAATAAAGGGTTCTGTTTTATCCCTGTTATTAAATTGATTTGATCATGTTGTGATGGAATTATTTTTATGAATTCCTTTATCTTATATGAATTTATTTATGATGTCATGATGTTTCAAGAATCCCATTTTTGTTACATGTGTTATACGATGATGTATGATTTATGATTATGTGGCACACATAAGAAAGGATTCATTATAAGATGGGTGGGACCTATATCTCCCTCCAATGCATTGGGTAATGATTTTATATCTCATGAGATAGGCATGGCTGGAACGGAAGGTTATTTCGGTTCAGTGATACAGGACTGAAACGAGGAGTGAACTCGGTTCAGAAAAGGACTTTGTCTACTAAGATAGTCTTGGCAATGAGTCATGACTAACAAGAAATGATTTTCCATGATTATGTGTGCATTCCAAAAAGTTTCATGTTTTATGTTATGGGGATCTCATTTTCACTTCTATGATTTATTCCATGTTAAGATATTATGATCTCTTTTGCAGGTTTTGATTTTCAAAAAGATATGATATGATTTTTATTTCCTTTATTTGCCCTTGCTGAGCATTTGAGCTCACCCTTTTATGTTTTCTTTTCCCCAGGTCAGGAAGATGGATATTAAGTAGAATATGCTAAAAGGGACCCTAGATATGATGAAATAAATGGGAGACACTGTAGAAGATTTATGAACCAGTTGTTTATGTTTCCCAGTTTCTAAAGACACTATACCTATACGGTCCTTTGTGGTTTTGTCATATGTTGTAATAAGTGTGCTTCAATTTTAAAGTATTAACAATGTATGTAAAGTATGGGTCGTTATAAAAAATGTGGATGAAATATTTGTTTTAATGTATATGTCATGAATAGAATTTACGACTGTCATGACTAGATAATGATTTGAAGCTTCCTTTACAATTTTATAAAGTTATTTTCAAAGAAAAAGTTTTCCCAAATATTTTGAAAATTTTTAGAATTCAAAGAATTAATTTCCAAATGGAAGGGGTATTTTCCTCAAGAATATTTTTAATCTATTTATAGTATTTATATTCCTAAGTGACAACAACCTTTAATGTTATGGATTTATTCTAAATTATGTCTATATGCATCTTACATATATACCTAGTTTATTCTCTAATCCTTTAATGGGGTAATAAATGGCTTAAGTTCATTTCTCAAATGCGTTATTTATTAAATCTCCTTTGATTATGACTTGAGGTAAGATTATACAACCCATTTATTTCCATGGGTAATTATTAAGTTTATGACTTATGATAAATTTAATTTTGAGGCACACATTTTCAATAACTATTATAATGGGTGTACCCATTTAGCACTCCAATGCATTGGGTAATATTTTAGTCTCATGAGACATTGTGTATGGGATTAAAGAGTAAATCAAATCCAATATGAGACATTCTGCACCATTTGATGTTGCCTTGGAATTTAACATTGACTTATGATTATGTCATCTTTTGTATTTATTCTAATTTTACTATGTTTACATGATATTATAATACTACGTTCTTTATGTTATGCTCCAATGTGATTAGTCATGAGCCTTATCTTTTATGATATCATGTTATACATTTGACTCACACATTGAACTTTTTTATCATGTTTTTTCCCTTATTGAGCATTTTATCTCACCCTTTATTATGTTTTCCTTTCCCCAAGATATAAAATAAATTTTTATGTATGATGTGTCTAAGAAGGGTGCTAGTTATGAAGAACCAAGTAGCTGACGATGTAGATTTTTTTATGAACCAGTTGTTTATGTATCCATGTTTTTAAAGACACTGAACCTTTATGATCCTAGTATGGATCATCATGTTTTATAATGAATATTCATATAATAAGATGTAATATCTATATATAAAAATCCAGGTTCACTATAAACTTCCACTTCATAGGAGTTCCAAGCTCACCGTTAACCCCTATTGCACAGGGCTAGGCTTCATCGTCGCACGCAGACATCCTCCTCTTAGGAGATCTAATCTCACTACCATAACTTTATGAATTAATACATATCATATAGAGATATAGGAATTCTATCATCCATGAATATTCCATATTCAAACTCTAGAGTTCACATTTAGATCTCATATATTCCACTAGGGATTCAAACACCATTCAGAGTGGACACTACAACAACTCCATACATGAATTTATTATCCTGAAATTCCTTGGCATTCCTAGAAACATCATCCCTCCCACTAGAACATTGAGATTAATTTAGAAACCTCCAATCTACTAAAAAATAGACCTTTAATAGCGCAGACCTTTATCAGTGCTAGCAAAAAACAGTGATAAAGGTATCCTTTATCTGTACTGGAAAAGGGTAACCTTTATAAGTGCTTTTATGTAGGGATGATAAAAGGAATCCTTTATTAGCACTTTATTTTTAACGCTGATAAGAAGTAACGTTTATTAGCACTTTATTTTTTGTGCTGATCAAGGTCTAGAATAAAATGAAATAATCAAACAAATAAAAAATAAAAATGTGTAAACTAAAAAAATATCAACAATTGTATTAATTAAATATTTTTTGATAAAAATGAATAAATTGAATATACATATATAAAAACAATAAATATTAATAAATAGTATATATTAAATATATATATATATGTAAAATGAATAAAAATAAATAATTAAACAAATTAAAATTAACAATGAGTAAATTAAGTTAAATATTAAACATTTTATTAATTAAATAATTATTGATAAAAGTGAATAAATTTAATATACATATATATAGATTATAAATATTAATAAATAGTATATATTAAATATAGATATATAAAATGAATAACTTGTAATAATTAAACAAAAAAATAAAAATGAATAAATTGTATAACTAAACAAAAAAAAATTAACAATTAATAAATTAAAAAAAATATTAAAAAATTCATCAATGAAATAATTATTAATAAAAATGAATAAGTTTAATATATATATATATATTAATTATAAATAGTAATAAATAATATATATTAAACATAAATATATAGAAAATGAATAAAATGTAATAATTTAAATCATATTAATGTCCTATTCTTTTTTAATGTTGCTTGATTTTTCAATTTAACATATATCAAACACGCGTTACATTGATTTCGCATACATATATGCAATTACTGAATATTTATATACAACACACACATACATATTTACACAATTAATGAAATATTATATATATAGAAACACATACACCTGATATTTATGTAATTTATTCAAATTTTGGTATATTTTAGAATTTCATTATAACATGATACATTTTATATATTATGTTTTTAATCAGTCAATTTTAATTATTTATTTTTAATATAATTACAGTTATGTATTATTTATTCATTTTTAATATTTTTTATTTTTTATTTTTTTTTAATTTAATCACTTTCTATTATTTACTTATTTATATTAATTTACTATGTTTTAGTATTTTCCATATTTTTTAATAATGTATATTTAGTTCATAAAACTTATCCATTTTTTCAATATTTTTAAAGTGTACCCATTTTTACTGAAAAAACTCAGCCATGGATTTGGAAAATCTAAATCCATGACCCTAAAATTTAATAATAAAATGAAAAATCACAAGGGAGGAGGGAGAAAGTCAAGAGGACATAACATGATCACAATTGAAAGAAATAAATAGCTCATCTAGATCCCATGTTCCTCGGATATCATCCTATGTCTTTTGGGTGTTGACCATGATGCCATGCCTTGACCCTTTGAGGGGCCACACATTCTTCATCTGATGATGATGTAGATGAAGCCTTTAAGGTGGATCATATCCGGAATTTACAAGATAGATCTTGAAACTCCATTTCTGGATTAGAGCAAAGTCCATCTTCGAAGTTAATAGATAATAACCTCTGGATAGTTATATAATCATTGTATCTAAAGACCTCTTGCTCCATTTATTATAAGGTTACCGCAAGTTTCAAGAAGTACCATTTTTCTACTTCCTTGCTGATGCATGTAATGGGCCTTTCAAATTTCTATCCCACCAGGGTTACAATGTTTGAATTCTTTTCTTGTGAAAAAGCACATTCATCATGCAAGGCTCTTCCAATGGAAACCTATGCATTTTTTATTAACTAATTAAAATGGTGTGGATATGCCTACCCTACATTCTCAACACTCCTACAAGAGGGAGAAATAATTATATGCTCAATCTATAAGGGAAAAAACTCTTCATCAACACTTTTCCTACTTTCCACCTACTCCTTACAGGATGTTTTCAATCCCTATGAAATTTTAACTACAGGGTTTCATGAGTCATCATGAAGGACAGTAGAAACTTTCTTTCATGAGCATAGTGGAGACTCTAATTGTGTAGGAAGCATGCAAGGTACCAAATCCATGTCCCTCCAAGGCTATCCAGGATGAGAAGAACTGGATCTGAACATCCTAAGGGAACCAATTGGAAACCATCATTGTCAACTATGACATTGGATGAAGGTCCCTTCTTTCCATCAAGACTGCTTGTTCTATGAGCCTCCACACTACTGTAAGTAATAACACTATTGTCACTGACCATGGGAAAATCAGTACTCACAATTTGTAGAGCATGAAGAGAAGCTGCTAAAGCAGTAATATTTTTGTCCCTTGATGAGGACATGTCCTTAACTTCCAAAACACAAGCATCTTTAGTAAGTGCCTGCTACTCAGAGGTAGAAAGATCAGCATCAAACCCCTTCTTAAATTCATCCCTAATAATTTTTGGAAGATAAAAAAAAGGTTCAATAGGATGAGAACTAGAATCAACTCGTTGAGAGTCTGTAGTCAGAGGACGTTCCTTACACAGAGCACTTATCATGTGTAGCCCAGCAGCAGAAATATTCAATACAACTGGCCTTTTCAGAACATTAGTAAATGAGAAAAGATCCTTCTCCAAATTAGCAGCTATAACACCCGGACCCCAGTTACCCAGAGTCTGTGCATTATTGCGTAACATTAGCATGATCACAAAAGATCAAGTCTCAAAAGACCTATTAGTTTAGTGGTCTTGGAAACACTAGATACATTCATAAATGCTTCATTACATCATGAAGTGAAAAATCACAATAACATAGTCTCCATAGTCCACACTTCTTTCCCCTTCAGACTATCCCTGTATGTCAGTCATAAAATAATTCTTCACATCCTGGGAAAAATCAAACATTGAAAGGGGTAAGCTTAGATGATCAGTAAAGATAACAATATAGTAGAAGCTTTTATAAATAAACAGAAACATTTAAGGAAATGTATAACTAAAACAAAAAGCCTTTTATACTTGAACTTGAGCATAATATGGAAAAAGAAAAATAAAATAATGCCATTTACTTATTCACATGGATATTCTACTGGTCGAATAATCACATGCAATATCAATAACCACTTTCATAAGGATGGAATGAATAATTCCAGACTATCATAACCACGTAGCCAAGGCCTCATGGAAAGACCACAAATAAGATTTTGTCAAGGCCTCATGCCAAGACACTAGTTTGTCTCATAAGACCTACCGATGCATCGAGGAGCTATAGCGGGATCCACCCGTCACTTATTAAGTCCAATGCATTCCACATATGAATAGGTTTAAACATATCATAAACCATAACATAATCATATCACATAAAACATGCATAAAGGAAACATAAAATTTCCACATTTCAATCACAAGATATCAATACAACACATTGATATAATAAGTACATTATCAAAACCATTTTTAATAGAAAAATAAAATAAAATTAAAACTTTGTATTTATTTTTCATTTAAAAAAGTTATGGCTTGCAGAGGAAGCTGAAACTCAAATAATGGTCATGGCGGCGAAGAAGTAATCATCGCCGCATACGTATGACAAAAAAAACATTCTTTTTTTTCATTTAGTAAAATGCTTCATATAAAAATATTCCTTTTGAATAAAAGTAAAATTCAAAGGGGTTTATACACAGTATAAATGAAAGTTGTGTATAAAACCAAATATGCCTCAAAGAATGGAGATTGAGACGAAGTCCCTTACAAAGATATGTTTTTTTAAATAAAATAGAAATATTATGTGTATTCACTATAAGTACACATAAAGAAAGTAAAAATACAATATAGGACATAATAATATCATGACATAATTTGAAAGTAGGAGAATAACCCAAAGAATGGAAATTGGGTTAAGAAATTCCCTTACCTCGTGTCCCACTTGACTCGATCGTTCTTTAACCTCTTGAATAATAAACAAGAGTTAATTTCTATTTTCATAAGAACCTTTTTCATGTTCATTATTCCTTTTATATAACTTATTACCATGTTATGAACATTATGTAATTATTGAAGTTAATAACGGTCATTTTGTCGATCTTTGGTACTTGAGTCAAAAATAAAGATCTTATAATTACAAGTTGTTCTTGTGATGAAATAAACATTATATCAAGAATTATATTCATAATGTAGATATCATATATATCATATATATCCAGTATATATATTCATTTATAATATTAAAAAACATTTAGAGGTAAGAAATGAAATGCACCATTCATGGAGACGGTAAGCCGAACGTACGCATGAACGCTACTTTCATTTATATTTCATATTTAATGGAATGAAATTATAATTATATAAATTTATACTATAATTAAAGTATAATATAATGTATAATACCATTTACTCCAACCTTTATACATCCCACATATGGAATTACTGATTCAAATCACAGTGAGGGGGCGGTAGTCCGCACTTCCTAAAATGAAAATATCGTGTTTACCCATAATGGAAACCATAAAGGTATGCCATAAATGAAAAATACAGAAGCTTAAGTAAAACATAAACATATTATATATCATATATAAATATAGTTACATATTAATGGACACCGTTGAAGGTGTTATATGAGTGTTGAACAATAATCGTTTCGTGAGGCAGAAATTCGCCATCCAAAGAAACATTACATTATTTAACTATTAGATGTAGGTGTGTGTAAGTTAATCTCGAATCCTTATTATAAAAACATAATAGTATATTTAATATACTGTTTTTGTTACAAAATAAATGAAGAAAACGAGTTTTGGGGGTTGGAGAAGCAAAATAAAACAAAAGAACATAAAAGAAGACATTACCTTAAAATCGGGTAACTCTTTTTTATTTGAGCCAAAGGCTTCCTTGGGAAGAATTATTCCCAAATTGAGACTTATAGGAGTAATAGAGGGAAGTTTAAAGAGTTTTTGGGAAGATTTTGGCCGAGCAAAAAGGCTTTGATGGTGTGAATAAGGTGGTAGTGGTGGGGGCCTTTTATAAGAGGAGAGGAGGGGCACTCTTGGAATCTCATGAAATGTTACATTATTATGAGATAATATTCGGATTTCAAAGGTCCCACAATTATATATTTCAAAGATAAGTTGATAAGGGTTCGAAATATACTCATCCAATAGGTTTTTGACATGTGTAAGTATTATAGTTTACATTATCTTTTAATTTTATTTAAATCATTAATTAATGACGTAATCGATGCATCATTATGGTGTCATAAAACATTTAATTTATTTAATGTCTAAAAATTATAAAAAAATTATCATGATGTAGGAAATATTTTTATCTTTCAAATTAATATTTATAGTAAAAAATATGACTTTTATAACCCCATTTAAAAATTGTTTTAGTAAAACCACTCATGTTTGTAACATTTTTATTTTAACATTAAATAAAAAGTTTTTAATGTCATTTTCATAACAAAGTGGCTCCATGGGGTCCCCAAGTTGACCCGTGGATTTTATTGGTCGGACATGACTCATCCAATAGGTTTATGACAACTGTAAAGGTATTTTAATATTTTTATAATATCATTTTTACCTTAAATTTCACTAAGTACCTTTAATCGTGATTAATTAAACTTAAAAGTTAATATTCAACAAAAAATTCTTTTAATCCCATTGAACCACATTTTACATCCTAATGAAAACCATGTATGTCGGATTTTTGAAAATCTAATCACAGAAGTGTTAATGTTTCTTTTAAACGAAAAATCATGTTTTTAACAACCACTTAGTGGTTTCATTATTCATCAAAAATTGAAGTTTTTCAGAACAATGCCAAAATTTCACCCTAATCTATAATTGATATTCCGAATTCAAAAATGATGTATATTTTACAAAATTTCAAACATATAATTTGCATTAATTAATTTTATAATTAATTCATGCTGTCACAACAAATAGCGTGTTTTTAAGAAACAATATATATCAAAAGATTGACAATTATTTATGCCCAATTTGAAAGTGAAATTCATTCTAATGAACACCATTGGATAAAATGGTAAAAATAGATTCTAATTATACATTAAAACCAGTCAATAGTATAATTTATCACTATAAAATATTTTTATTAAAAAAGTTGTTTTTAAGTATTTTCTCTATTTATTGAAAATTGGATGTTTTCAGAAAATTTCAAAAAATTCAACTTAGGATAATTTCGATATTCCGAATACAAAAATGCAGTCCATTTTGAAATATAAAATTTCTATAATTTCAAAAAGTGGGTATTACTATTCATAACTGAAACTTTGATTGGTCTCGGTGTGTTATAATCCTAAACTTGCGTACAATGCAAGCTATTGCATTATTGAAAGAGAGGCGTATCGTGGAAGCTCGGGGTGTTACATTCTCCCCATCTTCAATAAATTGCATCCTCACAGTTTGAAATTTTTCATTGAAATTAAAAGGTTGAAAATAGATAATACCGTTGTGGAAAACCCACATTGGAAATAGGGTTAATAAAAATATAACTTTAAAATAAATAAAGAGAAGTAAAAAGGTCACCGAGATAGCCCATACTAGGATTCTATGAAAATATGGATATGGAGGAGAAAAAAACCATCAAGGTCTGATGGAGAGCTGTAGAAAATAGGGTTAGGATAAAGTTAACTATAAGAAAATCACAAACTTGTGATTGGTTAAATGATCATTGATTCCCCAGTAGGAAAAGTTAACTGACAATGTTTTTGTTTTAAGTTGCTTTTTATAAAGTTGAGGAATTTATTTAGGAGATTTACTAAGAACTTAAGGAAATATACATACTTGTCATGTATACTTTCATTCTTTAATAAATTTTTTACCAAAAACCCATCTTTCACTCCAAAAGGTAATAGAACTCAAAAATATTATATTTATCCTAATCGTACAAGGTTCAAAATATTAACACATACCATATAGATTAGGAAAAATATTTTCTAATAACTAGGGACATCCTGTAGGCTAGTGGTAGGTAATAAAGGCTTGTCGCACTATGGTTGTGGGTTTGATTCCTGCAGCTTTGTCTGACGCGACAGGTTATCCCCCAACCTACAGGTTGTCCTTTTCCTAAAATAATAGTATTATAATATTCTAAATATAATCTTCAGAAATGTATTAACCTTAAACAATACTATCCAAAGTTAAACTTAATTCATTCCAACCATTATAGATAACCAAAATACCTCTATTCAGACATTCTCCAAAAGGTTCCTAAATTCCAAAATAAATTGTGACATCAGATTCCCCAAACAATGAAATGTTTCTCTTATTGTCAAATACTAAAAATATGATTACCTTCATCATATTAAATCCTTAATTAAATCAACAAGTACTGCAGTACAATCCTTAAATATATCACATTATTCTTATAAGCAGAATATAATCCTTGTTTCCAAAAGCACTAATACATTAATTATTCCACTTCAACTGTAGTAACAACATAATATTGTCCTTGATCCCTTGGCCTTTTCTGAGGTAAGGTTCCCTGACGCTTAGGACATTCATTTTCATAATTCCCCATTTCCCTACAATTGTAGCATTCAACATTGATAGCCTCTTTCTTTCCCTTGCAATCACGAGCATGGTGACCTTTTTCTCCACATTTATAACAAACACCCATTCCTTTTAGGCAAGTACTGGGGTGATTCTTCCCACAATTATCGCATAATGGAAAATCCTTCTTTCCCTTTTTCCCTTTATCCGTCTCTTGTTCCACTGTTCTCTTCTTCTCATTCATTACTTTATTGTCATAATATTTAGAGAATTCCTTTTCTGTCTTGATAGCACATGAGACTATATCTTCGTACGATGAGAAAGATTGTGAGACTAAGTCTCGATGGAGAAATGGTTTTAACCCATCGAAGAAACGATCAATATTACTTCTTGGGTTACGTATATAATCTGCATCAAGTCTTTCTATCCTTGTAATGTTGGCCTCATACTTTGCGACATTCTCATCCTCATTTTGTATCAGACTCAGAAATTGTCTTTCCATATTTGCTCGATGGTCATGAGGATAGTATTTTTCTAAGAAAATTTCCTTAAACTCCCTCCATTCCATACTTGATACTTCTTCATCTTCCTTTGTGTTTTGAATCAGCGACCACCATTGATCAGCATCTCCAGTGAGGCTGTAAACTTCCATGATAACCTTTTCCCTTTCATTACTCCCCAAGGAATAGAATATTTTCTCTAAGGAATTTTTCCATTCCTCATCTACTAGTGGATTTGTACCCCCATTAAATGTTGGAGGTTGTTTCCTCATGAAGCGTTCTAATAATGATCCTCCATGTTGCGGATCAGGGTTCTCCATACGAGTAAGGTTGTTTTTCATAGCCTGAGTGAGTTGTCCCAGTATGGTGATAAGTTGATCAGCTCCAGTTGTGTCCCCAGCTCCACAATAATTATCTTGAGCAGGAGGGAAATCCCTACATGGAGTGCGTGCATTGATACGGTTTCCATTCCTCACACTAGGTGCCATTTCTAACCAATGGCATAAAATATATTAGTTTATGAATTAAAATACATAATTCCATACTTGTAAAACACTTAACATAAATTGAACTATTTATGGATATAATCTAAAATCATAAAAATGTTTTCTTTGAGGAAGTATGTACTCAAAATCCATTCATAATGGTTTGTAAAGAAAATGATAATTATCCTAAGCATATCCCCCGGGAGTGTCGTAACCAAGAGTGCAGCAAGGCCTGTTTTCGTTCACCAGTTCCCATTCGAGTCTAGCTCAAAGCGGTGTTTTCGGGTTTTACCCCTAGCTACATCTCTTCCAGAGCTTCCTCTACCTACTCGTATCCAGACAGGGATGTATTTCTCGGAAAACTCATAATATCTCTATAATACCAAAATTCTAGGAAGTTCTTCTTTACTAATCCTCAATGTCTATCTTAGGGATATGTGATCTAATCAGAGATTATCTAAATCTATCTTCTAAGGTTAGTACTAAACTGCCTCTTATACCAACTGTAATGCCCCGACCCCAGTTACCCAGAGTCAGTGCATTATTGTGTAACATTGGCATGATCACAAAAGATCAAGTCTCGAAAGACAGATTAGTTTAGTAGCCTTGGAAACACTGGATACATTCATAAATGTTACATTACATCATGAAGTGAAAATTCACAATAACATAGTCTCCATAGTCCACACTTTTATACCCTTCAGACTATCCCTGTAGGTCAGTCATAAAATATTTCATCACATCCTGGGAAAAATAAAACATTGAAAGGGGTGAGCTCAGATGTTCAGTAAGGATAACAATATAGCGGAAGCTTTTATAAATAAACACAAACATTTAAGGCAATGTATAACTAATAAAAAAGCCTTTTAAACATGAACTTGAGCATAATATGGCAAAAGTAAAATAAAATAATGCCATTTACTTATTCACATAGATATTCTAATGGTCGAATAATCACATACAATATCAATAACCTCTTTCATAATGATGGAATGAAAAATGAAAGACTATTATAACTACATAGCCAAGGCCTCGTGCCAAGACCACAAATAAGATTTTGTCAAGGCCTCGTTCCAAGACACTAGTTTGTCTCATGAGACCTACCGATGCATCGATGAGCTATAGCGGGCTCCACAAGTCACTTATTAAGTCCAATATATTCCTCATATTAATAGGTTTAAACATATCATAAACAATAACAAAATCATATCACATAAAACATGCATAAAGGAAAGAAAAAATTTCCACATTTTAATCACCGGATATCAATACAACACATTGATATAATAAAAACATTATCAAAACCATTTTAAATAGAAAAAAAATAAAATTAAAACTTTGTATTTATTTTTCATATAAAAAAATTTATGGCTTGCAGAGGAAGCCGAAACTCAAATAATGGCCATGGTAGTGAAGAAGTAATTGTCGCTGCATACGTACGACAAAAAAACATTCCTCTTTTTCATTTAGTAAAATTCTTCGTATAAAAAGATTCCTTTTGAATAAAATTAAATGTCAAAGGGGTTTATACACTGTATAAAGGTAAGTTGTGTATAAAACCAAATATGCCTAAATGAAAGGAGATTGAGAAGAAGTCCCTTACAATGACCATTTTTTTAATAAAATAGAACTATTATGTGTATTCACTATAATTACACATAAATAATGTAGAAATACAAAATATGACATAATAATATCCTGACATAATTTGAATGTAGGAGATTAACCTAAAGAATGGAAATTGGGTTATGAAATTCCCTTACCTCGTGTCCGACTTGACTTGATCATTCTTTAACCTCCTGAATATTAAACTAGAGTAAATTTCTTTTTTCGTAAGATCCTTTTTCATGTTAATTATTCCTTTTATATCACTTATTACCATGTTATGAACATTTTGTTATTATTTAGGTTAATAACGGTCATTTTGTCGATCTTTGGTACTTGAGTCAAAATTAAACATCTTATAATTACAAGTTGTTCATGTGGTGAAATATCCATTATATAAATAATTATATTCATGATGTAGATATCATATATATCATATATATCCAGTATATACATGCATTTATAATATTATATAACATTTAGAGGTAAGAAATGAAATGCACCGTTCATGGAGACGGTAAGCCATACGTACGCATGAACGCTACTTTCATTTCTATTTCATATTTAATGGAATGAAATTATAATTATATAAAGTTATAATATAATTACAGTATAATATAATGTATATTACCATTTACTCCAACCTTTATACATCCCACATATGGCATTAACGATTCAAATCACTTTGAGGGGGTGGTAGTCCGCACATTCTAAAATGAAAATATCGTGTTTACCCATAATGGAAACCATAAAGGTATGACATAAATGAAAAATACAGAAGCTTAAGTAAAACATAAACATATTATATATCATATATAAATATATTTACATCTTAATGGCCACCTTTTAAGGTGTTTTATGAGTGTTGAACAATTATCGTTTCGTGAGGCAGAAATTCTCCATCCACTAAAACAGTATGTTCTTTAACCATTAGATGTAGGTGTGTGTATGTGTATCTCTAATCCTTATTATAACAACATACTAGTATATTTATGATACTGGTTTTGTTACAAAATAAAGTAATAAAAAGAGTTTAGGGGGTTGGAGAAGCAAAATAAAACAAAAGAACATAAAAAAACACAATACCTTAAAATCGGGTAACTCATTTTGATTTGAGCCAAAGGCTTACTTGGGAATAATTCTTCCCAAAGTGAGGCTTCTAGGAGTAATAGAGGGAACTTGAGAGAGTATTTGGGCAGATGTTGGCTGAGCCAAAAGGCTTTGATGGTGTGAAAAAGGTGGTAGTGGTGGGGGCCTTTTATAAGAGGAGAGGAGGGGCACTCTTGGAAACTCATGAAATGTTCCATTATTATGAGATGATTTTCTGATTTCAAAGGTCCCACAATTATATATTTCTAAGTTACAGTGATAAGGGTTCTAAATATACTCATTCAATAGGTTTTTTACATGTGTAAGTCTTATATGTTACAATTTGTTTTCAATTTATTTAAATCGTTAATTAATGAGGTAATCGATGCATCATTATGATGTCATAAAAAATTTAATTTATTTAATGTCTAAAAATTATAAAAAAATTATCATGACATAAGAAATATTTTTATATTTCTAATGAATATTTATAGTCAAAAATATGACTTGTATAACCCCATTTAAAAATTGTTTTTGTAAAACAACTCATGTTTGTGACATTTTATATTAACAATAAATAAAAAGTATTTAATGTCATTTTCATAACAAAGTGGGTCCATGGGGTCCCAAAGTTGACCCATGTATTTTCATGGTCGTCCATGACTCATACAATAGGGTTATGACAAGTTTAAAGGTATTTTCATATTTTTATAATATCATTTTAAACTTAAATTTCACTAATTACCTTTAATCGCGATTAATTAAACTTAAACGTTACTATTCACCAAAAAATTATTTTAATCCCATTGAACCACATTTTACTTCATAATGACAACCATGTATGTCGGATTTTTGAAAATCAAATCACAGAAGTGGTAATGGTTCATTTAAACGAAAAATCAGTTTTTTAACTACCACTTAGTGGTTTAACTATTCATCAAAAATTTTATTTTTTAGAACAATGGAAAAATTTCACCCTAAGATATAATTGATATTCCGAATTCAAAAATGATGTCTATTTTAAAAAATCCCAAACATATAATTTGCATTAATTAATTTTATAATTAATTCATGTTGTCACAACAAATAGCGTGTTCTCAATAAACAATATATATCAAAAGATTGACAATTATTTATGTCCAATTTCAATGTGAAATTAATTCTAATGAACACCATTGGATAAAATGGTAAAAATATATTCTAATTATACATTAAAACCACTCAATAGTATAATTTATCAATTTAAATTATGTTGATTAAAAAAGTTGTTTTTATGTATTTTCCCTATTCATAGAAAATTGGATGTTCTCAAAAAATTACAAAAAATTCAACTTAGGATAATTTTGATATTCTGAATACAAAAATGAAGTCCATTTTGAAATATAAAATTTATATAATTTCAAAAAGTGGGTATTATTATTCATAATTGCTACTTTTATTGGTTGCGGTGTGTTAGAATCTCGAACTTGCGTACAATGAAAGCTATTGCATTATTGAAAGAGAGGCGTATCATGGAAGCTCGGGGTGTTACAGCAGCAACAACAATAATTTTCATTAGAGGCTCAAAATACTTTATCTTAGCCCTAGCCCATGATTTATTAGCCTTGTTCTTCTTATGGGTGCTACTACGAGACTTTGAATGTGAAGCTGTCTTGACATTCATTTTTTTCTTGCCCTTACGGGATTTTGAGGAAATTATTTATTTATGAATTATCTATTGATCTGGTAATTCTAATGCAGCCACTTCATCAAAATATTGAACATCAGAATTTGATTCCACTTTGACAACATCACCCCAAGACTTTATTACATGTGTCTTATAAAATCCAACCATTTTTAAACTAGTAGGAGGATCCCCACTATCAATCCCCATAGTATCCCGGAAAATCTCTTGCTACTAGGGTCTCCACCTGAGTAGAATTAACACACATATCCCTAACAAGACAATCCAGACAAGACGATTGCTACATAGCATGTTGTGAATGAGGAAGCCCAAGATTTCTGGAAGTACTCTGTTGTCCAGTTTTCAAACCCCTCTTTTTTTAAAACATAAACTTTCTTCATGTCCTCTACCAGATAAAGAAGAACACAACAGAGAGATTTTACAATTTGATACCTCATGGAAAATTATCATACATTATGAATAGAATCGAGGCACATTCTCATAATCAATGAACAAATTGAATTCATCTCCATCTATTGAAAGGAACACCCTATCAACAAGAGTAGAGCACAAGTCAACTTCCACCAAGAACTGAGTGAAATGACCATATCTCTCCAATTCGGTTTAATTATACATCTTTATGGGCACTCCAATTACTGAAGCAATATATTATAGTATTATGGGGTTCCAGAATAGCCAGCTTAGTCCATAAACCATAACCCACAACTGAAAAAAGGAATTCCTAACCTCCATGGGATTGAAATTCTGTTCCCATTCATTAATGTGAAGGATGCCTAGTTTGAGCTAAATTGATCCCAAACCCCAAGCCATTGTCTTCAAATCATTATAGGGAAAGGGCATGCGGAAGATCCTCATCCCAAAGAAACACACTTCTAGTTGGTAAAACCCCAGATGCCCGATAGTCGATCGACCAAATCATCAATTTTCAACGGTTTGGACCCCTTGGGAAAAAGTAATCGCGTGATTATTAAAAACATACCGATTTCCAGGTACTCTTAAATGGCATCCAGATTCACTTTGATAAAGGAAACATTACCCTTGCGGTGCATCCCTCCAGCAACGGATCCCTTGAAGAGAGAGAAATACCTATCGGTAGTACCCTCATCTAGTTTGTTATCCACTGTTAGCCCTTTACAAATGATCTTTCGATTATCAATTCCAAAGGAAACATGTTTGTTGGAATCAAATCTCCCATGGGTGAGGAAAACTTCAGGTAGAAGACTCAGAACTGCAAATTTGAATCCCTATATTGCCATCTGGGTTGAGCGAGATGCTCTCACCACCCCCACCCATTCCTCAAAAGTGTACTCATTTTTAATTATTCAATTTCACTCATTTTTAAAATATATGTATTTAAGATTAAATATTCATTAATAATGTTAAAAATATATTTGTAAATAAATATTTATAAATAAATATATTTATAAATGTATATTTACTATATTTATAAATTTATATATTTATAATTATAAATAAATAAATATTATTTATATAATTATAAATAAATAATTTTATATTTAATTAATTATAAAAATATAATAATTTTATTTAAATAATGAATATACTATATTTAAATTTAATTTTAAATTTATATTTATATATATATATATTTATTATTTATTTATTATATAAATATATATAGTGATATGAATATATAAATTTTTTTTTTAAAGTATTCATATATTTATAAATAAATAATTATATATTTAAATAATTATAAAATTATAATAAATATTTTTAAATAATGAATATATTTACTATATTAATTTTTCAATTTATATACATTTATTATATATATATATATATATAATTATATAAATATATATAATGGCATAAATATATTTATAATTATAAATAAATAAATATAAATATATTTACAAATATTTTTATTTATAAATGTATATTTACTATATTTATAAAATTATATATTTATAATTATAAATAAAAAATATAATTTAAGAAAAAGTATTTAGGTAATTATAAATAAAATATTATATATTTAAAAAATTATAAAATCATAATAAACAAATCTATAATTATATAAATATATTTGTATAATTTTTATTTATAATTATAATTATAAATCCTTTATCAACAGTTCATTAGCACTGATAAAATGCGTCTTTATCAGCGCATATTAATTCAGCATTGATAACAGATATCTTTATCAGTGCTTTTTTAGAAGCACTGATAAAATTTTCCCCAATCTATTTAAAAGAACCCTAACTGTGACTCATTCAGTCACGATTCTCTGGCTCTCGTGGAACTCCCCTTCTGTCAGTGCTCCTCCTCTACGTTCTCTCAAATGAATCAAGGCTACAATCCAAGGTATGTTATTTTATCCTTTTCCTCTCTCATTAATTAGTTTTTGGATTCCATGGTTTGTGTTTTTGAAGTGTTCTCATCCATGAAGAACCATACTTCTCTTCTCCCATTACTCTAGTCATGATTGGTCTCCCTAATTCTACCTCATTGTTGTCATTCTTATCGCCACCTTTACCCATGGCTCTTGCCATTGTTAAAACTATCATTGTCAACATCACCACTGTCCACATTGCTCCACCAGACATTCCCTCTAGTCATTCCCCTAAAGCTACATGGTCACTACATATCATAGATATCATATTAGACAATGATGGATCTTTTAGTAATAGAAAATGGAAATGGGTTGTGTGCTTCACTAATAGTTTTGGGGACTCATTCTTTTCATCATCATAGTCGTTACAGCTTCCCATGGAGTGATATCTTCTATTATAGAGTAAGTAAAGGATTTTTTGTCCAAATATTATTGAGCATCGATAAGGGAATCATCCCATCAATTGTTGTAATTGAATATTTATTTTTACAAACATGTTCCTATCACAAACTACAACCAATTGGAAAATTACCTACTTAATAAGTAGTTTAATGGTGTATATTATGATCATTTGAGTTTCCACAAAAATATTATAGAAAAAAATATATATTCATACATGTTATCTTTAGTTGGTAGGACCAAGGTCCCCATGTATATTTTCAATGGCTTTAGGTCTCTCTATGATGTTTGTTAATGATACAAGAGTCCGAATTCCCTCAAACTACACTATAATAGGCCACCATGATTTGTATTTCACATTATCCTTACTTTTTTCAAAATAATGGTACATTGATAGGTATATTTATTTCTGTAGATATCTTAATATTATATGAATTTCAATTTAATGTGATGTTTTTAATGAAAATTTTGTTCAAAAAATATTGATTCTCACATTCTATTATTTTATTTTCAGGTATTTTCTAAAATATTTTTGATTTTTATTAAATTGATAAAAAATGAATGCTTATGTTTAGAGAATTACATTTTGGAAATTTAATATGTTTGAATGAATAATTAAAATTTCATTTAGGTTATTTTGGAATATGAGTGTTTTTATAGTACACATGGGATACAAATATTTTTAAAAAATAATAAGTTCCATGTTTTATTTTGTCTTCAAAATACATTTGTCCTTAGTTTTTTTCTAATTAGATATAACAAATAGTTTCTCATTAAATATATAAATTAATTCATGATTTCCTTTAAGGATAAGTTTATCTATATTAATTTCAAAATATTTGGATCATGTAGGATATGTAAGAGTTTATAAGGTATGTATTTTAGTGTAATTTTTATAATTAGATAATTTATTCATTAGTAACCATTTAAATATCTTATTCATGACTTAAATAATTCAATACTAATTAAATAAATCCATTTATAAGGTCTTTAGATTGGTTATAAACATAATCAATGACAGTGAATGATTATAATTTCGTTAGATTTTAGAAAACATGGGTTGTATAGAATCATGATAAATTATTATGTATTACACATGCAATAATATATATATTTAAGTGATTATCATGTTTAATTATTAAATTAAGGAATTTGATTTTATGATTCCATATTAGTTATAGTTATTATATTGGTATTGAATATTTTATTTTTTAGATGAAATGGTTCAAAATATATATATGTTGATAGGATAAATATATTCTTCAAATTAGTTTACTGTAATCATACACAAAAAGGTTTTTAATAATCATTATATTGTAAAATAAACCAATATACATTTATAAATAAATTTTTGACTATGGGAACTATATGATTTATTATGAAATGTAACATGATTTTTTTAGACGTTATAATTTTAGGAAATGGAATAATTCTATGACTTTTATTTAGTAAGTCTCATTTTTATCTTTGTATATATTCTTTACTAATTGTTTAACTAATGTTTTTTGTTTACTTGTGTAATAATTATTTCTCTAGAGTATTTTTTTTAGAAAATTATTGTATTAAACATAAAAGGTAACTATTTTGTTGTTGAATTTTGATAAATCCTGCCTTATAATATTTTCTTTTAATAATCACTTGATATTATTTATAACTATTTTAAATATAAATCTGAATGTATGATTATAATATTTTTCTACAAGAAATACATGTGTGGATGTGATAAAAATAATTTTTATCTTGTATTAGAATATGATCTATATTAATTGAGGTTTAGGTAGGGTATGTTATAATGTATGTTACTATAGACATGTTAGTGATTCATTGAGGGAAAGGTTCTGGGTGATGTGACATTTTTATTATTGTTTTTTCTTCTTTATGGTTTTTCATATGTTAGGTTTAACTAATGTATTATGGAACCCATTGTGTGGTTCTTTCCTAAGGGAACCAATCATGTTAATACTTCCCCATATTCTGAATGTACTTATTAAGAAAAATGGCTATGATATATCCATTTCATGATTTGGATGTAATAAGTTCATGTGATGGTTATCTCTGGGGGATAGTCTTGGATGATAGGGGTCAGAGGTCGAATCTCATGGTACATATTATGAGGTTATTTCTATAGGGAGATTAATATTATTTTCTCCAATTATGATTTAAATGTCAACCTTTTATTAGTGAAATGCTTTGAATGTTGGGGAACAACCATGGTATAAACTTATAGAATGATTAGTATAATTCACTAGTATGAAATGAAGTAGGTACCTTTGATTATCATGGTGTCTTGCTTAGTACACAATGACTTGACGTGCATGTGTACTTTGAGTGTTACTACGTTGAACATATACTCAAATAATTGCATTTTTTTTATATTTTAGGGGCCCTGTTAGTAGTTATTTATTTTTAGACTCACACCCTTTACATGAACATCAATGGATATAGAGATCATATATTTGAAGTATATGTGAGGGAAAAATACTAGTAACATAGATTAGAGTCTGTGCATCTTAGTGGGAATGAGTTGATGTTATCGTCATAGATTTAGGGTAATTTTAGAATTTTGAGATAATATTTGACATTTTAAATTAAGATGTAGTAATTTAAAAAGTTTTATGGTGAAAAATTTCATCCTCACCAGCTTCATCTCTTGAATAGTTATTATTTTATTTTGTTGATTGAGACTCATCCTCTGTATCTTCTATGTTTCTTGAACTACTCTGAGTAGTAGTCATCCAAGATTCTCAATGGTACCTAGTATGGGATGACTACTACATATATTAGTTCAAAAAATATAGGTTCATGTACAAAAGATATAAAGGATGAGTCTCAAGAAAAAAATGAAATAATAATTATTCAGGAGATGAAGATAATGATGATGAATGTTTTCTACAACATTCACCTTTGTATGAACTCAGAGGATAACACCTACCATAGTGGATTAATTCTTTTCTTAAATTCAATTACCCATTTCCTTCAAAAATCGATGTAAGCTAATTGTTTGACAAAGAGTATGAAGATGGAGTTATTGAGTTGATCATGTTTTCAATAGAGCATGCACATGACCCTTATCAAATCGTTTTTCAGTGTTTGCATTTTTGTAATAAAAGAAAAATTAAATGTTTGAATAGTCATGAAAATAATGTATTTTGCACATGGTGATGTTACCAATCCAAAAAAAGAATAGACAGTTGATGATGAATCTACATAATTATTAGGGGATTAAGAAAATGTTGATAAAAAAACAACAATGTTGCAATATCACAGTGTTAGATAAAATTATCAAGGCAAGAAGTCATGGTATAAAATTTGAGGTTGGTTGGAATCAATGTGCCCAAAATATTGACCCAAACAATTTAATGTTCATTAGTTATGTTGGGGTCACAATGAGGATGAATGTGCCTATTGATATTGATTCGTGGTGCCACATCCAATTTGTAGCAAATAAAACCCTTTGGAAAGATATAATGGTAATTTTAAGATATACTTTCTCTATTTTACCAAAAAATTATATAATGAAAAGTTTATTTGATTTTCATTATCCCTTACAAAGTTCATTTATTTTAGAATATTTTTGTAAGAAATTTATCTTAATGGCCATTAGAAGATAACGTAGAGGCCTTCAGACTCTTCTTACCAAGTTATATCTTAGGTATGCTGAGGGAAAAGTAAATCCCCACCCACCAATCAGTTATTCACACTTTATAAATTAAGAAACATGGACTTATTTCATTAGTCTTCGTAATGAGAAAAAAATTCAGGGGAATTATAGTCAATAATATATTATTTGACAATATATTTTTATCCAATTTGATTTAAAAAAATTAAGTTATGAAACAAGAAAAGAGTGCTGAAAATAAAGAACGTGCATCAAAACCAATGTACTCCTATCGCAAAGAAAGGATGGGGTACACTTCACTAGATAAGAAATTGGTATGTACTTTATATCAATAATAAAAGTTTTATGTGATATGAAACAACATATGTTCCTTTTTTATATGCATATTGATGAATCAAAATCCAAATCCACTTCCATCCCACGTCATGTGCTATGGAAGGAGGTTTGTGTAAATAAGGAGGGTAAACTAGTTGATGAAAACACAAAATCAGTATTGGAAACATGTGTGAGTATGACATAATAGTAATCATTATGATTTATAATATTATTATATAAAAATATATTTTTATGTTCATATTTTTTTATATAGTTTAGAAATAAGAATCGGCAGCGACCGTACTAGAAGAAAAACTACTTTCAGTAGCTTTGAAGTGGCCAAAACAATGTGGTCATGTTAGAGGATTAGGTTTTGGAGTGTCTCTCCAAACATATTTCAAGAAGACAAAACCACATGAAGATACATATAATATGGTGAAATGATTGTAGACACAAATATATGCTTTTCAAGATATTATTGTTCATGATGGTTTGACATACTAATGTACGAAAAAGGATCAAAGAGAACCGGTAGTGGAACAAATATATGCACATGAACCAAATTACCCCACTAGCTTTGAGGCTAATCATTACCCTAAACCACATATCATACCCATGGTAATCATTTTTTCATTACTCTTTATCTTAAATGTGAATCAAACAATATATAATAACTTTATATTACTAAAATTTTACATGGTACAATTATATGTGATTTTTATCTTTCAACACCCACACACAGCCTTGTTGCAAGGGGTATGGTATATAATATCCATAGAGACAAGCTACACCTGAAATACCTCCCAAAATATCACATGAGAGTGGGGATTGAGGGAGCTCATGAGCCGACTGCTGAGTTTCCTATTCCATCTATTTGGTTTTTTATGGGTTTTAGTTTTTGAATTTTTTTGAATAGAAATATATATTGGATGTTTAAAATGACACTATATATTGTAATAATATTTTTTTCATTAGTTTAAACCACAAAAATATCGAACAGAATATGTAGTGGCTGTTTAAACCACCGCTACATATTAATAATTATAGTCGTGGTTTAAACCACCACTAAACCTTCAACACTTTTAATAGCTAAAAACCACCGCTAAAAACAAAAATAACCACCACTAAATAACATTTCATGAAACTTCATAGAAACCATATCTAAATTGGTGAAAATGATTTGAGAAGATTCTTGATGCCAAATTTTTCATTGGCTTACAGAAACCTTCATCGAACCATTTGGTAGTTGTTTAAATGGATGCCAAACCAAAAAACTAACTCTATCCCCTTGATTTGTTATAGTGGTTGGATTGGTTTAAAAAAATATGAAAACTATATTAAAACAATAAGATTATTTTTGATCATATAAAGGGAACAAACACCTGTTGAAAAAAGGGTGGGTGGATGGGACCAGGGGAAGTCCTTCACCTTCGGTAATCAGGTGATAGTGGAAGGGTTCCAAATAAGGAGAAACATGTTTGTTGAATGAATGGGATAGGAGGAGATGACAATTTTAGAGTAGGTAATGTAGATGAGGATCATGATAAAAGAAACTAAGGCATGTGTGACTATAGGTTGACTATGCAGAGAAATGGGGAGTACAGCAGATTAGTGTGGGGAGAAGTTGGGGAGTGAAAATAATAGTTAATGTGTGAGGGTTGGAGTGGGAACATGAGAGAGCAATTATGGTTATTATTTATGTTTATATATATTTTTATTTTGGAACAATATTTTTTATTTCATTACACAAAATACTAAACTAACCTCAATGAAAATAAGAGATTTTGTATTTTTCACCATTTAAAACTTATGAAAAATAATTATAAATAATTGAAACATGTTTTGATAACCTTTTTATTATATAAATAATTTTTTAATTATGTTTAGAGTGAGCCCTTACATAAATTAGAGGCCCCAAGCATTACCTAGCCTGAATGATCAGATGATGATCCCCCAAAATCCCAACTGAATATGGCTCAAAGGCCCTAAGAGATGACCTTGAGAGACTAACCAAGCAAAATTTATCACTCCACAACTATATACTTCACATCACACCACCTCTTTATAATGTCAGGGGGGTGGGGTGGGAACATGAGTGATCCTTTGCCTCCGGTAATCTTGTGATAATAAAAGGGTGTTGAATTAGGAGATACATGCATGAAGAGCGAAGGGGATAGGAAGACATGAAATTTACACTATAGGTAAAGTAGATGAGGATCATGAAAAAAGTAAATATGACAAGCGGGACTGCAGGTCGACCACATAGAAAATTGGGGAGTGGTGTAGATCAATGTGGGGAGGAGGTGGGGAGTGATGTAGTTTTTGGGCACACTAGAAGTGCTTGTATGGAATGAACAACTCGAATTTTTAGTCATACTTTATGAATAATAAGTTATGTATATAAATATAGATGTCATAACCAATGAAAATCATAGATTAATTGACTTGATTAAACACTGGAACCAAAAGAGAAGGATCTTCACCTGTAATTTATAATGAAATTATATACCGATCATGAAATACCTGAACTTGTAATTCTTCATTTATTGATGATTTAGCTGATTTGATCTTGTCATACCATAATTATGCTATAGTATCCAAGTGAAAAATCCCTTTAGCTACGATCCAAACATGCACTATAATCTCTAAACATCATCATAGAATTACTGGGTGCTAGCACAACCGATCCTAATTTCTTGCATCATTCATGGTTGATCACAGTAGAATTCATATATGAGGATCAAGAACTCTTGATGATCTCTTAATAGATTGAGTGAATAGGAGGATAGAGAACACTTTTAGATCTATTTAACTCTCTCTAGTAATTGAGATAGCTTCTCTATATCTATTTTACAACATTAAGCATCTCTTAGGAAAGTGATATAATTATATATTTATAAAGGTAGGTCTCGGGTTTGCAATTGGAACATAATCACCATTCCAATTCCTTATTTATTGGTGAACCCCATTTCTTAAAAATAATATTACTATTATTCAATTTACATGTGTATCACCTAAGAATAAATAAATATCATTTATATAATTTCCGATCAGACCATTAAACTCAGTTCTCTTTTCCTCCTTGACATTTATCAGTCATGAAATAATGGCTATTTATTTAAAAAATAAGTATCACTACATTATTCATAAATAAATATAATAAGTATTATATTCACCCAACCATGTATATAAATATTTATTAATATTATTTAACTCAATTATTATTTCGAATAACTTGCAATTAAATCTTAGCAATCAACCAAAACCCAAATAAAAATTATTTATTATAACATGTTAAATTCAATACTAAATTCAACTAAGATTGCAGATACACTTAGTGTGTGACCCTCCATGCATCTTTTTCAGTGGAATTAGTAAGAACCTCTGGAAGTCCAAGGTTATCATATAGAAACACACCAAGAAATTCATAAAGAAATAAGTATTTATCAAAATTACACACAACATCCTATGAATGCTTACTGTGTAATATAATCCCTTTATCATGATATCTCGAATCAAGCTAGTTGTATATTGGTGTCATCAACCTATGTGCTCGATGTATATTTCTTTGACATTCTGAAATTGAACTCACCCACAGAACACCATGACCGTGGATTTATCTAGATAGTTCCATTCCCATTAAAGGGCATGAGATATTAACTTTAATGAAAGGTCAAAAGAGATAAATTCTTTCTCGCATTATCCCTTAATGCAATATTACTCATGACACATCCAATATATCCCACCTCACTATGAGAATATGTTGTCACAGTTTTACTCAATACATCAAATCATAAATCTCATGGTATCCATTAATTATAATTTTAAAGTCTAAGGATCAATAAACACGTCCACAGAAAGGATCACCCAATGACACATGTAAATGTGGCTTTCATATTGGTGGGTCTCGTTCCCATAATCTCTTGCACTGGAAATTACCAAGGGAATACAGTATGAGAGGGTTCCTCAAAGCCCTTTGAGTCCCCACCCATGATATCCTATATATTCTGTGTCCCATCAAATTATATCATCTAGCTATAGAAAATATATTCAAGAATATTATTGCAGCACCTCTTGGTTCTCATCACAGAGAGGAACTATTATGGAATTTTAGTGTGACATATATTCTTAGGAAATCATCACATAAGAATTTCATGCACAAGAACACTCATGACATGATAAGAAACTTCATTAATATTTAAGATAATGAATACATGTAATCAATTACTTAGAATTTTGTTATAGGGAACCATCCTCAACAGACTCCCACTTGCACATGAACCAACCACTATGGAAAAATGGATTTTTGCGACGGGTTATTTGCCACGGGAGTAGATCCTGTTACAAATAGTCCATTGAAAAGATTATTTACGATGGGGGAATTTACCCGTCGCAAAAGGTTTAGCGCGGTTTGCGCTCCAAACCACGGGAATGATATTTGCGATGGGAGGTGCCTCCCCGTTGCAAATACCCTGCGACGGTAAATACTATTTACGACAGGGAGGCACCCCCCATCACAAATACCCAGCGGTGGTAAATACTATTTACAAAGGTGATATGCCCCCGTCGCAAATAGTGTGTCGACATGTCACTATTTACGACAAGAACCGTCGCAAATACCTTTTTAACCACCGACAGTAATTAATGTGGCCGAAGGTATTTGTGACGGGAGTCCCGTCACAAATAGTTCCATCGCAAATAATACAACTTATATATACCCCCATCTGTTTTCCCCTATTCTTTTCTATTCATACTTTCTCTCTCTTTAAACTCTTATTTTAGAGTTTAAATTTCTCTCAGTTAATTTTTTTACTAACAGGTTTTGAAGTCGTCTACACCTATAAGAGATCATGTTTAAAGGTGTTTATGTTTTATTTAATTTAATATTTAATATTTATTTCAATTTTTATATTAATTTTAATTATTGTTAATTAGTTGTAATTAAATTAAATTAGATTTAAATTGTTTTGTTATTAGCATTTATTTGTAATAATAAATCGAAATTATTGGTGCTAATTATTAAAAATTAGTGGTAATTAGGAATTATTAATGATAATTAGTAATGAATAAAAATAATTAGCGGTAATTAGTAGCGGTAATTTGCAGTAATTAGGAATAATTAGGAATAATTAAGAATAATTAGTAATAATTAGTAATAATTATTAATAATTAGTAATAATTAGAATTAATTAGTAATAAATATTAATAAATTGTAGTAACTAATAATAATTAGCAATAAATATTAATAAATAGTAATAATTAGTAATAATTAGTAATAATTAATAATAATTAGGATTAATTATGATTAATTAGTAATAATTATGATAAATTAGTAATAATTAGTGTTAATTAATACTAAATAGTGATAAATGGTAATAAATAGTAATAATTAGTAATAATTAGGATTAATTAAGATTAATTAGTAATAATTATTAATAAATAGTATTAATTAGCAATAAATATCAATTAATAGCAATAATTAGCAATAAATAGTAATAAATAGTGATAAATAGTAATAAATAGTAATAATTAGGATTAATTAGTGATAATTAATAATAATTAGGATTAATTAGGATTAATTAGAAATATTTTGTAATAAATATTAACAATTAGTAATAAAAATATCATAATTAGTAATAATTAAAAGTAAATATCAATAATTAGTAATAATTAATACTAATTAGTAATAAATATTAATAATTATTAATACATAATAATAATCAGGATTAATTAGGGTTAATTAATAATAATTAGTAATAAATATTAATAATTAGTAATAAATACTAATAAATAGTAATAAATAGTAATAAATAGTAATAAACAGTAATAAATAGTAATAATTAATAATAAATGTTAATAAATAGTAATAATTAGTAATAAATAGTAATAAATAATAATAATTAGTTATAATTAGTTATAATTAGTTGTAACTAAAAGTAATTACCAATAACTAAATGTAAGTAGCAATAATTAGTAATAAATAGTAATAAATAGTATTAATTAGTAATAATTAATAATAATTAGAATTAATTTGGATTAATTATTAATAATTATTATTAATTAGTAATAATAATTAGGATTAATTAGGATTAATTAGTAATCATTATGGTTAATTACTAATAATTAGTAATAATTAGCAATAATTAGCAATAATTAGTAATGATTAGTAATGATTATTAATAAATAGTAAAAAATAGTAAAAACTAGTAAAAAATAGTAAAAAATAGTAATAATTAGTAATAATTAGTAATAATTAGTAATAAGTACGATTAATTAGTAATAATTAGTAATTAATAGTAATAATTAGGATTAATTAGTAATAGTAATAAATAGTAATAATTAATAATAATTAGGATTAATTAAGATTAATTAGTAATAATTAATAATAATTAGAATTAATTAGGATTAATTATTAAAGATTAGTAATAAATATTAATAAATATTAATAAATATAAATAAATATTAATAAATAGTAATAAATAGTAATAAATAGTAACAAATACCAATAAATAGTAGCAAATACTAATAAATAGTAATAAATAATAATAGTTAGTTACAAATACCAATAAATAGTAATAATTAGAAATAATTAAAAGTAAATATTAATAATTAGAAATAATTACTAATAATTATGATTAATTAGTAATAATTAGTAATAAATATTAATAAATTGTAATAATTAGTAATAATTAGTAATAAATATTAATAAATCTTAATAAATAGTAATAAATAGTATTAAATAATTATAAATAGTAATAAATAGTAATAAATAGTAATAATTATTAATAAATACTAATAATTAATAACAATTAAAAGTAAAAAAGTGATATTTAGTAATAATTAGTAATAAATAGTAATAAATAGTAATAATTAATAATAATTAGTATTAATTATCATTAATTAGTAATTATTAGTAATAATTATTAATAATTAGTAATAATTAGTAATAATTATTAATGATTAGTAATAAATAGTAAAAATTAGTAAAAATTAGTAATAAATTGTAATAAGAAGTAATAATTAATAAAAAAATATTAGTAATTAGGAAATGCTTCAAAAATGAATACAAATATCAGGAAAAGGTGAATTCTTACTAATTTTTTAATTAATTTTGTCATCATTTTATCTACGGTTTGTAAATTAATTTCCTTATCATTTTTATCAAATACTTAATTATTTTTTTCACAGATCTTTTGGGAAGTCACAAAATAGGTAAAATGATTCTTTCTGCCAATATCACCACATTTTCCATATTTATCATCTTTCTTTGTCAAACTGCCAACACTGCATATTGATTCATTATTGTTAACCGAAAAACCTTTCTCATTTTTGTATAATAAAAGAGTAAAGGAAGATCATGTGCCCATTGTTCTGAATTCTCATGATATAATGGTCACATGAGCTTATTCTCCTCTTTTGACTTACAACAATGGGGAAAAAAATTGGCAAAGGAATTTGAGTTAATATGTAGTGTCCGCAGTTTGACATAGAATGAAAATGGAAACTTGGTTACATTGGTAGTTAGGATTGTTTTGAAACTTTAGGGTGTGTACGAATCAACCACACTTTAATCTGACTCACATTGTGATCGATATATATTGGGGCAGACAGAATTTGACTTGTCGATGACAACAGCAACAGTAAGAGGAGAAGATATGCCGTTTATTGGAGTAACAACACGAGCAGATGATGATGTACATGTGATGTCTAACTCATGGTTTAGTGTTTTTTATCTTGTTTTTAATATTGCGTTTTTATTATTTTATTATTTATTTATTATTTTATTATTTTATAACTTTATTATTTATTATTTATTATATTGTTAAAATTATTTATTAGCATTATTATTATTATTATATATTTCTAAATATTGAGGTTTTTATTATTTTTTTTATTATTCAATTTTATCAATATTCACATTATTATTATTATCATATTAATATAATTTATTATTATTATTATATAGATATTATTTATATTTTTTTTATTATTTTCTTAATATTTTTATGTTATTATTATTATTATTATTATTTTATTTATATTATTTTATTTATATAATTTTTACTTTTATTAATATTATTTTTTCTCTTATTGTATGTTTTTTGCGACGAGTATATTTTCCCATCCCAAATAGTATTTATAAATAGTATTTTTTTTAATTTATTTTTTTTATTTTTTGCGACGGGCCTGTCGCAAATGATTGTTTTTAAAAACTCGGTGAAAGTATTTCCGATAGGTGAATTTCCCATCACAAATATTACCTCATTGAGAAAAATCCCTTAAGAGATGAAACTTCTAAAGTATATGATTTTTCCTTTTATATAACCTTGGATCTTTGGAAAGAGCCATCATTATACTGTTATCTCAATAAACCAAGATAGATTCTTGACTTCTAGGCACCTCATCAAGCTATTGGAAAAAGTTTCAAATATATACTAATTCCTTGGCTACATCGAAAGCCATAATATACTCAGACTCCACTATAGAATCAGTAAATACTTTTTATTTTGAACTCTTCCAATAACAAACTATTGTTTTACCAATGGAAATTCCCCTCTTATAATTTTGTCATATAATCACATGAAATCACAACACAATGAACTAATAAGTACTATGTGACCTTTAAACACAATATTGTCACTTTTATGGTTTGGATTTTGAAAATATGACATACACGGTTGTGATCAGTATGATGTTTGGAGTCTAATGGAACAAACTTAATTTTTGGTGAATAGTAACATACCCTTATGAATAGTAACACACCCTTATTAATAGTAATATAACCCTTATTAATAGTAAATCATCCAAAAGAATAGTAACCTCACCCATGAATGTATAAATATATTTTAGGCATATTATAAGTGATAATATGACCATAGTAAAAGTATTGGTATTTTTGTAAGTCATAAATAATTAATTTAAATTAATTAAATAATTTAAAAGAAAATTTATTTTCTTAAAAGGTGTTCATAAATTAAATTTTTTTTGTCTTCTGGTTTTTAGATAATTTTATAAGACCTTATGTAATTTTTGAAAGCATTGTAAAATCAGTAATAGATTTAAAATTCACATTTTTCAAGTTAATTATGATTTTAATTAAAAATAAAATTAATCATATTTAAAAAATTATTTTTGAAAAATGGAGTTCATTTTTGGATTCTACACATTTATAAATGTTTAGGGTAAATTTTTGGGATTTTTCTAAAATACATGAATTTTTTATGAATAGTGAAATACGGTAATTTACCGTATATATATATATATTATACTAAATAAACTATTTCTAAAATCATGGATGATGTAAGCAACCTAAATTCATATTCACAAACACTTAGTACTATTTTTGTTCATGGAATCGTCACTATCTCTTGTCTTATGGAAAAATAATAAACTAATGATTAAAATATTAAGAAAACCCTCCTCCCCTCCACTATAAAATCTATCCACACTCCCCTCTTCTCTTCACTCCTCTCAAGACATTTTCCTTACCTAAATTATTCCTAAATATCTCCCCAATATCCCCCTACGTCCAGCAGCCCTTGGTATCCTCAAAATTCCAAATCCGTTCCCCTTAAGAGGCTCTCAAAGGAGATAATCTCAAGAGGTAAATTCCTCTTTCTGATTCTCTTATTTTCTTTCAGGTTCTTTTATTTTCTTTTTTATTTCATCACATTCTTTAAACCAGATGTAATGGTAACTCCAGTAACAGACATGTACTGGAATTATATTATTCTAATGGGATAATTTATCATAATCTCTCCTTACCCCTCCTTTTATACTATAAATGAAAACACCGTTCGAGATGTGTTGATTTAACACATTCAAGGACGACGGGTTTTCAATTTGAATTACCATCTTCAATTCTGGCCAGGAAACCGTTTTTATGGTTGAACCAAAATATTAAATATTTATTTTATCTTATGTGTTTTTTAATCCTTTTTCACACATGATGCAAAATAATAATACAAATCGAGTTAATAATGAACAAAATTGCCAAAATAATTCATCTGTTTATAAATAATGTTTTATATAATGATTCACCTTCACTCCAAATAACCAAATGAATTTTATAACCATGTAATATTATGGATTTTCACTAATGTCATATAAATTTAATTCAGAACAACCACTCTCATCATACATATGTATCTGAACATGAATATAAGTAAACTGAACATGAAACAAACGGAACCGAACAATGAAATCGAACCTCATAACCAATAAAAAAATTCATGAATGAACTTAAAATGGTTATAATAAATAAATTACATGTAAAAAATGATCTATAATTATTAATTAATGAACCTAATTTTATTATTCATGTCATTAATATCAAGTGGAGAACACCATCAGACTTAAGGTAAGGGATCCTCTCTATTCCACATTTATTCAAGAATGTCCTCTATGGGGTATGATTTCACACCTCTCCCATACTCCCTTCAAGATTTATATGTGATTAAAAACCTCTTTCACTGTCATTAAGCCCTCTCTAGTAAACCCTATACCATGGAAATAATTCGTAAGGGATTTTACCCAAACCTCCTTTGTTCCTTCGGGTTGCCTTATCTTCCTTTTATCAAAATGAAGTTATCTTATCTTTTTATGTAAATATTATAAATATTGTTTACATGTACGAAATTCATTTATCAAGACCCTTTAATCATTCTATTTCGGGGATATACATGTTTTTAAGTGATTCCCTCCTCAATACTTCCTGATAAGCAAACCAATTTTGAGGGAACTTCCTAAATTATTACTCGATTTCAAGTGCACTCTATCTTCTGTTTTAATCCACCATTATCCTTATAAAATTAGTAATTTTTATGAACAAATTCTTGGTTCAATTCTGGTTTTATATAAATTATTGTTCCCTTTTCTATTTTACAGGCTCTATAGTATTTTCCTTAAAACCGCAAAAAAAAATTTAATGCTAAAATTTATTAAATAGTTTTCTTACATGCTGCCACTTCTATTTGACATCACTTAACATGATACAATCCTATTTTCCCTTATGAATTTCCATTAATATTTTAGATCCTTTCTTTTATGGACACTTTTAAGATACACCCATTCATTATCCTTTATGACCTAATTATGATACCCATTTCATTCCATGGGTGTCCTTATATATATGATTGTTTATGTATGATTTTATATGTGGCAAGAAAATTCACGAACATGTTAATATTAGTGAACCCAGATAGATATCCAATGCATTGGGTAATGTTGAGTCTCATGAGATGTTATGTGTGATGATCTTGGTGGTTAGCCTTGGCTTGTGCAACCATGTGCGGCAGTATTGGTGGTTAGCCTTGGCTTGTGATACCATGTGCAACGGTCTTTGCAGTTAGCCTTGACTCATGCTAAAGTCATGTTTTATGTTTCTTCCACATTATTATGACTCCATGTTTATATTATTCCTTGTTTATATGTTATGATTCCATATGATACATGCCTTTTTATATCATTATGGAATTCCCTCTATCCCATGTGCTAATGCTTTGTTCTTATGGTTATTCCCTTAATAGGATATTTAGCTCATTCCTTTGTTCATGTGTTCCCCAGGGTACCCTATGCAGATGTTTGAGAAAAATGGAAGTTAGGAGATCAATTTGAAGATTAAATAATGAAATATTGTATTTAGTTACATGTTTTCAGTTTTATGTACCTAGTCTTCCAAGACACTAGAATTTATTATCATTGACTTGTACTCTGATGAATAATTATGCTTAAAATCATGTAATGTTATAAGAAAAAGGATAGGGTTACTATACTTCCAGTTCAGAAATCCTATGTTGAGAAAAAATAGATATACTTATTGTGAATTTAGATCATTTTGATATGCCTGAAAGCTGGAATCTGTATAACCTTGAATGAATATATCTTTATCTCCTCCATATATGAGGAGCATATCCTTAGTTATCATTATACACTTAAGGATAGCCATAACAATAGTCCAATACTATTCACATGGATCATCATGATATATTTATACCGTTCTCAAAGCATATAAAACATAAAACCTAATATGTAACATGACATTCATGATATATCTTATCATAAATGTGTATGGGATCTTACTCATTCTCTCTCTTCCCTCTCATGTCTGAGGACACATTTTCTTGGAATGATGTGTACCATGTGACATTGGAATAGATCCCCACTTAGATTGTTCCATACTGAATGTATTTGGTATCTACTCAATGTATTTACATTTAATTATACCAAGGATCCTATTAGATCCATCATTCATGAACATGATCTCTAGAATATAGGGTTCTTCACCAATGTACTTCATGGAGAAGAAATTTCTCAACCACAAATTAACCAATTATTAGGCTAGAATTTTGTTTCTAATTATTAATATTTCATCAGTATATACTACTATAAAATTGAACATACTCCCACTAAACCACTTGTAAAGTCATGGCTCATATTCATTATTAATAAAACCAAATTCTTTTATAACTTCATCAAACTGAATGTTCTGTAACCTAGATGTTTTCTTTAATCCATAAATAGATCCCTTTAACTTTTATAACTTTTTAGAATTTCTTAGAGTCACAAAATCTTTTGGATGTGTCATATACACATCCTCTTGAAGGTTCTCGTTATGGAAGGAAGTTTTGACATCCATCTTCCAAATCTCATGGTCATGGTAAGCTATTATGACAAGAAAAATTCCAATGGATAGAAATTGGGTAAAATATTTTTTTACAGCTAATTCCTTAACGTTATCTAAACCCTTTAGCCACTAGAAATTAATTATAGTTATTTTATTTACCTTTCATGTCTAGGTCTCTCTAGAATACCTATTTACTCCCGATGGGTATTACATCAACTGGTGAATCGTTCAGAACCCAAATTTGGTTTTGATACATAGTATCCAAATTAGAATTCATTGTTTATTTCTATCATAATGATTCTGATATCTCTATTTAATCATTTGAGGTGAGTGGTTCATTATTGTTAATCAATAAATATTCACTAACATTGATGAATAAAAATACATATCTTTCTAGTTCTCTAACCTCTCTAGTGCTCCTACACAGTACTTTTGTTTCAGGAATAACTTCTTCCTCAGGGTCCTGTTCCGACTCTTATGTATCTTGAGCATCAAATTAGTCAAAGTAAATCTTTCTCCCACTATACATCTTGAGTAAGTTAACTTATTTAAGAAATATGACACGCCTTGTGATAATTACATTGTTTTATGAAGGTTTGTATAGATAATATCCCCTTATTTCCATGGGATACCCTATAATGATACACTTCTGCCCCTAGGTGATAGTTTGTTACTTGAGCTAGCCTTAAGAAACAAATAACACCTTAAGCACAAACATGTGAAATACATGTTTATATCCACTCCATAACTCAAAGGGAATACCATTTTATGCTTTAGTTAGTACTCAATTTAGTCTGTATGTTGTTGTGTGTAATACATATCCCCAAAAGGAAATGAAATATATTCATGAATCATCATCATCCTTACCATATCCAGAAAGGTACAATTCCTCCTTTCATTGAAACAATTCCACTATGATTTATAAGGTAGAGAGAGTTGAGATAAAATCCCATAATCCCATTGAATTTTGATAAACTCTTAGCTAATATATTCACTACCTCAATGTGATCAAATCTTGTTTATATTCATACCAAATTGATTCTCAACTTCATTATTGAATTTCTTTCACTTCTTAAAATATTCATGTAACACCCCAAGATTTTATAAAAATAAATAGAAATTCTTGGAATTTTTTTTATGTAGATATTTTTAATTATCATTTAAAACATAACTTTTCTACTTCTATGTTTTTTATTTCAGGAAACTTTCATCTATAATTGTGTTCAGTATGTTATTTTGAGTCTATTAGAACCAACTTGTTTTTTTGTGAATATTAGCATACCCTTATGAATAGTAATATTAATATTGATATGACCCAAATGAATATTAATTTTTATTATTATATTATTTTATTAAGGATTTATGATAATAGAATCTATATTAATTTTTCTTCGTGATATAGAAGTGGTTATAGAATTAGAATTGTAAATTTTTGAATTAATTATGATGTTATTTAGAAATTAAATTAGTAATATTTACAAAATTATTTTCAAAAAATGGAATTCATTTTTGAATTCTACACATTGAAAAATGGATTAGGAAAATTTTTGGTATTTTTCTGAAACTCATGAATTTTCGGTGAATATTGAAATATGATAATATACTGTATAATAAATTTATCAGTAAAAATGCACTATTTATGACATCATAAGTGATGCAAGGCCACTTGGTTCAAACTATCATGATATTAATACTATTTAGGTCCAATTTTATTGAGATTATTCATAGTATTGATAAAAATATTATAATAATGATTAAGATAATGTAAAATACCTCCCCTCCTCCACTATAAATACCACCCTCACTCTACTCTTCCTCCCACACCTCTCAAGCCTTGATCCATGCCTATGTTCTATCCAATACTCCTCCCAAGGATCTTCCCCACGTCCTAGAGCTTCTGGTCTCACCAAAAGACCAAAATCAAAGCCCTTAAGAAGGATCTCAGGGAGAAGAGATCAAGAGGTAAACAACCTCTTTTATTTTCATTCATTTCTATCATTTTATGATATTCTCTTCCATTACCTTTGGCATGTGTTGGGATATTTCATTAAATATTCCCCCTTACTGTCCATATTATTTATGAATGATGAGATATTTCATTCCTCTAATCAAACTTTTTTTATGATATTTTATGAGACGTCGTTTGGCTGCCGAATTTTTGTAAGCGATTTCACAATGATTCTTTTATTTTCAGTTCTTTCTGTATTTTTTCTTAATATCTCCTTATCCAAGAAGCATGAAATCTCCAGAATCATTTATATTATGGATTCTATCATGTTTATGTAAAATTATTCATCATTATTCTTCTCCTCTCCCACTTATATAAGGAATAAAATAATTGTCCGTGATGTGTCGAATTACCGACATCGTGGACGATGTGATTTAGATTATCATTAATTCTTTCAATTATGGTCATGAAAACATTTATATGGTTGAACCAGGTTCTAATATATGTTTTATGACTCATCCATAGTTCTGGAATTATTTTTTACTCATGTTTCTAATTTAAAATATAAAATGAGGTTGATATTATCAAATAACCACTAAATGATCCAAATGAACATCATTAATGTTAAACTTATGATTCATCCTCATATAAACCATAAAAGTGATAAATCATATAAATTTAGGTACTGTAAATATATAAATACCATTCAATTAAAAATATATATTTTTACTTCCACTGGACAAGAACGATTCATCATGAACCGAACATGAAAACCAGAAAAGAACTCACCCAAAACAATGCAAGGAACAAAATACTAACAATTAAGGGTGAAATCATGTTATGAAATGATCATATAAGATGTTATAAACATGAAAATGTTTCTGTAAAATATTAATAAGACTATTTTAACCATTATACATGAGTTTTAAACAAGTTGTAAGTAAGATAATCCCGAGGTAAGGGAATTCTTAACCCAATTTCCATTCTTTGGGTTAACCTTCCATTTCATTATTTATGTGCTATTTAAATTGTTTTTGTGATGGTTTCTGTTTATATTATGTTTCATTATGTGTATTTATATTATATATACATACTCCATCCACTCTATTAGGTCTCTCTTCAATGGTATGATATTCATAAGGGGCTTTTCATTAAAAATCCTCTTTTTAAATTCGGTTTTACGAAATTCCAAAGTAATGTTTTTATGGAATTATTCATGTTGTATGATTATGTTTTTGTTCATGGGAATTATTTATGATGAAGGGTGGGACCTATATCTACCTCCAATTCATTGGTTATTAGTATGTTGGATGTCATCCGTATGGTTACTCCAAGTGTAACTATAATGGTTACACAAAGTAAGGTAGCCGTGAGGGTTACAAATTATAAGGTAGCCAGGAATGGTTACAAGATTTTGTAATTAATGCCACAAGATACCTTTATTATTATATTTATGTTCTCATATATGTTTTTATCTTGTGTAAATATCATGTTACGTGAATTATGTATATATGGGTGATAAACAAGTCTTTTGAAAATGCTTTCTTACGTTTTGAGTATTCATGGACTAATGTGCTCATTCCTTCTTTTTCATCCCTTACTAGGATTTTGTGCTCAAACCAAGTTTTTAAATGATTTTAACAGGTTAATTGATTTGTAAGAAAAATAAGTAAGCCATATTAAATGTTGAAGAATTGTCAAGCAGTCTTGTTTTGAGTTTTAATGTTTTATATTTTTTAAAAAAATGGAAACTTTTTTTATGGTATCCACTCTGTAAAATGTGTAATGTTATGAATGTATTGTCCTAATTAACTAAATATCTATACATGAAAAGATCCTAAATGTATAAGGAAGTTTTTTGTTGACTAAATTCGAGATTATGTATTCAATAAGGTTGGTTCTTTATAGTTGGTATCAAAGGATGATTTAGATAAATTCAGGGGTTAGTGTGATGTTAATAGAATACCATAAATGATTTCCACTCTATGTTTAATTTTAAATGTTTTAGAATTTAACTATTACCATGTTGTTTCATCTAAGACATGTTTGTTTAGAATGGTTGTCCGCAGAAGGAATAGGAATGCTGAAGAGGAGAGGCACCGACATAATGACATCCTTCCAGAACTACAACTTGGAATGGTAGAGATTGGAACCGAGAAGCTTGTGATAGTAATGGCTCATCTAACGTCGGAAATAAATGGTGGTGGAATCCATGCAAGAGATCCAATAGTGGTTCCACAACGAAACATGACAGTAGTGGAACATTTTATGAGACAACATCCTCCTGCTTTCAATGGATCTTCTGACCTAGTAGCAGGTGAAGGATGAATCAAATCCCTTGAAAAGATATTTGATGTTATGGGATGTCCATAAAATCAAAAAGTAAGTCTTACCATTTATCATATTGAAGGAGAAGCTGATCAGTGGTGGTCAATGGTAAGGAATATCAGGGGTAGAGAGGATTTTGATGCCTTAGAGTGGGATGAATTTAAAAGTCTTTTCTTGAAAAATATTTTCCCAAGGTGGTGAGACTTAGAATGGAGAAGCAATTACTTGAATTGAAATAGAAGGAGGAAAATTAAGTGGATGTTTATGAAGAGAACTTCACCCAAATGGAGAGGTATGCCATAAATCTTATTCTGGATCTTGATAGTAAAATCAACCTCTTTTACTCAAGACTGAAGCCGAGGTATCGAAGGGTGTTGGCCTCCTGTGAATTCAAAAGTTATGAGAAAATTGTCCAACGTGCAGAGAGGGTAGAGATGGAGTTTGATGATGATCACGTGCATTTTGGAAACAAAGAGAAGAAGAGGTCCAGTTGGCATGAAATGGGTAAGAATCAACCAAAGAGATATGATGGTAAGAAAATCCAGTTTCCAGTTTTTGAAAAGTGTGGCAAGAAGCACCGTGGGGAATTTCTTATCAAAACTGGGAAGTGTTTTAAATGTGGTATGTTTAGACATATGGCACAAGATTGCAATGAAAATGATCCTAAAAATAATCATGATAAGAAAACTGTAAAGTGTTTTAAATGTGGTGAGATGGGTCATTATGCAAATTCCTACCCAAAGAGATATCTGAATGATTCAAAGAAGCCAGAATATAAGAAGAAAGTTATAGTGAGATCCTTTGTGTCTACGTCATTAGATGTCGGGCCATCCAACGATGTTGTATCAGGTACTTTGTTTGTTCACTCAGATTTTGCTAAAGTTTTGTTTGATATGGGGTCTACACATTCCTTCATATCTAAGAAATTTTCGTGTAAATTGGAAATATCACCTCAACAAATGAGACCCAAACTTGCTATTAAAACACGAGGGGGAAATGTTATAGCAAAGAGGAATTATAATAAACGTTCTATTGTGATCTCTGCAAAGACTTTACCTGGAAACCTTGTTGATTTACCCTTAGTTGAGTTTGATGTTATTCTGGGGATGGACTGGCTTTCTGGTTATCATGCCAAGATTGAATGTAGAGATAAAGAAGTTGTTTTTCAGAAAGAGTTTCAGTTTGTTTAAAAGAATGAACCCATACAATTTATAACATATCAGGAAGCTGAGAAATAATGGAAAGATGGAAATGAATGTTATCTTGCTCATATTGTTGAAAACAGAGGAACTGTTCAAATTAATGATATGCCAGTGGTAAATGAATACCTTGATGCTTTTACTAATGAGTTACCCGGTGTCATACCTGATCGAGAAGTCGAATTCACAATTGACTTAGTTCTTGATGCTAAGACAATTTCAAAACCCCCTTATCCTATGGATCCAATAGAACTTCTTGAATTGAAAAATCCATTACAGGATTTTCATGACAAAGGCTTTATTCGTCCTAGAACATCCCAATGGGGAGCCCCTATTTTTTTTGATAAAAAGAAAGATGGTTCCATGAGACTCTGAATCGATTATAGAGCTTTGAATAACATCACTATTAAAAACAAGTATCCTTTTCCTCATATCGATGACCTGTTTGACCAGCTCCAGGGAGCTCAATGCTTTTCCAAGATTGACTTGAGATCTGGAAACCATCAGCTGATGGTGAAAGAGGATGACATCCCGAAAACATCCTTTCTTACTAGATATGGGCATTTTTAGTTTGTTGTTAAGCCGTTTGGATAAACTAATGCACCTTCTATATTAATGAATCTTATGAATAAAGTATTTCATGAGTTCTTGGATAAGTTTTTGGTTGTATTTATTGATGAAATTATGGTATTTTATAAAAATAAAGAGGATCATGCCAAACATCTAAGGGTTGTTTTGGAAACATTAAAAGAAAAAAAATTGTATGGAAAATTCATCAAGTGTGATTTTTGGTTCCTACAGATTTCTTTTCTTGGGAATATTATAAATTAGAATTGAATAACAGTTGATCCTGCCAAAAAAAATTAATTGATGAATGGCCAAGACCCACAAATGTTACAGAGATTCGTAGTTTTTTGGGATTATCATGTTATTACAAACGGTTTGTAAATAACTTTGCACGGTTATCTAGCCCGATAACTAAGTTAACACGGAGAGGGGTTAAATTTGTTTGGACAGAGGAATGTGATGTTTGTTTTCAGGAACTGAAGAAGTGATTGGTGAATGCTCCAGTTTTGGCCTTACCATCTCGAAATGGTGTGTTTGTCATCTATAGTGATGCTTCTTTGAAGGGACTTGGTTGTGTTTTGATGCCGAATGACCAGGTAATTGACTATGCTTCAAGACAACATAAACCACATGAGCTAAATTATCCCATACATGATTTGGAATTGGTGGCTGTGGTTTTTTCTTTGAAAATTTGGAGGCATCATTTATATGGGACCAATTGTAAAATATATACTGACCATAAAAGTCTAAAGTATATATTCACTCAGAAGGAATTAAACATGTGGAAGAGAAGATGGCTTGAACTGATAAAGGATTTTGACTGCATGATCAATTACCATCCTGGGAAAGCAAACAATGTAGCAGATGCCTTAAGTCGGAAACATCATGAGTCATTAACCATGTTATGTTTGGAACATGGTCCCTTGATTAATGATTTAATGAATTTTGGCATAGAAGTTTTTGGTGCATGGAATACATCTGTTTTGTTTCAGGTTTCAGTGCAGTCTTTGTTGATAGAAAGAATTAAGAGAGCGTAGAAGGAAGACTGTGAGATACAGAAAAAGGTAGAATTGGTTAAAATGGGTAAGTTTCCAGAATGTAATCTTGATAAAGATTATGTTTTGAGATTTGGAAAAAGGTTTTGTGTGCCTAGTGATTCCATGTTGAAGAAAGATTTATTGTGTGAAGATCACAAATCTCCATTTTCTATTCATCCTGGAAGTACTAAGATGTATAGAGACATTCGGATGTATTATTGGTGGGATGGAATGAAAAGAGATATTGTTGATTTTACCATGAAATGTTTGATGTGTCAACAGGTTAAAGCAGAGCGGCAGTTACCAAAGAGGATTTTTCAGCCTTTACCAGTGCCATAGTGGAAATGGGAGAATGTATCCATGGACTTTGTGGTGGGACTACCAAAGACTTCTTGAGGTAACAGTGTGATTTGGGTTATTGTTGATCCGCTAACAAAGTCTACACATTTTCTTTCTATTCGAGATACGATGAATTTGGATCAGCTTTCTCGATTATACCATAAGGAGATTGTCAGGATACAAGGAGTTCCTCTTTCCATTGTATCTGACTGAGATCACAAGTTCACTTATAACTTTTGGATGGGACTTCAGATGTCGTTGAGCACATAGTTAAATTTTAGCAAAGATTTTCATCCTCAATCAGATGGGCAGTCAGAATGAATGATTCAAACTTTGGAGGATATGCTTAGAGCTTGTTTAATGGACTATCAGGGAAGTTGGGATCAACATATTTCTTTAGTTGAGTTTTCTTATAATAATAGTTTTTATTCTAGTATTTAGATGGAACCTTTTGAGGCCTTGTATGGGAAGCAGTGTCGGACTCCAGCATTTTGGGATGAAGTTGATGAAAGAAAGTTGATGGGGCCAGAATTAGTAGAGGAAGTGGCTGAGAAAGTGGGGATGATCCAAGAGCACATGAGGATAGGTCAAAGCAGGAAGAAAAGTTATGAAGATAATAGAAGGAAAGACTTCTCTTTCAAGGTAGGTGACCATGTTTTCCTTAAAATCTCTCCTTGGAAAAGTGTGATGCGTTTAGGTAAAAAAGGGAAGCTAAGTCCAAATTCTATCGGTCCTTTTGAAATCTTGGAGAATGTTGAAACAGTTTCATACCGTCTATCTTTTCCTCTGAGTTTGTTTCATGTACACAATGTTTTTCATTTTTCTATGTTGAGAAAGTATGTGCCAGATTTATCACATGTCTTGAGCCCAGAAGCAGTTCAGCTGGAAAAGAACATTTCTTATGAAGCGAAACAAGTTCAGATTCTTAATCAAAGGGATCATGTTTTGCAAAATAAGGTAATCCATCAGGTAAATGTTTTGTGGAGAAACCACATGGTTGAAGAAGCAACATGGAAGTCAGAAAATGCTATGAGGGAAAAATACCCTCAGTTTTTTAATAAGTAAATAAAATTGTGAGGACGCAATTTAAAGAAGGTGGGGATAATGAAACACCCCAAGTTTTTATAAAAATAAATAGAAATGCATGGAACTTAGTTTTAAGTAGATATTTTTAATTATCCTTTAAAACATAACAATTCTACTTCTATGTTTGGAATTTCAAGAAACTGTCATCTATAATTGTGTTCAGTATGTTATTTTGAGTCTATTAGAACCAACATGTTTTTTTGGTGAATAGTAACATACCCTTATGAATAGTAATATGAATAGTTGTATGACCCAAATGAATAGTAAATTTTATTATTATTTTATTTTATTAAGGCTTTATGATAATAGCATCTAGGATAATTTTTCTTCGTGGTATAGAAGTAGTTATAGAATTAGAACTGTTAATTTTTGAATTAAGTATGATTTTATTTAAAAATTAAATTAGTAATATTTATAAAATTATTTTCAAAAAATGGACTTCATTTTTTAATTCTAAAAGTCGAAAATTGATTGGGGTAAATTTTTTGTTTTTTTCTGAAACTCTTGAATTTTCAGTGAATAGTGAAATACGATAAAATACTGTATATTCAATTTATCAGTAAAAATGCACTATTTATGACATCATAAGTGATGCAAGGCCACTTGGTTCGAACTCTCATAATATTGTTACTATTTAGGCCCACTTTTATTGAGATTTTTCATAGTCTTGATAAAAATATTACAATAATGATTAAAATAATCTAAAATACTTCCCCTCCTCCACTATAAATACCACTCTCACTCCTCTCTTCCTCCCACACCTCTCAATCCTTGAGCCATTCAAATGTTCTACCCAATACTCCTCCCAAGTCTCTTCCCCACGTCCTAGAGATTATTCTCTCACCAAAATACCAAAATAAAGGCCCTTATGAAGTATATCATGGAGAAGAGATCATGAGGTAAACAACCTATTATTTTCATTCTTTTCTTTCATTTTAGGCTATTCACTTCCATTCCCTTTGGATTGTGATGGGATAATTCATTAAATATCCCCCCTTACTATCCATATTAATTTTTGAATCATGTGATATTTCATTCCTCTCATCACACTTTTTTTATGAAATTTTAATAGACGTTGTTAGGCTGCCGAAATTTGTTAAGCGATTTCACAATTATTCTTTTATTTTGAGTTCCATCCTTATTATTTCTACATGTATCCTTATCCAAGAGGTATTCAATCTCCAGAATCTTTTATATTCTGGATGTTATCATGTTTATGGAAAATTTCTCATCGTATTCTTCTCCTCGCCCACTTATTTAAGGAATAAAAGCATTGTCTGTGATGTGTCTAATTACCGACATCGTGGACGATGTGATTTCAATTTTCATTAATTATTTCAAGTCTAGTCATGAAACCATTTATATGGTTGAACCAGGTTATAATATATGTGTTATGACTCATCCATGGTTCTGGAATTATTTTGTACTCATGGTTTTAATTTATAAGATAAAATGTGGTTGATATTATCAAAAGAACCACTAAATGATCCAAACGAACATCATTAATGTTTTAACTTATGATTCATCCTCATATGAAACATCAAAGTGATAAATTGTATAAATTGTGGTACTGTAAATATATAAATAACATTACTTTCTAATTCAATATTTTCACTTCCAATCGATAAGAACGATTCATCATGAACCGAACATGAAAATCAAGAAAAAAAACTCACCAAAAACAATGCAAGGAACAAAATACTAACAATTAAAGGGTGGAATCATGTTATGAAATGATCATATAGTATGTTATAAACATTAACATGTTTCTATAAAATATTAATAACACTCTTTTAACCATTATACAGGAGGTTTAAACATGTTGGAAGTACGACAAACCCGAGGTAAGGGAATTCTTAACCCGATTTTCATTCTATGGGTTAACCTTCCACTTCATTATTTATGTGCTATTTAAATTGTCTGTGTGATGGGTTATATTTATATTATGTTTTATTATGTGTATTTACAGTATGTATACATACTCCATACACTCTATTAAGTCTCTCTTCAATTGTATGATATTTATAAGGGGCTTTCCTTTAAAAATCCTCTTTTTAAATTCGGTTTTTCGAAAATCCAAAGTAATGTTTTTATGGAATTATTCATGTGTTATGATTATGTTTTGGTTCTTTGGAATTATTTATGATGAAGTGTGGGACCTATATCTTCCTCCAATGCATTAGGTATGAGTATGTTCGAGATCATCTATATGGTTACTCCAATTGTATCTGCGATGGTTACACAAAGTATGGTAGCTGTGATGGTTACAAATTATGAGGTAGCCAGGAATGGTTACAAGATTATGTAAGTAATGCCCCAAGATACCGTTATGATTATATTTATATTCTCATGTTTGTGTGGATATAATTTAAATCTCATGTTACACAAAGTAAGTATATATGGGTGATAAGCATGTATTTTGAAAATGTTTTCATACGTTATGAGTATTCATGGACTAATGTGCTCTTTCCCTCTTTTTCATCCCTTACTGAGATTTTGTGCTCATACCATGTTTTTAAATGATTTACATTGGTTAATTGATGTTTATTACAAGGAATTAATCCATATTAAATGTTAAAGAATTTTCAAGGAGTCTTTTTTTACGTTTTAATGTTTTATATTTTGAAAAATAAAATGGAAACTATTTTTTGGAATCCACTCTGTAAAATGTGTAATGTTATGAATGTATTTTCCTAATTACCTAAAGCTATAAACTTGAAAAGATCCTAAATGTAAAAGGAAGTGTTTCCTTGACTAAATTCAAGATTATGTATGTAAGAAGGCCAGGTCCATATAATTCATAATTATACCTCATTAAGTAAATATAACCATACCTACTCAAGCCATAGGTAAAAGTAATAAAGTATGAGAATCCACCTCTAACTTCTACATGAAAAGGTCTACACACATCATTATGTACCAATTATAGAATCCATGTGGCCCTTTCACATTGATCACTAAATGGTGTTTAGATCATATTTCCTTGTAAACAAACCTAAAATATTTCAAGTAGTTTGAGCATAAAATATTCTAAATAACCTTTTTAATAGAGATTTTTCAAACACTTATCATTTATGTAACCAATCCAGTGGTTTCAAAACTACTTTTTAATTGAGAAATGTGATTTTGATTCATTATCAATTTCAAATATGTTATTTTCATTATTTAAAACATAGATACTATTATTTAATTGTTCCATACCATAAAATATGTTATCTTTATAAAAGAAACTACTATTATTTACTAAACTGAAAATAAATCCATCTATGTTTAAACAAGATATAGAAATGATATTATTGGTAATTATAGGAACATACTAACAGTTATTTAAAAAAAATCAATCATATTGGAAATGTGTGGTCTTAGTCTTCAATGGCTAAAGCATCCAACCTCACTCTATTGGAAGCCCATAGATCTACCTCTCCTCTGGAAACCTTCTTATGAAACACGTGAAATATCAAATACCCAAATTACTGATATTAAAATATTACACTTGATAACAAATTCCCTTGATACTTCCCCTTGCTTCTTTGTCTAGGTCTAGTTCCTCTTCTAGGGGACTTACTTTCCACGTGAAAAACACACCACATTATATTCCTTTTCTTGCCTCTTGATCTTCTTCTTATTGGAAGGACAATGCTGTGAAGCCTTAGACTTGGAATGATTCTTCAGACCATTCACCTTGTTCTTACTATTCTTATATATTATAAGGACGATGGGTTATTCATGCCCCATGTATTTATTAACATGGAAAATAAGATTATGAAGTTCTGAAAGAGTCTTCTAGCTATTACTCATATTATAATTTATAATAAAATTGGAGAGGGTTTTAGGTAGTGAGGAAAGAATGAGAACTGTGCAAAACTCATTAGGGATATTAAACCCCATGATTTCTACGAATTATATTTAGCCAATCATCTTGACTACATGATCCCAAACTGGCACCAAACCTCTAAGATTTCACATGAGTAGTGCACTGGAGATATCATATATCTCATGTATCCCTATTTCATAATAAAAATTATGAAGGTGATAATGATTTTATATGCATCCATATCCTCATATTGCTTTAGATTCTCATTGGACATAGAGGATATCATGAAAAATTGGACATCCATTTCATCATCAACATGTTTCAAGTAGAGAGATACTTGTTCCTCGCTAGCCTCTTTGGTAAATGACTCAGGAAGTATGGTTCCTAGTATGTATAATTTACTTTCATAGTGTAGTATAACATGTAAGTGCCTATACCATTCTTAGAAATTCATACTAGTAGGAAGGTTATCCTTCTCTAGTAAGGATCATAGTGATATTGTAGAATTTATATGATTTCCTATTTCTACAAATTAAGAGAATATTATTTGTGCTTTATTGATTAAAAATCAAATTATTAAAATTAAATATTATTTATCTCAAACTATTTTTTGAATCCTAATAAACCTCACCATTAGTTTTGGAATATCCAGTTTCATAGATATTCTAGTGGTAAGGACCCATATTCCCTTCTCATAACCTATACTTGGGACTGAAAAGTTAATTAATGGGTTTCAGGCTGGTGTAACATTCCAACTATATTAACTCATAGTTCCTCTATCTTTTGAGGGGACTCCCCAATATTAAAATCCTTGATAAAGATTTCCTCAACCCTTGCCTTTAAGTTACACCAAGTCCTACTTGGGCAGTCAAATCTCAACATGAACTAAGTTAATTCGACTTGAAAATTCAATATAAAAGTTCCTTGATAATTGAAATCACCCTAACTTGGGCTGATCAATTACTTTAAACTATGGGTTCGACTCTTATGTTATGTAGTGGAAGGCTATACCGACTTAATATTTTAGTTGAGAGGTTTTTATCCATATGAATAAAATCCCATTTTATCTTATCACATGCCTTGATAATATTAAGTAGACTCTACTTAAGGTATTAACTATGTAAGATAAATTTTACACATAATACAGTTTTATTTTATTTCATCTTGCAGGCTTTTTGATTCATTTATTAATCTATCACACAACATCCACGAAAAAAAATATTCAACCATGAAACTAATATTAATAAAATATAAGTGTCATGATCATGATATTATCTAATGGTTATTTTATCTTGTAAATGATAAACTAAAACTTTATCCTAGGGGGAAAACACCTTGAATCATAGCTTCGTTTGTGTTGCAACATTCCACCTTGGATCCTATGTATCACCTTGATTGGTTTCACCTCATCTCTTAGACGTGAACCACCTATTATCACCTTATAGCTCCATCCTTATAAAATATTTTACACACATTCAAGTGAGGTGATATAATGATTTATATAAAAGGGGTTTACATAAAAGAAACATTGGGAATGTAGGCCCTTACATAATAAGGAGGATGGGATGAATTGTAGGCCATAATTTTAATTTAATCATAATAAATTAAAAGAAACCAATAACATGGTGGGATGATCTAATATCATGATCATCCACACAAAATGCAACAAAAATTAATTTTCAATTTATCCATTAATTAAATCAATTCATTATTTAATTAAGATAAAACACCATGAATTAATCCAATTATTTTAATTTATCTTAAGTCCATTTGAGTATCCTTGAATTTCCATCATCCATAATTTTAAACAAATAAAATAAATTAATCTCATTTAAAATTAACGAATCACATATGTATACTTAGAGGAAATGAAATGTACTCTCCTAAACTATGTGACACGATTCTTGTGCTTTTGAATCTCCTTGGCATCCAACACATATTAAATGATAGGTAACTACATGGTGTGTACTGACAAAAAATTGACACACATAACACATATGATTTACATTTTATGTGATGATCTTGATGCGCATAGAATACACTATAAGAAAATACCATACATAAATTTTAATCTTAGAATTTAACATGGAAAGTAATTCAATATATAATTATAAATACTATTACATGAAATGTATTATGTGTTAAATTTCACACAAAACACATGTGAATAAGTTCAATTATATAATCAATTATTCTCCATGCATCAAATTGAGAACATAGTCTACAATAAACTATACTGAGTGTATTGGGTTACATTGCATGTAGTCTCTTTTGCCTATGTATGGAGAACACACATTATAGACTGGGCATGTTTCTAATGACTCAGATTTTACATATATTTTTTTTGGATATTGTACGGAATATTTTTGAGACGAGATGCTGAGACGATGTGCAATTCTAAGGAACAATGTGCCTGAAATAATTGTTTTAAATGTATTTAATATATTAAATAGACAGCACATGAAATTTTCCTAAAAAGTGGAATAAATTATAAATGGATTCACATATCAGAAATCTGAGGGCACCGTTGAGTTCAGAATGTGAGGTTTACCCTAAGCTCAACATAACCTTAGTCGTCACGTTTCATTTGTGAAAAATTCAATGCGGGCATAAAATGAATAAAATAATAAAATAATTTATTTTATTTGTTTGTTTATGAAATGATGAAATTCCATATCTTTATATAAAGACCCAGAATTTCCATGTATTTTTTTTAAATAGATGGGAATTTTACGAGTCCGTGAAAATTGACGTCGGGTGATTCTGAGGCCCGTAGTTCCCGGAATGAATTTATGAACTGTATTTCAGGTAAGTTCAGTAAAAGTGTGAGTGGGTTTTTCTAACTTTTGAACAGGTGCTTGGAATTGAAATCTGAGGGTACCGTTGAACTCGCAACGCTGGTATTCGCTTAAGGAAACTTTCACCTCGACGACAGTTGGTCCAGGGTGATTGTTAGCATTTGTGTTTTTCCTGAAAGAATAAAATAAAAATAAAATTATGTAACATTTTATTTTTATTTTAAACACCCATGTGGATGTTGAAAGGTTATATAAGTGGGGACCACCAGAATTAAACCTCCCATGAGAGGTTATGGTGGTGGGGACAACCTGAACTAACCTCCCATGAGAGGTTATAGTAGTGGGGACCACCCGAGGCTAAACACCCTTGAAATCCCTCATAAGTGTGGGGAAGCCTCTAAACTTCCCCCACTTAAATTGTGCCACCCCATTTAATTTATTATGCCAACCTATGTAATTAATTAATCCAATTTGAAATTTTTCCAACAATTAAAAATGGGTGAAACACAACATTATTGGATACTTTCCATTTTTGGTGGGATTAGGGAGAGAAGAACTTGGTGAAACTTATTCTCAACAATAAAGAATGCTCCTCCCAATGAAGAATGACCACCGGAGATAGAAGAATGAGGAAACCAACCCAGATCTAGATTGGAAGCACCTTGCAGAGGCAACCAACATAGGATGTCTTCAATGACCGTCCTTCCCACCTCTTCGATGACAAAAATGAACAAGGTAGGGTGGTTGTTTGATTTTTCTTTTCCTTTCTCGTTATTGATAATTCTTCGTAATACAATAAGGAATTATAGCTGCTTACTACCGCTGTAACGCGGAGAGTGCAGGACAATCAAACATTGAACTTCCTCTCCGCAATCCTTGTGATTAATTGTTGATCGCGATGGAGGAATGAATACTAACACCGGAGGTGCACAAGAATGGCGGCTGACACCCCCACATGTCACGGTGAAGGAAACGGCGTGCAGCGCCGGTCGCGACCCCACCGCGCCCTGCCTGGAACTGCACTGCCCGCTGCACCACAGCACTTCCCCGCTTCTCCACCATCCGCAGCCCTGACGAGCCCCCCCCCCCCCCCCCCACAGCACCCTCCATGGTCGAGTCGCCCCACGACCGAGCAGCCCTGCGGCCTTGTACCATCTGTGACCGAACTGCTCTGCAACCCTCGCGGCCTGCAGGACCGCCCTACGTGTCGGGCCGCACAGCACGGGTCGGGCCTGACCCTGCGGGCCGGGCTGGACCCAGCGGGCCCTACCGCCCCACCGCACAGCCCACGACACCGCATCACCTCTGTGATTCCCCGCCGCTCCACCGCCCACGACCCACCACCCGTGGCCCCGCCGCATCACCCGCGGCCCCACCACGCCGCCCCTGCGGTACCCTCCGCAGCCGAGCATCCCCATTTCCTTGCGCCATCCATGGCCGAACCACTCCATCACCCTCACGACCTACTGAACCGCCCAGCGTACCAGGCCGCCTAACGGGTCGGGCTACCCAGCAAGGGTCGGGCCGGGCCGGACCCAGCGGGTCGGGGTTTTTCGACCGAGTCAGACTATACCCGAGACCACGACGACCCATTTAGGATCTTTTGGACAGAACATTGGCACTGGGTGTCTATTGGATGAACCATCAGTGGTGCTAGAAACCATGGAGCAAGACGATCCCTTTGAGTATACCCCACTGGAGTTTTGGATTGAGATGGGGTATGGTCAGGTTGGATCGAGCACGAATCCAATCGGGCCCCCAGAACTAAAAGGCTAATAACTCAGAGATCGGGCGTCCGAATGACACACCGTCTAATGCGTTGAGACCCCTTTGGAATGGCAGTCCTTTGAGATAATTCTTCATGGGATTTCGTGGAAGTTTGAGTATTGACCATTGGCTTGTGTAGCGGACCCTCGCGGAGATAAGCGAGCATAGTGTGGAAACACTATAGCTGGCTATGATGTGAAGAATGATTAGCGATCCTGTGTGGGTCAGTATCAAGCGATCCTATGTGGGTGAGAACAAGAGATCTTGTGTGGGTAAGCAACAGGTGATCCTCTGTGGGTGATCACCAAGCGATCTTGTGTGGGTCAGCACCAAGCTATCCTATGTGGGTGAACACCTAGCGATCCTGTGTGGGTCAGCAGCTAGCGATCCTGTGTGGGTCAGCACCTAGTGATCCTGTGTGGGTCAGCACCTAGCGATCCAATGTGGGTCTTCATCTTAACGGAGTAATATGATTTAGTAGTTATAACTAATCATCTTTACTACCGTACCTAAGTTATAACTGGTGCGAACTGAGTCTGTACCTATGTGGTACTTTCCTTTGTGGTAATACGTTGGTGGTATTCTTCTCTATGGCGTACCTATGTGGTACCTGCCTTCGTGGTATTTCATCCTTTGTGGAATAGTTGATCATGGGGATTTGGAGTTGGACTCTGTGTTTTCCTCATGATTGAGATGGTTTTACTTGTTAACTTAGGTATATGTATGGGCATGTACCTAAGTAGGGTTATCGGTTGTTTCACTCATTGTGGTTTATCATTTGTGGATTTTGTGAGACCTTGAAGGTCTTGGGGAACCTAATGAGTATCATTATAATCAACCCTTCATGGTCTATGCTCGCACCCCATTGTGTTTGGTGCAGATGACAGACAACGCTGATTGAGGACGAGAGCACCTGGACTAGACAGTGCCTAGAGGTGGATCATACGGCATGTCGGTGGGCAGAGGAGACGGGTGGACATGGAGTGCTGAGGAGGCGATCTGTACCTACCCTTTAGGTAGGAACGTCAAAGGATGACCCATTAGCTGCCTTTTCTCTTTCTCCAGTTGTATTGTATTTTAGTTGTACGTGTACCTTTACGTTTGGGCTGGTATTTCGGCCCCTTTTACATTCATCAATCTTTTGGTCATACAGTTTTCTTGTGTTTGTATCTAGTTGTGTGCTTGGATATGTGGGTTTACAGGTTATAAAGGCAATGCCTTCCCAGTTTTAGGGAATACGCCTTTTGGTGCTAGTTTCCAGCCCCTGGCCTATGGAAGGCGGGCATGGGGTAGTCACGACATGGGCCCCGGGTGATGGGTCGTGACAAATTGGTATCAGAGGAGTCAGTTCTATTATAGAACATAGGACTGTGATCTTTTTTTAACATCAATAGTGTTAAGTGTAGTGAGTGTGGTTATCAGTTTATGGAATCCAGTGTTGGTGCGGCGGCTGATGTATCCATACACCAGGACCCTGACTTCGGATTTCCGACTCAGTGCACGAAAACACTGATTGTGTGTGTGTTTCCAAGAGTTTTCCTTGTGATATCTTGAGTCAGCTCACCAGATATAACTTATTGACCATGGGACACCTATTTATTTTTAGGATGACTCCATAAAGATAGTCAGCTAGGGTTCTGAGAGTTGTACGCACTGATATCCCACAGAGCGACGAGGCCTCGGTGCAGGGCCCTTTTCCAGTAGAGGCACCAAAAGTACCATTACCAGTTGGGAAACCAATTACACCAGTCCCAGTAGCATAGGGTGAATACCGCTTGAGCGCATTGCATGTGTTCCAGTGCCAGAGGAAATCCAGGTTCATGGGAGAGACAGACCCATAGGCGGCTGAGGATTAGCTGGATGCTGTAGTGAGAGTCTTTCGATTGGTAGGGACCCCAGTAGATCTCATGGTGATCCTTGCCGCTAGTCTTCTACAAGAAGAAGCATGCATATGGTGGAACCTGATGCTCCAAGTTCACGATGAGGTGATGCTTCTCTGGGAAAACTTTGAGATCCTGTTTCGAGTAGAGTTTGTCCCAGCCACTCTTCGCGCAGTGCTCATACAGGAGCTGATTCATCTACAACAGGGTAGCATGACCGCAGCTCAGTACTCAGTGAGGTTCACTGACCTCTCATGCTATTCCACTGATATGGTGTGGGAACCATTCTTCAAGGCCCGTACCTTCGAGCAGTGGATTAGGTGGGAGATCATGGCTTCAATGATTTCTCTTAGCATATCGATGCAGGCGGGGGTGTTAGAGAGAGCCCTCTTAGTGTAGAGTTGTTTTTCTGAGCAGCCACCAGCAGTGAGACCCACCACCGGACATCACATATCAGATTCTTCTGTAGCTGGAAGCAGAAAGTTGTCATAGAGGTCCCAAATGACCAGACCTAAGGGTCGACGACCTCAGGATTCAGAGTCAGTTGTGCAAGGCACCCGACATAGAGACGGTCATGCCCGGAGCGGGCAACATTATACATGTGGCGGGTAGGGTCACATGGCTTGTGACTGTCCGACCTGTCGTGCAGATGATCAATAGACAGTTGAAGGACCACCCAGGAAGTGATAGAGATTTGATGGAGGAGGTCAGCAAGGAGCAGGTGGATGTGGCAGAGGAGTAGGTCGTGTAGCTGGCGGTGGGAGACAATTTGATATGTTACTGCCACCACCACCAGGTGGTCCACCCCGACCATAGGGAGCAGGTGGATAGGGGTGAGCTCATCTCCAGGCAACTGAGGCCTACGATCACGGCACTGCGTAAATGATACAAGGTACGATATGTGTCTATTCCACCTTAGTTGTAATACATATAGACAGATGATCCAATCATTCTTTTATTTCCACTGCCCTCGTTCAGAGCTTGAAGATTCTGATGGAGCTTTTGGCTTGTTCCTTACGACTAGAGACTTCAACGGGAGCAGATTCGTCGATTACGCAATGGTGCCGACAGTGCGAGTATACTCTAGGGGGCAAGAGATTCGGCTGGGATCTCCTTGTAGTAGCGTCGAGGCCTTTCGACATCATCTTGGGTATGGGCCATTTATCAACAGTTCATGCTCAGATAAACTGTATTAGGCGCAAAGTGTGTTGTGTCAGCAAGGATGATACTAGGTTTACCTTCATCGGTGATACGTGAGCCTTTGCAGCAGGGGATGGACATACCTAGAGGAGAGTTCATCCAATCACTCATCAGTTGGCTAGCCTTACCCTCAGAGTGTTTGACATGGAGAGTCTGAGCTATCCTTTAGTGGTGGACCAGTATTATGATGTCATCCCTGATGATGTTATGGGTCTACCTCCTCGCATATATGTATACTTATACATAGACTTGTACCCCGGGATGGGACCGATATCTACACCAGTGTATCGGATGGCTCCTATGGAGCTTCTTGAGCTGCGGGTACAGCTAGAGGACTTGTAGGGGAAAAGATTCATTCAGTCCAGTGTATCTCCCTGGACGGCCCCGATTTTATTTTTGAAGAAGGGAGATGGGAGCTTGAGACTTTGTCATGAATATAGGAGCCTCAACTAGGTGACCGTGAAGAAAAGTACACACTCCCAAGGAATAATGACCTCTTTGATCAGTTGAAGGGAGAACGATTGTTCTCGAATATAGACCTCAAATCAGGCTATCACCAGCTCAGAGTATGAGACGAGGATGTGCAGAAGATGACTTTTAGATGTCGGTATGGATATTACAAGTTCTTGGTTATGCCATTCAGCATGACCAACACTCCAGCAGTGTTCATGGGACTGATGAACATGATCTTTCAGCCATACCTTGATCTCTTTTTCATAGTATTTATCAACGACATTCTGTTCTACTCAACTACTGAGGAGGACCATTCTTATCATTAGAAGTTAGTAATGGAAACACTCCGAGAGAACCAGCATTATGGTAAGCTCTCGAGGTGCAAGTTTTGGTTCTGAGAGGTTCACTTCCTAAGACATGTCATCTCGTAGGCTAGAGTTGTAGTGGATCCAGTGAATATTGAGGCGGTACTTGCTTGGGAGCCACCCAGGAGTGCGACGGAGGTACGAAGTTTCCTGGGTTTGGCCGGATACTAATCGAGGTTTGTGCCGGATTTCTCTAGAGTTGTAGCACCACTTTTAGTGTTGAAGAAGAAGGGGAAACCCTTCGGGTGGTTAGAGAGATGCCAGTAGAGTTTTCAGGGGCTGAGGTAGAGGTTGACTAGTGACCCCATCTTGAGGCTTCTAGAGGAGGGCGTAGGGTATGTAGTCTACTATGACACATTAGGGACTGGACTCAGATGTGTCCTGATGCAGGAGCGAGGATCGATCACATATGGTTCTCGATAGCTGAGACAACATAAGAATAACTACAATACCCATGACCTCGAGTTATCAGTAGTGGTCATTGCCTTGAAGATGTGGCGACACTATCTGATGGTAGAATGATTTACAGTCTACTCGGATTATAAGAGTCTTAGGTATATCTTCTCTTAGAAGGACCTGAACCTGAGACAACGATGTTGTCTTGAGTTCCTCCAGGACTATAACTTCGAGATATTCTATACTTCTAGGAAGGGGAATGTTGTAGCTGATGCACTTAGCTGGAGATCTGGTATACGGCTTCTAGGAGAGGCAACAAAGTAGTTGTCCTCTTTACAGATATCATTTGTGGATTAGGATGGAGCATATTTTCTTCAGTCTCTTATAGTAACTCCCCCACTTCTTCAGCGAGTCAGGGAGGCGCGGTGTGGGGATGCTGACTACGAGGCTCGACGTGCTCATATTTCCATAGGGCAGGCACCTAATGGATTTCATGAAGATGGAGATCACATAATCCTCTTTAGAGGACATACCATGGTACTAGTGTCGCTTCAGGAGGAACTGTTGATGGATTTCCACACACCCCCTCTAGCAGTACATCCAGGAGTGGAGAATATGTACCAAGATCTCCGATGAAAGCACTGGTGGTCGGGAATGAAGAAAGCAGTTGTTGTGTTTGTCTCTCGGTGCCTCACTTGTCAGCAAGTGAAGGCGGACCATCGGGTACCAGTAGGCTTGGTTCAGCCTTTATAGGTCCCAGATTGGATGTTGGATGGGATATCCATGGACTTCATGACATGACTTCAACGTACATCCAGAGGTGATGACTCGATTTCACTGATCATCAACCGACTCACCAAGTCCTCCCACTTCCAACCGATTAGAGAGTAGGGTTCTGTAGAGAGCATGGCATGCCTCAATGGGCAAGAGATTGTGCGGTTACATGGTGTACCCTCGACGATTGTCTCTGATCGTGATGCATGTTTTACGTCCCAGCTATGGAAGGGGTTGCTGGAGGATTTCGGGATTCAAATTTGTTTGAGAACTGCCTTCCATCCCCAGAAAGATGGCCAGACTGAGCGGACCATTCAAACCCTCGAGGAAATGCTACGTGCATGCATCCTCAACTTTGGTCACAACTGGGAGGATCATTTTCCTTTGGTGTATTTCTCATACAAGAACAGCTATCACTCCACCATTGGGATGGCACCTTTTGAGGCGTTGTATGGGCAACCTTGAAGATCACCTTTGTGCCAGACTAAACAAGGGGAGTCAGCACTCGTGGGAGAAGAGATGGTATGAGCTACCACAAAGAAGGTGCAGATCATCCAGGAGATGATGAAGACTTCACAAAGCAGGAAGAATCCTTATGACAAAAGGAGATGAAGACCTCCATATTTTGAGGATGGCGACCACATCTTTCAATGGGGCACACCTAGATGAGGTTTGTGCAGATTTAGCTGAGGTGGTATGTTTTCTAGGAGGTTCATCGGACCCTTCCAGGTCCTCAGCAGAGTTGGAGAGGTGGATTACCACTTAACACTTCCACCTCAGTTGCACCAAGTGCATGACATCTTCCATGTATTCCAGTTGAGGAGATATGTGAAAGACCCTTCCCACGTCATTGACTACAGAGAGATGGACATCGATGAAGGGGAAAATTTTATGGAGGTTCTAGTTGAGATTGAGGATTTATAGGAGAGGGTCCTTTTTGGGCAGTCGATACCTCTGGTTTGCATTCGTTGGCAGCACAGGAACCTACAGGGGAGCACATGGGAGTAAAAGGCTCATATTTGTGCTTAGTACCCCCACTTGTTGACATAGTTTTGAGTTGTGGCTTATGGGGATGTAGATCCCTGAGGTGGGGAGAATGTAAAGTCCCAGAATTTACATGTTTTTCAAAATATATGGTAATTTTACGTGTCTGTAAAAATTGACGGTGTGTCATTCTTAGGACCAGAGTGCTCAGAATGAATTTATGAACATTATTTTGTGTACATTCAGTAAACATGTGAGTGGGTTTTTCTAACTTTTGAACCGGTACTTGGAATTGAAATCCAAGGGCACCGTTGAAATCGCAGTTCCGATATTATATTAAGGTGACATCCACCTCGATGATAGTTGGTAGAGGGTGAAAGTCAGTATTTTGGGTTTTCATCAAAGAATAAAATAAAAATAAAATTTTGTAACATTTTATTTTTATTTGAAAGACCCATGTGGATGTTGAGAGGTTATAGAAGTGGTGACCACAAGAATTAAACCTCCCATGAGAGGTTATGGTGGTGGGGACCACCTGAACTATCCTCTCATGAGAGGTTATGGTGGTGGGAACCACCTGAGGCTAAATCCTCTTGAAGTCCCTCATAAGTGTGGGGAATCCTCTTAAACTTCCCCCACTTAAATGGTGCCACCCACTTTAATTTATTATGTCAACCTATGTAATTAATTAATCCAATTTGAAATTGTGCCAAAAATTAAAAATGGGGGGCAGACAACATTATTGGATACTTGAAATTTTTGGTGGGATTGGGGAGAGAAGGACTTGGAGAAACTTATACTCACCAACGAAGAATGCTCCTCCCAATGAACAACGACCACTGGAGATCGAAGAATGGGGAAACCGACCCCGAGCCATATCAAAATCACCTTGAGGAGGCATCCAACATAGGACGTCTTCAATGACCATCCTTCCCTCCTCTTCGATGACAAAAAACAAATTAGGTAGGGTGGTTGTTTAATTTTTTTTCTCCTTTCCTGTTCTTGATAATTCTTCATAATACTAGAAGGAATTATAGTAGCTTTCTACCTCTATAACGTTGAGAGTGCGAGGTAAACAAACATGGACCGACCTCTCTGTAAACCTTTTGATTAATTGTTGATCATGATGGAGGATTGAATACCAACATTGTAGGGGCACAAGAATGGCGGCCGGAACCACCGCTGGTCACGACAAAGGCAACGGTGCACGACACCACCCCGCGGCCCCGCCGCGCTGCCCGCGGCCCCGCCCCCCTGCCCGTGGTCCAGCCGCGCTACCTGCGGCCCCGCCGCACCTACCTCTTCCCCGCCGCACCACCCATGGCCCCACCGCACCACCTATGACCCCACCGCATGACCGCACTATTCCACCGCCCGTTGTCGTGCCGCGCCGCCCGGAGACAAGCGAGCGTAGTGCGGGAACCCTGTAGCTGGCTATGATGTGAAGAATGATTAGTGATCCTATGTGGGTCAGCACCGAGCGATCCTGTGTGGTTCAGCACCGAGCGATCCTGTGTGGGTCAGCACCAAGAAATCCTCTGTGGGTCAGCACCTAGCAATCCTATGTGGGTCAGCAGCTAGCGATCCTATGTGGGTCAGCACCTAGCGATCCTGTGTGGGTCAGCATCTAGAGATCCTCTGTGGGTCAGCACCGAGCGATCCTGTGTGGGTCAGCACTGAGCGATCCTGTGTGGGTCTGCCTCTTAACATAGTAAGATGATTTAGTAGTTATAACTAATCATCTTCACTACTATACCTATGTTATACCTGGTGTGAGATGAGTATGTACCTGTGTGGTACTTTCGTTCATGGTAATACCTTGGTGCTATTCTTCTGTGTGGCGTACATGTGTGGTACTTGCCTTCATGGTATTTCTTCCTTTGTGGAAGAGTTGATCTTAGGGATTTAGAGTTGGACTCTATGTTTTCCTCATGATTGAGATGGGTTTACCTATAAATTAGGTATATGTTTGGGAATATACCTAAGTAGGGTTATCAGTTGTTTCACTCTTTTTGGTTTATCCTTTGTTGATTTTGTTAGACCTTGAGGGTATCAGGGTCTCTACTGAGTATTGTTATACTCACCCCTGCATGGCCTATGCCCACATCCCATTGTGTTGGTGTAGAAGATATAAAATACTGATTGAGGACGAGAGTACCTAGACTTGACGGTGCCCGTAGGTGGACCATACGGTGTGTCGGTACGCAGTGGAGATAGGCGGACGTGGAGTGCTGAGCTGGCAATCTGTACCAACCCTTGATGTAGGAACCTTGGGGGACAACCCAGTATCTACCTTTTCTCTTTCTTCAGTTGTATTATATTTCAGTTGTACTTGTACCTTTACTGTTGGGCTTGTATTCTGGCCCCTTTTACATTCAGCACTCTTTTGATTATACAGTTTCCTTGTGTTCATACCTTGTTGTGTGCTTGGATATGTGAGTTTACAGGTTATAAAGGCAATGACTTCCCAGTTTTTGGGAATACACCTTTTGGTGCTGGTCGTCAGCCCCTGGCCTATGGAAGGCGGGCTTGGGGTAGTCACGACATGGGCCCTGGGGGACGGGTCGTGACACTTTAAATATATGATTATAGAAAATTTGAAGGGTTAGCCACATAACCCTGTAAATCATTAGACATGTATTATTAGGGTTATTTCACCTTATCCTTTCCTTGAGGGTTAGTATGGAATCATATTATACTCCTAGTACAATTATCCCTTCAACAGGAATTCTTGGATAGAATTGTTGGAATCCCTCTGTCAGGCTCGGAGTGAGATCCTCTATTCATATTTGTTCCTTAAGTAGGGTTTTTGGTATCGTCGTGACCAACAGTACATGGGATCCATTCCTCTACATAGTGGGTTAATCCAAAATAAGTTATTGGTATCACCCCATGTACTTGTAAGTGATCCTCATCTATGTATGACATTCTCTTTGGACTACCAGCATGTAATTCTAATGGTGACACCGAATAGGCATTACCTCTCAAAAGGATTTCATCATTGCTATCAGAATCAGGAGTGTGTTATCCTAGAAGAGTCCTATGTTGAACCTTCAAGATGGAATCCTAGGCTAGTATACTACAGTTTTAACTTCCTATTTGACTACATTTATTTTCTGAGTATGTATGGATATTCTTGTTATACATGCTGTAGACATATACCTATGTAGAGATGACTATATTTCCTTTGTTTTATGCTTTATGGTTTCAGAGTGTCCTAATAAGTATTATTATACTCATTCCTACATGGTCTTTTCACACACGTGTTGTGTCTTGTATAGACGATTGAACTTTTGGCAGAGTCCTTGACAGACAAGGACTAGATGGTGCATAGTGAGACCAGACAGAATTAGGTGTGTTCCTATGGTAATCTGATTGCAGCCCTAGATTTCTTTCAGGATGGACCAGTGTTACATACTTTTATGGTGGGATTGTATTTGGACCTATTTAATTTCCTTTACTTCTTTTCATACTCTGGTTGTGGGATTTAGATGTATGTATGAATGGTTGTTCAGTTGTTTCTAAATTTCAGCATTTTATAGGCTAAGAGATGTGTGCTTGTGTACAAGTACTTAGGCTAAGGCCTCCCATGTCAGTGATATGCCTACTCGATGCTAGTTTCCATCCCCTGGCCTATTAGAGGTGGGGTTGGGGAGTCGTGACACATCCCCCATTGATACGGGTTGTGAAAGAGTGGCATTAGATCATTCCCTTTTACTATAGAACCGATGTCTATGAGATTTGTTTGGGGAAACATTCTTAAGTTTTTTGAGTTCGGATTTCAGACCAGGGACTCCAATGTTTGTACAACGACCGATGTATCTATACAATAGGATTGTGATCACCAAATTTTCAACTCGGTACATGAGAACATTAGCTGTAAGAAAAAATAATGGTATTTTCATCATATAATAATGGGTTGTGGTTTCCATTTCCAACTTGAGTTAGCTATCTACATATACACATCGACCATGTTACATCTTGTTTATTTCAGGATGCCTCCATGATGTATTCAAGTTAGGATTCAACATCAAGATCATGATTATTATCCCCTTAGTGATGAGGTGTCGATACATAGACCAGTTCCCAATATGTTACCTTCAAGTGGTGCACCAGCTATACCACCACATGTAGAGTAACACGTGGTACCAGTAGTACCAGATGATAATGTGTAAAGGTTTTGAAAACATCCTGGGTTTTAGAGGTAGAGAGCTCTCGAGTTCCAAGGTGAGCCTGACACATAGGTGATCGAGGACTGGATTGAGGTGGTTTCTTGAGTTTTCCATCTGGTCAGGACACCCATAGATTAGATGGTGGTTCTGGCGGCGAGTCTTCTCCATGACTTAGTAGGGTGATGGGTTGGGTTTGTGGACCATTATTAAGATGAGGTGAATCTTTCATGGATAGAGTTTGAGAACCTTTTCAAATTGGAGTTCTCACTAGATAAAATGATGGTTGTATTTATCCAAGAGGTTCTGCAACTCCAGTAGGGCAGCACAATAGTAGCTGAGAATTCATCGAGGATTACCAACCTCTCCAGGTATCAGTGGATATGGTTCACGACTAGTTATTCAAGTCTCAAACTTTTGAGTGAGGTCTGCGTAAATACATTTGGGCCAGTGTCATCCCTCTATCAAATCCTATCTTTACTAGGGTTCTAGTGTGATATTTGGTGATAGAGAGTTTCTTGGCTAAGAAAATACCGCCAGTGGTTTCCAGTAGTGGGTATACAGAATCAAAGACCGTAGTAGTAGGGAGACGACATTAGTGTCAAGGATTGGGACATGTGATAGGTTTTTGGAGGAGGTCCCAAGATAGAGGGTCTATGGTTCAAGGCTCACAGGGTGGGTCCAATCAACCAAGGGAGAGGCAGTGCTACTCATGTGATAACATGGTAAAACTGGCATGATATTATCCAACCCACCATAAAGATGGCATAGAGACAATAGATGGGACACCACGGTATAGGAAGGAATTGGAGCAGGTAGGTTCACAAGGCAACAGATGTGGCAGAGGAGTTGGGAGAGAAGCATGAGGTGGTCGGAGCTTTGACTTGTTACCACCAACACCTCCATGTGGTCTATTCTAGGCTCAAGGAGATAGAGGATAGGTGTGGGGATGGCTATAGGTAGTTGAATCATACAACCTAGAGGCTTTGGGAATGATTCGAGGTACAATCTATGTTGTTTCTAACTTAGTTTTAGTACTAATAGACACATGTACTAGTCATTCCTTTCTTTCCATCTATCTTGTTCGAGACTTTGAGATTCCTGCTGAGCCCTTGGCTCAACCGTTGCACTTGGAGAATCCTACTATAGAAGACTCAGTGATCACACACTTGTGTCGATAGTGTGACCTAACTCTTGGAGGTGAGAGTTTCTATTGTAATCTATTTGTAGTCGTAATTAGGACCTACAATTTCATCATAAGTATGGAATGGTTATCCATGCTTCATGACCATATTGGTTGTTTTAGGTGGAGGATGCGGTGTGTTCATAGTGATGGAACCAGGTTCTCGTTTGTTTTTTAAATGGAAACCCAAGAAGCTTGTGATGGACTCATGCATAGGAGGGTGTAGGAGATTGACCAAAAGTTTTCTAGTATAACCCTTAGTTTAATGAATGTTATGAGTTCTTAGTTTCCTGTAGTGGTGGCGGATTATGAGGAATTTTTCCCCAAGGATTTTCTAGGATTACCTCCCCATCGAGAGATATACTTCTACATTGATCTACACCCTGGGATGACACCGATATCTATGCCAACATATCAGATGGATCCTATAGATCTTTTCAAGATGATGGTGTAGTTAGAGTACTTGTAGAGGAAGGTATTTTTTAGACACAGTGTTTCACCCTGGTAATCCCAGGATTTGTTTTCCATGAAGGCGGATGGGGACTTGAGGTTGTGTGTGGATTATTGTTTCTTGAATTAGGTGACTATGAAGAAGAAGTATCTATTACCGATGATTGATGACCTTTTTGACCAGATGAGAGGGGATACATAGTTCTCGAAGGTTTAACTCAGATTAAGTTATCGCCAGTTGAGAATATGGGAAAAGGTTATACCAAATATGACATTCAAATGTAACTACAATCACTTGAGTTCTTGGTGATTCCCTTTGGAATGACGAATTCTCTAGTAGCGTATGTTGGACTCTTGAACCAAATCTTTCATCCTTTCATAAACCGATTCATGGTTGTCTTCACCAACGATATCCTTGTGTACTTGGCGTCTGAAGAGGATCATGCAGGACACTTAAGGATAGTTCTGCATGTACTTTGAGAGAACCAGCTTTACATGAAGCTCTCAAAGTTCCAGTTCTGGATACATGTAGTCCACTTTATGGGACATGTTATATCAGCAGATAGAGTGGCAGTGGACCCAGCCATGGTTGAGGTAGTGTTATAATGGGATCTACCCAAGAGCATGAAAGAGGTGTGGAGCTTCATTTGATTGACAGGATATTACTAGAGATTCATCACCGATTTCTCCAAGGTATCATCACCAATGGTATATTTGAACCAAAAGGGGAATCCTTTCATGTAGACATAGATGTGTCATAATGCTTTTCGGTAGTTGAGGCAAATTTTCGTGAGCGGTTACATATTCAGATTTCTAGAGGAGGGTGTCGATTATGTAGTGTTTTTTGATTCCTTAGGAACTAGTCTTGGTTTTGTTTTTATGTCGAGGCAAGTGGTGATTACCTTGCTAAGACCACATGAGAAGAACTACGTGACCCATGATCTTGAGTTAGCAGCAATAGTTTTCCCACTAAAGATGTGGGGACATTACGTAATGGGTGAGTAGTTTATTTTCTATTCTGATCACAAGAGTCTCAAGTACATCTTCTATTATAATTATCTTAACTTGAGATAGAGGTGATGGCTAGATTTCCTCCGATACTATGACTTTGAAATTGTCTATACGCCTAAGAAGGGTAACATGGGAGTAGATTCTCTCAAAATGATATCTTGTTCATAGTTTCTAAATGAGGTGTAAGATCATTTAGACTCATTGTAGTTATCTTTTATCTATCGAGATGGAGAATCTTACCTCCAGTTGATGGTTGTCAACCCACCACTCTTGCAATGAGTTTGGGAGGCATAGCTCGGGTATACTGACTGTGAGACCCTACATACTCAAATATCCATTGGACATACTCATGGTGGATTTTCTAAAGGTGGGGAACATGTAATTCTTTTAAAAGGACGCAAGATGGTACTAGTGATGTTGTAGGAGGAGGATTTGAGATTGTCTCACACATACCCTTTGGAAGTAAATTTAGGTGTGTCAAAGATGTACCAGGACCTCTGATGTTAATTTTGGTGGTCAGGGATAAAGAAAGGAGTTGCAGATTTTCTCTCTTGATGCCTTACTTATCAACACGTGAAGGCTGAGAACTATGTTCCAGCAGATTTACCTCAACCCCTTGAGGTGACAGAATGGAATTGGGATGATATATCCATTGAATTCATTACAGGATAACCACATATGTCCAGGGTACATGATTTCATATGGGTGATCATAGACAAACTCACCAAGTCACCCCACTTCTCAACAATTTGGGAGAAAATTTCAGTAGATATCTTTGGACGCCTCTATATTCAGTATATATATTGACTTCATGGAGTTCCATCGATGATCACTTCTGACCATGATTCTTGATTCACATCATAGTTATGGAAGATATTACATAAGGCTTTTCGGACTTATTTATGCCTGAGCATAGTGTTTCACCCTCAAACTAATGAACAGACTAGGATGGCCATTCAGGTTCTGTAGGATATGTTGTGAGCATGCATGTTAGACTTAGTCCATTGTTGGTAGGATCATCTACCATTGGGGGAGTCTTCATACAACAACATATAACATTCCACCATCAGCTTGGAACCATTCGAGGCTTTATACGAGTGACACTATAGGTCACCACTTTTTTGGAATGACCCAGGAGAGACATCACTCAACGGCCTAGAGTTGGTGCGAGATACTAATGAGAATGTACATATCATCCAGGAGTGGATGAAGACTGCATATAGCTATCATATGTCTTATACTGACAGATGATGGAGGCTATTGGAGTTCGAGGAAGGAGACCATGTGTTCTGACGAGTTTCACCTCAATGTGTATTACAAAGATTTAGTCGAGGCGACAATCTATCTATGAGGTTCATTGGAATTTTCTAGATACATCATAGAGTTGGTGAGGTTATGTACCACTTATCTCTACCTCTATAGTTAGATTAGGTACACAACTTCTTCCACGTACACCAGATGGGGATATATGTGCATAACCCATCACACATTATCAACTAGGGAGAGATGAACATTGAGGATGGGGCTACCTTTGACGAGTTTCTAATAGAGATCGTGGATCGACATGATATAATCCTTCATGGGTGAGATATTTCTTTATTTCATGTCTAGTGGTAGTATGTCAATCTCTAATAGAGCACACAGAAATGGGAGGTTTAGATTCGTTCTCAGTAACCACATCTTTTTGTGTAGCCTTTTTTTTTGGATTTTTGGGGATATAAATCGCCAAAGTGGGGACAATTTAATGAATCATATTTTCTATATATTAATTTTGGATATATTATGGAATATTTTCAAGACTATCCAATGAGACGACATGCGATTCGAAGGCTAGATGTGCCCAAAATAAATTCTTGAAATATATTAAATATATTAAATAGCACGCACTCAAATTTTTCATGAAAAAGTGGAATAACTTCTAAATGGATTCCTGAATCAAAAATATGAGGGAACCATTGAGTTCTAAAAATGATTTTTACCCTAGGCACGACATAAACTTAGTCGGCGCAAGTCGTTTGTGTAAAATTCATCACTGGCATAAAATGAATAAAATAAATCAATTTGTTTGTTTGTCGATGAAAAGACCTAATTACCTATATTTAAGTACATGGTTTTGGAAAATTTATAGGGTTAGCCACATAACCCTATAAATTTTTGGAGATCCATTGGAGAGCATAAAATTAGATTCTATTAGTGGATGATGATCAGATCAAGGATCGATGACTAGAACATGACAAAATCCAAGGATCTCGCCAACAACTACGACATTGCATCATTCTTCATTAGTGATTGATCCATATCAAGGTAGGATGTTTTTTATTGGATTGATTACCCTTTCATGGTTTCTATGATTCACGTGAATTAGTCAGTGAACAGATTGATCCACGGTTCGACCATCTCATGGGATGAGTTAGATTAATCAGGTTTTGGAAAAACTACTTTGTTGTTGTCAATTCTTCATTATTATTATCACAGAAAAAGATCATGTTAGACATGAACATCGATTGAGGTTCATTCCTCTTAATTTTTCACATGATTTTCTCCCCTATTATGTTCTAATCATTATCATTCTTCATTTGGACCACGGTTCGATATATTTCGATCAATCAATCATTGCACATTTGTTTTTTGGGGCAATGATCCAATATTATAGATATGGGATTGGAATGACATTCTGGTAGTGTGATGATGGGGATGATAGTGAATTAGATTATGTAGTTACCTGATTTTTTTGTTCTTTAGCGCAAAATAAAGAATGATGAACTATCTCATTTGTTGAGCGGATCGAGGGCCCAAAACATGTTAATCAGTGATGACATGACTCGATGAGGCTTGATCTATGTTTTTGTGGTGAAACACTCATCGGATCGAATTCCCTAGGAATGGATGGGATGCGTGGAACCAGATATGGATTTATGGAAAATCCCGTGTTGTACGGCATGTAAACCAGATCTAAACATTGTATGGACCAACCTATGTGGATGTTAGGGTTTCTAAAGTAACATAAGTATCACACATCATGTGACCCTATCACACGATGTGTGGTCTATCCCTATGAACTTGACGTGTAACATAGAGGGTACACAAACATGGGGTGGAGTACACAAAACCTACATGCCATGTAGTCCCCTTCACGAACATGGCCTGGACCAAGTACATGGGAAAAGATGTGTACTTCTTAGGGGAATGAGTACATGTGATAAGTTATGTATCAGCAAATAGGTAGACTACATGGGAAGACTTCACACCTATACTTCTACACAGAAAAGTCTTAAGACATGGTCTATTTACACGGGCAGGACCAGGGGCCAAGGGACACGATGTGTAACCCCTACTACATGTCGTGTACTTTATTATACAATGCTTGGATCCCTTTAACATTGTATCTTTGAAAATTATTGTTTGGGTTCATTCCCCTTTTCCATTACATGAGATTTAGCATGTAATCGTCTCCTTCTCCTAGGTCAATGACCCCTTCAGTAGGTCTTCTTGAATAGAGTTATTGGAATCCCTCCATGAGGTCGAGAGTGTGATCCTCTATTCATATTTGTAACCTTAGTGAAGTTCTTGGTATCATTGTGACCAATAGTACCCAGGCACAAATTCTCTACTTAGCGGGATAATATAGATTAAGTTGTTGGTATCACCCCATAACCCTTGTAGTGATCTTCATACTTGTATTTTATTCTCTTTAGACTATCAGTGTGTACTTATAATGGAAAGACTCGATGATCATTACCTCTCGGATAGACATCATCAGTGCTATTAGAAGCTGGAGTGCGTTCTCCCGAACAAGTGATATGCAGAACCTTCAAACTCAAATCCTAGGATGGTATACTACAATTGTGGATTACCTTTAGACTGTGTGTCTTTGTTGAGTATATCTCTATATTCTTTTTATATATTCTGTAGATATATACCTTATAGAGATGAATATATTTTTTTGTTGTATGCTTTTTGGTTTCTGGGTGTCCTATCGAGTATTGTTATACTCACCCCTACATAGTCTTTGTCCACACGTGTCATGTCTTGTGAAGATAATCAAACTTTAGATAGAGTCCATGATGGACTAGGACCAGATGGTGCATAGTGAGACCAGACAGACTGAGGTGTATTCCTATGGTATTCTGATAGCAGTCCCAGTGTTCTTTCATGTTGGACTTGTGTTACAGAATTTTGTGGTGGGCTTGTATTTGGACCTATTTATTTTCCTTTACTTCCTATCTTATGCAGGTTGTGGGATTTAGATGTATGTATGCATGGTTATTTAGTGTTTTTTACATTTTATAATTTTATAGGCTTTTAGATGTATGTGTGTGTGTGTGTACAAGTACATAGGCTTAGGACTCCCATGTCAGTGATATGCGTACTTTGATGCTAGTCTCTAGCCCTTGGCCTATTGGTGGTGGGATTGGGGGGGGGGTCACGACATGGGACCCATTGGGAGGGGTTGTGACTTTGTTTCCTTTTAACAAACACATTTGAAGTAGATGACAGGTGCTGTTACTACATGACGTGTGTCCTCAATGTTGAACATTTTTCTAGTCCCCATGTCATGTAGCATATATAAAACATGATTGGAACCCCATGTTCTCAATTATAAATACACAAGGATCACACACCATTTATGCATGTTACACAATGTTTAGTTCTTTAAACCATGTGACAACCTATCTAGATCTATATGTTGATCCACTTTTATCTGATCATTGATTTGATTTCCTTGGACTGATATGATTTTATCATCAGATATAGACGAGATAAACTGGTATACGAGGATTGGTTTTATGGCATACACTGTGTATGCTTATGTTGTCTAGACAGAACCATTGGTATCTCTAGATGGTGTTTTTAGATATTTCTTCACTTTCTTCTTAACCATTTACTAGTTATGTTAAATAGAATAAATAACAGGAATATAAGATGATGTTTGACTTTCATGAATGAATCATTATGAAGTAAAAGAAATCCAAAACACCTGTAAATAATCAAAGATCAATAAATAATTATAAATTAAACATCTGATCGCTCTGATACCACTTATAGATTTCAAATTTAGTTTAAGCACCTATATAGAATGAAAAACTCAACTTTTTAGTCTTAATTTTTGAATAATAATTTCTTTACATAATTATTGACATCATGAGCAATAAAAATCATATATTACTTGACCTTATTAAATGTTCAAACTAGAAGAGGAGGATCTTCACATGAAATTTACAATTAATTCATGTGAAAATCTAGAATTACCTAAACCTGTAATTATTCCTTTAATGATGATTATGCTGATTAGATCTTGTTGTAACATAATTTCACTAAATTATCCAAGTGAATAATCCCTCTAGAGCTGATCCACATGTGCACCATAAACTCTAAATGTCACTGTATAATCATTGGGTGCTAGCACAACCAATTCTAATAACATGTGTCGTTTTTGGTTGATCGCTCTCGAATTCTTCTACGAGGAGGAAAAATCATGATGATGTCTCAAAGGATTGAGATAAGATGAGGAAATAACAAACTTTTATGTATTTATAAATCTATCTAGGTCTTGATAGAGATTCTCTCTATCTATTTTTCACAAAAAGTGTCACCAAGAAAAGTGATATAATTATATATTTATAAAGGTAGGGCTAGGGTTTCAAATTGGCACATGCACCCCATTGAAATTCCTTATTACTTAGTGAATCCGATTTCATAATAATAATAATATATTTATTATTCATGTGAAATGTGAATTGTCTAAGAATAAATAAGTATCATTTATATTATTTCTAATCAAACCATTAAATTCGGTCCTCTTTTCCTCCTTGACGTTTAGCGATCCATGAATAATTACTATTTATTTAACAAATAAATATCACTACCTTATTCATCAATAAATATATTAAATATTATATTCACCAAAACTTGTAAATAAATATTTATTATTATTATTTAACTCACCCATTCTTTCAAATAACCTGTGATTAAATCATGGCAATCAAACAAAACCTGAGTAAATATTATATATTATAACGTTTTCAATTTAATATTGAATTTAATTGAGATTGTGAATATAGTTAGTTTGTGACCCTCCGTTCTTCTTTCTCAGTGGCATTAGGCAGAACATCCTAAATTCTAAGTCTAGGATCTAGAAACACACTATGGAATCCATGGAGAAAGAGGTTAGTATCACAATGACATACAAGAACCTATGAATACATACCATGTAATATAATCCCTTTATAATGATATCTTGAATCAAATAGGTTTCATATTGGTGTCATCAACCTATGTTCTTGATGTCTCTTTCATTTAAATTATATAATTGATCTCACCCACATAACACCATGGCTATGGATTTATCCAGATAGTTTCATTCCTTCAAAAGTTCATGAGATATCATCTTCCATCAAATGATTGAAGAGATAAATCCTTTCTTGCATTATCCATTAATGCAATATCACTCGTGACACACCCAATATATTATACTTCATTGATAGCATATTTCATCATGGTTTTCATCAATATATCAATGTTCATGACTCATGGTATCCATTAATGAAAATATTGAAGTCTAAGGATAAATACACACATCCACATATAGGAACACCCAATGAAACATGTAAATATAGATTTTATATTGACTGGTATCATTACCATAATATCCTACACTTTAAATTTCTAAGGGTGTACAACATGAGAGGGTGCCTAAAATTCATATGAGTCTCCACCACAAATAGAATATATTATCTATGTCCTATACAATGATATCATTCGATTATATAATATATATTCAATAATATTGTACTAGAACCTTTTGGTTATCATCACAACAGGGAAATTCTTTGACCATTTAATGTGGCATATATTCTTAGGAAATTATGTCATAAAAATTTCACATAGAGGATCAATCATGATGTGATAATAAAATTCATTAATATTTAAGATAAATAATACATGTAATCAAGTACTTATAATTTGGTTCTAGGGCACTAACTTTAACAATTGCAAAGTGGCTCCAGTATATGAGGATTGATGAGGAAACATGAGAGAGTGATTATGGTTATTATATATGTTTACATTATTGTTTTTATTTTATAATGTAGACATTTATGTTTCATGATGCAATATAACTAAACAAACCTGAAAAAAATAAGGGATTTTTTACTTGTCACCTTTTAAAACTTATGATTTATAATTATAAACAATCAAAACATGTTGAAATACCCTTATAGTGGTTGAATTGGTTTAGAAAAACATTAAAAAGCATTAAAATAATAAGATTATTATTGAGTGTATAAAAGGAATGGACACCTATTAAAAAATGGATGGGGGATGGGAACATGAGTAGTCCTTTGCCTCCGATTACCGCAAGATAATGGAAAGTTTCCAGATAAAGAGAAATAAACATCCATAATGAAAATAATAAGAGGATATTAGAGTTATAGAATATTTAAATTTTATGATAATCATGATAGAAAGAACTACGATGTGTGAGACAATGGGTTGACAGCACAGAGAAATGGGGAGTAGTGCAGATCGATGTGGGGGAAGAGGTGGGGATTATAAAGCAACACCAATGTGAAAGGGTTAAGGAGGAAACAAAATAGGGCAATTATAGTTATTATTTATGTTTACATTTTTTTTTATTTTAGAATGTTGAAATTCTCATTTCATGATAAAAATATCTAAAATGATCTAAATAAAAATAATGGATATTTTATTTTTAACCTTTTTAAACATATGATAAATAATTATAAATAGTAAAAACATGTATTGATACCATTATAGAATTATTATTAATTTATAATTATATTAAAACATAAAACAAAAATATTATTTTTGATTATATAAAATGGACATGAACCTACCAAAAACGGACTAGGGGGGATAGGAACATGAGAAATCTTTCACCTTCGATAATCACATGATAATAGAAGGGGGTCGAACAATAAGAAACACATGTGCATAATGAAGGGTACGGGAGGAGATGAGAGTTATAGAGTAGGTAAAGTGGACGAAGAACATGATAAAGCGATCTAATACACACACAACTATTGGTTTAATGTATAGAGAAATAGGGTGTAGTGCATAACGATGCAGGGAAGAGGTGGGAATGCAAAGTGGTGACAGAGTGTGAGGGTTGGGGAGGAAACAAAAGAGAGAAATTAGGTTTATTATTTATGTTTACGTTTTTTTTATTTTGGAATGTATATTTTTTTCATGATTCAAAATAATTAAACCTTCCTGAATAAAAAAAAATATTTTTTATTTTTCACCTTTTGAAACTTATGATAAATAATTATACATAATCAAAACATCGCAGGGTCCCATTTTTATTAAGGAATGAAACTAATTTTTAATTTTTTTGAGTATTAACCCTTACATAACCCAAAATCCCCAACCATTACATAGATCAAAGGCTTAAATGATGATGGAATGAAATCCCAACTGAATATGGAACAAATGCACTGGGAGATGACCTTGAAGGACCAACTGAGTAGAATTATTAATGTCACAATGAAAAACTTCATGTTTCACCATCCCATTAACACATCGGGTAGGGGGATGACACCATGAGAGGTTTTTTTCCTCTAGTAATCATGTGAAAATGGAATGGTTCCAAACGAGGAGAAGCAAGCATGCTGAATGAAGGAAGTATGAAGATATGAGAGTTGAAGAGTAGGTAAAGTGGATGAGGATCTTTATAGATGAAACTATGAAGTGCATGAATGTGATTAAACTATGTAGGGAAATGTAGAGCAGAGCAAATCAATATGGGGAGGATGTGGGTAGTGAAAATCCATGCCAATTTGTGGGGGACGTTGAGGAAATGCATGAGAGTAATTAGGGTTATTATTTATGTTTACATTTTTTTATATTTTGTAACATAGATATTTTTTTTTCATGATGCAAAAATAACTAAACCGACCTGAATGAAAATAAGAGATCTTTTTAAAAAAAACCTTTTTTAAAATTATGATAAAGAATTTTATTTAATTGTAATATTCTGTGATCCCCTTTTTATTATGGAAAGAGACCAATTTTTAATTATGTTGAGAGAGAACCCTTACATAACTTGAAGGTCCTAAGAATTACATGGCCCAAAGTCTCAAATGATGATGGTCCAAAATCCCAAATGAATATGGATTAGAGCCCCAAATAGATGACCTTGAAGGACCGACTAATTTGTATTCCTCACTCTATGACCATAGACTTTATACCATGCTTCCCCTTGTCATGTCGTGCCCCCAAAAATTATGTTGCAATGTACCAAACCACCTTTTCCACACATGAATCTATGCATTATACTGCTAGCCTTCATCACACCATGCCACATTTTTCACACTGTGTTATTAAATAACTCTATCCCATATTGATTAACCATGTAGTTGGAGGGCTAGCAGATGGATGTCAACACACCTATCACTCATTAGAGCATCTAATTTCCCAAATTTTTTTGCATGCCATCACACAACACTACACCTTTCACATCACAATGTTCTTGCACGTCACATCACCACACCTACCAAATTATTTATCCTTAAATGAGCTCCCATCATAAGATAATGGAACAGAGTCCCAATGGCCTGAAGTACTGATGGCTTTTAGGCCCAAATATGTGGCCCTGGGGCCCAAATCAGTTGAATAGTGCTACTGCTATAGCACCCTGATCCATCACATCCTACAGTTCCACCAAAATATTTCCCCACCTAGATTTATGTGTAATGTTATCAGCTAAAAAATTAATTTATTTATTAATAAGTCAAATCATTTTAACAAATATACCTAAAACACAATTAAATAAATGATGATTAATGATTTTGTAATGAATGCGGTAATAAAATTGATTGAAACTGAAAACTATTTCAAAATTGAAACCCATTTGTCAATCAAAAATGAATATGTATATGAATTTTTTAATATGTTCCTTAGAGATAGTGACTTCCTTATAGTATTTTTTAATTTATTTTTAATTTTTTTATCTGTATGATAAAATTGTACAACCTTTATTCAATATACTATGTATAAATGCATTTACAATTCGCTTTCAGTTTATTAATATCATACAAGAATATTTATATTTCTCTTCATTTATATATAAATCATATTCATAATCTGAAAAAAAAATTATTACATTTTCAACTATATCAATTCCTATTTGGTCATGTACTATGAGTTTCTTTTTGAAACCATCTTAGATACATTGGAATTTAACTTCCACTTTTTAGATTCATATTATAATTAATTTACTATTTTTTAATATGAGAATATAATATCTAATGTCATTTTTTAGTATCATAAATAAATTGAACTCCATAAAAAAATTCCAAATATTTCAAAGATGAATTTAAATTCACGAGAAAGTTCAAAGGAAGAAAGATTTTAAAGAAGGTCAATGAGGTTGTAAAAACAATATGTTATTAATCCAGGTTTTCACATCCACTTGAATGATATAATTTTTATTCATATGAGCTTCTACATAGAATAATTTCCAATATAATTATTGATTCTTAATGAATATCAGCAAAGAAACAAAAGGATCTCACCTCCACTAGTAGTAAATGGGCCTTGGATCCTCATTCATAGCAAGAGGATCCCAAAATCGCTAAAGGGGTACTAACACCTTCTTCCAAAGATAAATGAAATTTCAAGTAGGAAGTGATTTTTAGAGTCTTTTCATTGGATATTGATTATCCAAGGTACACTAATAGAGGGATAATATCCCTTTAATAGACCATCTTCATTTAACGAAGAGAGTCAGGGTGTGACTGCCATCTCATGGTGTTACATCCCTTTGAATCTTCTATTAATTGAACACTTTAATGAATGTCTCTAGATTGAAAAATATATAAATGGATCAATATTATTGATCCATAATCAAATAAATTATGAAGAAGATATGTCCAGATGCATGCAAGAACATCCCATGAAAATTGTATTGAATTCCAATCATATGGTACAACATTGGTAGTATATGGCATCCAATGCCTCTTTATGATATAATAATATCATTCTACATTTCATGCATCATATGCATGTCACTATTTACAATATAAGTTATATAACTAAATATGATTTACCCTTTTAGTGAATTTCCAACAATCCCCCACTTGTAATAAAACACCATAAGTACTTACATAACTTCAAAATTCTTTGTGAGTATATCCAAGTCTCTTTTGGATACAGTTTATCAAACACTCTTCATTTTGGAATTAATACATTGATCTAAACCTAATCCTTATCCAAAGGCCTGACTATGTGACGATGTGACCCTTATTAAAATTGAAAAAAATATATAATCCTTTTTTTATAGATGTAATCAAAGAGAGTACTCTAGAAAAGAATCAATGCTTCTCAATATGAAAAAGTGTTTGGTGTGATCTCCATTAAACATAACCATATCTCAATATGAACATTTCCACTAAAATGTATATCATAAACATCATATATATACCCACATAACCCCTTTTTACATTACATTGAGATAACACTAATCAAAGAACAATATCAATCTAGTATATGTCATCTCAAGCATTCCTGATTATCTGAAAAATACTGACCTGATTGATGAATATATTACATATCATTCAACTAGAAGATGAGAACATTACATGTATCTCATACAAGTAGCTAAACACATAATATGTGATATAACTAAGAATGTCCATATATTTTCTCATTTTGATTCAATCATGTTCCAGATGTATTTTCTTAAAATATGAATGGGAAAATCCTATGTTAGTTGAGCTCCAACCGATGACATGATTAGTAAAACACCCAATGACCCACTGATTATCTAATACTAAATTCTTGAATAAGAAAGGTATCGAGTTATAAAGGTTCTCATGCTAGGTATATTTCCAAACATAGGTGAAAATTATTGATAATATGCATACGCCCCTATGTATATCGATGATTGTATGAATTCCATGGGATATACTTTAGTGGGTCAGTCCAAATAATATGCCTCCACTTATTTTCTCATGAGTCTACCACTCACGCTAATCTTAACATATCATCACAACCCATAACACTCTCTGATAATCATCAATTAGGGACAAGTCAAATTCATACTTTAAGGGGATATTAACATTCCACTATTTATATAAAGTAAATTAAAATACACATGAATGAATGATAATAGGATATTTAATTTCTTATAAAATCATGATAAATTATACAACTATTACATCAATATATTATGTATCACATACCCAAAGAATCAGCAAGACATTTGTAACTCTCCGACTCCAGTAACTCGGACCTAGATGTTATCTTACTAAATTGGCACAAAATATAAGATATCTCATCCTAAAGGATCAAATAGTTTATCATTATTGGAAAATTAGATTTATACATGATTCTCACATTAAATTTGAAATCATGAAATATAACTTAAAATAATAGTGATAACATATTATTTCTTCCATTATATCCCTGGAATCATTCATAGGTCCCTTCTGAGTATCCCGGGGAAAGGAAAACATAATAAAGGGAGAGTTAATATACCCACTAAGAGAAAGAGTACAATAGATGATATCACATAATAAATAAATCATGGATAATGTGGCAGAGATAAACAATAATAAAATATTCCATATAACTAATATCATAAAATAAGAATATACATATGGATGAAATAATAACATAAATAATGTCATGGTTAATAATAACTAGTTTTATAATGATAAAATGCATATTTTTCCTCCATATATATTTTATTAATATTATTTTATTGATGTATTTAAATAGAAATAAATGAATTATAAATGAAATTTTATATGTCCTTTTAATTTCTTCCAAGGGTTTTTTAAATGAATCTTTTTAGGTGTTTTATTCAAAATGTTTTCACTTTATTAAAAAAAGACAATAGGAATGTCCTATTTTAACATATATGACATTGAAAGATTTTACCATCACTATAAATGTTAGATAGATTTATTTATAATATTACATTTTTTAGTTAAATAAAAAATTTATTCCCTCTTTCTAGGTATTTTGGTTTTTCAGAAAGGGTTTTTAGAAGAAAGTTATTTCGATATGTGAAAATTAAATTCCAAATGTCATCAAATGTGTTTTCAAGGGATTTATGATGAAAATGTTAAATCCTAAAAATGGTTTATTCATGATATGGTACTTGAGAATTATAAATTATGACTAGTGATCCTGATGCAATTTATATGTTGGGTGATCTAGATATAGCTTATATAGTTGGTGAGCCCAATATTTCTCTCCAATGAATTGAGAAATGTTCTTTATGTTCAAAGGAAATAAGGGGAGCATTAACGCGGGAGGTTTATCCTATAGATTTAACTGGGATCATATTATTTATGCAATTAGTGAGAATATTATATAAATATGATGATATAATATGACTATAATGGTTTTCTATTTCTTATTATGGGCCTCTAAAGGGTTTTATTTTAACTAGAATTGTTTTTCCATGTGGATATTATTTATTTTGTTGATTCAAAGAATATTGCGAAAAAGGTAAAAATTTCATGGGTTTTCATGTTTTTTACTGGACTAATGATATTATTTACTTTATATACTTTAATGAGATTTTTGTTTTCTTCCTGTAATTTCAATTATTTTTCACAGTGTTTAAGGATGAGTTGGAAAAAATAAAAAATAAACGTGAAAGTCTTGGTGATTTTTTATGAAAATAAAACATGTTTCATTTTAAAAGTTTTATATTGTGGAAAAATAAACACCAAGTGGAAGTCTATACTTGTAATATATGAATTTATTATGTATTTTGATGATCTAATTCTATAAAACTATGAATCGAAAAGATCATGGGAATGTAAGAAAGTGAAATCCTTTTTAAAAATCATGTAATTCAAGGTTGATTATGATACAATTCCTTACAGTTGGTATCAAAGTAGTGTTAAGATAATTTTAGAGGATAGATAATAAAATAAAAACCTTCAAAGATTCTAATTTATGGTTATGTTGATATGATATAACATTTAAAGATCACCATGATTCTTTATTAAATCTATGTCTCTTCAGAATAGTTTTCCACATAGGAAATATCAACGATAATGTAGGAAAGTATCAAGTGGAAAATATTCTTCAAAATTAGCAGCATGGAAAGGTTAGAACTGGAACTAAATAGTTTTTTCTATGATGTATTAGTTGATGCAGACTATAAATGGTGGTGGCATTCATGTTAAATAAAATCTAGATTTACCATAGAGGAACATGTCCATTATAGGGAATTTTATGAAACAAAACCCTCTAGATTTCAATGGAACCTCAAATATAGTGGTATTTGAAGGATGAATCAATGTTTTGGAAAAGATATTTTATGTCATGGGATATTCATAATGTAAAAAGGTAACTCTTTTCTTTTATCATTTTGACTGTAATGACAATCGATGGGGGTCAATGTTTAAGAATACTAAGGAAAGATAAGAGCTCAGGGTAATGGAATAGAATGCATTTAAGAATATTTTCGTAGAGAAATATTTACCTAAGGTTATTGAAAACAATATGGAGAAACAATTCTTGTAATTGAAGAAAAAAATAGGAGGAGTTAGTTGCCTTATATGAAGTAAATTTTACTTGATTAACCGGGTATGCCCTAAATTGTACTTGGGATCTTGAAATTAAAATTAATAGATTTTACATAGGATTGAATCCAATATATCAAAGAGATTTGGACTCTTGTGAATTTAAAAGTTATGAGAAAATTTTTCATTGGGTTGAGAAAGTATAAACGGGGTTTGCAAATGATTATCCATCATATAACATCAAAGGGAAGAATCAATCAAGGTGGAATATAGTGAAAATCTAGTCAATAAAGAAATAAAAAGGTAATCAAACCAACTATTCAAAGTGTGGAAAGATAAATTTTAAAGAATATTTATTTGGATATGGGAAATGTTACCGATGTAGTATGTTAGATTATATGGCTTATAAATTCATGGAAAAGATTCATGATCTAACCAAGAATGGTAAGATATATATACATCCAACAATGATATGTTTTATTTATAAGTAATTTGGATATTATGCTTGAATATGTCCAAAGTTAGTCAATCAAGGTAGAAATCAATAAAATACGAAACAGAAGAGTGAAAAAAAATCTTTTTGGACTACCACGGTGGGAGTTGGACCTTCAAACTAAGTGGTTCAAAGTATATTACTTGTTTATTTAGATTATGCCAATGATTTTTTTTATTTAGGGTCTGCATATTCATTTATTTTATAGAAATACACTCATAAATTTGAAATTTCACCCCAAGAAATGGAGTCTCAATTTTGATAAAAACATATAGTGGTAGGATTAAGCTGACAAAAATCTATAGGAATCTTCCTATTAATGTATGTGTAAATGATTTTCCTATAAATCTTATTATTAGAACTATTGTATAATTTGATGTTATTCTAGGTATGGATTTAATTTCAAATTATCATGATAAGAAATATTTCATAGATTAAGTGGATATTTTTTAAAATGAGTTCCAATTTATGTATAAGAATGAATTTATAACTTTGATAACTTTTTAGGAAGATGAGAAACCGATAAAAGGTATAATTTAAAGTTACATAGATCATGTAATTGAAAAGAAGGAAATTTTTTAGATTAGAGATGTTACAGTTATAAATGAATACATAGATGCATTTTCTAACGATTTTCCTGGTATTATTCTTGATTTATAAGTTGAATTTACTATTGAATTAGTTCTTGATGCTAAACTAATTTATGAACCACCTTATGAAATGGGTCAAGTAAAACTGTTGGAATTGAAAAATAGTTATAGGAGTTTCTTGATAAATGTTTCATTCATCCTAGCACTTCACCTTTGGGTGCTCTTATTTTATTAATTAATAAAGATTTTTCAATGAGTCTTTCTGTTAATTATATAGCCTTTAATAAAATAACTATTAAGAACAAGTATCATTCACCTTATATTGGTGATTTTTTGTAAGATCCATTGAGTGTAATATTTTTTGACAATTTATCTCAGGTTAGGGATCCATCATTTGAAGCTGAATGATGAATATATTCTAAAGACAATGTTTCAAACTAGATATGAGCTTTATGAGTTTTTGTTTATGAACTTTGAGTTATCTAATTCCCCAACTATATTTATGGATCTTATGAGTAGTGTTTTCCAAAACTATTTGGAAAAGTTTATGGTTATATTATTGATGATATTTTGGTATATTCTAAAATTCAATAGGATCATGAAAGATGGTTAAGGATTGTTCTATAAACAATGAATGAAAATAAGTTTATAGAAAATTTATTAAATGTGAATTTTGGTTGCAGTAGATTTCATTCCATGGGAATATTATTTCAAAATATGTCATAAATATTGACCTTACTAATAATAAAGTGGTTGGATAATGGATATGATCTAAAAATGTTTTATAGATTCATAGTTTTATTAGATTATGTGGAAACTGCTGATTATTTGTTGAAAACATTGGTCATTTATCTACCCCACTAACTAAGTTAACTTGAAAAGGAGTAAAATTCATCTAGATAAAAGGGTGTGATAATTGTTTCTAGAAACCTAAAATAATATTGGTTAATTCTCCAATTTTGGTGATGACATCCAAAAATAGTGTGTTTGTTAACTATAATGATGCTTATTTGAAGGGACCTGGTTGTGTTCTGATATAGAATGCTTTGGTAAATTCTTATACTTTACATCAATGGAAACCACTTGTGATAAATTATCCTAAACATTATCATGAACCAGTTGATATGGTTTTTTCTTTAAAAATATTGTGATATAATTTATGTAGAGTAAAATGTGAAATATATACTTATCATAAAAGTTTTAAGTATATATTCTCTTAAAAATGTTTGAACATGAGACAGAGAAGTTGAATTGAACTCCTAAAAGATTATGATTACAGGATTCACTACCATCCATGAAAAGAAAATAGAGTAGTTGATCCTTTGAGTTGAAAATATAACACATCATTATCTATGTTGAATTTAGAACATGATCCTCTGGTTTTTGATTTGATGAATATTAACCTAGAAATTAAGTATGCTGGAACTCCCTAGGTTTTGTTTCAGGTGACAATTAAGTCATTATTGACATAAAAAATTAGATAGCTCATAATTAAGACAATGATTTTTAGAAAAAGTTTGAATGGGTTAATAAGGGTAAGTTTCCTAATTTTAACATTGACAAGAATTGTGTTTTGAGATTTTGAAAAATATTATGTGTACCAACTATCTCCTAGTTGAAAAAGGAATTTCAAGTGAAGCTCGCAGCTCTACCTTTTCTATTGATTCTAATTGTATCAAGATGTATATAGACCTTTAACAATATTTTAGGTGGGATAGAATGAAAATAGATATTAATCACTTTATGATGAAATGTTTGAATTTTAAAAATGTTAAAGAATAAAAATAATTATCAAAGGGGATGATTCAAAATTTTCCAGTGCCAGAGTGGAAATGATAGAATATATCTATGGATTTTGATTTTTTATTAACAAATGCATCTCATGGTAATAATTCAATTTGATTTATTATTGTCTAATTGAATAAATCTATGAATTTCCTTCTTATTCAAGATCAGATGTATTTAAATCAACTTTATAGATTTTATGTTAAATTTATAATCATATTTTATCAAGTCCCTATTTCCATTTTATCTAAATATAAACCTATATATACCATTTTTTTTGTAAAATAATTTAGAATTCATTTGGTATTAAATTAAATTTTAGTAAATCTTTCCATCCTGAATCTGATGGGTAGTTAGAGTGAATGATTCATACATTGGAAGATATTCTTCGAGAATGTTCATTAAACTACCATGGATTTTGTGATCAATACATGTATTTATTTATATTTTCTTAAAATAATAGTTTTCATTATAGTATACAGATGACACCTTTTGAGGCATTATAGGAAAAGCGATGTAGAAATCCGTCTTGTTGTGATAATGTTGGTGAAAGGAATATGATGGGACCAGATTTAACCAAATAGGTGGTTGAGAAGATGAAGATAATTCAGAATCACATGAGAGAAGCACAGATAAAGAAGAAAAGTTATACAGAAAACTAGAGGAAGGATCGTCCATTTGAGGTTGGTGATAATGTTTTTTTAATGTATATCCTTGGAAAAGTGTCATGCATTTTGGAAAAAAGGGAAAGTTAAGTTCATGTATTATTAGAACATATAAAATCCTAGAGAATGTTGGATCAATTTCTTACTATTAGGCCTTTCCTTTGAGTCTATCTCAAGTACATGATGTGATTCGTGTTTCATTATTGATAAAAAAAGTACCAGATGCAGCTTATATCATGAGCCCTAAAATAGTATAGTTGGAAGAGAATTATTCATATTAGGAATATCCAATTCAATTTATTGACCATGATGAGCAAGTATTGTGGAATAAATTGATTTAGTAGGTTAGGTTTTTTAGAAAACAATATTATTTAAGAAGCAACATGAGAATCAGAAAATGCTATGAATAGAAAATATCCCCACTTATTTAGTAATGAGTAAAATTTTGAGGATACAATTTCCAAAAGGGGGGAGAATATGGAAACTTGAGTAATATTAAAAATAAATAATTTCAGTGACTCATTTTAAACTCCCTGAGATTTTGTGAAATACATTTTCAAATGAATTTAATCTTTTTGATATTTTTAATTACACACAACACTAATTTTAAAGGAATCATGACACACTATTAACATATTATTATTTAATATGATATTTATCACCTAGACATTAGAATGATGAGTATGAATAAGATTAACTAAAATAGTAAAATATATGGTTTGAACATGTATATAAAATTAATTCTTTGGTGATTAATTAATTAAAAATAAAAATAAAAAGTATTTGAAAATAAAGGAAATATTTTTCTAAAAAACAATTTTTATGAAAAAATGAATTTTACGTCAATAAATTAAACAAATTTTTTTTTGAATTATTATAATTAAATTTTTATAATATATAATGAAGAAAAATTTTATTATTAATTTTATGTGTTTTTTACAAGAGTAAGAACAAATCCAATTTAACGCTTAAAACTATATTTTTCTAAAAGGTAGTTTTTTCGCCTTTTGCGCACTTATCTTAAAAATTGTTTTTAAAACATTTACAAAATATATTTTAAAAAAAATTCTTAATTTTTGAATTTAAAATATAAAAATTATCTTGGAATGAATTGTTTAAATTTTTTTGAGAAGATAAATTTTTCAACGAATAGTGAAAAATACTTGTTTTTATTAAGAATTTTTATTTCTTTTAAATAATTTAAAAAATTAAAATTTTTTAATATGGTTTTGAATTTAAAATTAGTTCAATTTTATAACTATTAATACATTTTAGTTTATTAGAATCAATTTCAAATCAAATTTTTATATAAAATATTTTCAAACTTTTGAAGATTTTCTCTTTCGAAAACAACTTTCTCACCGCATTTGCAGGATTAATTTTAAATGAAAATTTACCAATTATTTGAATGGAATTTGGAGAAATGGATTATATATTTTTAATAATAATAATATATATTATCTAATATGTTCTACTTATTTTTTTGACCATAATTAATAGTAAAAACTGTAAAACAAATTCCACGATGAAGGTAAAAATGGGTTTATGAGGGGGGGTTAAAACTAAAATGATAATGGTTAAAAGTGACCCAAAACTTTTAAAAAACCAATATTATGAAAATATTTAAATATTATATATTATATTTTTTACAATGGACCATTTTGGATCCTTGTGGCATGTGAAAAACATGGGCACATCTTTTTCTTTTCAAAAATTACAGGTGTGCCACTCACCTCACTTATAAAAGGCCTCCCCTCTCATCTCCTATTCACACATTAAAAACCCATTGGATTCAAAAAATACCGACACAAACCAATTACTTACTTCCCTACGACTATCCTATAATTCTTATTTTTCCCAAGAATTCAACATATAATGACTTTTGGTGAAAACCAAAAGAAGTTGTCCAAAGAAGAGGTAACACCCCAAATCAAGCGTTTTATTCTATTTCTTCATCAAAATATTTCAATTATTTTTAAAACATGATGATATTATAACCACATTATATTCCATTTAATTATATATTATATTAATTTCATAACCTAAATCCTTCTCCACTTCCATCAAACGGGTCCTGAAATCATCATTCATGTCTACGACGGACTACCGCCTCACAAACCGATGCTATTCATTTTTCATCACCACCTCTCAAAGATGTAAGTAATGATGTATTTATTGTTTATATATGATATTTATAATATAATTATACTTTTTAGTCATGATATCACATAATACTTCTTAAATTCCATTCTATGGTCATATGATAACGTTGTATGTGTGTACGGCGAACTATTGCCCAGTGAAACGATGTAATATATTCACGCTTTAAATGGAATATAATAAGGATTATTTTAATTAATATATGTGATATATATAACATAAAAATTATTATTTAATTTTAAAATATTATTTAAATTTATTTCGTTCAACCTTTCAATAAAATGGAAACAACGTTCATGCTTACGTACGACCTACTGTCTCTATAAACGTTGTATTTCATTTTCTATCTCTAAATTTTATAGATTTATATAATAAATATATACTTAATATGTATTATATTTATATATTGTTTAAAATTATGTAGATGATGTAACCATGATCAAATTAATAGGACCAAAATAATAACAAATCAAAACATACATGAAAAACAAAGCGGTTATTTCTTGAACATGACTTTAGCATGAAATTGTTAATAAACTGGTTAAAGGTCACGAGTAAATAATATATAGTATGATATATATAATTTTGGTTCTATAAAATATTTATAATAATATTATATTTATTATATTGGAGGTTCAAACATGTACGAAGGAAGTCGAGACATAAGGTAAGAGATTTCTAGTCCCTCTTTTATTTCCAGGAGACATAAATTCACAACACATTTCTTTTATGTCGTGTATATATCGAACATTTGAAATATTATATCATGAATATAAATATTTTAATGAAATTAAAGGATTCATTTTATGTTATTCTTTGTTTTTTCTTATGATCCAAAATATTACTAAAGCGATAAGTGATTTCGATCTCACTTTTTACTTCTGTGAGGCAATGCTATATTCAACACCTATATCTTTTATGTGATGTATATATTACCCCTGAATGTATTTTATTATGATTATTCAAAAGCATTATTGGGATTTAAATATCCATTTATTTATTTTTCTTTCTTGGGGTTTATGGAACAAAAATTACCAAAGTGATAAGGGAATTTTGTCTCAATTTTCCTTCCTTGAGACATATATTATGTTATGCACCTATCATCTTTTATAAGGTGTATATACAACCCATTTGACATTTAATATCATGAATTTATTTATTCTCATGATATTTCAAGTTTCATTTAACATTATTCCTTCGTGTGGTTTATGATTACAAGCTACCAATGTGGTAAGGGTTTTATGTTACTATCTCATTGTTTATCGGGATTGCCCTTGATTATGTTTCTGATAATCTTTTATTATCCATCACTCAAGAAATTATTTATTTTTATTATACTCTAGTTAGGTCATAATAATAAATGTTTTAACTTAAAATTCCTCTCTTTATGTACTTATAAGTTCAATATAAACTTTTTAATAAAAAACATCTTTATTTCTCTCTTCAGTCGAAAACCATTTTTCATCAAAAAAAAGGCTTCTAAAAATGTTTTAATGTTTTTTAAAATTCTCAAAATGTGTTTTAAAGATATATTTACCCATTTTTAATTTTCAATTTTTTTAAAGGAATATTCATATAATATCCCAAACAATTCCTATTCGTCTTTTATCGAAAAAAGTAAAAGGAATATTTGTTTAAACAAGTATGGTATGAACAGAAATACCTGCCATCATGACCATTATTTACATTGAAGACTAATTTATATGTTTTCAAGTTTATTTTAAAGGAAAAGTATTTTTAAAATGTATTATGTTTACAAATAATCAAATAGGAAATTATATTTTCCTCAAAAATCATTTTTAAATGATTTTTAAAGATTCTTTGATAAGTTTAAAAGTTTATTTTAAACTAAAAGAGTTTCCAATTTTTTTGTGAATTTTTATTTATAAAAATATATTTCCAAAGAAAAGATATTTTCCTAATTTTTTTTAATTGATCTTTAAAAATAATTATCCATCTAAGATGACATCCATTGATGTTACATATGCCTTATTTGGGATATGATCCAAGGATACTGTTCTTATTAATTCTCTGAATGGTTTTTTATGATGTCATTATGTTTATGAAACCCATTTCTATTCAATGGGTTATACAATGAGGAAGAGCTTATGAAGACTGATTCTTTTTACTGGTTATGCTCTGATGAAATGATGAAATGACTGTGAAACCTGTCACTTTTCCATTGGTTGTGATATGATGAAATGTTTATAAAACCTATTTCATTTCATGGGTTATAATATGGTGAATGTTTTATGATCTTATGGCACACATATATATTATTTTCAATATGCGACTTGTGGGACCTGTATCTCCTTCCAATGAATTGGGTAATGATTTATATCACAGGATATAAATAAGAGTGGAATGGGGAGTGAACCTGATTTATTAAGGGAATTTTTCCACTATGATGGTATTGGGAGTGAACCTTTACTATTATGGTGGTCTAGGGAGTGAACCCATTTCCCTATGATAGCTATGGCAATGAGCGTTGAGTACTATGGAAATGATTTTCTATACTTATTTCTATGACACAATTCTATGTCTTATGCCAACGTTGTTCTCTCATGGATCATGTTATTTTATTTTCATATGATTCATGTCTTATTAACTTAAAATCTTTATTACATGACTCAATATCATGATATTCGATATACAGGGTATGGTTTTCAAATTTTATTCTCATGTTCTCTTATCCTTATGCTTCTGATAGGTTGACATTTCTTTTTTTTACCCTTACCGAGCATCTTAGCTCACCCTTTCTTTTGTTTTCTATCCCTATGTTATGAAGAAATGTTTTATGTATGGAATATCTATAAATATAACTTAATGGAAATATCTTTGTGGCATAAATTGAAGATCTTTAATGAAATAAGAAGATAGAATATTCAGTCTCCAAAGACACTAAACCAATATCGTCCTCACGCATTTACATTTTGTGATGTAATGGACATTAATCTAAAAATATGTATTATTTATGTATGATAATCCTAGGTTTTTATATTATTAATATTCATTAATTATATTTTATAGAGTCACATTCATTATAAGAATATTAGTTTTTTTTCAATCGAAATGAAATAACTATATTCTAACAATCATGTATAATATTGTTTTTTTAAGGATTAATTTCTAAATCTTATTATTTTAATTTTATATAAATTATATTATTTTTTAATTCATCATGTTGAAATTATTTTAGTGTGAATCTTTTTAAATTTCCTAAAAAATTTGATTTTTGGTTGAATAACAAAAAATACCGATTTTAAAGAAAACTATATTTTATTTTCCAGTATTTGAACAGAATAATTTTTATTTGGATTTGATTTAAAATTTTAAAATTTTATTTTTGTTAAGATTAATTCAATTTATACCATTTGGATCAACATTATACTTGATATTGGTATAAAATCACTTTAAACTTAAAAAGCATTTTCCAAAAAACTGTTATTCATTCCATTTTGTGTTTTTATATTAAATTAATTACTTCAATTTCTTGAGATTGAATCTTTAAAAATTGATTCCATATTTATAATCATAATTTAAAAATTTAGTAATTAGGTCAATTTCATTTTTTTAAGTATGAATAGTAACTTCGGTAAAAAATGTGTCACCATGGAAAAAGGTGGATTAACCAAGGTTAAAAATATGTGATAAGGAAAAAAATTTCAAGCTAATTATTATTGGATAAATTTATTTCAAACATGATCACCTTATTTTTAGAATTTATTTTTTATTGAGACACATCTCCATGAAAATGACTTAACAATATTTAAATCTTTTGAAACATTCCAATTATGTCCTCTCCCTCACTTATAAAATGGAACCCACTATCCTATCCTTTCCCCACTTAAAGATCCTATTATATCATCCAATACCTACCCATATCTCCTCCTATACTTCCTCCCCACATCCTAGAGGTTTTTTTAATCAAAACACACACCTTTGAATGTTGAAGGTGAAAACCAAGAGAGGTTATCCGAAGAAGAAGTGTGAGTATCAAATGAGATCCTTTGTTTTATTTCTTTCTCTACCTCATTCAAGCTATAACAACTGTTTAGATATAGTAAAATAATTATATAACATATAATTAAATTTTATCATGTCTATTATATATCCCTTTTTCATCTTTTTTAACCATCTAAAAGAAAATGAAAACATTGTTCGTGTGTATGATGAACTGCCACCTCATGAACCGATATAATTTTTTTCCATCAACACCTCTTATGGATGGTCATAATGGTGGATAAAAATGAATAATATGATATATATGATATAAATATAATTTTTAAATAGTAAATGAAATATTATAATTCTTTCTTTACCATCTAACAATAACTAAAAACATTGCTCATGGATACGTGCATACTACTGCCTCGCAAGACGATGCATTTTATTTTTCATCACCAACTCACATGGATGGTATATAGGAATAGTTTTAATTAAATAATTTTATATTTATAATATATTAATAATTATATAATGATAAAATAACAATTAAATTCTTTCTCTGATATTCGTTGAAAAATGGAAACGTTACTCATGTGTACGTACAGACTACTATCACCACGATGTAGCATAATTCATTTTTTATAACCACCTAATATATTCAGTTATAAGATTATGTTTTATGTATAAAAATTATAATTATATCACATTTAATATCCTAGAAATGATATGATCATGATCAATTTTACCATATTCAACCTACCAAATCCATTTTGGACACATAAGCCGAACGTCCTCAAAACATCTGATGTATAATTAATTGATTATGTAATTAAGTGTGGAATTATAACAACTGAACTAAAATTAATGATAAATATGAAAAATATTCCTAATAAAGTAAATTTTTAAAATAATTTTATTATTTAAGGATATAAATAACGTACATGACAAGTCATACTCGAGGTAAGTGATACTTTACCTTAAAACCTCATATTAAATGTTTTACTTTTTAAATATTCTATCTATATGTCTATAATCATAAAACATATTTTATAAAAGTATTTAAATATATATAAATGAATTATAAATAAAATTTTATGTCCATTTTTAATTTCTTTCATTGATTGATTAAAATTATTATTTTTACATATTTTATATGAAACATTTTGACTTTCTTTAAAAAATACAAAAGGAATGTTATATTTTATGATATATGGCATCAACAGATTTACCACCCACAACAATAATTATTTAGATTTATTTGCACGATTCCATGTTTTTTTCAAAGAAAACCCTATCTTTCCCTACTTTGGGTATTTATGTTTTTTAAAAAGGGTCTTTATAGGAAGAATATTTCAATATCTGAAAATAATTTTACATATGTTTTCAAATGTTTTTTCAAGGGATTTATGGTGAAAAGGTGAAATCTTAAAAATGTTTTTGTAAGAACTTGGTTTTTCACTCGGGTATGGATTATTTAAATTTTGGTCTGATTCTCTTTTATGGACATAATATGGATGCTTAGTGAGTTCGCGAAGGTCTTAGGGGTGTCTGGGGCTTATTTGGAGCCAAAAATTCATTTTTTTGAGAGAAAATGCCATATTACACGGTTAGAGGAAATCATTGGAGGCAACATGCATGATTAGTTTTAAACATTTGTGGATAGATAATGGAGTGATATGGGGTTCACAGTTTTCCCTAACCATACAATTTGTGCCCCATGGTCATGCAAGAAACTGTGAAAAAATTTCAAAGGTGATTCACTCAATTGGAACATAGTTTCCCTAACCGTGCCGGTGCTCCATTCCTATAGCAGATCATGCACTGTTGGTAAATAGTTTGACAAACTGTGTGACCAAAATATGAAGAGGATATTTTTGGGTGATTTTACCTTTTTTTCCTTTAAATTATGTTTTAAAAGTCACCCCTCTTTTCATTTATCTCTCTAGTGGATATCCCCTCATATTTCTCCCCTTTGGAGCCCATTTTTTAAGCATAATCTAGGATTTGATCCTGAGCGTCGTAGCACCGCCTGCCTCATTAGATATGCACGGGTACATTCTTAATTTACTTTTAATATTCCATTATTATTATTATTCTTATCTATGACACTATTTAGATACAAGAACATATGCCCTATTTTTAGGGCGTTGATCCATTCTTCAGAGCTCTTGAAATCCACGCCAAATTAGAGGATAATACTGTACGAGGAGAATTGTACATGTATGAGGAAGGTGGTATATAAATCATTCCTCGAGATTTTTTGTTTTATAAATTTCTGTGTGCATTAACTGATTTCATCGGGCATCATTTATTTTATTAAAATCATTACATGTAGTCATTCGAACAGTGTTCTAAGGCCCACACCATATATGTTAATCATTGTTGTTGGGTTCATCCACAACACTGACCACCCCATGTTGGGTGATTTTCCATAATGGGCTTTTAGTTATTAACATGTGTGTTTGGACCACCATTCTCATGTGCCTTGGATTGAACCAGCTAATGGTAATCCTCCCACATTAAAGATCTATTAAAATGTGAATTGATGAATGTCTTGGACCGTTTTTCTTTTCACTTGACCGTCTTAAGGTAAGTGATTCAAAATGATTATCAAAACTTAAATGTAATTGAAAAGTATACTAAGTATATGAATTGGCCTTAATAATTGTAAATGAAATGTTAATTTCATGTATGTATCACCCCTTTTCAACTTATGATGTAATGTAGTGGAATGAACCTAATGAAATGATTTTGAATTATATGTAATGAAATGGATGCATGCCCCCTTTGCATTTTCACACTAATAAAATTCAAGGCATGAACCAAATGAACTCTTTAAATGGTATTACCATTACAGGGATTAATTAAATAAAAGAATCAATTATAAGGTGACTACTATTATGGATCTTTACATCATTTTAAGACTGGTCAAACACGAGTTAGCTTTTGGATTCCTGAGGGAATGCTTTGAGTGCTCATGGATGTCGTTCTGATTCAGAGAAGCCTATTGCCAAGGGTAAGACCCACCTTGGAACTTGATATTTTTCTATCAGTGGATGACTCTTATAACACCATAGGATCAATACTTTACTATTATAGTATTCCTTGGATACAATCCTTGGATCCAACATGGCTTCTTGGATATGAGATACCATGGTTGCATACTTGGGACTAGCCGATGCTTATCCTATTTTACCATGGATATATTACTTAGACTCGGTTATATTCACTATTATAAAATTACTTGGATGATGCACCTTGGATTACACTCTTACCCCTATATCCAGGATATAGATACTACTGAACATTGTTCTGAGGCATGTTCTTGGAATTTGTAGACCAATGTCTCAATGATGTCCTCATGTCATGCACTAACGGGGTGGTGATGACCATGCTCCAGACACGATTGGCCCTAATCCGCCTGTCTCACTTCTTGGAATTCTAATTGTGTAATATCCTATTTTTACCCTAGGCACAACATAACCATAGTCGTCTCAAGTCGTTTGTTGAAAATTCATCCCGGGCATAAAATGAATAAAATAATCAAATAAATTATTTTATTTATTTGTCGATAAAAAGACCTAATTCCCTATCATTAAGTACATTCTTATGAAAAATATATAGGGTTAGCCACATAACCCTATAAATTTTTGAAGATCCATTAGAGTGCATAAAATTAGATTCTATTAGCAGATGATGATCAGATCAAGGATCGATGACTAGAACATGAAAAAATACAAGGATCTCGCCAACAACTACGACATTGCATCATTATTCATTAGTGATTAAATCAAATCAAGGTAGGATGTTTTTTTATTGGATTCATTAACATTTCATGGTTTCTATGATTAACATGAATCAGCCAATTAACTGATTGATCCACTATTCTACCATCTCATGGGATGAGTTAGATTAATCAGGTTTTTGAAAAACTACTCTGTGATTGTCAATTCTTCATTGTTATTATCATGGAAAAAGATCAAGTTAGGCAAAAACATCGATTGAGGTTCATTCCTCTTAATGTTTCTCATGATTTTCTCCCCAATAATGTGTTAATCATTAGCATTCTTCATTTGGACCATGGTTTGATATATCTCAATCAATCAATCATTGCACATTTTTTTTGGTGCAATGATCCAATATTGTTGATATGGGATTGGAATGACATGACGGTGGTGGGATGATGGAGACGATAGTGGATTAGATTATGTAGTCACCTGATTTTTTTTTCATTAGCGCAAAATTATGAATGATGAACTATCCCATTTTTTGAGAAGATCAAGGGCCCAATATATGTTAATCAATGATGGCATGACTTGATGAGGCTTGATCTTTGTTTTTCTGGTGAAACACTCATCGGATCAAATTCCATAGGAATGGATGGGATGCGTGGAACCATATATGGATTTATGGAAAATCCCATGTTGCGCAACATGTAAACTAGATCTACATGTTGTATGGCCCCACCTATGAGGAAGTTAGGGTTTCTAAAGAAAGATAACTATCACACATCATGTGACCCTATCACACGATGTGTGGTCTATCCCTATGAACTAGACGTGTACCTTAGAGGGTAAACAAACATGGGGTGGAGTACACAGAACCTACATGCCATGTAGTCCCCTAAATAGACATGGCCTGGACCAAGTACATGGTCTAATATTTTTACTAGTACAGGGGAATGAGTACATGGGATACGTCATGTACCAGAACACAGGTAGACTACATGGGAAGACTACACACCTGTACTTCGTCACAGACAAGTCTTAAGGCATGGTCTGTTTACACGGGTAGGACCTAGGGCCAAGGGGCACGATGTGTAACCCCGACTACATGTCGTGTACTTTATTATACAAGGCTTGGATCCCTTTAACATTGTATCTTTTAAAAGATTTGTTAGGGATCATTCCCCTTATCCTTTTTATGAGATTTAGTATGTAATCTTCTACTACTCCTAGGAATATGATCCCTTCAGTAGGACTTCTTGGATAGAGTTATTGGAATCCCTCCATGAGGCCCAGAGTGTGATCCTCTATTCATATTTGTGACCTTAGTGAAGTTCTTGGTATCATTGTGACTAATAGCACGCAGGCACAAATCCTCTACATAGTGGGTTAATCTAGATTGAGTTGTTGGTATCACCCCATAGCCTTGGATGTGATCTTCATCCATGTATTTTATTCTCTTTGGAATATCAGTTTGTACTTATAATGGAATGACCCGATGATCATTACCACTCGGATAGACATCATCGGTTCTATTAGAATCATGAGTGAGTTCTCCCGAACAAGTGATATGCAGAACCTTTAAACTCAAATCCTAGGCTGGTATACTATAGTTGTGGCTTACCTTTAGACTGTGTGTCTTTTTTGAGTATATCTTTATATTCTTGTTATATATGCTATATATATATACCTTGTAGAGATGACTATATTTTCTTTATTGTATGCTTTGTGTTTTCAGGGTGTCTTATTGAGTATTGTTATACTCACCCATGCACAGTCTTTGTCCACACCTATCACGTCTTGTGAAGATAATCAAACTTTAGATAGAGTCATTGATGGACTAGGACTAGATGGTGCATAGTGAGACCAGACAGACTATGGTGTGTTCCTATGGTATTCTGATACCAGTCCCAATGTTCATTCATGTTGGACTTGTGTTACAGACTTTTGTGGGGGGCATGTATTTGGACCTATTTATTTTCCTTTACTTCCTATCTTATTCTGGTTGTGGGATTTAGATGTATGCATGCATGGTTATTTAGTAGTTTTTACATTTTATAATTTTATAGGCTTTTAGATGTGTGTGTGTGTGTACAAGTACTTAGTCTACGGACTCCCATGTCAGTGATATGCCTACTTTAACGCTAGTTGCTAGCCCTTGGCCTATTGGTGGTGGGCTTGGGGGTCACGACATGTGCCCCATTGGGAAGTTTTGTGACTATGATTCCTTGTAACAAACACATTTTAAGTAGATGACATGTGGTGTTACTACACGACATATGTCCTCAAAGTTGAACAGTTTTCCAGTCCCCATGTCATGTAGCCTATATAAAACAGGATTGGACCCCCATGTTCTCCTTTATAAAGACATAAGGATGACACCCCATTTATGCATGTTACACATTGTGCAATTCTTCAAACCATATGACATCCTATCAAGATCTATATGTTGATCCACTTTTATCAGATCATTGATTTGATTTCCTTGGACTGATCTGATTTTATCATGAGATATAGATGAGATACACTAGTATACGATGTGTGGTTTTATGGCATACACTGTGTATGATTATGTTGTCCAGACAGAACCTTTGGTATCTCTAGATGGTGTTTTTAAATATTTCTTCACTTTCTTCTTAACCATTTACTAGTTATGTTAAATAGAATAAATAAAGGGAATATATGATGATGTTTGAATTTCATGAATGAATCAATATGAAGTAAAAGAAATCCAAAACACATGTAAATAGTGAAAAGATCAATAAATAATTATAAATTATACATGTGATCGCTCTGATACCACTTATAGATTTCAAATGTAGTTTAAGCACCTATATAGAATGTAAAACTCAACTTTTTAGTCATAATTTTTGATTAATAATTTCTTTACATAATTAATGACATCATGACCAATGAAAATCATATTTTAATTGACTTTATTAAATGTTCAAACTAGAATAGGAGGATCTTCGCATGAAATTTATAATTAATTTATGTGAAAATCTAGAATTACCTAACCCTGTAATTATTCCTTTAAGGATGATTATGTTGATTATATATTGTTGTACCATCATTTCACTGAAGTATCCAAGTGAATAATCCCTCTAGAGGTGATCCACACGTGCACCATAAACTCTAAATGTCATTGTATAATCATTTTGTGCTAGCACAACCGATTCAAATAACATGTGTCGTTTGGGGTTGATCGCTATCGAATTCTTCTACGAGGAGGAAAAAATCTTGATGATGTCTCAAAGGATTGAGATAAGATAAGGAAATAACACACTTTCAGGTCTCTATAAATCTCTCTAGGGATTTATAAGGCTTCTCTCTATCTACTTTTCACAACATGTGTCACATAGAAAAGTGATATAATTGTTTATTTATAAATGTAGGGATAGGGTTTCCAATTGGCACATGCACCTCATTGAAATTACTTATTTCTTATTAAACCCATATCATAATAATAATATAATTATTATTCACTTGAAATGTGAATTTCCTAAGAGTAAATAAGTATCATTTATATTATTTCCAATCAAACCATTAAATTCGGTCCTCTTTTCCTCCTTGACGTTTTCCAATCCTTGAATAATTACTATTTATTTAATAAATAAATATCACTACATTATTTATCAATAAATATAATAAATATTATATTCACCAAACCTTGAAAATAAATATTTATTATTATTAATTAACTCACCCATTCTTTCAAATAACCTGTGATTAAATCTTGGAAATCAAATGAAACCTGAATAGATATTATTTATTATTACTTTTTAAATTTAATATAGAATTTAATTAAGATTGAGAATATAGTTAGTTTGTGACCCTCTGTTCCTCTTTCTCAGTGGCATTAGGCATAACTTCCTAAAGTCTAAGTCTAGGATCTAGAAACACACTAAGGCATCCCTGGAGAAAAAGGATATTATCTCAATGACATACAAGAACCTATGAATACATACCATGTAATATAATAACTTTATAATGACATCTTGAATCAAATAGGTTTCATATTGGTGTCATCAACCTATGTTCTTGATGTCTCTTTCTTTTAAATTATATAATTTAACTCACCCACATAACAGCATGGCATTGGATTTATCCAGATAGTTTCATTTTTTTAAAAGGTCCTGAGATATCATCTTCCATCAAATTATAGAAGAGATAAATCCTTTCTTGCGTTATCCATTAACGCAATATCACTCGTGACACACCCAATATATTCTACTTCCTTGATAGAATATTTCACCATGTTTTTCATCAATATATCAATTTTCATGACTCATGGTATCCATTAATTGTAATATTGAAGTCTAAGGATCAATACACACATCCACATATATGAACACCCAATGAAACATGTAAATATAGATTTTATGTTGACTGGTATCATTATCATAATATCCTACACTAGAGATTACTAAGGGTGTACACCATTAGAGGGTGACTAAAAGTCATATGACTCTCCACCACTAATAGAATATATTATCTATGTCCCATCCAATGATATCATTCGATTATATAATATATATTCAATAATATTGTACAACAACCTTCTGGTTATCATCACAACAGGGAAATGTTATGACCATTTAATGTGGCATATATTTTTTGGACATTATCTCATAAAAAATCATGTAGAGGAACAGTCATAATGTGATAAGAAAATTGATTAATATTTTTGATAAATAATACATATAATCAAGTACTTATAATTTGGTTCTAGGGAAATAACTATAACAATTGCAATGTGGCTCCAGTATATGAGGATTGAGGAGGAAACATGAGAGAGTAATTAGGGTTATTATTTATGTTTTTATTATTGTTTTTATTTTATAATGTGGAAATTTATGTTTCATGATGCAAAATAACTAAACAAACCTGATATAAAATAAGGGATTTTTTACTTCTCACCTTTTAAAACTTATGATAAATAATTCTAAACAATAAAAACTTGTTGAAATACCCTTCTAGTTGTTTAAATAGAATAGAAATACATTAAAAAAATTAAAATATTATTATTATTATTGAGTGTAGAAAAGGAATGGACACTAATTAAAAAAGGATGGGGGATGGGAACATGAGTAGTCATTTTCCTCTGATTACCACAAGACAATGGAATGTTTCCAGATAAAGAGAAATAATAATCCATAATGAAAATAATAAGAGGATATTAGAGATATATAATATTTAAATTTTATTAGAATCATGATAGAAGGAACTATGATGTGTGAGACTATGGGTTGACTACGCAGAGAAATGGGGAGTAGTGCAGGTCGATGTGGGGGAGGAGGTGGGGAATATAAAGCAACACCAATGTGAAAGGGTTAAGGAGGAAACAAAAGAGAGCGATTATAGTTATTATTTATGTTTACATTTTATTTTATTTTATAATGTTGAAATTCTCATTTCATGATGAAAAATAACTAAACTGATCTAAATAAAAATAATGGATTTTTTATTTATAACATTTTTAAACAAATGATAAATAATTATAAATAGTAAAAACATGTATTGATACCATTATAGAATTATGATTTATTTATAATTCTATTAAAACATAAAACAATAATATTATTTTTGATGATATAAAAGGTACATGAACCTACCAAAATAGGATTGCGGGGAAGGGAACATGAGAAATCCTTCACCTCGATAATCACATGATAATAGAATGGGGTCTATCAATAAGAAACACATGTGCATAATGAAGGGGATGGGAAGATATGTGAGTTACAGAGTAGGTAAAGTGGATGAAGAACATGACAGAGGGATATAATACACACAACTATGGGTTGAATGTATAGAGAAATAGGGAGTTGTGCAGATCGATGCGGGTAGGAGGTGGGAAATGCAAAGTGGTGATAGTGTGTGAGGGTTGGGGAGCAAACAACAGAGAGAAATTAGGTTTAATATTTATGTTTACAATTTTTTTTATTTTGGAATGTATATTTTTTCATGATTCAAAATAATTACACCTACCTGAATAAAAATAAGATATTTTTTATTTTTCACCTTTTGAAACTTATGATAAATAATTATATGTAATAGAAACATGGTAGGGTCCCATTTTTATTCAGGAAAGAAACAAATTTTTAATTTTTTTAGTGTTAACCCTTACATAACCCAAAATCCCCAAGAATTACATAGATCAAAGGCTTAAATTATGATGGCATGAAATCCCAACTGAATATGGATCGAATGCACTAGGAGATGACCTTGAAGGACCAACTGAGTAGAATTATTAATGTAACAATAAAAAACTTCATGTTTCACCATACCCTTATCCCATCGGGTAGGGGGATGACGCCATGAGAGGTTTTTTTCCTATGGTAATCTTGTGAAAATGGAAGGGTGCCAAACGAGGAGAAACAAGCATGCTGAATGAAGGAAATATAAAGAGATGAGAGTTTCAGAGTAGGTAAAGTGGATGAGGATCTTGATAAATGAAACTATGAAGTGCACGAATGTTATTAAACTATGTAGGGAAATCTAAAGAAGTGAAAATCAATGTTGGGAGGATTTGGGTAGTGAAAATCCATGCCAATTTGTGAGGGATGAGGAGGAAACACATGAGAGTAATTAGGGTTATTATTTATGTTTACATTATTTTATATTTTGTAACATAGAAATTGTTTTTTCATGATGAAAAATAACTAAACCGACCTGAATGAAAATAAGTGATTTTTTTAAAAAAATATCTTTTTTAATCTTATGATAAATAATTTTAAATAATTGGAATATTTTGTGATCCCCTTTTTATTAAGGAAAGAGACCAATTTTTAATTATGTTGAGAGAGAACCCTTACATAACATGTAGTTCCTAAGAATTACATGGCCCAAAGGCTCAAATGATGATGGTACAAAATCCCAAATGAATATGGATCAGAGTCCCCAAGAGATGACCATGAAGGACCAACTCAGTAGTATTCATCAATGTATAACCATAGACTTTATACCATGCTTCCCCTTCTCATGTCGCACCCCCAACAATCATGCTGCTATATACAACACCACCTTTTCCACACATGAATCTCTGCATTATACTACTAGACTCCATCACACCATGCCACATTTGTCACATTGTGATAGTATATACCTCTATCCCATATCGATAGACCATGTATTTGGAGGGATAACAGATGGATGTCAACACCCCTATCACTCATCATAGGTTCTAATTTCCCAAAATTGTCTGCATGTCATCACACAATGCTACACCTATCACATCACAATGTTCCCCCACGTCACATCACCACACCTACCCATTTATTTCTCCTTAAATGAGCTCCCCTCATAAGATAATGGAATGGAATCCCAATGGCCCAAAGTACTGATTGCTCGTAGGCCCAAATATCTGGCCCTCGGGCCCAAATCAGTTGAATAGTGCTACTGCTATAGCACCCTGATACATCACCTCCTACAGTGCCATCAAAAAATTTCCCCACCTAGATTTATGTGTAATGTTATCAGTTAAAAAATTAATTAATTTATTAATGAGTCAAATCATTTTAACAAATATCCCTAAACACAATTAAATAAATGACGATTAATGATTTTTTAATGAATGTAGTAATAAAATTGATTGAAACTAAAAAGTATTTCAAAATTGAAACCTTGTTGTCAATCATAAATGAATATGTATTTGAATTTTTTAATACGTTCCTTAGAAAGAGTGACTTCTTTATAGTATTTTTTAATTTATTTTTAATTTTTAATCTGTATGATAAAATTGTACAACCGTTATTCAATATAATATGTATCTATGAATTTATAATTCACTTTCAGTTTATTAATATCATACACCCATATTTATATTTCTCTTCCTTTAGATATAAATCAAATTCATAATCTGAAAAAAAATTATTACATTTTCAACTATAACAATTCCTATTTGGTCATGTACTATGAGTTTCTTTATGAAACCAAATAAGATACATTGAAATTTAACTTCCACTTTTTAGATTCAGATTATAATTAATTTAATAGTTTTTAATTTGAGAAGAGAATATCTACTGTCATTTTTTAGTATCATAAATAAATTGAACTCCTTAAAAAAATTCAAATATTTCAAAGATGAATTTCAATTCCTGAGAAACTTAAAAGGAAGAAAGATTTAACATAAGGTCAATGAGGTTGTAAAAATAATAGGTTATTAATCCAGGTTTTCAAATCCACTTGAATGATATAATTTTTATTCATATGAGCTTCTACATTGAATAATGTCCATTATAATTATTGATTCCTAATGATGATCAGAAAATCAATAAAAGGATTTCACCTCCACTAGTAGTAAATGGGCCTTGGATCCTCATTCATAGCAAGAGGGTCCCAAACTCGCTAAAGGGGTACTAGCACCTTCTTCCAAAGATAAATGAAATTTCAGGTAGGAAGTGAGTTTTAGAGTTTTTTCTTTGGCTATTTATTATCCAAGGTACACCAATAGAGGGATAATATCCATTTTATAGACTATCTTCATTTAACGAAGAGAGTCAAGGTGTGACTGCCATCTCATGGTGTTACTTCCCTTTGATTCTTCTATTCATTGAACACTTTAATGAATGTGTCTAGTTTGAAAAATATATAAATGGATCAATCTTATTGATCCATAATAAAATAAATTACAAATTGGATATGTCCAGATTCATCCAAGAACATCCCATGAAAATTGTATTGAATGCCAATCATACGGTAAAACATTGGTAGTATATGGCATCTAATGCCTTTTTATGATATAATCATATCATTGGACATTTCATGCATCATATTCATGTCACTATTTACAATATATGGTATATAACTAAATATTATATACCCTTTTAGTTAATTTACAACAATCCCCCACTTGTAATAAAACACCATAAGTACATACATAACTTCACAACTCTTTGAGAGTATATCCATGTCTCTTTTGGATACAGTTTATCAAACTCTCTTCATTTTGGAATTAACACATTGATCGAAACCTAATCCGTATCCAAAGGCCTGACTATGTGACCATGTGAGCCTTATTAAAATTGATTAAAAAAAATATAATCCTTATTTTATAGATGTAACCAAATAGAGGACTCTAGAAAAGAATCAATGATTCTCTAGATGAAAATGTGTTTGGTGGGATCTCTATAAAACATAACCATATCTCAATATGAACATACCCACTAAAATGTATACCATAAACATCATATATATACCCACATGACCCCTTTTAACCTGACATTGAGAGAACACTAAACAAAGAACAATTTCAATTTAGTATAGGTTATCTCAAACATTCTTGATTATATGAAAAAGACTGACTAGATTGATGAATATATTACATATCATTCATCTAGAAGATGAGAACATTACATGTATCTCATAGAAGTATATAAACATATCATATGTGATATAACTAAGCATGTCCATATATTTTATCATTTTGATTCAATCACATTGTAGATGTATATTATCAAAATACGAATGGAAAAATCCCATGTTAGATGAGCTCCAACCAATGAAATGATTAGTAACACACCCAATGACCCATTGATTAGCTAATACTAAATTCTTGAATAAGAAAGGTATCAAGTTATAAAGGTTCTCATGTTAGGTATATTTCCAACCATAGGTAAAAATTATCGATAATATTCATACACCCCTATGTATATTGATGATTGTATGAATTCCATGGTAAATAATTTAGTGGGTCAGTCCAAATAATATGCCTCCACTTATATTCTCATGAGTCTACTACTCACACTAATCATAACATATCATCACAACCCATAACACTCTATGATAATCATCAATTAGTGACAACTCAAATTCATACTTTAAGGGGATATTATAATTCCACCATTTATATAAAGTAAATTAAAATACACAAGAATGAATGATAATAAGATATTTAATTGATTATAAAATCATGATAAATTATACAACCATTACATCAATATCTTATGTATGACATACCAAAAGAATCTTCATGACATTTGTAACTCTCTGACTCCAGTAACTTGAACCCAGTGGTTATCTAACTAAATTTGAACAAAATATAAGATATCATATCCCAATGGATTAAATAGTTTAGTATTATTAGAAAATTATATTTATACATGATTCTCACATTACATTTGAAAACATGAAATATAACTTAAAATTATAGTGATAACATATTATTTCTTCCATTATATCCCTGGTATCATTCATAGGTCCCTTCTTAGTATCCTGGGGAAAGGAAAACATAATAATGGGTGAGTTAATATACCCACTAAGAGAAAGAGTACAATAGAAGATATCACATAATAAATAAATCATGGATAATGTGGTAGAGAAAAACAATAATAAAATATTCCATATATCTAATATAATAAAATAAGAATATACCTATGGACGAAATAATAACATAAATAATCACATGGATAACAATAAATAGTTTTATAATGATAGAATTCTTATTTTTCCTCCAAATATATTTTAATAAAATTATTTTATTGATGTATTTAAAAAGAAATAAATAAATTATAAAGGACATTTTATATGTCCTTTTAATTTCATTCAAGGGTTTTTTTAAATGAATCTTTTTATGTGTTTTATACAAAATGTTTTGCCTATAATAAAAAAAGAAAAATGGAATGTCCTATTTTAACATATATGGTGTCGAAAGATTTTAACATGACTATAGATGTTAGATAGATTTAATTTTAATATTACATTTTTTATTTCAATAAAAAATTTATTTCCACTTTCTGGGTATTTTGTTGTTTCAAAAAGGGTTTTTAGAGGAATGTTAATTCGATATGTGAAAATTATATTCCAAATTACTTCAAATGTGTTTTCAAGGGATTTATGATGAAAATGTGAAAGCATAAGAATGGATTATTCATGATATAGTACATGAGATTTATAAATGATGACTAGTGATCCCGATGCAGTTTATATGTTGGGTGATCTGGATATAGCTTATATAGTTGGAGAGCCCGATATTGCTCTCTAATGAATTGAGTAATGTTCTTTATGTTAAAAGGAAATACGGGGAGCGTTAACCAGGGAGGTTTATCCTATATATTTAACTGCGATCTAGTTATTTATGAAATTAGTGATAATATTATATAAATATAAGGATCTAATATGACTATTAGGATTTTCAATTTCTTAATATGGGTCTCTAAAGTGTTTTCTTTGAACTAGAATTGTTTTTCCATTTGGTTATTATTTATTTTATTAACTCAAATAATAATGTGAAAAAGTTAAACATTTCATGTGTTTTCATGTTTTTTATTAGACTAATGATATTATTTACTTTATATAATTTAATGAGATTTTTGTTTTCTTACCTTATTTTCAATTATTTTTCAATGTGTTTAAGGATGAGTTGGAAAAAATAAAAAATAAAGTTGAATGTCTTGGTGATTTTTTATGAAAATAAAACATGTTTCATTTTAAAAGTTTTATATTGTGGAAACAATGGACACCAAGTGGATGTCTATACTTGTAATATATGAGTTTATTATGTATTTTTTATTATCTAATTCTCTAAAACTATAAACTTAAAAAATCATGGGAATGTAAGAAAGGGATGTCCTTGTCATAAATCATGTAATTCAGGGTTGATTATGATACATGTCCCTACAATTGGTATCAAAGTAGGATTTAGATAATTTTAGAGGTTAGATAATAAAATAAAAAACTTCAATGATTCTTATTTATGGTTATGTTTATATGATATAACATTTAAAGATTTCCATGTTGCTTTATTTAATCTATGTCTCTGTAGAATAGTTTTCCACATAGGAACAAGAAGGCTAAAGTAGGAAAGTATAAAGTGGAAAATATTCTTTCAAATTAGAAGCATGGAAAGGTTATATCTAGAACTAAATAGTTTTTTGCTATGATGGATCAGTTGATGCAGACTATAAATGGTGGTGGCATTCATGTTAGATAAAAACTAGATTTATCATAGAGAAACATGTCAATTATATATAATTTTATGAAACAAAACCCTTTAAATTTCAATGGAACCTCAAATATAGTGGTATCTGAAGGATTAATAAATGTTTTGGAAAAGATACTTTAAGTCATGAGATATTCATATTGTCAAAAATTAACTCTTTCCTTTTATCATTTTGAAGGTAAATAAAATCAATGGTGGTCAATGTTCAAGAATACCAAGGAAAGATAAGAGCTCAAGGTAATGGAATAGAATTTATTTAAGAATATTTTCCTAGAGACATATTTACCTAAGGTTGTTGAAATCAATATGGAGAAACAATTATTTTAATTGAAGAAGAAATAGGAGGAGTTAGTTGCCTTATATGAAGTATATTTTACTCGATTGGCCAGGTTTGCACAAAATTGTATTTGTGATATTTAAATTAAAATTAATAGATTTTATGTAGGATTGAATCCAATATATCAAAGATATTTGGACTCTTGTGAATTTAAAAGTTATGAGAAAAATTTTCATTGTGCTGAAAAAGTATAAATGGGGTTTGCTAATGATTATCCATAATATGACATCAAATGGAAGAAACAATCATGGTGGAAAGCAATGAAAATCTAGTAAAAAAATAAATCAAAAGGTAATCAAACCAACTAATCAAAGTGTGGAAAGATAAATTTTAAAGAATATTTATATGGATATGGGAAATGTTACCGATGTGGTATGTTTGATTATATGTCTTATAAATTCATGGAAAAGAGTCATGATCAAACCAAGAATGGTAAGATATATATCCATCCACAATGATATGTTTTAGTTATAAGGAATTGGGATATTATGCTAGAATATGTCCAAAGTTAGTCAATCAAGGTAAAAATCAATAAAATACGAAACAGAAGAGTGAGAAAAAATCTTTTGGGACTACCACGGTGGGCGTTGGACCTTCAAACTACGTGGTTCCAAGTATATTACTTGTTTATTTAGATTATACCAATGATTTTTATTTATTTAGGATCTATATATTCGTTTATTTTTTATAAATTCACTCATAAATTTGAAAATTCACCCCAAGAAATGGAGTTGCAATTTTGATAAAAACATATAGTGGTAGGATTATGATGACATAAATCTATAGGAATCATTCTATTAATTTATGTGTAAAGGAATTTCCTATAAATCTTATTATCAGATCTATTTTATAATTTTATTTTATTCCAGGTATGGAATTAATTTCAAATTATCATGATATGATATATTTCATAGATTAAGAGGATATTTTTTAAAATGAGTTCCAATTTATATATAACACTGAATTTATACCTTTGATAAATTTTTATGAAGATGAGAAACCGATAAAAGGTGGAATTCAATGTTACATAGATCATGTTATTGAAAAGAAGGAAAATGTTTAGATTAGTGATGTTACAGTTATAAATGAAGACCTAGATGAATTATCTAATGATTTTCCTTGTATTATTCTTGATTTAGATGTTGAATTTACTATTGAATTAGTTCTTGATGCTAAGCTAATTTATGAACCTCCTTATGAAATGGATCAAGTAAAACTTTTTGAATTGAATAAACAGTTATAGGGGTTTCTTGATAAAAGTTTCATTCATCCTATCACTTCACCTTGGGGTGATCCTATTTTATTAATTAATAAATATTGTTCAATGAGGATTTCTATTAATTATATATCCTTCAATAATATCACTATTTATATTGATGATTTTTTATAAGATCGATGGAGTGTAATATTTTTTGATGATTTATCTCAGGTTAGGGTTCCATCATTTGAAGCTGAATGAGGTATATATTCTAAAGACAATGCTTAAAACTAGATATTAACTTTATGAGTTTTTGTTTATTAACTTTGAGTTATCTAATTCCCCAACTATATTCATGGATCTTATGAATAGAGTTTTCCATAACTATTTGGAAAATTTTATGGTTATGTTTATGGATGATATTTTGGTATATTATAAAAGTCATAAGGATCGTGAAAGATGGTTAAGGATTGTTCTATAAACATTTAAAGAAAATAAGTTTCTAGAAAATTTATTAAATGTGAATTTTGGTTGCAGTAGATTTCATTCCTTGGGAATATTATTTCTAAATATGTCATAAATATTGACCTTACTAAAACTAAATTGGTTGGATAATGGATAAGATCTAAAAATGTTTTATAGATTCATAGTTTTCTTATATTATCTAGAAACTTCTGATTATTTTTTGAAAACTTTTCTCATTTATCTACACCACTAACTAAGTTAACTTGAAAAGGAGTAAAATTCATCTAGATAAAAGATTGTGATAAATGATTCTAGAAACCTAAATGAATATTGGTTAATGCTCCAATTTTGGTGATTCCATACAAAAATAGTGTGTTTCTTATCTATAATGATGCTTCTTTGAAGGGACCTGGTTGTGTTCTGACATATAATGCTTAGGTAAATTCTTATACTTTACATAAATTGAAACCTCATGTGATAAATTATCCTAAACCTTATCATGAACCAGTTGATATGGGTTTTTCTTTAAAAATATGGTGACATCATTTATTTGGAGTAAAATGTGAAATATATACTTATCATAAATGTTTTAAGTATATATCCTCTCAAAAATATTTGAACAAGAGATAGACAAGTTGAATTGAACTCATAAAAGATTATGACTACACGATTCAATACCATACATGAAAAGAAAACAGAGTAGTTGATTCATTGAGTAGAAAATATAACACATCATTAGATATGTTGCATTTATAACATGATCCTTTGGTATTTGATTTGATGAATATTGACCTAGAAATTAAGTATGCTAAAACTCCCTAGGTTTTATTTCAAGTGACAATGAAGTCATTATTGACATAAAATATTAGAAAGATCAAAAGTAAGACAATGATTTTTATAAAAAGTTTTAATAGGTTAATAAGGGTAAGTTTCCTAATTTTAACATTGACAAGAAATGTGTTTTGAGATTTGGAAAAATATTATGTGTACCAACTATCTCCTAGTTGAAAAAGGAATTGTCAAGTGACGCTCACAGATCTACCTTTTCTATTCATTCTAATTGTATCAAGACCTATAGAGACCATTAGGAATATTTTAGGTGTGATAGAATTAAAATATATATTATTCACTTTATGATGAAATTTTTTAGTTTTAAAAAGGTTAAAGTAGAAAAATAATTAGCAAAGGGGATGTTTTAAATTTTTCCTATACCAGAGTGGAAATGTGAGAATATATCTATGGATTTTGTAGTTTTATTAACAAATACATCTAAAGGTAATAAAGAAATTTGAGTTATTATTTTCTAATTGACTAAATATGTGCATTTCCTTCCTATTTGAGATCACTTGTATTTAGATCAACTTTATAGACTTTATGTTAAATTTATAATCATATTGTATCAAGTCTCTACTTCCATTCTATCAAAATATAAACCTAGATTTACCTATTTTTTTGGGAAATCCTTTAGAATTCAATTGGTATTAAATTAAATTTCAGTACATCTTTCCATCCTCAATCTGATGTGAAGTTAGAGTGAATGACTCATAAATTGGAAGATATGCTTCGAGCATGTTCATTAATCTACCTAGGAATTTATGATCAATATATGTATTTATTTAAATTTTCTTATAATAATAGTTATCATTATAGTATACAGATGACACTTTTGAGGCATTATATGAAAAGCAATGTATAACTCCGTCTTTTTGTGATGAAGTTGGTGAAAGGAATATGTTGGGACAAGATTTAATCCAATAGGTGGTTGAGAAGATGAAGATAATTCAGAATCACATGAGAGAATCTCAGAGAAAGAAGAAAAGTTATGCGGATTACTAGAGAAATGATCTTTCATTTGAGGTAGGTGATAATGTTCTTTTAATGTATATCCTTGTAAAAGTGTCATGCATTTTGGAAAAAAGGAAAAGATAAGTTCATGGTTTATTAGAACATATGAAATCCAAGAGAATGTTGGGTCAATTTCTTACTAATAGGCCTTGCATTTGAGTCTATCTCAAGTACATGATGTGTTTCATGTTTCATTATTGATAAAATATGTACCAGATGCATCTTATATCTTGAGCCCTGAAATAGTATAGTTTGAAGAGAATTATTCATATTAGGAAGATACAATTCAATTTATTGACCATAATGAGCAAGTATTGTGGAATAAATTGATTCAGTAGGTTAGGTTTTTTGGAAAAAAATATTATTTAAGAAGCAACATGAGAATCAAAAAATGCTATGAAGAGAAAATATCCCCACTTATTTAGTAATGAGTAAAATTTTGAGGATACAATTTTCAAAAGGAGGGAGAATGTGGCAAATTGAGTAATATTAAAAAAAAATCAGTACTCTTTTTAAACACTCTGAGATTTTGTGAAATACATTTTCAAATGAATTTAATCTTTTTGATATTTTGAATTACACACAACACTATGTTTAAAGGAAACATGACATGCTATTAAAATATTATTATTAAATATGACAATTATCACCTAGAAATTTGAATGTTGAGTATGAATAAGATTAACTAAATTAGGAAAATATGTGGTTTAAAAATGTATATAAATTTAATTCTTTGGTGATCAATTAATTAAAAATAAAAATTAAAAGTATTTGAAAATAAAGGAAATATTTTTCTAAAAAACCATTTTATTAAAAAATGAATATTACCTCAATAAATTAAATAAAAAATTTTGTTTGATTTATTATAATTAAATTTATATTTTATATATTGAATCAAAATTATAACATTCATTTTATGTGTTTTCTACAAGAGTAAGAATAAATTCAATTTTACGCTTAAAACTATATTTTTCTAAAAAGTAGTTTTTTCGCCTTTTGTGAACTTATCTTAAAAATAGTTTTTAAAACTTTTAGAAAATATATTTTAAAAAATAATCTTAATTTTTTGAAATAAAAATTTAAAAATTATCTTGGAGTGAATTTTTTAGAATTTTTTGAGAAGATAAATTTTTCAATGAATAGTGAAGAATACTGGTTTTTATTAAGAACTTTCAATTCTTTTAAATAATTTTAAACATTATATTTGTTTTAATACGGTTTTGACTTCAAAATTAGTTTAATTTTATAACTATTAAACATGTATGGTATGAACAGAAATACCCACCATCATGACCATTATTTACATTGATGACTAATTTATAAGTTTTCAAGTTTATTTTAATAGAAAAGTACTTGGAAAATGTATTAAGATTAAAAAAATCAAATTGGAAGTTATATTATCCGCAAAAATTGTTTTAAATTATTTTCAAAGATTTATTTTTATGTTTAAAAGTTTATTTTAAATAAAAAGGGTTTCAATTTTTTTTTGTGAATTTTTATTTCTAAAAATTTATTTTCAATGAAAAGTTATTTTCCTAAAAAAATGTTTTAAATGATCTTTAAAAATAATTATCCATCAAAGATGACATCTATTGATGTTACATAGGCCTTATTGAGGATATGATCCAAGGTTACCATTCTTAATTTTTTTTCTGAATGGTTTGTGTTTATGATGTCATGATGTTTATGAAACCCATTTCTATTCAATGGGTTATACAATGAGGAAGTTCTTATGAAGACTGCTTCTTTTTATGGGTTATGCTCTGATGAAATGATTACATGACTATGAAACCTGTCACTTTTCCATTGGTTGTGATATGATGAAATGTTTATAAAAACTATTTCATTTCATGGGTTATAATATGGTGAATGTTTTATGATCTTATGGAACAGATAAATATGATTTTCAATATGTGACTTGTGGGACCTCTATCTCCTTCCAATTAATTGGGTAATGATTTATATATCATGAGATAAATAATATTGGAATGGGGAGTGAACCTGATTTAGTAATGGAATTTTCCACTATGATGGTCTTAGGATTGAACCTTTACTATTATGGTGGTTTAGGGAGTGAACCCGTTTCACTATGATAGGTATGGCAGTGAGCGTTGAGTATTATGGAAATGATTTTCTATACTTATTTTTATGACACAAGTATATGTCTTATGACAACATTGTTCAGTCATAGATCATGTTATTTGATTTCCTTATGATCCATGTCTTAGGAACTTGAAATCTTTATTACATGACTCAATATCATGATATTTGATATACATGGTATGGTTTTCAAATTTTATTCTCAGGTTCTCATATCCTTATACTTCTGATAGGTTGATATTTATTTTTTACCCTTACCAAGCATCTTAGATCACCCTTTCTTTTGTTTTCTATCCCTATTTTATGAAGAAATGTTTTAATTATTTCATGTCTATAAATATAATGTAATGGAAATATCTTTGTGGCATAAATTGAAGATCTTTAATGAAATAAGAAGATAGAATATTCAGTCTCCAAAGACACTAAACCAATATGGTCCTAACACATATATTTTTTGTGATATAATGGAAATTCATCTAAAAAGATGTAATATTTATGTATGAAAATCCTAGGTTTTTATATTATTAATATTCATTAATTAGATTTTATAGAGTCACATTCATTATAAGAATATTAGTTTTTTTCAATCAAAAGGAAATAACTATATTCTAACAATCATGTATTATATTTTTTAAAGGATTAATTTCTAAATTTTAGGAATTTTATTTTATATAAATTGTATTATTTTTTAATTCATCCTATGGAAATTACTTTAGTGTGATTTTTTGTAAATTTCCTAAAAAAATTTATTTTTAGTTGAATAACAGAAATAACCGATTTTTAATGAAAACAATATTTTATTTTCTAGTATTTGAAAAGGATAATTTTTATTTGGATTGGATTAAAAAAATTATTTTATTTTTGTTAAAATTAATTCAGTTTATACCTTTTGGATCAACATTATACTTGATATTGGTATAAAATCACTTTAAACTTAAAAAGCATTTTCCAAAAAACTGTTTTTCATTACATTTTGTGAATTTATATTAAATTAATTTCTTCAATTTCATGAGATTGAATATTTAAAAATTGATTCCATATTTATAGTCATAATTTACAAATTTAGTAATTATTTCAATTTCATTTTTGGTTATTATGAATAGTAACTTGGGTGAAAAATGTGTCACCATGGAAAAAGGTGGGTTAACCAAGGTTAAAAATTTGTGATAAGGAAACAAAATTTCATCCTAAATCTTATTTTATAGATTTATTTCGAACACTATCACCTTATTCTTAGAATTTTTTTTATGAGACACTTCTCCATGAAAATGACTTAACAATATTTAAATCTTTTGAAACATTCCAAGTGTGTCCTCTCCCTCACTTATAAAAGGGCACCCATTATCCTCTCCTTTCCACACTTAAAGAGACTATTATATCATCCAATACCTACCCATGTCTTTTCCTAGACTTCCTCCCCACATCCTAGAGGTTTTTTATTAATCAAAACACACACTTTTGAATGCTGATGGTGCAAACCAACAGAGGTTATCTGAAGAAGAGGTGTAAGTATCAAATGAGATCCTTTGTTTTATTTCATTCTCTACCTCCTTAAAACCTCTAAAAAATATTTAGATTTAGTAAAATAATTATATACCATATAATTAAATTTTATCATGTCTATTATATAACCCTTTTTCATATTTTTTAACCGTCTTATAGAAAATGAAAACATTGTTTGTGTGTGTGATGAACTGCCACCTCATGAACTGATATAATTTATTTCCATAAAAGCCACTTATGGATGGTCATAATGATGAATAAAATGAATAAAATGATATATATGATATAAATATAATTTTTAAATAGTAAATCAAATGTTATAATTCTTTCTTTACCATCAAACAAATAGTAAAAACATTGCTCATGCCTACGTGCAGACTACTGCCTCGCGAGATGATTCATTTTATTTTTCATCACCAACTCACACGGATGGTATATATGAGTGGTTTTAATTAAATAATATTATATTTATATTATATTAATAATTATATAATGATAAAATAACACTTAAATTCTTTCTCTGATATTCGTTGAAAATGGAAATGTTACTCATGTGTACGTACAGACTACTATCACCATGATGTAGAATGATTCATTTTTTATAACCACCTTATATAGTCAGTTATAAAATTATGATTTATGTATAAAAATTACAATTATATCACAATTAATATCCTAGAAATGATATAATAATGATCAATTTTACTATATTCAACCTACCAGATCCATTTTGGACACATAAGCCGAACGTCCTCAAAACATCTGATGTATACTTAATAGATTAAGTAATTAAGTGTGGAATGATAACAAGTGAACTAAAAGGAATGATAAATATGAAAAATATTCCAAATAATGTAAATTTTTAAAATAATTTTATTATTTATGGATATAAATAACATACATGAATGTCATACTCGAGGAAAGTGATATGTTACCTTAAAACCTCATATTAAATGTTTTACTTTTTAAATATTCTTTATAAATGTCCATAATCATAAAAAATATTTTATAAAAGTATTTAAATGTATATATAGGAATTATAAATAAAATTTTATGTCTATTTTTAATTTCTTTCAATGATTTTTTAAAATTATTATTTTTAAATATTTTATATGAAACATTTTGACTTTATTTAAAAAAGACAAAAGGAATGTTATATTTTAAGATATATGGCATCAACAGATTTACCCACCACAACAACTATTATTTATATTTATTTTTATGATTCCATGTTTTTTTCAAAGAAAACCCTGTCTTCCCCTATTTTGGGAATTTTGGTTTTTTAAAAAGGGTCTTTATAGGAAGAATATTTCAATACTTCAATGAATTTACATAAGTTTTCAAATGTATTTTCAAGGTATTTATGATGGAAAGGTGAAATCATTAAAATGTTTTTGTAAGAACCGGATTTTTCACTCATGTATGGATTATTGAAATTTTTGTTTGATTCTCTTATAAAGACCTAATATGGATTCTTAGTGAGTTTGCGAAGGTCTTAGGGGTGTCTTGGGCTTATTTGTAGCAAAAAAATAGGGTTTTGAGAGAAAATGCCATATTACATGGTTAGAGGAAATCATTGGATGCAGCCAGCATGATTAGTTTTAACCATTTGTGGCTAGAAAATAGAGTGATTTGGGGTGCATGGTTTTCCTTAACCATAAAAGTTGGTTCCCATGGTCATGCAAGAAACTGCGTACAAATTGCAACGGTGATTCACACAATTGGAACATAGTTTCCCTATCCATGCCGGTGCTCCATTCCTATAGCAGATCATGCATGGTTGGTATATAGTTTGACAAACTATGTGACCAAACTGTTAAGATGCTATTTTTGGGTAATTTTACCTTTTTCCATTAAATTAGGTTTTAAAAGTCACCCCTCTTTTCTTTTATCTCTCTTGTAGATATCCCCTCATATTTCTCCCCTTTGGAGCCCCTTTTTTAAGCATAATCTAGGATTTGATCCTGACCATCGAAGCACTACCTACCTCATTGGATACACACTGGTACATTCTTAATTTCCTTTTAACATTTCATCATTATTATTCTTCTTATTGATGATGCTATTTAGATACAGGCACATGTGCCCTATTTTCAGGGTACTGATGCATTCTTCAGAGCTCTTCAAATACAAGCCAAATTAGAAGATAATACTGGACGAGGAGAGTTATACATGTATGAGGAAGGTGGTATATAAATCATTCCTCAATATTTTTTATTTTATAAATTTCTATATGCATGCATCAATTTCATAATGCATCATTTATTAATTAATATCCTTACTTGTAGTCATTAGAACTATGTTCTAAGGCCCATGCCATATATGTTAATCAATGTTGGTGGTTTCATCCACAACACTGACCACCCCATGTTGGGTGATTTTCTATAATGGGATTTTAGTTATTAACATGTGTGTTTGGACCACCGTTCTGGTGTGCCTTGGATTGAACCAGCTAATGTTAATCCTCCCACATTAAAGATCTATTAAAATGTGAATTGATGAATGTCTTGGACCATTTTTCTTTTCACATGACCGTCCTAAGGTAATTTATTCAAATTGGTTATCCAAACATAAATGAAATTGGAAAGTATACTACGTATATGACTTGGACTTATTAATTGTAAATGAAATTTTGATTTAATGTATGTATCACCCCTTTCCACTTATGATGTAATGTAGTGGAATGAACATCCAGAAATGATTTTGACTTATATGAAATGAAATAGTTCCATGGCCCCCTTAGCATTTTCCCACTAATAAAATTCAAGTCTTGAACCAAATGAACTCTTTAAATGGTATTACCATTACATGGATTAATTAAATAAAAGAATCAATTATAAGGTGACTACTATTATGGATCTTTACATCATTTTAGGAGTGGTCAGACACGAGTTAGCTTTGGGATTCCTGAGGGGATGCTTTGAGTGCTCGTGGAAGCCATTCTAATTCATAGAAACCTATTGTCAAGGGTGAGACCCACCTTGGAACATGATATTGTCTATCAGTGGATTCTTGGTATAACACCATCGGATCCATACTTTACTATTACAGTATTCCTTTGATACAATCCTTGGATCTAGCATGGCTTCTTGGATATGAGATACCTTGGTTACATACTTGGGTCTAGCCGATGCTTTTCCTATTTTACCATGGATGTATTCCTTGGACTAGGTTATATTCTCTATTATGGAATTCCTTGGATGATGCTCCTGTGATTACACTCTTACCCCTATATGCAGGCTATAGTTACAACTGAACATTGTTCTGAGGCTTGTTCTTGGAATTTGAAGACCAATGTCTCCATGATGTCCTCATGTCATGCACTAGCGGGGTGGTGATGACAATGCTCCAAACACGGTGGGCCCTAAGCTGCCTCTCTTACAACCAGGAATTCAAATTGAGTAATATCCTATTGTACCTAATATGGGCACTAATTCTTAGTTTTGTGATAGTTTACTATCTCTGATGTAGTCCATGAAACATGATCTGAAACATGCACCTATGATGGATAATCTGACATGTGAGTTCTAGAAGCATAATCCTCATTCCTTCTCAGGGGATGGTGGTCCAGAGGATGGTGAGTCTTGAATAGAGGACACCCTTTCTATCTTTGATCATCTAGAGATGCCTCTAGAGTGGAGGGTCAAGACTGATTTGTACATGCTGCATGATTCAGCCAAGCGCTGGTGGGATGCGATTACCTAGGCCAGTCGCCCTTAGCGCATCATATGGGCTGATTTCCAGACTTCTTTCTGTGATCAATTATTTCCTCAGATGATGAGAGATGAAAGAGAAATAGATTTCATGCATCTCAAATAAGGTTTTATTTCAGTTATGGAATATTTAGATTGTTTAAATGAGTTACGGCGCTTTGCACCTCTTCTAGTCGGTGATGTGATTTCGTTTTCTAGGCACTTCGAGGATGGAGTTGTTTATGACATTTGTGATTAGGAGAATTTATTTCACCTACTAAACTTTTTTTAAATAGTCATCTAGTATCTTATCATTGAGAAAAACCTGAGAAATGGTGATAGTACCAGTCATAGAGGACCAGTACCAATGTAGGACAGTAGTTCTTCTTGCAGTAGGAAATGTTCCGTTGAGGTTTCTTGTCAAAGAAGTGGTAGCCAAAGTACTCGTACTGGTAGCTCAATGGGGTTTCATTAGTGTGGACGATAGGGGAATATGAATCCTCAGTGTGATAGATACCCTATGGAGTATCGGGATTATGGCTGTATGAGGCACCTTCATAGATTCTATCGGACCTTTCCATAATCTTCTAGTGCACGAGGATTCGCATCAGCACCACCTTTAGGGGTAGGTTCTTTTACACCAATTTAGTTGAGGAGTTGGAGTATCACTAGCATGACTGGACAAGGAGGAGGTCATGATATTGGTATCTAGACTTCAGATTTCCAGTAGCTCTAGATGAGCAACCATGATCATGGTAGTCTAGTGCACAAGGTCATGGATTTGGGCAGTTTTATGCATTACAGTTGATACCCAAGGATCAAGATATAGAACCATCTATATTACAGGGTACTATTCTAGTATCCTCAACTATAATGTTTTCTTTGTTTGATATATGTTATTCACACTCCTTAATATCCTTTTCTATCATGGAAAGTCTCAGACTAGAAATACAATATTACTATGGTGAAATAACCCTGGATACACTTTTGGGAGTACAGTCAGAGGGAATACACCATTTTAGGGACTTCCCCCATGAGGCAGGAAGTTACCCTTTCTTATGGGACCTCTTTGTTCTCAAGATGATAGGCTTTGATGTCATTCTCAGGGTGGATTGGTTGGTTCTGTATCATGCCTTTTTATACTTCTATCATCGTAGGGTATTGTTTACATCACCAAAAGAAGGTAGTTATCTACACAAGGGTGAGTGGGATATCCAAGCTATTAGAGATGGACCAGAGCATCATGGGCTATGTGGAGTGACCTCCTATATTTCCATTCTCTACATGAAGGATCAGGGTTTACATCTGGGTGAATTCCCTCTAGTAGTAGATCATTTCATGGATGTTTTTCTCGAAAAATTTTCTAGATTACCTTCTGATATAGAGGTAGAGTTTTTGAATGAGATCATTACAAGAGAATATCAAGTGTCTATTACATAGTACAGTATGGAACCTATAGAGCTTGAGGATCTCAAGCAGTAGTTAGAGGATCTAGAGGCCAAATGTTTTATACGGTCTAGTACTTCCTATTGGAGTTTTCTAATGATATTTACCAATAAGGTAGATGAGAACCTTCATCAATTCATGGATTAATAACAGTTGAACCAGCTCACAATCAAGAACTGGTATCCACATACATATATAGATGATCTCATTTACCTTCTCTAAGGAACTAGGGTATTTGATAAGATCGACCTAAGATCGCCTATTATTAAGTGCAAGTCAGGCTATCATACATCCCTCATACTGCATTATATAGCATGTATGATCTATATGAGTACCTCAGTATGATGTTTGATCTTATGAATGTGCTCTCCGTTTCCATTTCTTTGATGAATAGGGTGTTCCATCACAATCTGGATTCCTTTTTCATTGTATTTATGGATGAAATCTTGGTGTATTCTTACACTCATAGAGACCATGCTAAGCCCCTTGAGATTGTTCTGAGTACACAGAGAGAGCTTCATATTTATGCCAATATTTCTAAGTGACACTTCTAGATATAAAAAAATTAACTTAATGGTTCATATTATCTCATAATTATTAGTATCTATTAAGCTAACGAAGGCGAGTGATGTGGTATCTTGGGAGCATCCAAAGAATGTGTTTGGTAAATAGGGTTTTGTGGGTCTGTCTCGTTATTACATACATTTTATACAGTATTCCTCACATATTTCTTCACCTCATACCGATCATACATCCTTAGGAATAAAATATGCCCATTTAGGCCCACTTTTATTAAATTAGGACATTTATTATTAATTTAATTAATGAAGGGTTAAAATAGTTAAAATCAAAGTTTAATAATTAAATCATTTTTAATATAGGGTTATACATAAGATAAATTCGACTATAAATATTCATTAAAAAGATAAAAATATTTCTTACATAATGGTGTTTTATTTATAATTTTTAGACATTAAATAATTTAATTTATTTATGACAGAATGATGATGCAGTAATTATGTCATTAATTAAATATTGACATAATTAATGTTATAAATACACAAATAAATGTAATTTGAAACTTTTTATGAATTCCACTAATTTTATAGGTTAATATGACATGTTAGTATTGATTTAATTAACTTTTTTCGATCTAATTATTCTGTTTTGATTTTCACAAAAAAACAATTATCAAATAGTGTCATAATTGAGATAAAATAGTTTTTAAAACAAATATTATATTATTAATTGTTATTTTTTTATGAAAAATCTAAGGTTTGGCCAAATGACTTAGATACGGTTATATATATTAATAATAATCAACTTTGGGTTCGTTTGGCTTGTTATAGTAAGTTTATTAACCATATAGTGTAAGAAAACAAGAAGACGAGGTAAAAAAATTATTTAACTTAAAGTTAAATCTAAATGATAAGGTTAAAATAGAAATCTAAACTTATCTAAATTCTATTGGATGAGATTATTTCGTCCCATCCCCACCTTAGCTTAGAAATAAATCAATTGGGAGCTATTAATAACCGAGTATGACTTAATAATAAAATAATATTTTTTGTTATTCCAAAGGTGCCCCTCTCCTCCCTTATAAAAGGACACCTCCTCCCTCTCTTCATCACAGCACTTTGAGACTTTAATCTCAGACAATCCCTGACAATTTCTCTTATAAACTCCCCTAGAAACATCCTAGAGATTCTAGTCTTCTTAAAAAACCAATATTAGTGCCCTAAGAGGAGGTTTCAAAAAGGCGTGACGAAGGAAGAGGTAATATCCGTTACCGATTCTTTCAACTTTATTTCTTCTTCTACTTCTTCATCATTAGTTGTATAATTATGAAGTAATAACATTAGTATCACTCATATACTGATATTTTATTATAATTATGAAACAACCCTATTTCACCATCTATCCATCCTACAGAAAATGAAATCACCGCGCGTGTGTACGTACGGAATACCGTCTCCACGCCGTGGTGTAATCTATTTTAGACCACCACCTTACTTGTATGGGTATAATGGTGTAAATAAATAACTATATATGATTATTGCAAAGTGATATTGATTCTGAAATATTATACAAACACTTCAATGCAATTCCACGATCATGGGAATTATATCATCGCTCGTGCATACGTATAGAATACTGTCTCCATGACGCGATTAGATTCATTCTCCATGTTAACAATTCATGAATGATTATGAAGTATATATAATAAGTAATCATGAAATATATGAAATAATAATTATACTGGATTTATGTGTATATATATGTATGTCATCTAATTAATTTCATTCAATTCAATAAGGAAACAAAAACTGCGTTCATGCGTACGTACGGCCTACCGTCTCCATGAACAGTGTATTTCATTCCATTTAATAGATCTATAATATTGATATGTATATACTGAATATATTATATATATATATATATATATATATCATTTTTTACATTATGTAATTAAGTAAATCATTATATAAGTAATAATATCAAGAACAACAAGTCGAAACACATACGATAAATAAAACAATTTAACCCAAAATGCTGCTTTAACATGGAACTTACAAAAGAACAGGTAATATAAAGTCATAAGTGAACCATATATGATATCATAACAATGAATATGATTCCGTAATAAGTCAATGACATTATTTAAATCATTATATAGGATGTTCGGAAATGTACGAAGCATATCAGACCTAATGTAAGGGATAATGATGCAATCTAAATTGTTTTCAATCCGAGATTGCTTATACGTAAATATTTACGGGGGTAATATTTATCATTCATGTCCAAGTTTTATATACATTTTGTCATGTATGTATAAAGTCTTTTTTCCCATTTTTGACTTTTACTACATGGTATGTAAGGAATCATTTTTTGATTACCATACGATGTAGTTTTTGACTTTTCCAACAAAAGTACGAGAAAAATGTTATTTTTAACTTATACGGCAGGAATGGATATTTTCTGTTTCATAACGCCTCATTTTCATGAAGATTACTCTACAATATTTTATGAAAATTTTCAAAAAAATACTATTATTTTAGAAGTGCATGGAATTTTTTGAACATAAAATGATTTTGAAGAAGAAAGGATATTTTCCTAAAAATTCATTTCAAATGGTTTATCAAAACCATTTTCCATCTAAGATGACATTATTTAATATGTGTATGTTTCAATTTTAATTTCTATATGATTTACAAGGTTTCACGTTTCTTATGATGAAATTTCCATTTGTTTTATATGGATTATGATATGATGGGATGATATTTATGAAACCCATTTTATTTTTTGGGTTATGATGAATGTTTTATGTTTATTTTGTGGAACAAATAAGAATGATTTCATTATGAGATGGGTGGGACCTATATCTCCCTCCAATGCATTGGGTAATGATTTATATCTCATGAGATAGACATGGCTGGAACAGTATGTTAATCCTGTTCAGTGATATAGGACTGGAACGAGGAGTGAACTCGATTCAGAAAGGGACTTTGTCCAATAAGATGGTCTTGGAAGCAATTCCTTGGCTACTATGGAAATCATAAAAAGTGCTGAATGGTTGACACAATTACATGATTTATTCCCATGCTATTTTATCAAGATTGATTTTCTTACGTACATCCATGATTTATGTCTTTGCTCCGGATTTTTATGTTTAAATTCCATGTTCATGTTTTTTCATTCAAATGATTATGGATTGTTCAATTTTATCTATGTTTACCCTTACTGAGCATTTGAGCTCACCCTTTTTTATGTATTCTTTTCCCCAGGATATAAAGAATGGTTTTAGGTAAGAAAAAAAAGGGGGGAAGATCTTTATGGGAGATGTTGAAGATCATTCACCATGATTATAAGATTATGTTCCAAGTTTCCAAAGACACTAAAATATTACGGTCCTTGAGTGTTGGTTTCTGTTATGTACTAATTATTCAGAAAAAGTAATGTAATGTCCATGTACGTCAAACATTGGGTTTATAAAGTTGGCATTAGAGAGAGGTTTAGTTAAACTTTCGAATCTAGGATGCGAAAACATTAGTGAGATCCCTAGATATATTTATAAGGTATGTCTAGGGTTTTCCCTAAGGTTAAGTATAAGTATAGGTTTTAGTACTATAATTATTGTAACGATATTAGATGAAACCTAAGATGTTATATTTTGAAGTTCCTCCCCCTTGATTATTATTTTTGTCTCTCACACTATTCTTTTTGGGTATTAGAAAAAGGCTGGAAACAAGATGATTCACGATAATGGAGGATATGATGGACAATGGAATGATATTCATCATGAGCAACCAAATGAAATGGGATTTGGAAGTCCAAAAATCATTATTATGCGGAATCAGCAATCTCATAATATGACCAATAAACTCAAATTTGGTAAGTTTCCTGACTCGGCTAATAAGGGAAAGATGGAGTTTCATGATGATCATAGAGGAAATAAAGTTCAATTTCCCCTATGTAAATCATGTGTGAAGAGGCATCAAGTAAAATGTTTCAAAGGAACTGGAAGATGCTTTGGGTGTGGAAAATAAGGACACAAAGCCAGTAAGTGCAAAGAAAAAGGTTCAGTTAACACCATGGATGAGGATAATGGTATTTCTATGACAACAACAATGGTTTAATGTTTTAAATATGGAATGTACTGGAATTATGCAAACCAATGCCCTAAGGGAATGTCTCATGAAAATAATCAGTATGGTTATATGGGTAGTATTTATGTTGATGATGATGAAAAGACTACAAATGATATGTGAGATGAAAGAATTGTTGAAGCTCAGTTAATGGTTTAAGAAGGTAGTGGAATGATTACATGTTTATCAAGTGTAATGTTGTATAAGTAATCTCATGGTACTATGGAATAAATAGACATCTAATGATTGTTACAATGTTGTCTTTCCTTATGTATTGAAAGTGTATGATGAATGGTACTAGTAACCATGAAAGGTTATTTAGATATTTTTGGAAGGTAGATGATATGCGCATAATGAAGGGATAAGAAGAAAATTAAATTTTTGATAGTATTCATGAGCTCATGACTGATATAAATAGAAGGTTATATCATGCTTTGAGTATATAGAATTTTTGGGTTTTGGTATGTGGAAAGAGTTAACTTTCGACAGCACTCATGTTTTCACTAAGATTCAATGGGAATTCATTTTTCAAGAGAATACATGATTAAGGCCTTCAAATGTTTGGAATGTGACGAACAAGAAATATCTTATGATATTTGGTGATCAAAGATGGTATTAACATGCTTGTTATATGAAATATGTGGTAATTGTTTTCACTATAATATGAGAATGGACTGCAGTATTATGGATAAGCCTAAATATTGGAATGTATTATGTTGTACATAAGTTAATATTGTATTTTTAGAAAAAAGGATGACCTACAGAATGGGAGACAACCCATCACGTCGGACAAGGCTATGGGAATCGAACCCACAACCAAAGTGCGACATGCCTTTATTTCCAACCACTGGCCTACAAGAAGTCCCTGGTTAGTAGAAACTAGTTTTATTTTATTATACAAGATTATAGATGAAGTATAAGTCCATTTTAGAACCATATATGATTAATCTCACCATAGATGGAATTGTGTTTATAACTTTTTCTAACTTTTGTTTGAGACAAATGGAATGACCTATCATTCTATCACATGATTTGCTAAAACTTTGCGAAAGAAAAATTCAACTTCATTTATTAAAGAGATGAAGTGGAAATTCTTCATGGCATGAACAGCGGTGAGAATATACCAAAATAATGTAAGTATTTATTCTAATTCAAATTATCCAACTTTAGGGAAATGATATTGAAACCCAAAAATGTTGTCCTAGTGCCCTTATATCTGATGAATCAGATGGTACCCTAGATCATCACAAATCTATGGCTTTGTTATTGTTGGCTTTTTCATATCCATATTCTCTACCACTCTCCATCAGAACATGACTGTTAGATTTCTCTTCCATATCCATATTTTCACCTATGTTCTCCTATATGGAAACCCAATGATTAGTTAATTTGGGTAACAGTTACATTTCATACTTTAGTTTTTAAAGCCAAGTTTTGGTATTCCTTTTTACGATGTGGGTTTCTATTAAAGAAACTTTCGAGTAGTAAACCATTTATAACCCCGACGAATTTCGAGGGCGAAATTCATTTTAAGGGGGGTAGAATGTAACACCCCGAGATTTTATGAAAAATATTCTTTTTAATTTCATTAATGTATTGTGTTGTAGGATACACCAAAATGAGCTTGCACAACACGCACCCTTGACTTGGCTTGAATTACACAAAATCACGACCTTCCCCGATAGTGTGTGTTGTACGGAATACCGAGTTTCACTAAACAAAGATATGTTATATAAACTAGCAATTATGAATATTAATACCCACTTTTTGAAATTTTATAAATTTTATCATTAAAAATGGACTTCATTTTTGTATTCAAAATATCAAAATTAGGCTAGGGTGAATTTTTGGTATTTTTCTGAAAAAATTAAATTTTTGTTGAATAGTGAAAACACTGGGTAACTATTCAAAAAATGACTTTTTATTTAAAGAATTATTTATTTTATTTAAATTTATTTTACGTCAAAATTGATACATAATACCTATATATGTTCAATTTATGTCATTGGAGTCATTATATAATAATTTAAAATATATAAAAATTTTATTGAACTTTTCACCATCTTAGGAAATTTGTAAATTCACATAAAACATAATTTTACCACTTCTGTGAGTGGAATTTCGAAAATTTGAGAGACACGGTTAATATCATGGACTAAAATTTGGTTCAATGAGATGAAAATATTTTTTGGTGAATAGTAACTTTTTCCTTTTTTTACCACAGTTAAAAGTAAATAGGGTAATTAAGGGTACAAATGATATTATTATTACCCTAACACATGTCCAAACTCTATTTGATATGTTTAATTAGACCAAAAACAACCTTTGGAATAATATATTACCATTTAGGCCCACTTGGATTAGATTAGAACATTTATTATTAATTTATCTAAAGAATGGTTATAATAGTTAAAATAAAAGTTTAATAACTAAATCATTTCTAATATAGGTTTATACATAAGATAAATTCGACTATAAATATTCATTAGATATATAAAAATATTTCCTACATAATTGTGTTTTATTTATAATTTTTAGAGATTAAATAATTTAATTTATTTATGACAGAATGATGATGCAGTAATTATCTCATTAAAGAAATATTGACATAATTGATGTTATAAATACCCAAATAAATGTAATTTTAGACTTTTTATGAATTCCACTAATTTTATATGTTAATATGACATGTTGGTATTGATTTAATTAACTTTTTTTGATCTAATAATTCAGTTATGATTTTCACCAAAATCAATTACAAAATAGTTTCATAATTGAGATAAAATAGTTTTTAAAACAAATATTATATTATTATTATTTTTTATTCCTAAAAATCTATGGTTCGGCCAAATGACTTAGATAAGGTTATATGTATTCATAATAAACATATTTGGGTTCTTTTGTCTTGTTATAGTGTGTTTATTAACCTTATAGTGTAAGAAAACAAGAAGACACAGTAAAAGAAACAATTATTTAACTTAAAGTGAAATCTAAATGATAAGGATAAAATAGAAACCTAAACTTATCTAAATAACTCAATTTGGATCTATTAAAAACCGAATATGACTTTATAATAAAATAATATTTTTTGTTATTCCAAAGGTGTCCCTCTCCTCCTTTATAAAAGGGCACCTCCTCCCTCTCTTCCTCACAGCACATTGAGCCTTCAAGATCTGCCAAACCCTGCCAATTTCACTTCTACAGTACCCTCGAAACATACTAGAGGCTATGGGCATCTTCAAATACCAATCTTAGTGCCCTAAGAGGAGGTTTCAAAAAGGTGTGACGAAAGAAGAGGTAAAATCTGTTACCGATTCTTTAAAATTTACTTCTTCTTCTACTTCTTATTATTTAGTTGTTTCATTATGAAGTAATAACATAAGTATCACTAATATACTGATATGTTATTATAAGTATGAAACAACCCGATTTCACCATCTATCCTTCCTACGGAAAATGAAATCACTGCGCGTGCGTACGTACAGAATACCGTCTCCACGCCGTGGTGTAATCTGTTTTCGACCACCACCTTACATGGATGGGTATAATGGAGTAAATAAATAACTATATATGATTATTAAAAAGTAATATTGATTCTGAAATATTATACATATACTTCAACGCAATTCCACAATCATGGTAATGATATCATCGCTCGTGTGTACGTATGGAATACCGTCTCCACGACACGATGAGATTCATTCTCCATGTTAACCATTCATGAATGATTATATAGTATATATAATAAGTAATCATTAAATATATGACATAATAATTATACTGGATTTATGTGTATATATATGGATGTCATATACTTAATTTCATTCAATTCAATAAGGAAACGAAAACAACATTCATGCGTACGTACGGCCTATCGTATCCATGAACGGTGTATTTCATTCCATTTAATAGATCTATCAGATATATATATGTATATAATGAATATATATTATATATAAAACATTTCTTACATTCTGGGATTAAGTAAATCAAGATATAATTAATTAAATCAAGAACAAAAAGTCCAAACACGTACGATGAATAAAACGATTTAACCCAAAACGCGGCTTTAACATGGAACTTACAAAAGAATGGGTAATATAAAGTCATAAGTGAACCATATATGATATCATAACGATGAATATGATTCTTTAATAAGTCAATGACATTATTTAAATCATTATACAGGAGGTTCGGAAATGTACGAAACATATCGGACCTAAGGTAAGGGATAATGTTGCAATCTCAGTTGTTTTCTATCCGAGATTGCTTATACGTAAGTATTTACTGGGGTAATATTTATCATCAATGTCCAAGTTTTATAAAAATGTTTTCATGTATGTTTAAAGTCCTTTTTTCCCATTTTTGACTTTTACTACATGGTATGTAAGGAATATTTTTTTTGATTACCATAAGAGGTCCTTTTTGACTTTTCCAACAAAAGTACGAGATAAATGTTATTTTTAACTTATATGACATGAATGGATTTTTACGGTATCATAATGCCTCATTTTCATGAATCTTACTCTACAAGATTTTATGACAATTTTCAACAAAATAATTTTATTTTAAAAGTGCATGGCATTTTTTGAAAATAAAATGATTTTGAAGAAGAAAGGATATTTTCCTCAAGAATTCATTTCAAATGTTTTATCAAAACCATTTTCCATATAATATGACATTATTTCATATATATATGTTTCATGTTTAATGTATATATGATTTACATGGTTTCAATTTTCTTATGATAAAATTTCCATTTGTTTTATATGGATCCTCATATGATGGGATGAGGTTAAGGGAACCCATTTTATTCTTTTGGTTATGATGAAAGTTTTAAGTTTATTTTGTGGAACAAGTAATAATGATTTCATTATGAGATGGTTGGGACCTACATCTCCCTCCAATTCATTGGGTAAAGATTTATATCTCATGAGATAGACATGGCTCGAACGATATGTTAATCTGGTTCAGTGATACAGGAATGGAACGAGAAGTGAACTCGATTCAGAAAGGGACTTTGTCCACTAAGATGGTCTTGGAAGCAATGCATTGGCTACTATGGAAATCATAACAAGTGCTGAATGGTTGCCACAATTACATGATTTATTCCCATGCTATTTTATCAAAATTGATGTTCCTTACGTACTTCCAAGATTTACGTCTTTGCTCAAGATTTTGATGTTTAAATTTCATGTTCATGTTTTTGCATTCAAATGATTGTGGATTGTTCAATGTTATATATGGTTACCCTTACTGAGCATTTGAGCTCACCCTTTTTTATGTTTTCTTTTCCCCAGGATATAAAAAAAGGTTTTGGTAAGAGAAAAAAGGGGGAAGATCTTTATGGGAGATGTTGAAGATCTTTCACCACGATTATAAGATTACGTTCTGAGTTTCCAAAGACACTAAACTATTACGGTCCTTGAGTGTTGGTTTTTGTTATGTATTAATTATTCCGCAAAAGTAATGTAATATCCATGAATGTCACGCTTTGGGTTTCTACAATGAAAATCTCTTATTTTATTCTGGTTCTAAAAATTCTTTCATTTCTATGAAATTTTCTATTAAATTAAAAATTTCATCTTAAGAAATGGGTTCATAAATTTTTATAAAAACATCTGATGGTATAATTAAGGCAAAAATAATCTTTAAGAATATTCTTATTAATATTTAGGGAAGTGTTTTTCTTGAAAATCTTGTTGTTTTACCCCTTGTAGAATTTGATGTTACTCTGGGAATGGATTTTATTTCAATTTATCATTATAAGATAGATTGTATAGATAAATATTTTTTTTAAATGAGTTATAGTTACTTTATTAAAATGAATTCACAGCTTTGATAACTTTTCAGTAAGTTGAGAAACTGATAAAAGGTGAAATTTAAAGTTACATAACTCATATTATAAAAGGGAATAAAATTTTCATATTATATATATTCCTATTATAAATGAATATATAGATGTATTTCCTAATTAGTTACCCGATATTATTCCTGATCGAGAGATTGAATTTACTACTAACTTAGTTCTTGATGCTAGGAAAATTTCTAAACATCCATATCAAATGCCTTAGGTAGAACATTTGGAATTGAAAAAGTTGTTGTAGGAGTTTCTTAATAAAGGATTAATTCATCCCTTCAATTCACCATAGAGTATTTCTATTTTATTTTTTTATAATGAAAAATGGTCTAATGAGGCCTTTTATTGATTATAGATCCTTGAGTAACATCACTGTTAATAATAAGTATCTTTTACCTCATATTGATGATTTGTTTGATCATCTCCAAGGAGTGTGACATTTTTTGAAGATTGATCTCAGGATTGGGTACCATCCATTAAAGGTGAATGAGGAAGAAAATCTATGTAACGTCCCGGTTTTGGGTGCCACTGAACGGGTGCCTCGAACCCGGTTCTCCACATGATCTCAAGTGCATTTCCCCAAACAGAAGAGGCTGCCGACTAGCAGTGAGGGCCCAGGTCTGATAGTGGGGAAACAATGCCCTCATTTGTCAAAGTGTATTGTAGAGGAAAATAATACAAACATACAAAAACAGTTGAAATAGTAACAGTATATATAAATGAAATGGAAAACTGATAAAAAGGATACTAGCAGTCATATATATATATATGAAGATGCAGCATGTCACTATTCTATAAAACATCCAGAACATGTTACACTTACAATACAATACAACTGAAATACAAGTATAGAAAATCCCAACCGAACCGCCAGCGGCATCGCGAGCCTAGGCTCGGTCCCATTCCCTTATACTCCTCAGCGACAATCAATTACCTGTATAGGGAATCTTGTCCCTATCCACACTAGAAGCAATATAATCTGTTTGGGTCGAAAAGCATGACCCAAACAGAGTGTGAGAAATAAATCCCAGTAGGCACCCACCAAAGGCTCGTGTCCGACTGTGTAAAAGCATGGAGCAGTAGTGTGCAGTAGTAAAATGCAATAAAGTAAGTTTTAATGAAGAGTAACTAACTTAACCAGTTATATTGAAATTTTAATATTCATTTATTCATTTGATTTAAAATATCACCATAGTGAATATTCTAAGTAAACAGTCAGTGTCCTCAGACAAGCTAACCCTTACCCTCAGGTAATCAGAATCAAAACCGCAGTTAATTGCCCTCAGGAATAACACGTATTTCCCATAGGTGTACAAGTGTCTCCCTCTGGCACAATGTCTATTTCCCTCAGGCATGGAATAATTTTCGCTTAAGCCGAAATAACCACTGCCCTCAGGCTTAATGAAACACTTCCCTCAGGATAAAAAAGCAATTGGTCCATGCCCAACATGTAAACAAGCACTTAAAATACAATTCCTCTCATGGAAAATGTAATGCATAATATAAACAAGGCATACCCTAGGGTATCCTGGCCAAATGGCTAAATAGAGGAACGCACCCCTGGGGTGGTCCTGGATCCAAGAAACGATCCCAAACAGCAGTTTAATATCACAATTAATTACCTATTCAATTCTAGGTATTTAAAATAGCCCTGGCCTCAGCCACACGACTCCCCAACATTGGTACATAGCACCAAATTACGCAAAAACTCATAGACGTTGGAAATTAAACACCAAGCCACATACCTTAAACACCTAAGAACGGTATATGCGAACGACGATCCATGATTCGTCCTAGAAAGATTTAGATCTGAGGTGAAAGAAAACCTTGTTCAACCTTAAATAACATCCCTACAGAAAATAATTGGTAAGAACTACTCGAAGAGAAGAAAGAACTCCCATGTGCGGTTCCAGGGAGATCGACGGTGCAGAAAAAGGATTCCCAATGTGTGCTCGGTGGATATCCAATGCTCAAGACTTCCTCTCCTGAGTCCTCTTCACGTTCTAAGCCTTCCCTGTGAACAGGGGAGGCTACTTCCCATTTTATGCGAAAAAACAAAGTACACGACGTGTATTTCCATGTACACAGCGTGCACTTCCCTTTTTTTAACATCTCCTCTGGCGGTTTGACACTATGATGGCACTGTTCATTTGCCGACAAGACTGCACGACGTGCCTTCTTGAGTACACGGCATGTTCTGTCGCACTGCTAGCCACCGCCTTACTATTTGCCTACTGACTGACTACACGGCGTGTAAAGGACCAATACATGGTGTGTAGTTGGTTTTTACGCCCTTCGTCACCGACATGGATTCCCACCCTATGTACTCATCCAACACGGCCAAAGTACATGACATGTGGAAAAGTACATGGTGTATACTTTCCAAAAATTAGGATTTTCCCCATTTTCCTTATTTATCTCAATAACACTTAAGGAAAATAGAAAAGAAGAAACTCGTACCTCAAAACTAAGAACCTAGTTCTTACAAACATCCCCTCTTAATGAAATTCATCCCCAAATTGCCCTTCCAAGGGTGGAGAAAATAAAGAACAGAACAGCTCTGCCCATTGAGCACGTACGTCGGTCTCCCGCTCCCATGTTTCGTCCTGCACTCGGCCATGCTGCCATAGCACCCGTACGAGAGGAATTGACGAGCCTCGGAGAACCTTCATGCTCTTATCAACGATACGAATCAGATTCTCCTCAAAGGACGCATCAACCTGAAACTCAACCTCCTTGGGCTGAAAGACATGAGACAGGTCTGAATGATAGTGATGCAACTGAGACACATGGAAGATGTTGTCATGGATCGGTACCACTGTGGTAACTGCAATCAGTAGGCAACCATCCCGACTCTCTCCAAAATATAAAATGTGCCCACATACCCCGGTGAATGTTTACCCTATCTCTTGATCCTTCTATGTCCCAACCTCATCAAAACACGCAAGAAAACCTAATCCCCGAACACGAACTCCAAAGGTCATCTCCAGTAATAAGCATAAGATTTCTGACAAGACTGTGTCGTAGCCATCCGCTTCTGAATCAACTGGCCCTACTCAAAAGTCTCATGCATGAGACGTGGTCCCAGTAAAGCTGCCTCACCCATATCTAACAAGCACAAGGTTGATCGGCATGGCCTACCATATAAAGCCTCGTATGGTTCCATCTCAACAGTCACCTGAAAACTATTTTTATAGGAAAATTAGACCAAGGTTATATGCTTCTCCCTAGATCCCCAAAGTCTAAGATGCATGCATGCAGCATGTCCTCAAGCACCTGTATCGTATGCTCTGACAGGCCATTGGTCTGAGGGTGGCAAGTTGTTCTAAGAAGCACCTGTGTACTCAGTGCCCTATGCAAACTCTACTAGAAACAAGATGTAAAACGTGCATCCCTATCTGAAATTATAGAACGAGGGACCCCATGAAGACGTACGATCTCTCGGATATACAACTTCTTGATCTCGTCCACACCGAAGGTTTCCTTGATTGCAAGAAAGTGATATACCTTTGTGAGTCTATCCACAACAACCCACACGACATCATTGCCTCAAGGCGACCTCGGAAACCTGGTCATGAAGTTCATCGCGACATCATCCCATTTCCTCTACAGGATGGGTAACTTCTGTAACAGTCTAGCTGGTCTCTGATACTCTGCCTTCACCTTCTGACAGGTGCAACACCTTGTAACAAAACCAGCTATCTCTTTCTTCATACCCGGCCAATAGTAATGACATCTCATGTCGCAGTACAACATGGTAACCCCGGTATGAACTGCCCAAGATGAATCATGAAACTCCCACATCAGCTCCTCGCGTATATCCCCTATAACCCATACTCATCAGCAGAAATGAAAAATTTCATCATCACCTATCGTCCAACTAGGAGGAGGGTCCTCACTTTCCACCGACTCCCGTAGAACTAGGCCTTCTGAATCAGATAGATGTGTCATCCTCACTCTATCCATGAGGGTAGAAGTCATACCTAAAGAAGAAAGATAAGCCTTCCCCTGACTTTCATGCACCTCCAAATGCATCTCAGAGAACAAAGCCATGAGCTTCCACTCACCACTGGCCTCTTGCACCGCCTGTATCCGAGTCCTCCTACTCAGTGCATTGGCTACTGTATTTCCTTTACCAGGTGTATAGGCAGGCTGAAAATTGAAGGACTGTAGGTATTCGACCCACCTTCATTGCCACAGATTTATGTCATGTTGGGTAATGATGTACTTGAGAATTTTGTGGTTGGTAAAAACCACAAAATGTTCTCCCAAGAGATAATGTCTCCAACAGCGCAACAAATGCACAACTGCAGCCAACTAGAGATCATGTGTTGGGTAATTCATCTCATCTGGCCTCAACTGCCAAGACCTATACGCAACAACTCAATCTCCATGCATCAACACTACCTCTAGCCCAATACCTGATGCATCACAATAAACTGTATAGCTCTTCCCCTGCTCTTGGGGTATCAGGACTGGTGCTGATGTCAACCATACCTTCAGGTCCTGAAAGGCTATCTCGCATGCTTCCAACCAAACAAACTTCACACCCTTCTTAGTCAAACCTGTCAATAGCGCTGCTAAGTGAGAGAAGTCTTGTATGAAGCATCTGTAGTAACCATCCACCCCTAAGAAACTTCGAATCTCAAACACGTTCTTAGGATGATCCAAAGAAACTACTGCTCTCACCTTCTCTGGGTCTACCATAACTCCTGCCTTTGAGATGATATGACCAAATAAGTGTATCTGGTCCATCCAAAAGCAGCACATGGAAATCCTAGCATATAGCCGATGCTCTCTCTGTGTACTCAATACGATCTCAATATGGGTGGCATGGTCGTGTCGAGTGTGAGAGTACACCATGATGTCATCCACGAATACTACCACAAAAGAATCCAGATAAGGATGGTACACACGATTCATCAGATCCATGAAAACTATTGGCATGTTCGTGAGTCCGAACGGCATAACTGTATACTCATATAGACCATACCTACTCCTGAATGTTTTGAGAGGTATATCAGATGGTCTAATGCGTAGCTGATGATATCCTGATCTCAATTAAATCTTTTAGAACACTCGTGCTCCACGAAGTAGATGAAAAAGAACATCAATCCTTGGCAAGGGATATAGTTTCTTAACCATCAACTGGTTCAGCATCTGATAATCCACACAGAGTATGAGGGTATTTTCTGCCTTCTTCGCAAATGACCGGAGAACCCCAAGGAGAAGTACTGGGTCAGATGAAACCCTTTGCCTGTAACTCCTTTAACTACCTATTGAGATCTTGAAACTCAGGTGTTTACATCCTATAAGGAGAATGGAAACCGGTGCTGCTCCTAGCATAAGCTCGATAGAGAAATCCACCTCTCACTCTGAAGGTAGACCTAAAAAGTTTTCTGGGAAGACATCTATGAAACGACCAACAACTGGAGGGAAATCCGTCTGTCAAGTCCCCTGATCATCCAGATACAAACTCGCAATCTGTTCTGTGACTCCACCTCGACCACAATGCTCTGGAATAGCTCGACTCGCCTGAACATCCCATTCTCCCTTGTATAGAAACTCTCCGCCATCTGGTGACGTGAAACATACCCTGCGACGATAGCAGTCTACAAAGGCTCAGAAGGGAACCAACGAGTCCATCCCGAGAATGACATCATAAGTCGTCATCTCTAAGACATAGAGTTCCCAAAGAAAGTGACACCCAAAAAAATCTAGGGGAACTCCTTGCACTGACACACACATGTCATTCTCATTCCCAAAAGAGTGTCTAGAGTCATAACATCAGAGGAAGAAGAATAAACACAGAGCCTAAGGCTCTCCACAATGGGTACAGATATGAAACTATGTGTAGCACCCATATCAAAAAGTACTGATGATAATACTGAATCTAATAGAATAGTACCTATGAATGTAGAAGGTCCGAGATCCTGCTCCTACTGGGTTTGTTGCACTGCATATCTCTGCCTAGTTCCGCGGCCCTGCGACACAGCCTGGCTACCCTTAGCTATCTTGCCCTGCAGCCTCTGAGATCCTAGTGTCTAGAAACCACAGCCACGACCACCATCTCTGCCAGCACACCCTAACGTATTCCAGTTCCCTGACTGGTACGAAGCCACTGGTCCTACTCCCGCATGTGGAGTCTGCACAAAACCCCTCTCACTAGCCACTGGTAGAAATGCCATACAAAAGTGTTGAAGGTGACCCATCTTGTCGCAAGCTCTGCACTCCACTGGGTCTCGTGGACACTATGGCCTCTTGTTCCCCTCTCTAGCACACTAGTATCCCATGACCTGGCCACCTAAAGAAACTGCATGGCTAGTACTTCCACTGTGAGTAAAACTCATCTGTCGCTTCCTCTTTCTAGTGGAAATAGTACCAGAAATTGGTGCTGAACCGACCTATCACAGACCATTAGATTCCAACAGGTTCCTCTCAGTAATTAGTTCCTGATTCAAAATAGAATGTATTTAAGTCAACCTAAAAACATTCACAAGGGCTCGTATGTCATATCGAAGTCCATCCTCTTAGCGTCTGGCCCTAAACGTCTCATCGCCAACCAGAACAGGTGAAAACCCCTTAGGCTTGGTAAAGTGAGCAGAATAATCCATCACCGACATTGTTCCCTACTGCAGATTCATGAACTATCGAGCTCGATCTTCCCTCAGTGTCTCTGGGATGAAGAATTTATAGAAGGATATCTGGAAAACTTCCCACGCCATGTCCCTGTGATGTTCTGACTGGGTGGTAACATCCCACCACCTCTTAGAGGAATCGCGTAGCATGTAAGTTTCTAGCTTGACCCTACACCCTGGGGGAATCTCAAGATGCTCGAAAATAGTCTGCATCAATCCTAGCCAGGACTCCGCAGCATGTGGTCTACTATCCCCTGAAATCATATATGGATGCTGCTGCTGGAAGATACGAGTATGATCAGCCATAGATGTGGAAGACGGCAGTTCTCCGTGAAAGGTCTGCATAAACCGCATAATGCCTTCACGGAACTACGTCTTCATGCCTGTGTCTGGTATAACGGCTGGCGCCGCATCTGGCTCTACTGGAGGGTCAACTGGTAGCCCATAGCCCACCATTTCTAGAGTATAGTCATTGCCTCTCTCCTGGAGAACAATGCGTGGTCATCTAGGTGGCATGACACTACATGGTCAAAGCACGCCTTAGATAATGCTTATCAAGACTGGAAGCAAAGTAACCACAAGGGAACAAGAGGAAGAAAACATTTTAAAATTTTGAAAACAAGACTACACGACGTGTATACTGACTACACGACATGTACATGACTTCTCTTCCCTTGCCCGGGTCCTCCTACATGGCTAATCCACACGGCTCCCTTTGAACAAAAATGCTTGGTGTGTACATCAATTACATGGAGTGTATGGTGTTATTTCCATCTTCCCGTGTCATTTGTGACACGGCCGACTACTTGGCTTGAACTACACGGCGTGTTACACCTGCACCCGGCGTGTACACCACCCTATTTCCCGGTCACATGGCTAAGTCCACACGGTCTTTCCTCAGACAAGACTACACGGCATTTCCCACATGTAGATGGCTTTTTCAAGGAGAGGTGACACCGACCCATGTTGTTAGATACACGGTTGAGTCCCTAGGTCACACTTCACGGCATGTTCATCATTGACATGGCATATTCAAGAAAGGAGTTCACCAAACTGTGTTGTTAGTTACACGGCCGGACTCCAGGTCAGACTACATGGCATGTATATCAGGTACATGACGTGTCTTACCCAAGAATTCTCCTTCCCCGTGTTGCCTCCCAAACGGTTTGTGACAAGGAAAGAGACTACACAGTTTGTACTCCGGGTACATGACGTGTACTCAAAAAGATTATTTTTCTTCATGAACAGAAGAACATACACGGCGTGTTTAAGGTACTACATGGAATGGATACTGGGTCTTCCAGATAGTATGCCTTAGAAACATCCCCGGAACCCAGAAAATACTAAAAACCAACAGTTAGGTGTCAAATTCCAATCTGTGAGGGCCCATACTCCCCTAAAATCAAATTTTGACATCTTATCTGTGTTATAAAAAAAGTAAACAATCAACGATCCACCAAATTCTGGTCAATTGGGGCCCATACTCCACAAAAACCATAGTTTGGTGTCTATTATAATAACAATCTCATACAAAAATGCTCTATCACATTGCAGGTATTTTATCAAAGCAGCTATCACAACAGCATGCTTTTATAGCACAACAACATGAAATTTCTAATGAACCTACATGGCATGGAACTATTCATGACATGTGATTTCTAGCTTGTGAATATATGATTCATGAGATGTAATAACCTCATCTCATCAGTTTGAAACTAAATAGAACCCAAAGATAAAATATAAACAACAAAATCACAAACGTGTCACCCAACGGTGAAAATCATATCAATTGTAAAACTCGGAAAATCAGAATAATTGAAAAAATACGAGGTAGACTGGCTTTTCCCTATACACGGGTTTTCTACGCCCAGGAAAAGCTTATTACCTACTACCGTTTTCGTCTTATCCCTGACTAAGGCTCCAAATAGTAAGTCAGTGAAAATAACTCCTTTGATACCACTTTGTAACGTCCCGGTTCTTGGTGCTACTCAACGGGTTCCCCGAACCCGGTTCACCACATGACCTCAAGCGCATTTCCCCGAATGACAGAGGCTGCCGACTAGTAGCAAGGGCCCAGGTCTGATAGTGGGGAAACTATTCCCTCATTTATCAAAGTGTAGCGTAGTGGAATATAATACAAACATACAAGAACAACGGAAATAGTAACAGTATATGTACCTGAAATGGATAACTGATAAAATGGAAACCAGCAGCCATATATATATATATATGAAGATGCAGCATGTAACTATTCTATAAAATATCCAGAACATGTTACACTGCAATAAAATACATTACAACTGAAATACAAGTATAGAAAATTCCAACAGAACAGCCAGCGGCATCATGAGCCTAGGCTCGGTCCCATGCCCTTCTACTCCTCAGCAACAATAAAGTACATGTATAGGGACTCTTTCCCCTATCCGCACCTCCATAAATATAATCTGTTTAGGTCAAAAAACATGACCCAAACAGGGTGTGAGAAATAAATCCCAGTAGACACCCACCAAAGGCCCTAGCCCAACTGTGTAAAAGCATGCCGCAATAGTGGGAAGTAGTAAAATTCAATAAAGTAAGGTGTACTGAAAAGTAACTAACTTAACCAGTTATATTGCCATTTTAATATTCATTTATTATTTTGATTTAAAATATAACCACATTCAAAATTCTATGTAAACAGTCAGTGTCCTCAGACACGCAAACCCTTACCCTCAGGTAATCATAATCCAACCTGTAGGTAATTTCCCTCAGGCGTAAAAGATATTTCCCTCAGGCATACAAGTGTCACCCTTAGGCACATAGTCTATTGCCCTTAGGCATGGAAGAAGTTTCCCTTAGGCCAAAATAACAACTTCCCTCAGGGTTAAGGAAACACTGCCCTCAGACTATACAAGCAACCGGGCCATGCCCAACATGTAAACAAGTAGTTCAAATACAATTCTTCTCAAGGAAAACGTAATGAATAATATAAAAAAGGCATACCCTCGGGTATCCTGGCCTAATGGCAAAATAGAGGAAGGCACCCCCGGGGTGGTGCTGGATCCATGCAACGATCCCAAACAACACTTTAATATCACAATTAATTACCTATTCAATTCTAGTTATTTAAAATAGCCCTGGTTTCAGCCACAGGACACCCCAACATGGGTTCGTAGCACAAAATTACGCAAAAACTCACAGTAGTTGGAAATTAAACACCAAGACACCCACCTTAAACACCCACGAATGATATACGCGAACAACGATCCTTGATATTTCCCAGATCAACGTAGATCTGAGGTGAATGAAAACCTTTTTCAACCTTATTTAACTTCCATATGGAAAATAATTGGTAAGACCTACTATAAGAGAAGAGATAACTCACCCGTGCGGTTCCAGGGAGATCGACAGTGCAGAAAACAGATTCCCGATGTGTGCTCGGCGGATCTCCAAAGCTCCAACCTTCCTCTCCGGAGGCCTCTTCCCATTATAAACCTTCCCTGTGAACAGGGGAGGCTACTGCCCACTTTAAGCGGAAAAAAAAAACAAAGTACACAACATGTATTTCCAAGTACACGACATGTACTTCCCATTATTTAACTGTTCCTCGGGGGGTTTCCCACCAGCGTGGCACTGTACATCTACCGACATGACTACACGGCGTGCCTTCTTGAGTACACGGCGTGTGCTGTCGCACTGCTGGCCACCACCTTACTATTTTCTTGATGACTGACTACACGACGTGTAAAGGACCAATACACAGCGTTTAGTTGGTTTTTACGCCCTTCGTCGCCGACATGGCTACCCACCCTGTGTAATCATCCCACACGGCCAAAGTACATGGCGTGTGGAAAAGTACACGGCGTGTACTTTCCAAAATTTTGGATTTTCCCCATTTTCCCCATTCTCTCAAAAACATTTAAGGAAAAGAGAAATGAAGAAAATTGTACCTCAAAACTAGGAACTGGGTTATAACATGCTAAAGATGAAATTTCAGACTAGATATGGACATTATTGTTTTGTTGCTATTCCTTTTAGGTTATCTAATAGCCTGATGTATTCATGGATACCATGAATAGAATTTTTCATCACTATTTGGATAAGTTTTTGTCTGTGTTTATTGATGAAATTTTTATATATTCTAAAAGTCATGAGGATCAAGGATGAAACCTAAGGATTGTTTTGTAAAAATTTATAGAAAATAAGTTATATGGAGAATTTAGTAAATGTGAATTCTGGTTGTAATAGATTTCATTCCATGGGAACATTGTTTGTAAAGATAACATCAATCATGAACCTATAAAAAATAAAGTGGTTAATGAATGAATGAGACCTACACATTTTATATAGATTCGTAGTTTTCTTGGATTATAAGGATACTACTGAAACTTGTTTAAAAATTTGCGTTATTATCCATAACACTATCTATGTTATCTAAAAAATAAATAAAATTCATCTGGATGAAAGAGTGTGGTGAGTGTTTCCTAGAATTAAAAATAATATTGTTGAGTGCTCCAGTTTTATACCTTCCATGGTGAGTTTGTTATATAAAAAATGATTATTTGAAGCGTCTTGGTTTTCTTCTCATGAAAAATGATTCGGTCATTTCTTATTCTTCAAAATAATCGAAACCACATGATCAAAATCATCCAACAGATGATCTTGAAATACGTTTTGTGGTTTTTACTTTAAAAATATGGATATATAATTTATATGGAGTAAAATTTAAAATATATACTAATAATAAAAGATTTATGTATACATTCACTCAAAATTAGTTGAACATGAGGTTAATAATATGGATTTAACTCAAAAAGGATTATAATTTCATGGTTTACTATCTTCTCGGAAACAAAAATAGAGTATTGGGTAATTTGATTTAGAAATATAATGCATAATAAACTATTCTATGTTTATAATATTATCCTTTGGTTTGTAATTTTATAAATGTTGGAATAAAAATTATGTATGTGGGAACTCACTCTGTTTTGTTTTTGGTGTCAATGCAGTCACCATTAATAGACTAGATTAAGAAAGCTCAGAAGGAAGACCATGTTATTTATAAAAAAGGAAAAATTGTTTAAGAAGGGTATGTTTCCTGATTTTAACATTGACATGAAATGTGTTTTGAGATTTGGAAAAATATTATGTTTTCCAGCTATCTCCCATATGAAAAATGAATTGTTGTCTGAAGCTCACAACTCTCCCTTTTCTAATATTCCAATCAATACTAAGATGTATAGATACCTTCAAGAAATTTTTTGGTGGGATGGAATGAAAATATATATTGATGAATTTACCTTGAAATGTTTTAATTTTCAAAAATTCAAATCCAGAAATCAATTATTGAAGGTGATACATTAGCCTTTTCTAGCATTAGAGTGGAAATGAGAGAATATATTCAGGGACTTTATTGTTGAATTACCAAATACATCTCAAGGTAATAATTATATTTGGATTATTTTTGATTGATTGGATAAATCAATATATTTTCTTCATATTCTAAATACTATGTATTTGGATAAGATTTCTAGCCTTTATGCTAAAGAGATAATCATATTTCAATGAGTCCCTATTTCCATTATATCAGACTCTAATCCCATATTTACGTCAAATTTATGGAAGATCCTTTATAAGTTGATGGGTGCTAAATTAACATTATGTATAGATTTCTATCCTCAATTTTATGGACATTCAGAGTGGATGATTCGGACTTTGGAATATATTCTTTGATCATATTCATTAGACTACCAAGGAATTTGGGATCGATATCTATATTTAGTTAAATTTTCTTATAATTACAGTTTTTGTTATAGTATACATATGAAACATTTTGTGGAATTATATGGAAAGGGATATCAATCTCCTAATTTTTGGGACAAAGTTGGTGAAAGGAAGAAGTTGGGGCCAGTGTTAATTAAAGGGATGGATGAGAAGGTGAATATGATTTAACATCAAATAAGAGAAAGTCTGAGAAAATAGAAAATCTATAATGAGAACTGAAGTAAATATATTTCATTTGATGTAGGTGATCATGTTTTTTAAGTATCTCATTGGAAGAGTGTCATGTGATTTAGTAAAAAGTGAATGTTAAGTCCATGTTTTATTAAACCATGTGAAATATAGGAAAAGGTTGGAAAAATTACTTATGTAGTGGCCTTTCCTATGAGTTTATCTAAGTGATATGATGTGTTTCATGTTTCATTGTTGAGGAAATATGTTCCAAATGCATCTCATTCCTTGAGATTGAAAATAGTATAGTTGAAAGAGAACATTTCCTATAAGGAATAACCAATTCAAATTCTTGACCATATAGAGAAGGTATTGTGGAATAAAGTGATTCATCAGGTTAATATTTTTTGTAAAACCCATATTATTGAATAAGAAACATGTGATAGTGATATATAACGAGGTATTCATGAAAACTATTCTATGTTCTAGTGGTTATGATAATTGGGTATTATTTGATAGGATTTATGGAAAATTATTGGAAACAAAATAGGTTGTGATGTCTACTACAAGAGAATATTTCCTTATAAAAAAGGAAATAAGAAGAAGAATCATATAAATAATCTTGGGGCGGTGGAATATCCAATCGAGTCAATCAATTCTAAATTTTTTTAAATCTGATTCTAATAGTGTTTTTCAATATCTTTGCAAATCATTAAATCTAGATAACCCCATAAAAGTGTTAGAGGATGGTTATTCCATGGAAGGAGTGGCAACGAAATCAATTCATACATTTGGAGATTCATTATGCAGCAACCAATAAAATATCCAATCCTTACATGACAAGGAGTTTCAATGGGTGATTATGAATGAATTGGGATATGCATTCATAAAAGATCATTCTATACCAAAAAAATACTAAAACAAGTGGAGCTGTCCTTGAATTATGAAATTATGAAATTGGGTGAAAAAATTAAGGGCCAAAGTCATCTCATTAATAAATTCCATATAATTTAAGAAAACAAAATTTCATAGAGAAAGAGTTGAATGTAAGTATTTTCCATCTCAAAAAAATCTTGATGAGCGGATAAAATCTAGGAAAGAATCTATATTAAGGATGAATGATATTAATAGACAATTATTGTTAAAAAATGAAAATATAAAGGAACATAAAGAGTGGTTAAAGACCTATAATGAAAACAAGAAGATCCTTACCATGAAAACCTTAATTAGTGGAGTATGAAAATTTTCATACCCAAAATTTGTGAATAAATAGAATATTCATACAAAATATAGAAAAGATATCTCTAAAAAGGGTATCCCAAAAAATATACTTTTATGGAAGATTGGGATACTCTATGATTGTGTGTTTAGAAGACCAATGGATAAATGGTGGAAATAAATCTACTACAACAAAATATCAATCAAATCAGAATTATATATGGTATGGTTTTAATGAGATATTATTTATTTTTTTTTAACCATATCCATATGGATATAAATTATAAGAAGGTTAGTGTTAAAAGATTCATTATGAAATCCTATATTAATAGGCGGAATATGAAGAAAACATACTCATGAATAATATCATTTTAGATGGAAAATAGATTTACTACTACGGAGGAAAGTAACGTTAGAGCTCAATGAAGGGTGCACCAAGAAACAAAATTAGTTTAATCACAGCATACCCCATAGAGAGAACTTAATAAAATATGTAAGAAAATTAAATAATCTACTCCGCATGTGAGGAATATGAATGATCATGTAAAGAAGGATCCATCAAAGAAGAAAAATTCTCAGGTGGCACTCATGGCCATTATAGATGAGAAATATGAAGTATTTTGAAATGGTTTTGCATAAACTAATACAAGGAAAGAGATAAATTTTAATGTATTTTTTTCAAGAATATGTTACCAACCACAAAAACAAATATTTCAGGGGTTGGTTGTAGATCTCTATGTTGAAATTAGCTTGAAAAGGAGTTGGAAATCTATTGTTGAACAAGAAAAGTCTTTTAAATACAATATTATTTGTAAAATTGTGAGAAGTTCACCTGCTAATAAAGATGATAAAGATCATATGAAATAAGCATCCCAAGGAATGGTATATATTAAGAAACCTAATTATTCTTGGAGGGACAATTATGGAAGTAATAAGTTTTGGAAAAGAAAATTCCAAATAGAAAAGTTCTAAGATATCCTTATTGGTAAGAGTACCCACGAATGGGGAGCTTGTGTGAGGGGGAATAAATAGAAGATCGATCCTAAGGAAGATAAAGTGACTTTGGATTCCAGAAAAACTAATTCAGATCTAAATATATATTCCAAAATAAAAGATAAAAGATAAAAAATGGTGTTCTATAGTGACTCACCATGCTTCTTGACTTAAGAAAATTAAAATTCCCCTTATCCCCATGTTTTTAAATGTTATTAATTTTTATTGAAGTGTTTCTAGTTTTAGGGTAGATATAATCAATGGAGAGGTTGCGTCCAAATATTTGAGTGATATTGTGATATTTTTTGAAATTCCAAATTTATTATTAGAGTATAAAAGTGACATTTGGATGAATCTAGAATTACAAGAATAATGGTACAACTAGAAGCATCAGAGTAATGGTTGTGGGAATCTTAATCAGAATCAAGGTCTAATTGATGTGATGGTTTCAATAGAACATATTATCAATTCATATCATACCTTGAATATGGGGAAAGATTCCTTGATGGAAAAGAGTAAATAATGGTTTTTATGGTTTATTTGAGTTATGATTACGTTGGATATCATCTATGTGACACCTTTCAGGTCATTGGTAAATTTTATTTTGAGATTTATTTATTTATTTATTTATTATGGTAGTTACCAATAGTTGGAGGTCAAGAGCCATTATTTTGGGGAAAATAGGCCCTAACACATGGGTGCTGCATGGTTAGTGAAACTATGTGGCTTACCATGAGATATGGATGTTTGGGGATCAATGGGGTTTCACACGGCTTGAGCATGGTTTTTATAAACATGTGAGGATCTCCAAAAACCATTCCAGTTGTCTTTTGGGGATAAAGTAGCATCTTCATGGTTGGCATAGTTTTTATCTAACCATGAAGCCATAACTTATTGTGTGTCTAAGTCATTGAAAAATGGTTTTTTACCGTTTTTTCCTTTTGATTTTTAAGGTTTATTGTGCTTTTTTATCTCCCCACGTGTCCACATACTCTCTCCCATGCCTTTGAACTTCATTCCCCTTCATTTGGGTGGATTTATTGCTTCTTGTGGAAATCTCTTTCAAGGTAATCTTGATTTCTTCCTAATTTCTCCTTATTTTCCCCTTGTTTATCCTTGTTCTTCCATTTTCATGGAAGTTGAAAACCATCTATTGTGATTTAGTTAAACCTAGGGTTGTTGATGGGGGTTTTGTGTTGTTTCTCTGTGGATTAGGTGTGTGCTTACATCTCTTACTCTAATCTTGTGGTTGTCATCAAAGTTGGAAATATTTGGTTTGATTATGAGGTATGTTTCTTTATTTAAGAGAACTTTTTCATGGATTTTCGTTGATTAATAATATATTTCCCTTATATTTTTCTAATTCAATTTCCCTAAATTTTAGTTATTAATGGTGGTTTATCCATGATTGTTATCTTTGAAATGGGTTGGTAATTTATTGATATAACGTGGCTTTTCAAAGGGAGTTGGCTTTGATGCACTCAATGTGTTTGTTAAAATTTCGTTGGGGTTTTATGATTTTAAATGGTATTCTTAAAGGGTTATAAAATATGTATTTCATGGTGTTGAATTCATGACATGTTATGTGTAATAAAGGTTTATGAAAATGGATTGTAAATGGATTATGAAATTGTCACTTATTGATGTTTATGTGTTTGGAATTGTTTATCATATGGGAGACCTTGGGTGTTTGTGTGTGTGTGTGCATAACATATAAAAATGGAACCTTAGCTTATTTCTTGGACTAGTTAGGGAGTGTCGTCCAAGGGAACCAAGGATCCTTTGTAAGGATGATCGAGGGAGCTTTCAAAACGTTTCTATGTAGATCGATAGTGCCCATGGAATTATGGTTGGGTCAGGGGATGACAGAGAGAGCATCCAAACTTGTTATATCTTTCTTATCTGGCTAGAAAAATATTTTCTTATGCTAATTCATCCTTTACCCTATTGGTTAGATCCCATGGTGTGTACTTCTTGTTCCTGGTTGGGTTTCAAATTATATATGCATTATGTTAGTACTTTGATTGGTTATGATATGGTTTTCTTATTCCACTTACATTGTTTGGTTGTATAAAATGATGCTAAGATTATGCACATGTTTATTCAATGATTGGGGTGTGTTGAGGTTTTTTATGTTGGGTGGATTTTTCTCTTTATTTAAGCCTTATTTACAGAGTTTTGAAAAGCTAGTTTGTTTTTTACAAAACCTAAAGGGATTTGTAAAGTATTGTTTTCAAGTGAACTTGATTTAAAAAGTGAACTTGGTTTTGAACATGTGTTTTCAAACTATAATTAGTGGTATTCATGGGTAAAGTCCTTACCTAGATTCATGGTGGCATCCTACTGGTGTTTTTAATTCATGCCTTTTATATAAATTTTGTAATATCCAGACCTTATTTATAGAACATAGGTAAGGGAAAGGGAACCATATATTTTAGTGTCCCTTTTTGATTACTGACATCCTTGGTTGGGATAGTGTAGATGTGGTCTCGTAGAGTTGGATTGTGTGAATCGATTTTGAGATTATTTATCAATGGGATTAGATGTTTTGGCATATTTGGGTCTTATTCCCTATTTTGAGTTTTTATTATGGATATCATATATATATGTCTCTTTATGACTTGTTCTGGGTTGATGTTATGATATCTGTGTATGGTCATTATTGTATTTTCTCTACTGCACATTTATATATTTTATATAAGTTAGTCTTGTTTATTTTTTGGTGTGGTATCCCAATTCATGGATGGGTAATTATGGATTTTAATGGGTGAAACCATTACCAAATAGTTATTTATGATGTCATGGTTCTTGTCTCTAGCCCGTAGTGATTGGGAATGCACTTCAGGACATGTAGTGTGTCATCTCAGGTGACGAGTTGGGTCGACCTAGCCTGGTTTGCTACAAAATGGTATCAGATGTCTCTTTTTACTTGGGAGTCAGTGTTACAGAAGATATGATATCTTCAATGGTCGGGAGTTAGGTGTGGAGGAGTTTCTGGCAAGTTCTTCATCATATCAAACATCAAGAATCCATGTGTGTTTGGGAGTTGTGTTTATGATTTAAACCTAATTTTTGGTCGTTTTAGGATATCTAATGTTTTACATCATTATCTTTAGTTTTTAGGAATAAAAAACCTAGTTTTGTGTTTTTTATGATATTTTATGTTTTTCATCATTGGCTATGGGTTTTAGGAAGAACCCATAAATGACTTTGAAAATTATTGATTTTAAGGGTGGAAATGGGAAGAAGAGCATTGGCACACAATTAGTGGTAACCATACAAAGGCTAAGTGACTAGGTATGTGATCTTCCAGTGTTGTTTCATATGGTTTGAAAATGTTTTTTTGACCATGCATCCAAACCATGCATAGTGGAAAGATGTTTAAAACTTTTACGTTTTTAACCCTTCTTTATTTTAAAGTGTTTTTAATGTAAATGTTGTTTCTTTGATATCTAGTAAAGGGTTTATTGTATCTTATTTAGTGTTTTGAGATTTAATTGTGTATTGAATAAGTTATACCATGTGTTTTTTAGATAATTCCTCCGATAAGGACCTCTTCTAGGGTGTGGAGAGGGTGTTGTGAAGCATGTCCCATAGGAAACCCCTCTAGTTGATATCATTTTGGTGGAATCGGTGATCTGTACGGTTAATTCCATACTTCAGGAGGTTTTAAAAGGTTAGTAATGGACAGTGGACCAAGATCAAGAGCTCAATATGTAGAATTCATTGGACTTTTATGGTGATAGAGGTACCCATGAGCCTAAGGAATGGATCAAGTGGATCAAGTGCATCTTCCAATTTTTGATGACCCCTGAGAGGCATGAGGCTATCACCTAGAATACCTTCAAAAAGAATTTTCATCAATAGTTTTATCCTGAAAAACTGATGGTGGTTAAGGCCTATGAGTTCATGAAGCCAGATAAAGGAGACCATGTAGTGATGCAGTATGCTACATATATAGTTTGATGAGTTATTCCATTTTCTCTTGAACATCCCATAAATGAATATCTCAAGGTGGGACATTTTGAAATGGGATTGAAGTATGCGATCATGTCAATGTGTATTCTCCTTTTTCTACTGACCTGTGCCTAGGTGGTGGATGAGGAAATTATTGAAGAGGTGGACTTAGTAGGGAAGATAGGTCTTGGTGGAGTTTCTTCATTAGTGGTTCATATACATAGTTGTTTCTCTATCCAGAAGAGGAAGTATGATGAACCTCATTTGAGTAGTGAAAAGGGTGATTATTAGTCATCAGTTTTAGTGTTAGTGGATTATTCATGGTTTACGCCAGTGAATTTCTATCAATGTGGGAATTTTGGCCATTGTAGGCCCAATTTCCTAGGGGTTATAAGGATGTTCCACCAATTTGGGAATTCGGGTCATCTTCAATGCTTCTTCAAGGCCTCCCTTCAGAGGAGTGGAGTTTGTTCTTTTTTTTATTGATTTTCAGGTGCGATTAGATGATTCTAATGGTATAGAATTTCACCCTATGTCAAGAGTGTATTCTTATACAATTAAAAATGCTAAATGCATTCTAGAGTTAAATTTCCTTTATGCAGTAGATACGACAATTGAGGACTCCAAATATGGACTGACTACTGTGAGTGGAACGGTGTTTATAACTTCTTCTATGGGTTTGTCCTTTTTTTATAGGTTCTCCTCATTCATTTTTATTGTTAAATTTTCTTGATGTTAGTGGAGTTGATTCCATTTGTGATGAATATTATTACCTCATTGGGAATAAAGAAGGAGCATAATTTTATGTTTTTGGAGTGTCACGTTTTGATCACTATCAGGGAGGTAGCATGGAAATTCCTCATGTTGGACCTAGAAGTTTGAGATATCATCATCAGTATGAATTTAATGATTGGTTTCAAAGATCAGATTCATTTTTATCATCATAGGGTCAAGTTTTTATCTTCTGATGGGATCACTCATATCTTCCAGGGTGAGTGCAATCTGAGGTTATGGAGGAGAGGACTTATTGCACAAGTTTTGGGGTCGATTTCATGTTAGTTACATGGGTTTTTATTTGATTCTATGGAGCAGGTTTTGTATGGTTGTCTTTTGGTGGTTGTGGATCGCTTCCTTGAGGTGTTTTTTGATGAATTTTATGGATTTATGCCCTAGTTAGAGGTTTATTTCACTACCAATATACTCCCTTAGATGATCCCCATATCTTTATATACAAACCATATTTCTCTTATCAGTTTTAGGGAGTTAAATTTTCAGTTATAGGACCTTAAAAGAAGGGTTTTTTATCATCATATTGTGTCGCCATGGGCATCACTGGTGCTATTTTCAAAGAGGGTGGATGGTAGTCTCCAAATTTTCATTGATTATTATAAGTAATATTAGTTTACTATTGAAAAATAATAATCATTTCCCTAAATTGATGAACTTTTTGGTCTACTAAGGGGAGTCTAGTGGTTTTCAAAAACTGACCTAAGGTTGGGGTATCATCAGTTGAGGTTCCAAGAAGATGATGCTCCTATGATCACCTTCACAAGTCAGTATGGAAATTTTGAGTATCGTGTTGTGCCATTTGGAATTACCATTGATCATGTGGTCTTTATGGAACTGGTTAATTGAATCTTTCATCTCTTTTTGGACTCCTTAATAGTTGTTTTGGTTAATGACATATTTGTATACTCCAAGATAGAGGAGGACCATGGAGACCATCTGAGTGTTGTTTTTGGAATCGTAAAAGAACATTGCATGTATGAAAAGATATCTAAATTTCAGTTGTGGATTTAGAAGTTAAAGATTTTGGGCCATGTGATTTTAGAGAAATTGATTTATGTGGGTCCCAAAAAGATCCAAGCAATTTTTTCTTGTGAGTAGCCCAAGATCATGTTTGAAATCGGGATCATTTTAGGCTTCATTAGATATTATATTCACATTGTTCGAGACATCTCCATGATAGCTTCTCCCTGGATATAGTTATATTGGAAAGGGGTAAATTTTTAGTAGAGTGAGAAGTGTGGATTTATTTTGAGGAGTTCCATGTTTATTTTACATCATCTTCAGTTTTGATTCATCCAGATCTTGGGAAGGAATATGCAATGTACTCTGATTCCTTAGTGTGGGGCTGGTTTGTGTGATAATGTGGTATGATCATATAGAGGCTTATAGATCTTGTTATATATCCACACATTATATGAATTACCATTACCATAACCTATAGCTGACAGATGTTATGTATGTGTTGAATATATGGTGTCATTACCTCTTTGGGGATCGATTTATGGTCTACTCAGTTCATAAGATACTGAAGTATCTTCACCTAGAAGTACTTGAACCTCAAGAAGACATGGTGGGTGTAGTATCATAAAAACTTTCATTTTTAAATTTCTTGTACCCCTAGTAAGGAGAATATGTTTTTTGATTCCTTGAGAAAAAATTTATCGATCCAAGTAGTTAGATAATTAGTGGATGGGTGGTGTTAAATGGGTTTATTTACTGATCTATGTCTGGAGATGTTGTAGGATGGAGAGTAGGATTACATGGATAGTGTTTAGGTTACTCCCTCTCTTGTTAATCTATTTCAGGGTGAGAAGAAATTTGAACCCAACTTTTAGTGCATTAGTATAGTTTTAAATAGTGTGGATACCTCAAGTGATTGGTGTCAATCTCTTGATGGTACCCTCTTCTTTAGGAAACAGCTGGTAGTTCCTTTGACCTTAAGGTCGGAGGTGATGAATGAGGGGAATTATTCAAGTCGGTTCATTCACCTAGGGGATACCAAGATGTTTTATACACTGAGGATTTAGTACTGGTGGCTCTTAATGATATGGACAGTTGTGAATTTGGTATCTTGGTGCTTTACCTACTAGATGATCAAAGTAGGGAATCAAAGTCTAGTTAGGTTGCTTTAGCCTCTTCCCATCCTGGTGTGGAAGTTTGATGAGATATAAATGGACTTTTTTATTATTCAACCTCATAATCCTAGTTTTAAGTATGATATTTGGATGATTATCGATTGGTTGACTAATTCATCCCACTTTCTTCCCATTAGGGAGTCAATGAAGGTTGAGGATCCTGGGAACCTGTATGTCTGAGAGGTTGTTAGGCTTCATGGTGATCCTTTATAAATAGTTTTTGGTTGAGATTCATATTTTAATTCTTGGTTTTAGAAGAGCCTATAGGAATCCATGGGAACCTAGTTGAAGTTTTGAACAACCTATCAATCATAAATGGATGGTAAGACTGAGTGGGCCATCTAGATTCTTGAGGATATACTTCATTTGTGTGTGATTGAATTCGGGGTTTATGGGAAATTATATTTCATTGGTAGATTTTTCATACAACCATAGTTACCATGTCTCAATAAATATATCCCCTTTTGAGTAATTTTAGGGTAGGTCATGTTAGGATGAGTTTGGTGAATGCTCCTTATTCAGACTGAGTCTTATCCAGGAGGTGATGGAGACAGTGAAATTAATCCAAAAGAGGTTGGAGATATCTAAAAGTATCCAAAAAATATATGTTTATCATAATCTCCACCTAATATTGTTTTAAGTTGGTGATGAGGTGTTTCCCCTGGTATCAGTTCAACTAGGAAATTTTTAGTTTGGAAGGAAGGGGAAATTAGAGTTGTGTTATATTGATATATTTTAAATTGTAGAGAATATTGGGAAGGTAGCCTATTAGCTGGAAACATCACCATGACTAACCTCGATCCATGATTTTTTTCCATGTATCCTTATTAAAGAAGTACCATATAGACCCATCTCATGTGATAGAGTGGGAAAATTTGGATATAGAGCCCGACACCACCGTTGTGGAGCAACCTATTCATATCTTGAACTATCAAAACAAGTTGCTTCCTGGTAAGTCGATCTCCTTGGTCCATGTTCTTTGGACGTGTGGTGGTGATATCTATGAGTCTTGGGAGTATGGAGTTTCAGTGAGGGAGTAGTGTCCTCACCTATTTTATTCCGATGTGCCTTAAGGATTTTTTGGTGGTAGAAAGTGGCATGGTGGGGATAATTATGACACATATCGGGTCACTGGTACATATTATTTTGAGATTTATTTATTTATTTATTATGGTAGTTTTTTAGAGTTGGAGATCAAGAGCCTCATTTTTTGGGAAAACAGGCTCTAGCTCATGGCTGGTGGAGGGTTAGTGAAAATGTGCGGTTAATTGTGTGAGAGGGATGTTTAGGGGACACAGGGGTTTCACACAACTTGATCAGGGTTTTTATAACCATGCAAGGATCTCCAAAAATTATGTGGGATGTGTTTTGGGATGATAATGGTTCTTGCACAGTTGGCACCTGGTTTTTTTGATTGTATGGCCAAACCATATGATGTTTCTAGATAATTAAAAATGGATTTTCACCATTTTTTTCTTTTTATTTTTAAGGGTTATCACCCTCATTTTTTTAGCCACTCATGTTAAAACTCTCCCCCATGAATTGGATCTTTTACCCTCTCCATTTTGGTAGATTTATTGATTCCTTCAGTTATTTCATTCATGGTAAGATTGTTTTATTCCTGATTTCTCCTTTATTTATCCTTCTTTATTCTTGTTATTCTATTTTCATGGAAGGTGGAAACCCTAAATTGTGATTTATAAAGACCTAATGTTGTTTATTGGGGTTTCATATGTTTATTTTTGTCTATGGTGTTAGTGGATCTCTCTTACTCGAATCTTATGTTATTCATTGAAGGAAACAATATTTGGTTTGATTCTAAGGTAGGTGTATCTATTTAGGGGTTCGTTTCCATGACTTTCAATTGATACGTGATTTACCATGGTTATTAATAATTAAATTGACCCTAATTTATATTATTAGTGATGGTTTATCCATTCTTGTTTTGATATTTTAAATGGGTTGCCAATATAATGGTTTAAAGTGACTTTTCAAAGGGAGTTGGAATGATGCGCTCCATGTTTTTGTTAAAATGACTCAAAGAGGTTTTATGATTTCAAATGATTTTATTAAGGGGTTTTCAAATAGGTATTTCATGGTGTTAAATTCATCACACATCATGGACAAGAAATTTTTGTGAAAATGGATTTTAAAAGGCATTTACAATTGGAACTTATTTATGTTTATGTGTTTGGAATTGTGTAGAACATGGGAGAACATGGGTGTGCATGTGTGTGTCCGCATGACTTTGACAAATGAAATCTTATAATATATCTAGGACATGGTAGGTAGTTTTGTACAAGTTACTGAGGGAGCCTTTGTGAGGAAGGTTGATAGAGATTCTAAAATGTGGCCATGCAGACTAAGAGTGCCCATGGAATTATGGTTGGGAATGTTGAAGACCAAGAGAGATTTTAAACATGTTATAACATACATATTTGGATAGAAATTGTTTTTCATAGACTAGGTCACACTAGACCCTATTGGATAGAGCCCATGATGTGTACAACTTGTGTCGAGTTGGTTTTCATATGCATTATGCATGATGCAAGTTCCTTGTTTGGTTGTGATATATTATGTTTATGGCATTTCCATTATTCGATTTTAAAAGTGAACTTCTTTTTGAAAATGAATTTTCAATTATGAATTAATGGTTTTCCTGGGAAAATTCCTTTCATGGATTCATGGTGTTATCCTACTGGTCATTGTTCCTCACACCATATATATGTATTTGGGTATATGGAGACCTTGTTTTATAGGACACGGGTAAGGGTTAGGGAACCATGCAGTTTGATGGCCTTTCTTGATAATCAACTTTCATGGTCGGTTGGGATAGTAGAGATGTGGTATCATAGATTTGGCTCACGTAGACGAGTTTTGAGATTCTGTATCATTGGGATTTGATGTATTTATGGGTATTATTTTTCATTTTTAGTTTTGTCTTATATATCATATATATATATATGTGTGTTTCTTTATGAGTTGTGATGTGATAATGTTGTGATATATTCTTTTGGTCATTGTTGTGTTTACTCTGATATATATTTATATATGTTATATATGTCCATCCTGTTTATTGGTTGGTATGGACATCCAATTCATGTATGGGTCATGTAGAATTTTTATGGGTGAAACTATTCCTAAATGGTTTTTTTATGCCTCGGTACTTTTGGAACGTGATTCAGGCCTTGTGGCGTGCTGGCTCAGGTGATGGGTGGGGTCAACCCGAGCTGGTTCTCTATAATCTGAGTCTTTTCAGGATATCAAAGGCTACTAGGTTGATGTATCTAATGTTGCATATCATCTCTATATTTAGTGATGGGGAAAATATTTTGGGGGAGTTTGGAGATATAGATCTAAATGTGTTATCTCCATCAACCAAGGAGAGACACTCGATGGATGAGAGAACAAGTATGTTTTAACAATTTGGTATTAGTTTTGATAATTGGTATTAGGTTTTTTGTTTGAAGATGATTTGAAAATATGAAATCTGATATGACTCAAACACTATGTAGTTCATGTTTACTCACTAATTATTTTTTAAAAGTTTTTTTGAGTTCAAAATTAGAGATCCTTAATAGAAGCTGAGAAGTGAGACGACATGTATCATATGGAATTGATTGCAATGGGAAGTAATGATGTTGTTAACTTAATTTCTTGTTTCCTATAAAGAGTTCTAATGCCCCGACCCTAGTTACCCAATGTTAGTGCATTATTACATAACATTTACATGATCACAAGGAAATCATGTCTTGAAAGACTGATCAGTTTAGTATTATTGGAAACAAGATTTATACATATGTTCAACTTTACAGCTTGAAGAGAAATTCAACAAAAATATATTTCATTAGAAGCATCCAAGCCTCCTAGATTATTCCTGTAGGTCACTCGTAACTAACTTCTTCATATCCTGGGAAAATGAAACATAAGAAAGGGGTGAGCTCCAACGCTCAGTAAGGGTAAGTAATATAGCGGAAAATGAAATAAATATTAAGAATGGTGAATAATTGATATCTCATTCCTTTACCAATAATAAACATTAATACTTTTATGGCATGAATATGAGCTGAGTAATTAATTCCATAATAAAACATAATCATGAGTATTCTACTAGTCGAATGACTACATTAACCATCAATATTATTTCCATAATGAGGGAATCTATAATGCCGGACATTCTGAAACATTTTTAAATTACAATCAAAATGTGAGGCTAAGTGAAATTACAATCATCATCATCATCATCATCATTAAGAGGTGAATTTAAATGTCACCCTACTAATAATGAGGTCAAGATCTTTTAAGTCAATATGTGTTAGGGGAAAATGTTTTAAAGGAAAATATTTCATACCCTTATCCTCCCCCCTTCCCAAAACACACACTTCGAAGTATCTCTCACTAAATTCATGTGTGGGGCTTAGAAAGATAATCATAAATGTAACCAATTTAATCTGAACAGTAATTTCTTTAATCTAGTAAATCAATAAAAAACATAAAAGAGACTTTGTGGTTGGAAGGGAGGAAGGGGGGTTTGTATCACCTCTAATGCCCAATATAACTCGAATATCCAGTATAGTGCACCACGTTCCCCTTGAAAAATAAACTGACTATTGAATTGAAATGAAATAAAAAAATGGGACAGTTAGACATTTTTGAAAAACCAATTTGAAAAAAACTGAAAAAATAATCAACTCTTTATCCATATTTATACATTCATAGTAAACTACTAATTTTTGAAAACATTAAAATTTCAATAACTTGGAATTATGCATTAAAGAAATATTTTATAACAGAATTAATAAAAATGTGGAAAATTATTTTCAAATAATTAAAAAACTATAAATAGTTTTAAGAGATAATTTTTTGTTTATTACCTCTAGATAAATCTTTTTACTAGCTACCATTGCATAATAATTTTTTTAAAACATATAAATATAATAATTTGTATTTTTATATTGAAAATAATAATTTGACACGCAGTTCAAAAATATGGAAAAAAATATTCTAAAAAATAAAAAAATTGAAGTTGTTATAAAAAATTAAAAAGTAAAATATCATCCATTTAAAAAATATTTTTTTGAATATTTACAAATATTTAATAATTTCCTACGCCTATTCAAAAAAATTATTTATATATTTTAAAAATAAAATTCTATTCATAAAAATGCTTTAAAATAGAAACATTAACATAAGAGAAATTAAATTTTATAATGAAGATTTTCATTGAAAATATATACTTGAAAATTACATTAAAAATGGTTATATAAAAATTAAAATAAATAAATTCAAAAGAAATATATGATAAAGTTTAACTCTAATTTTATATTATAAAGTTCCATTGGAAAACAACATCTAAACAATTCCACTGTAAAATTTCATTGAAAAGTTCTAGTTGAAAAATTCACTTAAAATCTGCAGTAAATAATTCTAGAAGATTTTTCAACTAAAAATTTACAATAAAAAAAACTACATATAAAAAAATTTAAAGATATGTTATAGTGAAAGACATGATATTTTCAAAAAAAAATTAGTGAAAAGTTTAACTTCATTTTATTGTATGTTTCGCTGAATGTTTCACTGGAAGTTCTGGTTCAAATTGTAGTGGAAGTTCCACTGCAAATTTTACTCGAACTTCCATTGAAACATTCATAATACAATAAAAGTATATATTTATAAAATAGAAGAATGTATTAAAAGAAATACATTTTAAAAAATATATCTATAATAAATGAAATAATATAAAAAATGTATTGTCTTATATATATAATTTTTATAAGTATAATATATTTTACCATTTAAAAATTTATATTATATATGAATAAATGCAAATAAAATATTAAATTATAACAAAAACTAAATTTATAACAAATGAACTTATAAAATATATTTAATATATTTTTTGACAAAAATCTGTAATAAGAACAATTATAAATCCATTAAGTGAAAGTTCCAATGGAAGAAGTTATGTTGAAAGTTTCAGTGGAAGTTTTAGTGGAAGTTCTAGAGAAATTTTCACAATTCAATGAAGTATATATTTATAAAGCTAAAGAATATATTAATAAAAATTAAATTTAGTAAATATATTTATTAGAAGTTTATTTGTATGCAATATGTATTATATTTGTTGAATAGTTTTTATAAATCTAATATATTTTAACATTTAAGGATACATAATCTTTATGATTAAAATTGCAAATAAAATGTGAAATAATAACAAAAACAAATGTTATAATAAATTCACTTATAAGATACATTTAATATATTTCTTAAGAAATATGTATTAATAACAATTATAAATCCATTAAGTGGAAGTTCAGGTGGAAAAAGTTTCGTTGAAATTTCTAGTAAAAATTTCAGTGGAAGTTATAGTGCAAGTTTCACAATTCAATAAAAGTATATATTTATAAAACTAAAGAATATATTAATAAAAAATAAATTTAGTGAATATATTTAAAATAAATTAAATTATATACAATATGACTTATATTTGATGCATAATTTTTAGAAATATAATATAATTTTCCATTTCATGATGTATATTTTATATGAATACAAAAGTAAAAAAAACATGAAATTATAACTAAAACTAAATTTATAATAAACACACTTAGAAGGTGTATGTAATATTTTTTTTTAAAATCTGTACTAATAACAATTATAAATCTATTAATTGGATGTTACATGGGAATTTTTAGTAGAAGTTCCACAATAAAATTGAAACATATATTTATAAAACCAAAAAATATATTAATAAAAATTAAATTTTAATAAATATTTTTATAGTAAATGATATGATATAAAATATGTATTATATTTGTTACATGATTTTTGTAACTATAGTACAATTTACCATTTAAGAATGCATAATCTATATGAATAAATATTCAAATAAAATATGAAGTTAAAACTAAAACAAATTTTACAATAAATGCACTTATAATATGTATTTAATATATTTTTTAAGAAATATGTATTAATAGAAATTATAAATCAATTCACTACAATTTGCAATGGAAGAAGTTCTAGTTTATGTTTCAGTGGATGTTTCAGTCGAAGTTTCAGTGGAAGTTCCAGTGGAAGCTCCAGTGAAGGTTTCATAATACAATAAATGTATATATTTTTAAACCTAAAGAATATGTCAATGAAAATTAAATTAAATAAATAAATTTATAATAAATTCAATTATATATAACATGTATTTTATTTGTTTCATAATTTTTATAAATATAATACAATTTACCATTTAAGAATGTAAATTCTATGTGAAAAAAATGTAAATAAAATATGAAATTATAACTAAAACTAAATTTATAATAAACTCACTGATAAAATATATTTAATGTATTTATTACAAAATCATAATTAATAACAATTATAAATCAATCGAGTAGAAGTTCCAGTGGAAGTCTCAGTGGAAGTTCCAATGGATGTTTTAGTGAATTTTTCACAATAAAAAAACATATATATTTATAAAACCAAAGAATATATTAATAAAAATTTATTTTTAATAGCTATATTTATAATAAATCCAATGATATAAAATATATTTTTTTTTTCATAATTATTTTAAATAAAATATAATGTACTGTTTAAAAATTTAAATTCTATATGAATAAAAATTTGAATAAAATATGAAATCATACGTGAAACCAAATTTATAATAATTGAACTCATAAGATACATTTAATATATTTTTTACAAAATTTGTATTAATAGAAATTATAAATCCATTAAGTGGGAATTCCAATGCAGGTTTCAGTGGAAGTTCCGGTGGGAGTTTCACAATACAGTAAAAGTATATTTTTACTGAAATATCCAGTATATCAGAGATGAAGCCATTGGAAATTACAACAAAACACCCATGAAAATTTTCAATGTAGCTTCAATTAGAAATTATAGTGAAATTTTCACCGAGAATTCCAATGAAACTTCCTATGCAACATTTCATTGTAAACTAGAAACTTACACTGATCTTCAATGGAATATTTCATTAAAAAATCATGTTGATAACTCAAAGAAATGTTTTCATAAAAAAAATTAATGATTCAACTAGAAACTTTTTAGTGAAAGACTTTAATAAAATTTATCAATGAAAAATTTAAATGTAATTTTCATTGAAGTCATTCAATGAAAATTTGTAGAGTAATTTTGTAGAAACGTCCTTCTTGAATTTTGTCCTGAACATTTTTAGTTAACATTTTCTATAGATTTTTATTACTTAAAAAAACATTTTTTTTAAACTTTTAGTGAAACACGTTACTTTTAATAAATTTAAACAAATAGTATTTATTATGATGAATAATAACATTTTAAATTCAAAAGGAAAAATTAAACAATTTTTAAATAAGTAATAATATTCTATGCTTATAGAAAAATATCTTCTATATCCATTCACAAAACATTATTTTTTAAAGAAAATTTATTAGTTTTATTCAAATATTTAGAAAACCATTTCATAAAGATTAATTAATTTATCTTTTTTAAATGGCATAAAAACTTTTTTCTACATAAAAAATCTTATTTCATTTATAATAAAAATTGTATTTAAAATAAAATAAACTCAATATTATTTTATTCATTTAAAAAATCGTATTACTTTAAAGATAAAAAAATCTATTAATTTCCCCCTAAATGATTAAAGATTCCATTTTTATCACATATTTATTTTTAATTCTTTTTAAAAGATATAGTACAATTTTTTTAAACAAAATAAAAATTCTTTTAATTACAAATATAATTGGTTTTAAAATATAATTAACTCATTAATATTTAACATGTTTTTAAAAATGTATGCACTTAAAAATGTTAACCAAAATATGTTAATTTTATGAAAATAATCAAAAAATTGAAAACACTATTATTTGGTCATTTTTTAGAAATGCGTAATAATTTGTTTTATAAGAAAAATATAATTTCATTTTAAAATATATTCAGTTTTAAAATATATCGTGTTTTTATTATTTTTCTATTATATAATATAATATTATAAATTGGATCGAGGAGATTTTGTTGATTGGAGAGAGGGAGAACATATGTTGTAGTGTTTTTTTTCTGCAAGACCAATATACCCTTCACTCTATTCCCTTACCCCATCGAAACGTGTGGAAACAAAATGAGGTTTCATCATCTGAGCCTGTGATGGGACGATCCATTATTTCAGGGGATGGGAGATGATAAAATCCAAGGTTGGGGGTGGCGTGGAGTCGGGAAGTGAAGAGTAATTATTATTATAAAAATATTACTTATTAGTTAATTGTTTTGTTACTAATTAATTAATTATTATTACTAATTATCATTAAAAAATACTAATAAATATTTGAAATTATTATTTAGTTTATATTTATTAAAAATATCAATTATTTAATTGCTAATTAATTAATAACTACTTTTTTTGTATTGGCTGGTTCAGGCCCCTTATTAAGAAAATAACAATGAACACACTTCTAGATTAACAAGGAACCCATTACATGGAAAACAACTCAATATAAACACAACTTGAAGGCCCAAGAAGAAACAAAACAAAGGCTGAAGACCTAGAGGTAAAAAGCCCCAAAGTGTAACGCCCCAACCCCTGAAGCCCGGAGCCAGTGCATTACTTATTACATTGGCATGATTTAAAAGGAATAAAATATTGAAGGAACGATGAATTTAGTAGTGTTGAAGAAACTAGATACATACATGTAACTCATATCACATTAAGAATGGTAACACAATACAATACATAACAAAATCTAAAAAAACTACATCCATGAAAAATCAATATATGGTCTCCTACTCATAACCTATTGAAGGTAAAAAAAATGAAAGGGGTGATCTCAATTGCTCAGTAAGAGTTAATAAAATTGGAAACATGAATAAATAATAACTAAATAATGAACAATTTGGAATAGTCAATATGGCATGGGGAGTAAATGAAAAACACGTGTCATTAATAAACTGGGAATGAAACTACATCCATAGGTTTTGTCATAGTGAGAACATCTTGGATAGTAATAACTGATAATGAATAAATTGAAATGATTATTATTTGGATGTCATGTATTTGGAACATGATACCACAATACTGTCGAAACAGTTTAAGTCTGTGGGTTTTGGAAACAAACTCAAAGGGTTTGCTACCAACTGATCTATCTCACCAGACATGACGATGCATCGGGGGGCTATAGCAGGCCCCAACCATCACTAAAAGTCCAAAACAACTATTATACATATATTTAATACCAGTAAAATATGGCTTCTCAAAATCCATAGAGATTAGAGGATACGAATTCATCAATATTTTTATAGTTAAAACTACATTCCAAATAAACACCGCATGTAAAAGGGTATACGAGTTAAGACAATAATCATATACATGAAACCAGAATATAGAAATATAATATATTTACCATTTGAAATGAAAAATTATCTCAAATGGGCTGTGGATACACCACATAAGAAAGGATAGGTGCACAATACCAAGTAAATGACAATGAAATGGAAATTGAGGCAATGTCCCTTACAACATTGTAATCAATTGAGTCGTATGACCAAAAATTAATAACCACCAAATGAATCATATAATACCATGAATATAAAGATAATTTTTATAATATATATCAAATGGAAGTACACAATACACCACATGCAGGAAATAAGTGCCGAACAATGGAAATCTCATGGAATTAAAAGTGAGATAAGAAACCTCTTACCTTAAGTTCGAAAGTGTTCATTTACTGATTTTAATGACCTGAATAATAAAATTTATATTTATTATTTAATAATTCCAGAATCTCCTCCACATTTATATGGTTTATTAGGTTAATTCATGGCCTTTTTGACGGGTTTAAGAGGATCAATTTTATTGTTTCAGAAGAATTTTTATAATTGGTTTTAATGATCGATTTACTTGTATTAATGAATGGAAGTTCATTTGTAATGTGGTTAAGAATCCATAATTGTTAATATATATTACTAGTGACTTTTAAGGAGATATAAATTATCTTATAATTATTTTAGTTACATACCACGAGGATGACTTGTTTGATAAAAGATAATGATAAATTCTTGGTTTAATTGGCGGTTTTGTTCATAATGAACTTGTTTTGTATTATTATTTATATTATGAGTGTGTAAGGATACCATAACCTTTCATTAGATGAAATATATATATTCTGATATGGTTCAACCATAAAAATGGTTTCAATACTAGATTTTAATATGGTAATAAAAATTGAGAACTCGTCGTCCTTGAATGTGATAAATTAACACATCTCGGATAATGTTTTCAATTTTAGTATAAGAGGAGTGGTGGGGAAGAGAGATGATGATGAAATAATCAGTTAGTATAATAAAATTACAGTTAATGTAAGTTAACATAATTATCATAGAATTTTTATGAGGGGATATGAGGAAAGAAATGAAAAGAATGGAACTCGAAATAAAGGAAGAATTCAGAAATCCCTCTCGAAAATTCAGCAACCTAACGATGTCACTTAAAAATTAATAAAAATCAATTGATGAGAGAAAAAAGGTTCTATCATAACATGGACATAAAATCAACAGAAATAAGGGGATATAATAACATACCCCAACATAAGAAAATGTAATTTAAAAGACATAACATAAGATAAGTTCATGACTAAATGAGGAGGGTGAAAGGTTCTGTTACCTTGTAGAGTAACTCCCAAAACATGAAGGTTGGGACCTTGGGGGATTGAGGAAACATTGGGATGACTACTAGGGAGGTACAACCCCCAGATATTCGAGGATTATGGGTTTGGAATGAAATAAAATGAAGGAATTAGTGGGTATTTATAGTAAAAGAGGGGGAGTTTTTTATTAATTTAAAGGGACACCTCATTAGTGGTTTTGGAAAAACCATGGGCTTGCCCATGGTATTTGACCATAGTTTTATCCACATGGGGAACATAATGTTATATTTTTCTATACATAAGTCTACTATCATTTTTATTAATTATTACAATATTATGATGTCATTAAACATACCGAAAATTCAAAAGTGTATCTTTACTATTCACGAAAAATTCAAGTATTTTAGAAAAATCCCAAAAATTCAACCCAGCCATTTTTCGACACATAGAATTAAAAAATGAATTCAATTTTTTGAATATAATTTTTAAATATTATTAATTTAATTTTTAAATAAAATCATTATTTAGTCAAAATAACAATTTTAAATCTTTAACTCATTTTTTAATACCTTGAAAAATTAATAAACATCTCATTACCTTATAACATCATGAAAATAAAATAATAATATGATTTAATATTTATAAGGGTCATATTACTATTCATAAGGGTCTATTACTATTCATCAAAAAAACAAGGTGATTCTAGGAATATAGGATCTCTCTCAACACTCATTTGGGTTAGAAGTCCATGATCTTTCCTACCTAAAACATCTACCACCTTATTTGTATTTCCTTGGTGGTAGTGTATTGAATAATCATACTATTTGAGTAAATCAAGCCATCTCATTTGCCTCATGTTGAGTTCTTTCTGTGTGAAAATGTATTTCAAACTCTTATGATCTGTATATATCTCACATATTTCTCTGTAGAGATAATGTATCCATATTTTCAGAGAAAATATTACGGCTACTAACTCAAGATCATGAGTTGGGTAATTTTTATCATGATTCCTCATCTGCCTAGATGCATAATAAATAACTTCATCATTTTTCATAAGGATGAAACCCAGTCTATTCTTTGATGCATCACTATATATCACAAATCCTTCATTTCCAGATAGAAGAGTCAAAATTGGAGCATTGACCAATTTTATTTTCTATTATTCAAATCATTCTGTACATTCTGTCATCCATACAAACATAACCCCTTTATGTGTGAGCTTGGTTAGTGGGTTAGCAAGTCAGGCGAAATTCTGAATGAAACGCTGATAGTAACCTACTAAGCCGATAAAACTGTGTAACTCAGTTATGTTTGTTGGTGTGGGCCATTCTTGGATTGCCTTTGTATTCACAAGATCAACTAAGATTCCTTACATAGAGACAATATGGCCCAGAAAAGAAACTGATTGAATCCAGAATTCACACTTTATAAACTTCACATATAGTTCATTTCTTCAAAGAGTTTTTAAAATAATCCACATGTGATTCTCATGGTCTTCATAGAATTTGGAGTATACCATGATATCATTGATAAATAACACAAAAAATCCATCAAGATATTCCTTGAAAACTCAATTCATTAGATCCATGAAGACAGAGGGTGCATTACTCAGTCCAAAAGGCATCATTGTAAACTCGTAATGCCCATACCTGGTTCGAAACAATGTCTTTGGCATATATATCTTCCTCACATGCAACTGATGATATCCATATCGAAGGTCAATAATTTAAAAATATTTTTCTCCATGAATTTTCTCAAATAAATTCATCAATTAATGGAAGAGGATACTTATTCTTTATTATAATAGCATTGATTTCATATAATTGATGCATAGCCTCATGGATCCATCTTTCTTCTTGACGAAGAGGACCGAGGATCCCCATGGAGAAAAACGAGGTCAAATAAATCTTTTATCACTCAATTCTTCAAGTTTTTTTTAGATCAACTAATTCCAAAATGGCCATTTTATAGGGCGTATTCGATATAGGTCTTGCATGAGGAATTAAATCAAAAGAGAACTCAACTTCCCACTCTGGAGGATGTCCATGTAAATCCTTTGGAAATACATCAATGTATTCTTGCACAATATGTACTTCTTCAATTTGAATATTTATTTCCCTGTCTCATAGATATTGGGTTCTCTTACTCTCCAATAATTTCATTTAGTAGATCTATTGGGGTTTGATCTTGATAAGAATCAGATGGCGAGGTTTCTACAGTGATTATAAGGGATTGTACACCATTTTAAAAATTTATAACGTAATTCTTATTGTAATAGATCTTCACATCATAATTTTACAGTAAATTCATATTCAGAATTATATCAAATTCAATCATTGATATGATGATAAGATTAGCAACTAAAGCACATTTATGTGTCATGGGGGAGACTGGTCGACATGCCTTTGTTACAATGATACGTCTCGTAGGAGTTTTGAGTGATAACTCCTTTATTAAATCAAATTGGAAATGTCTAATTTTTGTGCAAAACTGGGAAGATATAAGTGAACGTGATGATCCAAAATCAAATAATACATTGGCTATGTTTGAGGAAACAATTAGAGTGCCTACCTACGCATCATTTGGAACTTCAACCTCTGCGGTTATAATCACATAATCTTTCCCTTGATCTCATGACCTTTTCTGAGAAAGGTTTCCTTGGTGCTTAAAACACTAATTTACATAGTGTCCCATCTCTCTATAATTGTAGCATTGAATATCATTGACTAGTTTCTTCCCATTGAATTCATTAGATTGATGACCCTTTTCTCCACACTTATAGCAGACTCCAATTCCTTTCAAGAATTTCCTAGGATGATTCTTTCCACATTTCTCACATAATGGGAATTCTTCATTCCCTTGTTCTTCTTTGGCACTTCACCTTTTCCATGGTTATTAGAGTACCACTTCTTATCTTGGTTCCCCTTGAAAAAATTTAATTTATCAAATTTCTTCTCCGTTCTGATGTCAATTAATACAATTTAATCATATGATGAAAATGATTGAGAAGCTAGTGCCCTTCGAAGACTTGTCATAAGACCTTCGAAGAGAGACGACTTGTAAACCCAAATGGCTTGCAATCCCTAATAAACAAAAGTAGAACAAGTCTCATGGTCCAAAAAGACTTTCTAGTAAGGAAACCCCCCATCGATCCTTCATTGCCCGACTCCACACAACCACCATCATCCGCTCTGATGGTCGTCACCATCAGCCTAGTATGTGTCTCTGATGGCCACCATGTTTGCGCCGCACATACCCAAAAGACACTGAATGCTAAACGATTGGCTGCCTTGTGCCGACCGGACCAAAACCCACGCCTCACTGAGTATCAATCTCGCACCTGGCGGCAGAAGAGGTCATGTTTGAAGGGGATCAAATAGATTTCGGGTTGAAGAGTCTCACAGGCCTCACCGACCGACGGTTCCACTCTATCACCACTTTCCCATCAAAATAATGAAACCCAACCCCAGTCATCACCTTGAAACCAACATTGTGCCCGACGACCATAGATCAGAGGAGAACTGGGTTGAGTCAGTCGCCTGAATTAAGGTCATTACCGCCGCAGATCCGACTAAGGGCTCCGAAGAACAAGAGCTCTTATAAAAACCTCCAACCTCCATATCATGTGAATAATAATCTTCACCACCACTCATGGAATACCCCTTTCTTCGGTCAGGGGGATTTTCATTGTTGGATCTTGTAATTTCCGCATCAAGCTCTTGGCTGCATCTCATGATAGATCCAAGCTCATCGATGACCCTTGATACATAGAGCTAGGGTTCTTCATCGCACACATCCTTTGTAAAACTAGAGACTTCTTTTAAAAGAAAACTATGTTCGATAACACATACTTCACACAACACCGAGCCTAAACGAACTACGCAATATTATTGTATAAATATGATCGTGATAACATAGTCGTTAAATTATCGAGTGTGAATAGATTTAACTAATTTATTAAAAATATATTGATTTCAAACTCAATATAAATGTATTGATAAATTAATAGTGAATAACCACTCAATTTTTAGTAAATTCATTTTATTCTTCAAAAAATAAGTTTTCTTAAAAAAATGTTTTTTAATACTTTTTGTGAGGAAATTATTTTTTAAAAATTTTAGAATTTAAATTTCATAAAAAATATATCATTTTTGAAATAAATATATAATAAGTATCTTAGAATTATTTTTTTGGGATTTTTATGAATATATATATATATTAATGAATAGTGAAAATACTGATTTTTATTGAAAAAATATATTTTTCAAAGTAATTACAAAGTAAAATTATATTTTGGATTAGTTTTAAAATTTAATTAGTTCTTTCTGATTAAAAATAATATAATTATATTTATTGTATTTAATTTTATACTTGAATTTAGTATAAACACATTTTTATATTTAAAGACATTTTTATGGAAAATTGTTTTTCATCTGGTTTTGAGGGTTTTATTTTAAATTGTATTCTGTCACTTTTGTGAATTGAATATTAAAAAATGGATTCCATGTTTTGAATAAAAATTTCCAATATTTTTAAATAGCTCCCTTTTACTTTTGATCAATATGAATAGTAATCATAGTAAATAATTGTCACCACGATGGAGGTAAAATGAGTTAATTAAGATTAAAATGAATAGGATAATGACTAAAAAATAACTCTAACACTTACTTTAATATTATTGGATGACTATATTTTGTCCATAATTATACAAAGTTCGAATATATAACCTTTTGTTGTCATTTTTCCACGATTTTGATCTTTATAATATTTTATGTAATGAAATGTCAAAAATGTTATTCTCCTAATTTTGTTATCTCTAAATTTTTAAGAAAGAAATAAAAATAAGGTATTTTCAGTTATAAATATTCATTTGAAAGATAAATTAATTTTTTTTATCATGGTGATTTATTTTTAATTTTTAGCGAAGAAATAATTACTATAAATTCCTATGCAATACTGACACAATATTTATTCAATTAATAGAAAAATAGAATAAAAGATATAAAAAATTAAAATTAATATATGTTGACATAATTATTGCATTCCATGAATTTTTTAGACAAAAATAACTTATTGGGAAATTTTTAAATGAATATATTTGAATTATATCTTTTTCTTGGTGTTTTTGAAGTCAAATTAAATGAATGGTTAAAAAATTGACATTAATGATATTTTATAATAAATAAAATTTTTATTAAATGATTTAAAATTGATAAAAAACATATCTTTGTCCATGTTATTGGGATATGGTTTAAAATATCAATCGTGGTTCATTTATGGGTCAATTTTCCTTTTATAGTAATTATATTGACCCCTAAAGTGTAAAAACATTGTTATCACGATAATTGTCAAAAGGGGTTAAAGAAAGTTAAAACAAAGGGATATAGATAAAAACCTAAAATAAAATTATCCAAATTTTATTTTTTGATAGTACTTAGAACCATACTTATCATATCTTAAAATTATATAATTTTGGATCCTTTTTTAGATGAAAATTAATTAATATTAATTTAATTCCTAGAGAAATTCTAAGAACGTCCCTCCCCTCTCTTATAAAATGGGACTCAATATCCTCTTTTCTTCACTCTTAAAAAGCCTTTTTGGTCAGCCAATACCTATCACAATTTCTTCCTAAAATCCCTCCCCACATTCTAGAGGCTTTATTTTGGGTATAATACCAACCTTAGAGGGTTTAAGGAGTAATGAAAAGGAAGTTATCTGAAGAAGATGTATAGTCTTTAATCGAATGTTTTATTATTATTTCATCTTTCACCTCCTACAAATCTTATTAAAATATGATGGTATAATAAAATTAGTATATTCTATAAGATGAGATGTTATTATGTTAGTGTAATAACCTACATCCATATCCACTTCCATCAAATGGGAAAAAAACCATCGTTCATGTGTATGATGAACCCAGACACCAAAGGATGGAAATAAATTCCAAGGGCCTCAAGAACATTTGGGGGTTGATCTATCCTTTAAATATAAAAACAACTAAAACAACTTTACAATAAACATCAACTCCTCTATATGATGAATAAACAACAATGTACACTGGAAAACCTAACCAAAACAATAAACCATATCAAAGTAGAAACAAGAAACCAAAATACATTTATAAGTGTCTATCAGGGGTGGAGACTTATAGGAGTTTGAAGCACCTTCTCATGGTGTATTCCCTTAGTAATATCCAATATGATATTATTATAATGAGACCCAATAGTAGGAAATACACATTTATAAGTGTCTATGGATGTTATTATTTATAGATGTGTGTATTGGTCCTTAGATTTTAAGATTATTATTAATGGATATTTGGAGTCGCGTACATTGATGTATTGATGAAAACTGTGATGACAGATGTTCACGGTGAGGTAGGATACGTTGCATGCATCACGAGTAATATTGCATTAATAAATAATGTGATAAAATATTTATCCCTTCTTTTCATTAATAAAAGTTAATATATGAGGCCCTTTGATGGAAATGATATAGCCTAAACAAATCCATGGTCATGGTGTTTTTTAGGTAAGTTCTTTTTCTAGAAAGTCAAAGAAAAAGATATCAAGCGCATAGGTTGATGGCACTGGCATGCAACCTGATCGATTGGAGATATTATGATAAAGAGATTATATTACACGGTTAGTGTTCGCATGAGGTTCCATATCATTGTAGCATTAACTTCTTTCTCTATGGGTACCTTGACGTGTTGCTAGATGTTAACCTTGGACTTTAAGAAGGTTCGCCTAATGCCACTGAAAAGGAGGTCTAGAGGGTCACACACTAAGTATATCTAGAATCTCAGTTGAATAATTTATTATCTAACAATTTGAATAAATATTATTCATAGTTTTTGTTTAATAATTATTCATGTATTCTTAATCACATTTAAACTGTCACTAGTTATTCGAAAGAATATATTGTGAGCAAAATATTTAATAAATATTTACTTGCTACATAGTGAATAAAATATTTATTTATTTATCGATGAATAATGAAGTGATATTTAATTTAAAAATAAATAGTCATTATTCAAGGACCAATAAATATTATGGAGGAATGGCAGACCGGGTTAAATGGTCCGGTGAGAAATAATAATATTTAATTTATAATTCGCAAGTTAACCAAATGTCATGAAATAATAATATTACTATTATTATTTAACATGGGGGTTTCTCTAGGATTAATAAAATAATTAAAGGCACTAGTGAAAATTATTTTATTATAACTCTAGTGACATAAATGCCCGGTTATATTATTCTCTCATTCTCTAAGGGAAAGCCTAGCGACACCAATTCAGTTGTGCACAACATTTTGTAGGAAACCTCTCAAGCCTAGAGAGTTCTTCCTTCTCCAAGAACGCTCCTAAGAACTAGAGTGATCCTACTCCACCGGATCAAGGAGAACACATTGGAAGTGGTTCTCAAGGTGATCGAAGGTGGACGACGCAAGCACACAGTTCTTCCATGCTAGCACCCAGAGACACCTTTGGCGACGTCCGGAGATTCACAGAATACATGTGGATCACTACTATAGGAAATCTAATTTGATTTCTACAATGCAATGACAATGCACTACAAATCAGTGATCAAATGCTTCAACAAATAAATAATAAACATGAAGGTAAATATTATTTAATTAAATTAATTATAAACAGTACATTTTGATCTTCTCTTTTGGGTTACATGTTTCTATTCAATTTTCTTATTTCTTTGATTCAATTCCATTGATCATGACACTCATCATCGCATCGATCTCGAATTGATAATTGATTATGACAAAAGAAAAGTTGGGCACCACCCCTCCCACGCTTCCGCTACACCCAGAACCTATAAGGGGTATCAGAGAGGGAATATTATTGTTTATAATTTTTAAAAAATTTGTTGGTGATTTACGCATTCATAATTTATTTTTTCAAATCATGTTTAATGATTTTTTTAATATGAATTATGAGATCAATTTATTTCTCCATCATTTATCATAGATCTAACAGAAATGATTAATTTTATGATTAAAATGAAATCAAGGATATCATCTGAAGGTGCCCAGGATTATGCCCAGATAACACAACAGTACACACCATGTAACCAATGTTACAGATCATGTAGTTATGTTCAGTGCACGAGGAGATAATTCAGTAATTACTCAACTTGTGTGCATTAATGAAACGCGGTGTAGTTAATTCTTACACCATGTGTTAACCAATATAAACTAGGGAACAGTCAGCCAAACTACACACTTTGTGGCCCACTAGACATGCTTGTAGTCCTTTTGGGTTAGGGTTGGTCCGTGTATTCCATACAGGACCTACCCGACTGGTGACCGTGTAACATGGAGACAACATAGTGTGTGGCCCACGGAACACTTCGTGTACTACAAGATTTCTAAAGTACGGCTCACATGCTATGTCCCTAGGAATGAACATTAGATAGACTATGAAAGGCATACACGCCGTGTACTTTTACCAAATTACATAGATTTAATACTTTTATATCTGTGTAATGTTCTGATCTTCATACCATGTATAAGTAGTATTACAGGTTGTTACTCTATGTTCATGAAAGCATAACACGTGGATGAAAAAATCATGCAATTTGTGTAATCATCTGTGAAGTACACATTGTGATTGTTGGTATTGAATCATATATGCTATATGTCCCAAAAGTAAAGTAGTATACAAGTATAATAAATATCGGGTAGATTTAGATGAGTATTCATCATGTTTCCTCCATGGTACATTATTTTACAAGGTTAATTTTAAGTGAATTTATTTAATAGGTTTTAAAATATAATGGATGAGAATATAAAGGAAATTCAGAAAAGGATTAAGATAAAATGATTGATTAATTAAAGATAAAAATTAATCGATTTGAGTGTGATTTATCGTAAATAAGAACGATTAAAGAATTGAATTGTAGTTTTATTAAATGCATAATTCCTTTCATGTATGCAGATGATCATGAGCTAGACCAGACCTTTGTATGTGATTGTTTTTTTTAATTTATTATTAAATTATTTTTTTGGCATATATGCCTTCTCTCTTCATTAATATGTAGGGCATGCGTGCTAATGTTTTCTTTTATGAAACCCCCTTTACCCCTCATTTTCATGTGAGTAAAATCATATGTAATGGATGGAGATCCCAAGATAGCAGAGGTTGTTCAATTTTTGAGCTGAGACGAAACCAATCCAAGTAGATACAAAGGTGGACAAGTTGAAAGTTGTAAACACGAATCTCAGATTGGTTCAAGGTGTTTCTCCCCTAGGTCAACGATTAGTTTATCAATTGATAGATTAACTAACCATTAGAACAATCTCATGATCATACCCTTTATTTTATTTCTGTCAGTTGCATGGTTATTCATTATGAATGTTTTGTCATGATCACATAATTAATGAATTAACAAGAATTCAAGATGAGACTAAAATAAACTATATTGTGAGTAACTATTATCTAAGACATGGTTAATCAATTAAGTAAATCCCACTTAATAATAAAAAAGCATGTAATAAAGATAATAATTGGAAATTGATGCATAAAGGAATAGAATCCCTCAATAAAATATTATGTCGATATTGCCTTCCATTACTTTAGTTAGAATCAAACCATAGTTCAATGTGCTTGACTAGACATAGTTGGGGTGCTTTAAATTATCAGGGAATTCTAATTTTAGGTTTTGGGTTGGCTTAACTTGGTTGACATCAAGGGTTGACTAACAAAGTAGGAATTGGTTTAACTAAGAGGCAATGGCTGTTGAAAGCCAAATTAAGGATTTTAGGATTGGGGAGTCCACTCAACGGATCATGGAACTGTGAGTTAATGCAGTTGGAATTTGGAATGCCTGCCTAAAACCAATCGATTTAATTGACCAGCCAAATTTGGGGTAATGGGATTGGGAATATGGATCCTTTACAGTCCAATCAACATGATATTCTAGAGCCAATGGTGAGGTATATTTGGTTTCAATAAAATAGTGGGATACTAATAAATATAATTTTATTTATTTGTCTAAATATATCAGATAAAGTACTAAATATCTGCTCATATTATTTTTAGAAATGAAAATAAAAATGACATCAAAAATATCACTGTGATCCATACTTGAGAAGGAAAACCTTCTTACTTGTATGAATTTCCATGAATGATAGAGCTGTTTACACATCATCCTTTTCCATGAAAGGAAATTGTATGTGCTACAATAACCATTACCAGTTGTGCTTGTAAATGAGGAAATTGATTAAGAGTTATCTCTCTATGAGAAACATCTTAATGATGCTACATATGTTTAGTGATTCATGTTATCATCAATTTCCAATGAGATCTTGAAGCAATATGAGAAAATGGATGCATATAGCTTGATGTCTCACCTTCGGGATCTATATCAAGAGAATATGAGACTATAGTGGTATGATATCTCTAGTGATTTATTTACCACTAAGCATGGAGAGTCTACAATAGTTGGACCTTATGTAGTAAATCTTATTGGATACATTGAATTCTTGAAAATATTAGAGATTAAATTCCTATATGAGTTGCGTACATATCTTATACATTCATCACTGCCCAAGACCTTCTCTAGTTTTTCTTGGGGAATTATAATTTGAGAAATAGTTAGAAGATTCGGTCGGAACTTTTGACTTTAATTCTCCAAGTGGATAAAAACATGGGGTGTGACAAACCTATAGTCCTTATGGTGAATAAGAAAAGTAATGACAAGGAAAAGGGGACTATGACTTATAAAAAATATTAATCCTCTGAGAACCATCCTACCAGGAAGAAGAAAATCCATAGGCAAGTCAAGGAAAAGGAAGCAATACGCTTTACATGTTGCAAGTCAGGCCACCATATGATGAACTGCACCCAGAGGAAAGGGGAATCCAAATGTGCATTAGTTATCGAGTAAAATCTTTCCATTTCTACACCATTGGTATTAGATATAGATTGTGGTGCTCACATTTTCATTCAAATGTAGGAACCAAGTGGATTTCAGAAAATTACTAAGGGAGAGGTGGATATGTGAGTTTCCAATGGTGTGAGGCTAACTTCTCTATCCATTGGTGACTAACACCTTTCATTGTTGATGAGAATGATTTTGGTTTTACGTGATTGTTATTATGTTCCAACTGTTACCAAAAACATAATTTCAGTATCAAGTTTAGATACATATGGGTTTATTTTCAAGTTTGGAAATAAAATTTGTTTATTTTATAAAGAAAAAATATATTACGGTATACAAAATTCAAATAATGGTTTATATGTATTAAATTATGAAAACCATGTGTTGAAAATCAATAATGAATTATGTTCACACGACTCATATAACACCCAGTTGTGGCACCACCATCTTGGTATTGTAAATTAGAATTGTTTGACAAAGCTCTATCATGATGGTTAGTTATACTCTTCTATGCTAAAACCACTTGAATGACGTAATAGTTGTTTATAATAAAAAATGACCAAACCACCATTTGGTGGGAAAGGTGAAAGGGACACAAAGGTTCTAGGATTGGTACACAATAATGTGTGTGGACTATCTTTAGTAGAATCTATAGGTGGATATTATTACTTCATAACTTTTACTGATGACTTGAGTAGATATGGATATATTTACATGATGAGGTATAAGTCTGAGTCCTTTGAGAAATTCAAGGAATTCAAGAATGAAGTATAGAATTAGCTTGGTAGAAATATAAAGAAGCTTTGATCAGATCGAGGTGGTGAATATGTTAACCAAGAGTTCATCAACTTTCTACGAGAGTTTGGGATTCTATCTCAACTCACTCCACCTTATACACCATAGTGGAATGGTGTTAGTGAAAAGAGGAACCATAACTTATTGGACATGGTATGGTCTATGATGAGTCATGCAGATCTTCCATTGTCCTTTTGGGGGTATACATTACAAAATGTGGCATACACATTAAACTGAGTACCAAATAAGGTTGAAAATAGAATTTCCTTCGAGCTATGGATGAGAAAGAAACCCATTTTGTTGCATACACGTGTATGGGGTTGCAAGGAATTTGTTAAGCCTTTATTTGAAAACAGACTAGAACCATGGGGCATGAAGTGTATCTTTATCTGATATCCCAAGGATTTAAAGGGATACTATCTATACAATCCCTCAGACAAGAAAGTGATTGTCGCTAGACAAGTCGTCTATATTTAAAGGGAGCACATCATCATAAAGGATAGTGGGAGAAAGATTGACTTTGATGAAGTTGATTCTCAATATATTCAGGAGATGGTAAAGGAACGTGTTCCATAGGTCCTCGTAGAAGAAAAAGTTCCTGAAACACAAGTGCCACGTAGGAGTGTAAGAGAGGTAAGATAACCAGAGAGATATGGTTTTTTAGTCACCGAGGATGGTGACTCATTATTATTAGACCATAATAAACCTCTCTCCAATAAGGAGGTAGTTGAGATATCAGAAGATGCAATATGGCTAAAATCTACGAATTCTGAGATGGATTCCATGTGTCAAAACCAAGTTTGGGTTTTGGTCGATGGGCCTATTAAGGTAAATCATGTTGGGTGTAAATGGGTATTCAAGAAGAAACCAGACATGGAAGGTAAAGTTAGTACCTATAAAGCAGGGATAGTGGCTAAATGGTTCAAACAACGTTAAGGAATTTACTACGATGAAACCTTTTTTCTAGTTTCCATGATTAAATCCATCAGAATCATACTTTCCATAATAGCTTATCATGACTATAAGATTTGGAAGATGGATGTCAAAACTACATTCCATAATGGGAACCTTCAGGAAGATGTATATATGACACAACCAGGAGGGTTTGTGACTCCAGGTGATGCCAAAAGAATTTTTAAGTTACAGAGATCCTTTTATGGATTGAAGTAAGCATCCAGGTCATAAAACATTCGATTTGATGAATCCATGAGAGAATTTGGTTTCATTAAAAATGAATGCGAGTAATGTGTTTACAAAAGGATTAGTGGGAATGTGGTCGTTATCCCAGTATTATATGTTGATGACATATTGCATATTGGAAACAAAATATCAGTCTTACAGTTAGTTAAGAACTTGTTGAACAAGTGCTTCTCCATGAAAGACTTAGGTGAAGCAGCCTATATTCTAGGGATCAAGATCATTCGTGATAGATCCAAGAGGCTAATTGGACTAAGTCAAAGTATATATATTCACCAGATACTAAATAGATTTAGTATGGATCAATCTAAGAGGGGATTGGTTCCAGTGTAAAGACCTCGAAATTCCATGTAATTTTTTTCAATTAAATGGGAATTTTACGAGTCCTCAAAAATTGACGACACATTATTCTGGGGCTTGGTGTGCCTAGAATGAATTTATGAACTTTTCTTTGGGTACATTAAATAAATGTACAAGTGGCTTTTATAAATTTTAAACTGGTGCTCGAAATTGAAATCTGAGGACACCCTTGAACTCGTAGCGCCGATATTCACTTAAGGAGACTTTCACCTCAACGACAGTTGGTCGAGGATGATTGTTAGTTTTTGGCCTTTTCGAGGGAATATAAAAATAAAATTATTTAACATTTTTTTTAATCTTGAAACCGCCCATGTGTGGGTTATGGTGGTGGGGACAACCCGAGAATAAACCCCCAATTTGAATTCCAAGAGGCGGGGACCATCTAACCCCTCTTAATGGGAGAGAAACATCTCAACTCACTCTTTAATGTGGAGGAGCCTCTTGAACATCCTCCACATTAATTATTCCAAAAAACTACATTAATTTTTCTAACATGTGTGTGTTCCAACATAATTTCTTCTTAAGTTAAATTATATTGACACCTCTTTCTTTTGGTGGAAAAAGGAGAAGGAGATAAATCTTTGGAGGATTACATTTCTCCAACAAAGAACTCCTCCTCCACATGAAGAACACCATCGAAGAACGTTATTGAGAAACAAGAAAGAGGATGACGCACAAGCCCAGGAATGTAGGCATGTGGTGAATGAGATGAATGTTGACAACTAAAACTTCTTCCTCTCTCCAACACTAATGAACGAACAAGGTAGGGAGGATGTTTGAATTACCCCCTTACTCATTCTTTATATTCTTTTGATTCAAGTTCTATAGCCACTTGATACCACTGTAATGCAGAGTGTGCGACCCAAACAAACACATCCCATCATATTTGAAATTATTCTGGTGATTTGTGGAGTTCTTCACAGTGGAGGAGGACGGCGGCCAACCATGGTGGGGCACGAGAACGGTGGTCGGTAGCACTGCCGGTCGCGATGATGGCGACGGCGCTGCCCCATGGCCACCGCCGCCTACAAACTCTGTGCCCCATGACGATCCACCACTCATGTCCTCTGCTACCTCACGAACTCATGGCTCCCACGACTGAGCCAACCCGTTGCCCCATGACACCCATGGTCGAACTGCCCCGTTACACCTACGACCTCCACCGCTCCGCGACACCCCCGACCTATGCCGCTCCACGGAACCTGCGACACCAGTGGCCACCCCCGCTCCGTTGCACCCACGGCCTTTTCCACTCAGCAGCACCTGAAGCCTCATGTCATCCATGGTCGAGCCACCCCGTGGCCTCGCACCCTCCGCGGCCGAGTGTCCTACGGCCTCGCCGCCCCGCGGCCTCACCGTCCCACAACCTCACATCCTTCCACAGTGCCTCGTGGCCCCCACAGCTCCCCACGGACCCTCGTGGCCCCATGACACTTTGAATCCCCTGGCAGCCCTTGCGGCCTTCCAGACCACCCAGCACGGTCTAGGCCGTGTCGGTCAGACTGGGTTGGACCAGACCCGGACCTGCATCGACCCATTTACACTCTTTTGGGCATAACTTTGGCACCGAGCATCCGTTTGACGAACCGTTGGTGGAGCTAGAATCCTTGGAGTGAGATGGTACCTTTTATTATACCCCACTAGATATTTGGATTAATAGGTGGTACAGTTGGTTTGGATAGATCATGAATCCAACCGGGCTCCCGGTGCTAAAAGGCTAATAACTCACAGACCAGGCATCCAATTGACGCACCGTCTGTTGTGTTGAGACCCCTATGATGTGGAGGTCCTTTGAGATACTTCTAAGTAAGACTTCCTGGATGTTGGAGTATTGACTAGTGGCTTGTGGAGTAGACCCTCCCAAAGAGAAGCGAGCCTAATACGAAAACCCAGTAGTTGGCTATGACGTGAAGAATGAATAGAGATCCTGTGTGGGTTAGCACCGAGCGATCCTGTGTGGGTCAGCACCAAGCGATCCTATTTGGGTCATCACCTAGCAATCCTGTGTGGTTCATCACCGAGCAATCCTGTGTCAGTCAACACCGAGCGATCTTGTGTGGGTTAGCGCCTAAATATTATATATGGTTCGGCCTCTTAACGGAGTAAGATGATCCATTAGTTATATCTAATCATCTTTACTATCGTACATAAGTTATACCTGCTGTGATATGAGTCTGTAACTATGTGGTACATTCCATCGTGGTAATACCTTGGTGGTGTCCTTTTGTGTGGCGTACCTTTGTGGTACTTACCTTCGTGGTATTACTTCCATTACAGAACAATTGAGCGTTGGGATTTTGAGTTGGACTCTATGTTTTCCTCATGATTGAGATGGGTTTACATGGTAACATTGGTATATGTATGGGAATATACCTAAGTATGGTTGTCAGTTGAATTCTTGATGTATGGTTTATCCTTGGTGGATTTTGTGAGACCTTGGGGGTCTCAAGGTCTCTACTGAGTATCGTTGTACTCACCCCTGCACGGGCAATGCTCACACCCTATTGTTTTTGGTGCAGACGACGGACAGCGCTGACTGAGGACGAGAGTACCAGGAATAAAGGTAGCTCGGAGTTGGATGTTAGACGAGGCGAACCGCAGAGACGGTCGTTCATGAGTTGTACCTACCCTTCAGGTAGGATTCGTGGAGGATGATCCAGGAGTAGCTTTATACCTATTAGCTATCTTTTACTTTCTAGTTATCCTTGTACTTTCCAATTGGGCTTGTATTCTGGCCCCATTTTCTTAATATACTCACTTTGTTTACCACTCAATTTACTTGAGTTCGTATCTTACTGTGTTATTGGTTGTGTGTGTTATAGGTTATAAAGGCAATTCATTCCCAGTTTTATGGAATACGCCATCGATGCTAGTCGCCAGCCCTTGGCCTATGGAAGGTGGGCTTGGGGTAGTCACGAAACGGGCCCTGGGGGACGGGTCGTGACAAATTGGTATCGGAGGAGTCGGTTCTACCGTATAACATATGACGCTGATATTTTTATCAACAATATTTTTAAGTGTAGTGAGTGTGGTTATTAGTTTAGAGAATCATGTATTGGTGTAGCGGCCGACGTATCCATACACCAGGACCCTGACTTCTGATTTCCGACTCAGTGAACAAAAACAATGATTATGTGTGTGTTTTCAAGAGTTTTCTTTGTGATCTCTTGAGCCAACTCACCAGGTATAACTTATTAACCATGGTGCGCCTATTTCTTTTCAGGATTCCTCCATGAAGACAGCCAGCTAGGGTTCCGAGAGTAGTACGCACTGATAGACCACAGAGCGATGAGGCCTTGGTGCAGGGCCCTCTTCTAGTAGATGTACCAATGGAGGCACCAGCAGTACCATTACCCGTTGGTCCACCGATGCAACTGGCCCCAATAGCGGAGGGTGAACGCCGCTTGAGTGTGTTTCATGAGTTCCAACACCAGAGGCCACCCAGGTTCAGGGGAGATATAGACCCACAGGCGGCTGTGGATTTTATGGATTCCATGGTGAGAGTATTCCGACTGGAAGGGACACCAGGAGATCTCATGGTGATCCTTTCCACCAACCATCTATAGGCAGCAATAGGTAGACGGTGGAGCTTGATGCTCCAAGTTCACGACGAGTTGACGCATCTCTGGGAAGAATTTCAGAGCTTGTTTCGGGCAGAGTTTTTCCCAGCGACTCTTCGTGCAGTGTGCATACAGGAGCTGCTTCATCTGCAGTAGGGAAACATAACTGTGGCTCAGTACTCAGTGAGGTTCACTGACCTCTCACACTACTCCACTAATATGGAATGGAACCCATTCATCAGGGCATGGACCTTCGAGCCGGGGCTCAGGCAAGAGATCAGGGCTTCGATGATTTCTACTAGTATCCCGATGTAGGCGGGGGTGTTAGAGCGACCCCTCTTAGTAGAGAGTTTCCTTGCTGAGCAGTCACCAACAGTGAGATCCACCACCGGATTTCACATACCATAGTCTTCTACAGCTGACAATAGAAAGATATCGCAGAGGTCTAGGAGGACCTGACCTACCGGTGGACAACCATAGGATTCAGAGTCGGTTGTGCGGGGCACCCAAGGCAAAGCTAGTCATTCCTGGAGTAGGCAGTGTTATGCATGCAGCGGGCAGGGTCACATGGTCCGTGACTGTCCGACCCGCCATTCGGATGATCAGCAGACGGTCGAAGGACTGCCCAGGAAGAGACATAGGTTAGATCAAGGTGGTCTGCGAGGAGCATGTAGATGTGCCAGAGGAGCTGGTCGTGCAACTGGAGGTGGGTGATGATTCGAGATGTTACTGCCACCACCAACAGGTAGTCCACCCCGACCACAGGGAGTCGGCGGATAGGGGCGAGCTCAGCTCCAGACAGCTGAGGCCTATGACCATGGCGCTCTGGATATGATACGAGGCACGATCTTTGTCTATTCCACCTTAGCTGCATTACTTATAGACACATGTGTCATCCATTCTTTTATTTCCACTACCCTTGTTCGGAGCTCGGGGATTTCGATGGAGCTGGTTTCTCAACTCTTATGGATAGATACTCTTATGGGAGTGGATTCGATGATTAGGCACCAGTTCCGGTAGTGTGATCTTACTCTAGGAGGTGAGAACTTTGACTGGGATCTCCTAGTAGCAGCGTCAAGGCCTTATGACGTCATCTTGGGTATGGACTGGTTATCAACAGTCCATGCTCAGATAGACTGTATTAGGCGAAAAGTGCGGTGTGTCTGCACATATGGGACCAGGTTCACCTTCACCGGCGAGAAGGGAACCTTTAAAGCATGGGATGGACTTAGTCTGAGGAGGGTGAAACCGATTACACATCAGTTGGCTAGACTTACCCTCGGAGTGGTTGATGTGGAGAGTCTGAGTTATCCTATAGTGGTGGACCAGTACACGAATGTATTCCCTGATGATGTTTCGGGTCTACCTCCTCACAGAGGGGTGGACTTTTACATTGACTTGTACCCCAGGACGACACTGATATCTACACCAGCATATCGGATGGCTCTCATGGAGCTTTTTCAGCTGTGGGTACAGCTAGAGGACTTACAAGGGAAAGGGTTCATTCGGCCCAGTGTTCCTCCTTGGGTAGCCTTGATTTTGTTCTCCATGTAGTAAAATGGGAGTTTGAGGCTTTGTGTTGACTATCGGTGCCTGAACCAGGTGACCGTGAAGAAAAAGTACCCACTCCCATGTATTGACGATCTCTTTGATTAGCTAAAGGGAGCACGATGGTTCTCGAAGATAGACCTCAGATTAGGCTATCAACAGCTCATAGTTCAAGATGGGGATGTGCATAAGATGGATTTCAGATGTTAGTACGGCCACTACAAGTTCTTGCTCATGCCATTCGGTGTGACCAACACTCCAGTAGTGTTCATGGAACTCATGAATAGGATATTTCAGCCATACCTCAATCTCTTTATATTAGTCTTCATTGATAACATTCTGATCTACTTGAATATTGAGGAGAAGCATGTCTACCATTTTCAGGTAGTAGTGAACACACTCTGAGAGAACCATCTTTATGGTAAGATCTCGAAGTGCCTGTTCTGGATATGATAGGTTCACTTTCTGGGAAATTTCATATCGGAGGCTGGAGTTGCAGTAGATCCAGCGATGTTTGAGGCGGTACTTGATTGGGAGCCACCCAGGAGTGTGGCGGAGGTACGGAGTTTCCTCGGTTTGGCTAGATAATACCGGAGATTTGTGACAGATTTCTCCTGAGTTGCAACACCACATTTAGTGTTGAAGAATAAGGGGAAACCCAACGTGGGGTCAGAGAGATACCAACAGATTTTTCATGAGCAGAGGCAGAGGTTGACTAGTGCCCATATCTTGATGATTCTAGAGGAGGGCATAGTTTACGCAGTCTACTACGATGCATCAGGGACTGGGCTCGAATGTGTCATGATGTAGGAGCGAGCAGTGATCGCATATGGTTCTCGATATCTGAGACAAAAAGAGCGGAACTATGCTACCCATGGACCTAGAGTTAGCAGTAGTGGTCTTTGCCTTGAAGATGTGGCGACACTATCTTTTGGGCGAACGTTTTACAGTCTACTCGGATCACAAGAGTCTCAGGTATATCTACTCATAGAATGACCTGAACCCGAGACAACAATGTTGGCTTGAGTTCCTCTAGGTCTATGACTTCGAGATAGTATATACTTCTGGGAAGTGGAACGTTGTCGCAGATGCACTCAGGAGGAGGTGTGGCATACAGCTGCTAGACGAGGCGACAGAGCAGCTGACCGCTTTGTAGATATCCTTTGTGGATCAAGATGGAGCAGTTTTTCTTTAGTCTCTTATAGTCACTCCCCCAATTCTTCAGCGAGTCAGGGAGGCGCATCATGGGGACAATGACTACGAGACACGACGTGCTCAGATATCCATAGGACAGGCACCTGATTAATTTTTTGAAGGTGTGGAGCATGTCATCCTCTTCAGAAGATGTAACATGGTACCTGTGTCACTTCAGGAGGAAGTGTTGAGGGATTTCCACACTTCCCCTCTAATGGTACATCCAGGAGTGGTGAAAATGTAACAGGACCTCCTACAATAGCACTGGTGGACGGAAATGAAAAAATCAGTTGTAGAGTTTGTCTCTCGGTGCCTCACTTGTAAGTAAGTGAAGGCGGAGCACTAGGTACCAGCTGGCGTGGTTCAGCCTTGAGAGGTGTCATGACCCGTCCTTGGGACTCGTATCCTGACTACCCCATGCCCGCCATCCTTTGGCCAGGGGTTGGCGACTAGCACCAAAGGCTTAAATCCCGATAAAAAGGAAGGCATTGCCTTTATAGAAGAAAACAAGCATCATAGATTATGCAAGATAAAGTAAACACTAAGTAATCTTAGTACAAAAGTAAGTGCTAGAAAGTAAATGGGCCTGTATACAAACCCAACTGATAGTACAGTACATCTGAGAAAAGAAAGTACAACAGCTGAAAAGTAAAGCAGCAACCACCAAGTCGTCCTCCAGAAACCCCACCTGAATGGTGGGTATAGATAATCTCCTCTACTCCTCGAATTTGTCCGTCCGCACCGTGTACGTCCCGCCTGATGGTCCACCTCCAGATACCTTCCCACTCCACATGTCTCAACCACGATCAGTGATTCCCATCATCTGTATCCAACACAACGTAGTGCGGGCATAGCCTGTGCAGGGGTGAGTATACGATACTCAGTAGGGACCCCAAGACTCCCGAAGGTATCCCAGAATCCACCAAGGAATAATCCACAAAAGAATGAGACAAACACGAAGTATCAACTAACATAATTTAGTTATATTCCAATACATGTACCTAAGTCATTAATTCCAGTACGACTCCAATTCCCGAGCCCATGTTCAACCCAGTCCACACATGAATGTATAACTCTGTCCACACAGGAATTCAAGACAATCATATCGATGATAATTATTGAAAGTCAAGACACAACTCACACAGGTATACTACTCATGAAGAGGGGTGGAGATAATTAGATGTAGCCTCTAAATCATCTCCTCTACCGAACCCATGGAGGATCCAAGTACAGTCGTCCCTGCTGCCGAACCCACGTAGGATCCAGGTACAGTCGCCATCGTCGTCGCAGTCAAAGCTAGCTGTTGGGTTCCCACACACAGCACGCTCGATTTCGGGAGGGTCTGCTCCATGAGCCAAGGGGTCGATACATAAACTGTCATATTGTCTAGGGTTGATGTATCAAAAAGTTCCATCTCTTACATAGGAACTCAATGTGACAGACGGCGCGTCAATCAGACGCCTAGTCTGAGGGATATTGGCTTTTCTGTCCCAGGGGTCGGGTTGGTTTCTAAGCTAAAACCAACCCTACCATACTCCAGCAACGTCCAAACCTCAAGTGGAGTAATCCAAAAGAACCGTCTCACTAAGAGGAATTCAACGTGATTGACGGTACGTCATTTAGAGGTCCGGTCGTTATGTTATAAGCATTTCCTCTCTAGGGGCCCGGTTGGTTTCGGGTTCGATCCAACCTGGACATAACCAAAATTCCCCGAAACCTCAAGTGAAATATATTGAAACGACCTTATCGATCCAAGGATCCCAACACAACTGACAGTGCGTCGATCAGAGGTCTGTAGCCAAAGATATTGGCGTTTGAACGAACCTAGTCTGAAAATAGGAGGTTTGGGCCCGGTCCGACCCCGCCCAACACCCCCGGGTTGGCCCGAACCAGGTCGACCCGACTCGGGTCCTGGTCTAGCCCTGTTGGGTGCGGCCCGGCCCGGACCGTGGCTGGGCGTGGATTGCGGCCCAGCTCAGAAGTCAGCCACGGCTCGGCTTTTAGCCGAGTGGGGCACAAAGGGGGGTTCCACCCCCTTGTCTCTGAAACGACGGACCCATGGGGTCTTCCCTAGGGATCTGTCAAGGGGGTTTCAACCCCCCCCAGGTTTTCTGAAATGGCCGGCCGTAATGGCCGGCCTTGGTGTAACTGCGAGACCCCTCAGGTCCCGCCTCCGGGTGGTGCCGGCAGCCGGCTTAGCCGGCCGACCCTTTGAAGACCGTCGCGACCTTTGGCCGCAGCTCCTGTCGGACCGGCGCGGGGCGACGGCACCGCGCCCCTCCGCCGTGTCCTGCCCCGGCTGAGGCCCCCATGAAGTTCCGACGCTGTGCGATGGCACTGTTCCCCTCCCGCTGCGGCCCGCTCCTGGTCGCGGCCTCCTACGGCCTCACCAGCGCAGCACGACGACGCCGCGCACCCCCACCGCGGCCCCCTCCGGCCGCGGTTCTCTTCGTTCTCGTGCGGTGCAACGAAACCATGCTGCCTTCACCACAACTCATCAACATTGTTCAACAAGAAATTGGGGAGGAGAAATCGGCCGTGTTTGTGCTGTCCGATCTCCTCCAGTTACGTCGGTAACATTCGGCCAAATTAAACAAGATACTTCAATGACATATCAAAGAACGATTTTAATTCATTAAAATTGAAAATAACCCCTACCACATCAAATGATGATGAACGTTTGTGTCGCGGTTGATGTCATCACATGGTGAGGTTTCGTAGACATCGACGGAGAGCGTCCGAGGAGGAAGCAGTGTCCCCTCTTTTTATCATGGAGAGAAGAAAACAAAGTGTGACGTCATTGGCGAATTCCCACGTCATTGTTTACATCCTTTCCATGGAGGAGGAAAAATGAATAAGAATTTGGGGTCGCTGAGTCGATGTTCTTCGTCGGAGTCTTGGCGTTCTTCAAAAAAAAAGATTAAGTTCTTCAAGTCCCAAGAGCTCTCTTCCCTTTCTCTCAACACAACAAGCCCACCAAACAAAATAAAATAAGGCTTCTCATCATTTTATTAATCCATGCCATGCATTTGAAATTACAAAATTCAAAATCCAATTCACTTAATTAATTAAACCATGAGTTTTCTAATTAATTAAGTGATATGTTGGAATGTTAAATGAGAGAGAGAGAGAGGAGAGGAAGAGGATAGGTTTCACAAGTTAAGATGAGTTACAAAATTTAAGAGGGGGTTAGAGGAGTTTTAAGGAATGTGAAAGGGTGGGGTTTGTGTGGGCCCCACCTCAAAAATATCCTCACATGGGTAGTTAGTTGCTTGTGGGTCCCACCCCAACTACCCCATGTTGGACATAACCACTTGGATCAAAAATAAAAATTGTTCCACAAATATTATTAAATTCTTTATTTATCCACAATTTTAAAAACTCCTCCCGAGAAAATGCATCTTTGATAAAGGTCCTATTAAGAAATTACCGACACTACGGTTTCGTCGGTTCCCTCGGATTTCAATTCCGAGCACCGGTTCAAAAGATTCAAAAACTCGCTCATTCGTTCACTGAACGTACCCGAGCTAAACTTCAGAAATTGATTCCGGGCACACCAGGCCTCGGAATCAGGTGCCGTCAGAAACTGCGTACTCATAATATCCTAGAGAATTTATGAAAAAATTTTCCATGAAATTTATGGGTCTTTACATTACTCCCACCTCAGGGCTTTATGTCCCAGTAAAGATATATCATAAACTAGGGAAACAAATGAGGGTACTGTGCATGCATATGAGCCTCCCACTCCCATGTGATCTCCTAGAGGTTCCAATGATGCCACCTGATGTGCACTAGAGGAATAGATTGTCCATGTAGGACCCACTCCTGCCGATCCTCGATCTCCATCGAGACCTCCGCAAATGTCGCCTCATCATCGATGTCCAGCTCCCCATGATCAATGATATATGTCGGGTCATTCACGTATCTCCTCAACTAAGATATGTGGAAGACGTCGTGCACTCGGTGCAACTGAGGTGGAAGAGCCAGGTGATAAGCCACCTTTCCTATCATGATGAGAACCTGGAATGGTCCGATGAAGCGTGGAGATAACTTGCCACCCCAGCCAAATCTCCGAAATCCATGTCGAGGTGAGACCTGTAAGAAAACGTGGTGGCTAGCCTCGAACTCTAGTGGTCTCCGCATCCTATCAGCATATGACTTCTGTCGGCACTGTGCAGTCCTCATCCGCTCCTGGATGATCTACACCTTCTCTGTTGTGGCCTAGACCATCTTTGGTCCTACAAGTGCTGACTCCCCAAGGTCTATCCAGCACAATGGTGATCTACAAGGTCGGTCGTACAATGCCTCGTATGGTGCCATCCTGATGGTGGAGTGGTAGATGTTGTCGTACGCAAACTCCACGAAGGGTAAGTGATCCTCCCATCTGTGACCAAAGTCAAGTACACTTGCACGTTGCATTTCCATGAGAGTCTGAATGGTCCTCTCCGTCTGGCCATCTGTCTGAGGGTGAAAGGCGGTACTCAGGCATAGCTGTGTCCCAAATGCCTCCTACAACCCCTTCCAAAGCCGGGAAGTAAAGAGAGCATCTTGATTGGAGACGATAGAGGATAGAATACCATGAAGTCGTACGATCTTTTCAATGTAGAGGCATCCCAAGATGTTTAATGATCCCTGCTCTCTAATAGGTAAGAAGTGGGTCGACTTGGTGAGTCAGTCTTCGATCACCCTGATGGAGTCGTGTACTCTTGAAGTACGTGGATGCCCTATCATGAAATCCATAGATATCCCACTTCCACTCCGGGACCTCTAAGGGATGTACCAAGCCTGCTGGTACCTGGTGCTCCGGCTTCACCTTCTAGTAGGTGAGGCATCGTGAATCGAACTCTGTTACATCCTTTTTCATACCTGGACACCAGTGTTGTCGTTTGATATCCTGGTACATCTTCACTACTACTAGATTTACCACCAATGGGGAAGTGTGAAACTCTCTCAGAACCTCCTCCTGTAATGCAACTGGTACCATGGTACATCCTATGAAAAGGATGAAGTGATCTCCTCATATAAAAAATCCATCAGGTTCTTGTCATTAGGATATCTGTGCACGTCGTGTCTCACAGTCAACATCCCCATGTTGTGCCTCTTTGACCCGCTGAAGTAGGGGAGGAGTGAATGTGAGCGACTATAGAAAGGTTGCTCCATATCTATCCATGAAGGATATCTACAACGCATCTAGCTGCTCTGTCGCCTCTCCAAGTAGCTGAATTCCTGACCTCCTACTAAGAGCATTAGCTACTACGTTCCCCTTACCAGGAGTATATACTATCTTAAATACATTGTCCTAGAGAAACTCGAGCCATCACGGTTGTCTCATGTTTAGGTCCTTCTGTGAGAATATGTACCTGAGGCTCTGGTGGCCAGAATAGACTGTAAGGCGCTCACCCATCAGATAGTTCTGCCACATCATCACGACGAATACCACTACTGATAACTCCAGGTCATGGGTAGAATAGTTATTCTTATGCTGCGTCAACTCTCATGATCCATAAGTGATCACTTCCTTCTCTTGCATCCGAACACACACGAGTACGGTCCCTGATGTATCGCAAAAAACTACGTACCACACTCCCTCATCCAGTAGCCTCAAGATGGATTCACTGGTCAATCTATGTCTTAGCTCCTGGAAGCTCTGATGACATCTATCTGACCACATGAATGTTTTCCCCTTCATTGTCAATGATGAAAGTGGTGTTTCAACTCTAGAAAAGTATGGCACAAATCTCCAATAGTACCCAGCCAGACCAAGGAAACTTTACACCTCTATCATGCTCTAAGGTGGCTCCCAAGCTAGCACTGCCTCGATCTTCATAAGATTCAATGCAACTCCCGCCTCAGAGATGATGTGCCCCAATTAGTGGACCTCTTGAATCTAGAACTTAAACTTTGAGAGATTACAAAAAATATTGTGCTCTCGGAGTGTATCCAGTACAACCCTTAAGGGGTAGGCGTGCTCCTCCTTAGTAGTCGAGTAAAACAATATGTCTTCGATGAAGACTACAACAAATCGATTGAGGTAAGGCTAGAAGATCCTATTAATGAGACTCATGAACACTACTGGAGCGTTGGTTATGCTGAAATGCATAACCAAGAACTCATAGTGGCCATACTAACACCTAAAGTCCATCTTCTGCACATCCTCATCTCGAACTCTGAGCTGATGATAGCATGACCTGAGTTCTATATTTGAGAACCATCGTGCTCCCTTGAGCTGATCGAAGAGTTCATCAATCCTCGGAAGTGAATACTTGTTCTTCACAGTCACCTGATTCAGGTGATAGTAGTTGACACACAGTCGCAAGCTCCTGTCCTCCTTCATGGCGAAAAAAATCAAGGAAGACTAGGGTGAAACACTGGGTCAGATGAATCCCCTGTCCTACAAGTCCTCCAGCTGTACTCGTATCTATCGACGCTCAGCAGGATCCATCCTATTTTCTGGAGTAGATATCGGGGTTGTCCCGGGGTATAGGTCAATATAGAAGTCTGCCTCTCTACAAGGAGGTATTCCTGGAATGTCTTCAGGAAAAACGTCCTCATACTGATCCACCACAACAGGAAAACTCTGACTCCTCACATCAACTGCTCCCAGGATGAGACTATCCAACTGATGGGTGATCGACTATCCTCTCCTCTGTGTGAGTCCATCATGTGCTGCAAAGGTTTCCTTCTCGCCGGTGAAGGTGAACCTGCTCCCATCGATGGAGACACACTGCACCTTGCACCTAATACAGTCGATCTGATCATGGACTATAGATAACCAATCCATGCCCAATATGACGTTGTAAGGCCTCGACGCTACTACAAGATGATCTCAGCCAAAGCTCTCGCCTCCTAGAGTAATCTCACACTACCGGCACCCGTGATTAATCATCGAGTCTGCTCTTGTAGGTGTCTCTAGCTGTAAGGATTGAGCCAACGGCTTCATCGGAATCTCTGAGCTCCAGACAAGGGTAGCGACAATGAAAGAATGACTCACTCCTATTTCTATAATAACTAAAGCAAGGGTGGAGTAGACACAGATAGTACATCGAATCATCTTAGGTGCGCCGTCGTCGTAGCCCTCCACTTCCTTAAGCTGAGCCTGCCTCTGCCCGCCAGCTCCCTATGGTCGGGGTGGACCTCCTGGGGGTGGTGGTGACAGAGCCCCGAAACTTCGTCCACCACCTGGTGCTCGGCCAGCTCCTCTACCTCGTCTGCCTGCTCCCTACAGACTGCCACAGTCGAACCTCTACCTCTGCCTGGGTGGTCCCTCAACCATCTGTTGCTCCTCTGCATGGCGGGTCGGGTAGTCACGAGCCATGTGGCCCTGCCCGCCGCATGCATAGCACTATATGCCTCTCGTATGACTGGCTCTACTACGTGTGCCCCGCAACTCCGAACCAGTATCCTGAGGTTTCCCACCTGATGGTCTAGTCCACATGGAGCTCTGCGACATATTTCTACAGCCGGCTTCAGAAGACTCCGCAATGTGCCGCCCTGTGGTAGGTCTCGCTTCTAGTGTAGGCTCAGCAAGAAATCTCTCCATAAGAAGGGCTCTCTCCAGTACTCCTGCCTGCGTTGGAATACTGAGGGAGATCATAGAAGCCCGGATGTCATGCCTTAGTCCCTTCTCAAAGGTCCATGACCTGAAGAATGGGTCTCGTACCATGTCCGTGGAGTAGAGAGAGAAGTAGGTAAACCTCGTCGAGTACTGGGCTATTGTCATGTTGCCCTCCCGCAGCTGTAGGAACTCTTGAATGTGCACCGCACGGAGGGTGGCTGGATCGAACTCCGACTGGAAGAGGCTCTCATAGTCTGTCCAAAGTAGTGAGGCCCCGTCGTGCACCTGGAGTATCAGGCTCCACCATCTACCTGTTGTTGCGTGTAAGAGACTCACAACAAGGATCACCATTAGGTCAGCTGGTGTCCCTACTAATCTGAAGACTCGAAAAACAGCCTCCAGCCAATCCTCGGCAGCCTGAGGGTCTGTCTCCGTGTGGAACCTGGGTGGTCTATAACGTTGAAACTTGTGCAGTGCACTCAGGCAATGTTCACTCTCAGCTGCTGGGGTAGGTGGCATCTATGGCTCGGCGGGTAGAGGTACCACCGGTGCCTCTGTTGTAATGGGGCCCTGCACCGATGCCTCGTCGCTCAGTGGGCTTCCATCTCGCACAAAACATAGAACCCCAGCTGGCTACCATCATGGGGCCATCCTGAAAATAAATTGGTGAGCCACGGTTAATACAGTACACCTAGTGAGCTAACACAAAGTAATCACAAAGAAATTTTTTGAAACACACATGCAATCAATGTTTTCGTGCACTGAGTCGGAAATCAGAAGTCAGGGTCCTGGTGTATGGATACGTCAGCCGCTGCACTAACACTGGACTCCCTAGACTGAAAACCACACACAATACCCTTAAAACTATTACATCACATAGATGAAATTATCAGAGTCCTGAGTTCTGCGGTAGAACCGACACCTCTGATACAATTTTTTCATGACCCGTCCTCGGGACCCGTGCTGTGACTACCCCATGCCTGCCTTCCATAGGCCTGGGGATGGCGACTAGCACCGAAGGCGTAGATCCTGATAAAAGGGGAGGCATTGCCTTTATAGAAGAAAAAAAGCACCACAGAGTATACAAGATGAAGTAAACACTAAGTAATATTTGTACAAAAGTAAGTGCTGGAAAGTAAAGGGCCAGTATACAAACCCAACTGATAGTACAGTACAACTACGAAAAGAAAGTAAAACAGGTGAAAAGTAAAGCAGAAACCCCCAAGTCATCCTCCGGAAACCCCACCTGATGGGTGGGTACAGATGGTCTCCTCTTCTCCTCGAATCCATTCATCCGCACCGTGTACATCCCGCCTGATGGTCCACCTCCGGATACCATCCCGCTCCACAAGTCTCAACCACGATCAGCGCTATCCATCATCTGCATCCAACACAACGTAGTGCGGGAATAGCCCACGTAGGGGTGAGTATACGATACTCATTAGGGACCCCGAGACTCCCGGAGGTCTCCCAGAATCCACAAAGGAATGATACAAACATGAAGTATCAACCAAAAATACTTAGTTATATGCCCATACATATACCCAAGTCATCAATTCTAGTTCAGCTCCAATTCCCGAGCACAGGATCATCCCAGTTCACACAGGAACGTACAATTCCGTCCACACAAGAAAGCAAGACAATCATATCGATGATATTGATTGAAAGTCAAGACTCATATCACACAGGCATACTACTCACAACGAGGGGTGGAGATGATTAGATGCAGCCTCTGAATCATCTCCTCTTCCAAACCCACATAGGATCCAAGTACAGAAGTCATCACTGCCGAACCCACGTAGGATCCAAGCACATTAACCATCACTGCCGAACCCACATAGGATCCAAGTACAGTCGTCATCACTGCCTAACCCATGGAGGATCCAAGTACAGTCGTCCCCCGATGCCGAACCCACGTAGGATCCAGGTACAGTCGCCATCGTCGTCGCAGTCGCAACCATCTCTAGGGTTCCTGCACACAACACACTCAATTCCGGGAGGGTCCGCTCCATGAGCCAAGGGATCGATACATCAAATGTCACAAATTCCAGAGTTGATGTATTACAATTATATGTATCGTCAATATAAACTCAACGTGACATGCGACGCGTCTATCGGATGCCCGGTCTGAGAGATATTGGCTTTTCCGTCCGAGCGGCACGGTTGGTTTCTAAGCTAAAACCGACCCCACTATACTCCAGCTACGTCCAAACCTCAAGTGGATTAAGCCAAAATAACTGTCTCACTAAGAGGAAATCAATGTGATTTATGGCACATCATTCAGACGTCCGGTTGTTAAGTTATAAGCGTTTCCGCTTCAGGGGCCCGGTTGGTTTCAGGTTCGAACCAACCCGGACATACCCAAACTTCGTCGAAACCTTGTGTGTAATATACTGAAACGACCATCTCGATCCAAGGATACCAACTCAACTAATGGTGCATAGATCGAAGGCCCATGGCCCAAGATATGGGAATTTGAACGAACTTGGTCTGAAAATAGGGGTTTGGGCCTGGTCCGACCCGACCCAATACCCCCTGGGTCGCCCCGAACCGGGTTAACCCGACCTGGGTCCCGGTCCAGCCCGCAGGGGGGGTGTGGCCTGCGGCCCGGCTCGGATGCTGGCCATGGTTCGGCGTGCGGCCAAGCAGGGCGTAAAGGGGGGCGCCACCCCCTTACTTCGAAACAGCGGACCCGCTGGGTCCGCCCTAAAGATCTCTCGGGGGCTTACACACCCCCCCCCCCACGCACACCCCCGGTTTTCAGAAACAGTCTATCAGGGGGTTACACCCTCCGTCGCGGCCTCTGTCGACGTCACCGTCACGACACAACGATGTCGCGGCCCACTCCGTCCACGGTTCTCTTCGTTCCCACATGGTGCAACGGCACCGCACCGCCTTCGCCACAACTCGTCAACATTGATCCACAAGAAAGCAGGGAGGAGAAATAGGCCGTGTTTATGTGGTCCGATCTCCTCTCGTTACGTCAGTAACATTCAGCCAAATTAAACGAGATAATTCAACGACATAACAAAGCACAATTTTAATTCATTAAAATTGAACATAACCCCTACCTCATCAAACGATGACGAACGTCGGTGTCACGGTTGACGATGTCATGTGGTGAGGTTTCGTAGACAACGACAGAGAGCATCTGAGGAGGAAGCGGTGTCCCCTATTTTTATCACGTAGAGAAGAAAACAAAGAATGACGTCGTTGGTGAATTCCCGCGTCGTTGTTTTCTTCCATACAGTAGAAGAAGAAAAAGGAATAATAATTCGGGGTATCCGAGTTGATGTTCTTCATCGGAGTCTTGTCGTTCTTCAACAAAGGAGATGAAGTTCTTCATGTCTCAAGATCTCTCTTCCCTTTCACTCAACACAACAGGCCCACCAAACAAAATAAAATAAGTCTTCTCCCTATTTTATTAGTCTATGACATGCATTTAAAATTACAAAATTCAAAATCCAATTCACTTAATTAATTATACCCTGAGATGTCTAATTAATTAAGTGATATGATGGCATGTTTAATGAGGGAGAGAGAGAGGAGAGGAAGAGGATAGGTTTCACAAGTTAAGATGAGTTACAAAATTTAAGAGGGGGTTAGAGGAGTTTTAAGGAATGTGAAGGGGTGGGGTTCGTGTGGGCCTCACCTCACAAATATCCTCACATGGGTAGTTAGGGGCTTCTAGGTCCCACCCCAACTACACCATGTTGGATATAACCCCTTGGATCAAGAATAAAAACTGTCCCACAATTTGTATTCAATTCATTATTAATCCACAATTTTAAAAACTTCTCCTGAGATAACACATCTTTAGTAAAGGCCTCTTAAGAAATTACCGACGTTGCAGTTTCATTAGTGCCCTCAAATTTCAATTCAGAGCATATGTTCAAATGATAGAAAAACCCGCTCGTTCGTTCACTGAACGTACCCGATCTAAACTTCAGAAATTGATTCTGGGCACACTGGGTCTCGGAATAAGGTACAGTCAGAAACTGTGTACTCATAAAATCCCAAAACAATTATGAAAAAAATTTCCTTGAAATTTACGGGTCTTTACAAGAGGTCCCAGAGTGGAAGTGGGATGGGATATCCATGTACTTCATGAAGAGACTTCCACGTACATCCTGGGGACATGACACGATTTGGGTGATCGTTGACCGACTCACCATGTCAGCCCACTTCCTACCGATTAGAGAGAAGGTTACAGTATAGAGCTTGGGAATCCTCTATGTGCATGAGATTGTGCGGTTACATGTAGTATCATCAACGATTGTCTCTGATTATGATGCACGTTTTACATCCCAGCTATGGAAGGGGTTGTAGGAGGCTTTTGGGACCCAACTTCGTTTGATCACCACCTTTTATCCCCAGACAGATGGCCAATCTGAGTGGACCATTTAGACCCTCGAGGACATGCTGCATTCATGTGTCCTCGACTTTGATCGCAGCTGGGAGGATCACTTTCCCTTAGTAGATTTTTCATACAACAATAATTATCACTCAACCATTGGGATGACACCTTTTGAGGCGTTGTTTGGGCGACCTTCCAGGTAACCTTTGTGCCGGACCGACCCAGTGGAGTCACCACTAGTGGGACCAGAGATGGTACGGGCTACCACAGAGAGAGTGTAGATCATCCAGGAGCGGATGAAGACTACACAGAGTAGGCAGAAGTTGTATGCTGACAACATATGGAGACCTTTGGATTTCATGGATGGACACCACGTCTTTCTACGAGTATCACCCCGATGAGGTTTACAGAGATTTAGCCGAGGCGGCAAGTTATCTCCGAGGTTCATCGGACCCTTCGAGGTCCTCATTAGAGTTGGTGAGGTGTCTTACCACTCAGCTCTTCCACCTTAGTTACACGGAGTGCACAATGTCTTCCACGTATCCCAGATGAGGTGATATGTGCACGACCCTTCCCACATCATCGACCATGGAGAGTTGGACATCGACGATGGGGAAAATTTTCCGGAGGTTCCAGTTGAGATTGAGGGTCAACAGGAGCAGGTCTTTTTTGGGCAGTCGATACCTCTGGTGCGCGTTCGTTGGTAGTATGGGAACCTCTAGGAGAACACATGGGAGCAGGAGGCTCATATGTGTGCTCAGTACCCCCACTTGTTTTCCAAGTTTTGAGTTATGGATTATGGAGACATAAAGCCCTACGGTCGGGAGAATGTAATGGCCCAGAAATTTCATGTATTTTTTTTAATTAAATGGGAATTTTATGACTCCACAAAAATTGACGGCGTATGATTCTGAGGCCCGGTGTGCCCAGAATGAATTTAAGAACTTTTCTTCAGGTATATTCAGTACACATAAGAGCAGGTTTTTATATCATTTAAAATGGTGCTCGGAATTGAAATCCTTGGACACCGTTGAACTCACAGCGCTAGTATTCACTTAAGGAGACTTTCACGTCGATGACAGTTGGTCGAGGATGAAAGTAAGTTTTTCGGATTTTCGAGGGAAAATAAATATAAAATTATTTAAAATTTTATTTTTAAACTTGAAATCTCCCATGTGTGGGTTATGGTGGTGGGGACCACCCAAGCACAAACCCCCAATTTTAATTCCTTAAGGCGGAGACCGCCCAACCACTCTTAATGGTGGAGAAACCTCTCAACACCCTATTTAATGTGGAGGATCCTCTTGTACTTCCTCCACATTAATTATGCCAACACACTACATTAATATTTCCAACTTGTGTGTGTGTTCCAACATAATATCATGTTATGTTAAATTATATTGGCACCTCTTTCTTTTGGTGTACAAAGTAGAAGGAGAGAACTCTTGGTAGGATTACATTTCTCCAACGAAGCACTCCTCATACACATGAAGAACACCATCGAAGAACGTTCTTCGGAAATTAGAAAGAGGACATCACACGAGCCCGAGATTTTAGGTCGTTGGCAGATGAGAAAAATGTCAACTACTACAACTTCTTCCTCTCGCCAACACCAACCAACGAACAAGGTAGGGATGATGATTGAATTATTCCCCTTACTCATTCATTATATTCTTGTGATTCAAGTTCTATAGCGGTTTTCTACCACTCTATTGTAGAGAGTGTGGGCCAAACAAACATGGCCCATCCACTACGCAATTCTTGTGGTGATTTGTGGTGTTCTTCATGGTGGAGGAGGACGGCGACCAAAGACAGTGGGGCACGAGAACGGTGGTCGACACCACCATCGGCCGCGTTTAAGGTGACTGCGCAATGGCGCCGCCCCGCGGACACCGCCACCTGTGGGCTCCGTGCCCCACGACGCTCCGCTGCTCGTGGCCTCTACCACCCTGCTGCCTCGCATCCCTCATGGATGAGCCTCCCCTCCACCACGCGACACCCACGACTGAACCGCCCCACTGTGCCCACGGCCACCGCCATTCAACGACACCCGAAGCCTCCACAGTACATGTGGCCTCCACCACTCCGTGGCACCCGCGGCCTCCGCCGCTCCATGGCACCTGCGACCTCCGCCGCACCCGCAACCTCCATCGCTCTGTGGCACCCGTGACCTCCGCTACCTCGCAGCACCCACGACCTGTACTGCTCTGCAACTACCCTAGCCTCCGCAGCACTTGTGGCCTCTGCGACCTCATCCACTCTGTAGAACCCATGGCCTCGCACCGTCAGCGGTAGAGCCGCCCCACGGCCTTGCGCCATCCGTGGCCGAGCTGCCCCACAGCCTCACCTTCCCACAGCCCCACGGCCTTCTGAAAACCCTCATGGTATTCCATGGCCCCTCTCTTCCCCTTGAAGCCTGCCGAACTGCCCAGTGGGCCGGGATGATTGGGTCGAACCGGACCTGGACCCGCTTCGACCCATTTACTCTCTTTTGGCCATAACTTTGGCACCGAGCATCCATTTGACCAACTATCAGCGGCACTAGAAACCTTGTAGTGATCAGGTCAATTTGAGTATACCCCACTAGAGATTTGGATTAAGATGGGTTTTGTAAGAGTTTGATTGATCACGAATCCAATCAGACCCCAAGGACTAAAAGACTAATAACTCACAAACTGGGCGTCTGATTGACGCACTGTCTGTTGTGTTGAGACCCCTATGATATGGCGGTAATTTGATATACACCTATATAAGACTTCGTGGTAGTTGGAGTATCGGCCAGTGGCTTTTCAAGCGGACCCTCACAGAGAAAAGCGAGCCCAGTGCGGAAACCCAGTAGCTGGCTGTGACGTGAAGAATGAATAGTGATCCTATGTGGGTCAGCACTGAGCGATCCTGTGTGGGTCAGAACCGAGCGATCCTGTGTGGGTCAAAACCGAGCAGTCCTGTGTGGGTCAGCACTGAGCGATCCTGTGTGGGTTAGCACTTAGAGATCCTATGTGGGTCTGCCTCTTAATAGAGTATGATAATTTAGTAGTTATATCTAATCATCTTTACTACCATACCTAAGTTATACCTGGTGTGAGCTAAGTCTATACATGTGTGAAACATTCCTTCATGGTAATACATTAGTGGTATCCTTCTGTGTGGCGTACCTGTGTGGTACTTGCCTTCATGGTATTCCTTCCTTTGTGGAACAGTTGAGCATTGGGCTTCTGAGTTGGACTCTGTGTTTTCCTAATGATTTAGATGGGTTTACTTAGTAACTTAGGTATATGTATGGGAATATACCTAAGTAGGGTGGGAATTTGAATTATTGCTATGTGGTTTATCCTTGGTGGATTTTGTGATACCTTGGGGGTCTCGGGGTCCCTACTGAGTATCGTTATACTCAACCCTACACGGGCTATGCCCACACCCTGTTGTGTTTGGTGCAGATGATGGACAACGCTGATTGAGGACTAGAGTACCAGGACTGGAGGTAGTTCATAGGTAGACATTAGAAGAGGCGAACTGTAGAGACGACCATTCGTGAGATGTACCTACCCTTTAGGTAGGATTCATGGAGGATGATCCATGAGCTTATTTACACCTATCAGTTTTCTTGTAATTTCCAGTTTTCCTTGTACATTCCAGTTGGGCTTGTATTATGACCCCTTTTTCTTATTTTATTCACTTTTTTTACCATTCAGTTTACTTGAGTTCGTATATTTTTGTGTTCTTGGTTGTATGTGTTATAGTTTATAAAGGCAATGCCTTCCTAGTTTTAAGAAATACGCCTTCGGTGCTAGTCCCCATCCCCTGGCCTATGGAAGGAGGGCTTGGGGTAGTCACGGAACGAGCCCTGGGGGACGGGTCGTGACATCCAGTGTCACATGAATTACATATTTCTAAGAAAATGTGTCCCTAGACACAATAAGCGAATGATAGAATGACTATGATCCCACAGGCCTTAGCAATATGATAAATAATTTATGCCATGTTATGTACTAGACTTGATGTTTCCTATACACTGAGCATGATAGGTTGATATTAATAAAATCCAAGAGAACAACATTGGACTGATTTTAAGTCTATCCTTAAGTATCTGAGAAAAACTAAGGATATGTTCTTGGTGTATGGAGGAGACGAGGAGCTTGTAATCAAATGGTATGATGATACTGGTTTTCAGATAGATTATAATGATCTAAAGATGAAATCGGGATATTTTTTCTATCTCAATGGAGGATTTTTTACTTGGAAGGGTTCAAAGTAGATAGTTGTCGCTAATTCTACATTAGAGTTCGAGTATATAGCGACTTCTAATGTTGCCAAGGAAGCCGTTTGGATTAATAACTTTATCCACGATCTTGATGTGGTACCTAACATTAGAGACCCTATCACATTGTACTGTGATAATACTGCAATGGTGGCTCTTTCAAAAGAGCCAAGGTCACATCAACAGATAATGAACATACTCTGGAATTATCACCTATTGAGGTATTTTCATTAGAGGGGTGATGTTGTAGTGAGAAGAGTATCCAAGTAAAAAACATGGGGGACCCCTTGACTAAAAGCCTATCTCATCAGAAACATGAGTATCATGTGAGAGTTAGAGAACTGAAGTTTGTTAGTAGTTGGATCTAGTGAAAGTGGGAGTCTGTTGGAGTTTGTTCCCTAGAACCAACTTATATATACTTTATGATAAACATGTATTCATTGTTTTGAATATTAATTAACTACTTGTCACATCATTATTTCTATTTTGTGTGATATAGTATGTGATAATGTTCTAAGAGTAATTATCTCACTAAAAGGTCATAACAGTTCCACACTATGATGAGAACCCAGAAGTGTTATGAAACAATTCTTGGAAATATGTTCTATAACCGGATGATATCATTTGAAGGGACACAAATGATATAGGATATCAGGGGTAGAGACTCATAAGACTTTGGTGCACCTTCTCATGGTGTACTCCCTTGGAAATATCCAGTAGGATATTTTGGGAATGAGACCCGATGGTAGGAAATCCACTTTTATAAGTGTCATTGGATGTTCCTATCTGCAGACGTGTGTATTGGTAATTAAAATTTAAGATTATTATTAATGGATATTATGAGTGGTGTACTTTTATGTATTCACGAAAATTGAGGTGAAAAATTTTTGTGATGAGGTAAGATGCGTTGGGTGCGTCACGAGTAATATTACATTAATGAATAATGCGAGAAAGGATTTATCCCTTTTGCTCATTAACAGAAGTTAATATCTTAGTACCTTTTATGGAAATGATATAGACTAAATAAATCCATGTCCATGGTGTTCTCTAGGAAAGTTCTATTTCTGGAAAATCAAAGAAATAGATATCGAGAACATAGGTTGATGGAACTAGCATACAACTTGCTCGATTGAAGATGTTGTGATAAAGGGATTATATAACACATAAGTGTTCGTATGGGGTGGCATGTCTTTGTGGCATTAACTTCTTTATCTATGGTTTAATTGGTGTGTTTCTAGATTCTAACCTTGGATTTTAGACAGGTTCTCCTAATTCCACTAAGAAATATGACTAGAGGTCCAAACACTAAGTGTTTCCATAATCTTAGTTGAATAATTTATTATTTAACAAGTTGAAAAAATATTATTCCCAGTTTTGGTTTAATAATCATTCATGTATTTCTGATCATATTTATTCTATCACTAGTTATTCTAAAGAATATACTATGAGCAGAATATTTAATAAATATTTATATGTTATTTAGTGAATAAAATATTTATTCATTTATTGACAACTAATGTAGTGATATTTATTTAAAAAATAATTAGTTATTATTCATGTACTGAAAAATATTGTGGAGGAATGGTGGGATGAGTTAAATGATCCAGTGAGAAATGATATTATTGAATATTATTTGATTAAATAAAATTTATTTTTTAATTTACAAGTTAAGTGTATGTTAGAAAATAAATATATTAATGTTATTATTTAACAAGGGGGTTTCGCTAGGATTACTAAAATAATTAAAGGCACTAGTGAAAATTATTTTATTATATCCCTAGTGATATAAATTCTTGGTTATATTATTCTCTCATTAGCTAAAAGGAAATCCTAGAGATGCTGAATCAGTTGTGCACAATATTTTTGAGAAAACCTCTCAAGCCTAGAGAGTTCTTTCTTATCCAAGAACGCTCTCAAGAACGAGAGGGGTCCTCCTTCACCAAATCAAGGAGAATTCTTTGGACGTGGTTCTCAAGGCTATCGAAGGTAGATGATTCAAGAATAAGCATAAATATCTTTTATGCTAGAACCCGGAGACTCCTTCAGTGATGTATGGAGATTCGTGGAACACTAGTGGATCACCGCTAGAGGAAATATATTTTGATTTCTACAATGAAACAACGATCCACTACAGATTGGTGGAAGAACACATCAATGAAGAAAGAATAAACTTGGAGGCAATTATTATTTAATTTAATTAATTATAATCAATATATGTTGATCTTATCTTTTGGGTTCTAAGTTTGTCTTATTTATTTGATTCAATTATGTTGATGACGACATTCATCGTCGCATAGATCTTGGATGGATCATTGATTATAGAAAAATCAAAATTGGGTGCTGCCTCTCTTGGGCTTTTGCTGCACCCGAAACCTACACTGGAAACACCCAACCCACACCAAGCTCCAAATCCACATGCATTAACCATGGTATCAAGAAGCATTTCTAAAGAAATGAGATACCTTACCTTTACCTGTTTCATGATATATGACATATATAAACATACAACAATGCTCAAGTAGGGGTGATTCTAAACATAGTAGGATTTTCCAAAAGACTTCCCAACTCAAGGCACTAGAAAAAAACATGTTATAACATTTATTTAAAACATTTTAAATGTAGTTTAAAATAGTTTACATCAAAATAGAAAACAAGTTTCAAGGAAAACATTTAAATGAATGAAAACCTTCTCAATAATTTGGAATACCCATTACCATGTATCCACACACACACACACACACATATATATACACACACAATCTCAATTCATGGCTAGGTGATAGTTCCGTACTCATGAGTGGTCTCTCATCGATCCACCATGTCTTCATAAGGTGACCAATACGAGGAGCCTCAATGACACACACCCCTTGCACAAGGATATATCTACGAATGTACTCACACTAACCATTTATTCCAAATTTCATTCTAAATCATTCTACATAAAACATTTCTTGTATTGAAAGAATTTCAAAAAACAATTTACATGTGTCAAAACAAAACCATAAATTTAAAAATCACCATTTTAAATTTATTAACAAAGATAATTGTCTACAAAACCATCAAATTTCCACAATTACAAAGCCATGCCCCCATGATAGGTTTCTATTAAAAATCAAACACAGATTTCATTGCAATTTTAGGAAATTCATTTAAATAAAACTTACCCTTAATGTTCTAAGTCATGTGAAGTAAAGAGAGAAGCCACTTACCTCTCAATGGTTGGAGAAAACGATGAACACCAAAATGATTCTCAAAAAATAAACCTAGATTTTATTCAATTCAATAAAATAAAGCATATCACATCAATATTATCATTAAAGAACATGGATATATCCACCGTAGATTATATCTATTATTATGGAAGAGAGAATAAGACTATATCTAAGAATAATGACCAAGAATGATGACTTACTGATCAATTCAGGCCTCCAATTGACTTTGATTCACCTAAGAATTATCTATGTATCAAAAGGAACCATCTCTCAAGACTAGGTAGAAAAACGAATTCGAGAATAAGGTAAAATAGGAAAAAACTAGGTCTTTAGGTGTCAAGTCTTATTAGATCCTCAATTTTAAGGGTGAAAACTATATGCCACATGGTTAAGCTGCATAGTTTAGAAGATCATATGAAAGCCATGTAATGATACTATTTAAGGCATCCCCTCACATAGTTGGCTTGTACATTTAGACAATCCATGCTCTGATATTTCATTTCCCCTTTGTTTGGAGTAGCATGGTTTCCTCTAGGCACTCTCATGGTTTGGCCAAACTGTGTGCTACCCATGTACCAGCCCAGTGTCTATTGTTCTCCCTTACACGGTTTCATGGAGATGGTTCATGGTTTCTACCAATCTATCACAAACCTTTCACCTCTAGAAAATCCTCCAAATCATGTCAAAACCCCTTAAAACATTCTGAAACTTAACATGGACATAATATAAACATAGAATACAGGAATAAAGGTTCTTGTACTTAAAACTAGGTGTGCTAATTTCTCATAACCATTGGTCTTTCCTTCCCTAAAAAGTATAAAACCATCATTTCCCTAAAAGATTTTGGGCTATTATTCCATCACTCCCTTTTCATGCTCCCATGTTTCTTCTTGAATCCGACATTGTTTCCCTAAAAACTATAAAAGACCGATGATTTTCCCATGTAAAATATTTTATTGCCTCTCCAAAATACGTACTGAAACATGAATCAACATATCATCCCGATCTAGGCCAATGTGATCCCATTAAATCACATGGTCATGATTGGTTTGATACCTCTTTAATTGAGATACATGAATCACATTGTGCACTTAACTGAACCTTGGTGGAAAATCCAACCGATATGCCACCTCAAAAACTCGTTCAAGCTTCTCAAAAGGGCCTATGTTACAAGGGTAAAACTATTCCTTCTTACCAAAATGTTGATACCTAAGTCTCAGATAAATTCTCAAGATTACCTGATCACCCACATCAAAGGAAAACGACCATAAATGGTGATCCACATATGATTTCTTGAGAACTCAGAGCCTTCTCCATCCTATTTCTAATCAACTAAATTTTCTCCATTGTCTCTTGCACAAGGCGTGGTCCAATTAGTGAAGTATCACATGTTTATACCTAAAAAATTGGAGAACGATAAGGACACCCACACAATGCTTCAAAAAGATCCATATTTATCAAGGCCCAATAACTATTATTTCCTCGAAATCCATTAATGTTATATTATCCTCCCATGAGCCACAAAAAATCATTACACAATCCCTAAGCATGTACTCTAACATTTGTATTGTCCTTTCAGATTGTCCATCTATTTGTGGATGATAAGCTATGCTTAAGGTCAACTGGTTTCCAAGGTATTTTTGTAAGTAATTGCAAAAAATGAGAAGTAATCCTTGGGTCTCGATTAAATAAAATCAAGTCTCGAACCCCATGTCTCTTTAAAACTTCTCAGATATATATTTTGGACAAGTTTTCCACTATATGAGATTCACAAATGGGGATAAAATGATCCAAATTTATGAGCCGATCCACAATTACCCATGTAGAATCAAGTTTTGTAATCATTATTGGTAGACCTATAACAAAATTCATAGCTATCTGCTCCCTTTTCCACATGAGAATCAGTAAATACTACATCATACCTATTGATCATTGATGTTCTACCTTGACCTGCTGATAAGTGAGGCATCTCAATACAAACTATTTCACTTTCCTCTTCATGGTAGCCCACAAATACTATTCTTTTAGTGCTTTATACAGCTTCATGATTCCTAGATGAAAAAACCATCTCTAATGGTGGTAGACATTTTGAATGTGTTCCTGACGAGTCAAAGGTACTACGATCTGATCTCTGGAACACAACAGTGATCTCCCATTTAGTGTGCAGCCCTCAATGGTCTCCCCACCATTGAGTTTTGACATCATAGATAAACAGTATCAATTAGATTTTTGAGAATCTATAACCTTCTCAAATAAATCATGAAGAATAGAAACTGGAAAGAAAACTCCACCATTACCTTGCTTCGCATAATCCGGATTCATATCAGCTATGACTGACATAAGCTTCCACTGATCTAAATCCTCTTTAGAAAACTGAGCATATGACTTTTTACTCAAGGAATCTTCTACAAAACACCCTTAATCTGGTGTATACAACAAGTCAAAATCAAACATTTTAATGTACTACATCCATTTTATTTTCCCTATGTTCAAATCCCTTTTTGAGGAAATGTGCTTCAAGGTTTTATGTTCCGTATACACTAAACATTTATCACAAAAATGAGAGTGGTGATGAGTCTTCAAGGCACACACTATAATAACCAACTCCAAATCATGTATTGATTAGTTCTTCCCATGCAACGGTAACTATAAAGAGCTAAAATCAACAATATGATCTCCTTCCATGATAACACATCCCAACCCATATCTCGATGCATCACAGTAGACTACACAGCCCTAACCTGACTATGAAAACGTGGGTATAAGTGATGATGTAAGTCTAACCATATGATCTTAAAAGGATGTAATTCCATATTCTATTGGAATGGAATGCCTTTCCACATCAAAGCTATCATAGGTGAGTCCAAATGTGAAAAATAATGTACAAAACATATATAGTATCCCACTAATCCAAGGAAACTACATCTCTCAAAAACATTCTTCAGTGCTTACTAATAAATAACATCTTCTATATTTTTAGGATCCAAATAAACTCCTTTTTTATAAAAGAAATTGATATCGAAACTACACTTCTTATATCCAAAAATCTTACTTTGATAACTTAGCATACAAGCGATTCTCCCACAAGATGACCAACACTATAGACAAGTGTTTCTCATAAGCAAATTTGGCTCTAGAATACACCTATATATCATCCATAAAAACTATCACAAAGGAATTCATATACCTTTTAAAGATTCAATTCATCAATTCCATGAATACTGCTTGTGCATTTGTAAAAACAAAAGGTATAACCACATATTCATAATGGATATATCTGATTTTGAAATATTTTTTTGGAATATCCTTCTTCCAAAGTCACAGTTGGTGACATCCTAAATGTAGATCAATTTTATAGAACCACTGGGCACCACTCAACTGATCAAAAAAATCGTCGATTCGTTTAATATGATATCAATTCTTTATTGTAGATTGGTTAAATTATGATAATATACACAAAGTCTAAGGGTTCCATCCACCTTCATTACAAATAGGATTATGGTTGCCTACAGAGACGTGCTCAGTCAAATGAAACCTTTACTTTTTAAGTCTTCAAAATGTACCTTCAATTCCTTTAATTATATTGGTGCCATCCAATAAAACAGAAGGGAAATCAGATTAGTACCTGTTAATAGATCAATCATAAACTCCACTTCTCTTTTGGGTGGAAACCCTCAGAAATTGTCAGGAAAAACATCAAGAAACTGGTCCACTATAGTTGGAAAATATCTATTCTGGATCTAATCTACAATCTCCAAGGTAACTATTGTCAACTGGTAAGAGATATTTCTAACCACCAGTACCAAGGGTCTTTCTCCACTTGTATCCACTTTTCAATCTCCACTAAATATATGATCTACCCAATAAAATATTTAAAACTCACCTGTCATGCATAACAATCGATATGGTCCTTAAAGTCTTCTAGCCAATCCATTCCCAGAATGAGGTCATACGCATCCATCTCAAGTACAGAGAAATCCCATACCAACTTAGTCTCATCCATTTTTATCTAACATGATGTACATTTCAATGATCTACACTCTCATTGTCCCAAATGTTTTTGGAGATTCAAAATAGAAGGCATTATCTCAACATGAAAACCCATTAGATTAGCAACATGATAGGTTATAAAAGAGTAGGATGCACCTGTATCAAACAAGGCTTGCATGAGGGTATAATTAAAAATAATTATACCTCTCACTATTGAAGGACCCAATTGATCATACATTATTACTTGATCAGCTCCATACAATTGCTCACTCACTGTGCTTTTCTCTTTATTACCTTGTTGAGATTGCATAGGTTGAGGAGTCGCAGTGTTCTTATAATCACCTTGGCTCACTCGGTTTTGATGATGATAGTTATTCTGCTGTTCTTATCCAGTTGAAGTATATGATACCCAAGAGGCATGCGATGTTTCCCTAGCACTTGACCTTGTAGCATTATGAAAATAGCACAAAATATGTCCCATATTGCTGTAATTATGACAATATCTTGGTGGTGTCGTACAATCTCACTTCATATGGTCAAAAGAAGCACATTGAAAACATCTCATCTTACTATTAGGTCGATGAGGAATGATTACTGATCCCATAGACTAATTCGATGGTGTCCCACCACTTTGGAAATAGGTGTCTCTCTTATGCTTATTCCCAGCATTTGAGTTCCCACCTATTCCTGTTGGAATAAACATGCTCCCTCCAACCTTATTTCTTGAGATGCCTCTTTCTATCACTTCCACCCTATTAACCATCTTTTTATATTATTTAATACAAATAACATTAATCTTTTAGAGAATTTGTGGTTTCATCCTTGACTAAAAAATGTGCGCCTTCAAGGACACACTTGTAGAAACTTCTGATGGAAATCAGACTAAATTCGTAAATTTCTCTACATACTATGTCACTGAGAGGTTCTCATGCTTCAAACTGAAAAAGTCTGTTGTTCTAGAAATTCTGAATGTGTGAGGATATATTTATTTGCTGAACAATTCTTCAAAATACTCACATGTCATGCCTTGGTTCAATTTATCCTGAATTGCTAATTCCCACCATTGGCATGCCAAATCCTCCAACATATATGTTGTCAACTTTACCTTCAACTCTACTGGTGTCCTAAGAAAATCAATGATTCGACTCATCCTATTCAACCAGAATTTTTATTTTTATGATTCAAATCCCCCCCTGAAATATGGGTGGGTTTTGCTTTTAGAACTGAACTGAATGATCCACTTTTTGAGGCTCATCATGCTAATTCCTCCTTTCCACCACTTGAAAAGTTTGAACAATACTTTTCACTAGTTGTTGGTTCACCCGTGGTTCAGGTGAAACCACATTTTTAGCAGTGTATTTTGGTTGATTTCTATGATTTCTACCCAATTCCATTGTATATAAAAAAAACTCGATTTAGTCTCACTCACTAGTAACTAAAGGCTTAAAAATTCCAATTTACCACATCAACACGTATAACAATAACCCATTTCTAAAATCCGACCATCATAATAATTTTTTTTTTGAAAATACCACAACAATTTTCCTCCAAAATAAAACCATTTTAACCATTTCCAAAAAATCAACACTTTTTTACCATTTTTAGAGATAATTTACTCAAAATAAACAATGATGTCCTATTAGGAAGTATTACTATTAATTAATGATATGAAATTACCATCAACTAAACCCTTGATAGTGAGGTGATAACTCAACTAGAAGTGTCTTGAAAGACTTATTTACCCAAAGACCATAGTAACATGATGTTTGGTATAAAAAGATCAGCTACAACATTTTATTATATACATTTCAAGTTATGATAGTCCTATATCCTTACTAGCATCCTAATAGATATACAGACTGATCATTTCTATGTTCATGGTCGAATAAGATTGATATCATTTATCCCAAAATGAAAGATTGACCGGCCAAGACTGATACCATTTGTAACATCCCACCCCACCTCATTGGCTTGAAAAGTGGCAAAGGTGCTACCAAGACATAGGTAACATCCCCAAGGTAGTAAAGGCTTGTAATAAATGTCATGGGCCTCAAGAGAATTTGGGGGATTATTTTACCGTTAAATATAAAAACAACTAAACCAACTTAAAAACAAGCATCTAATCCTCTATATGATGCGTAAAAAACAAAGTACAACTCAAAACATAACAGAAAACAATAAACCATGTATGAGTACAGGTGGAAACCAAAATAAATACACAAAGAGAACCAAAAGACTATAAAAAATAAAGACTATCAAGCGAAATCAACCAGCAACACCCAACCCAATCTAAGATCCAACTTTTCATGCCTCAATGACGGTATCAAGAAGAATCACTAAAGAAATGAGATACCCTGCCTTTACCTATCACTCAATATATGAAATCTACAAACACACAACAGTGCCTAAGAAGGGGGTGATTCTAAACTGACCTGGATTTCCCCTAAGACTACACATCTCATGCCACTATGAAATAACTTGTTAGCGCATTTATATAAAACAATTTAAAAGTATTTTAAAATAGTTTATATCAAAATAGTAAACATGTTCCAAGGAGAATATTTACAAGCATGAAACTTTTATCAATACTTTAGAATAACCATTACCATGTCTTGACACACACTCATTCAAAATTATTGCTGAGGTGATAGTTCCATACTTATGAATGGTCTCTCGTCGACCCACCAAGTTGTCACAAGGCTACCAATACTAGGTGACCAAATGGACAACGCCCCTTCCACAGAGTCATGTATATGAATACACTCACAAAAAAACATGTATGCCAAATACCATGCCAAACAATTACACATAAAACATTTCATTTATTGAAAAAAATTCAACAAACCTTTTTCCATGTGTCAATACAAAACCATGATTTTAAAATTCACCATTTTAAAATTATTATCGAAGAGAACATTCCACAAAACCATCCAATTTACACAATTCCAAATCCATACCCCCAATATTTGTTTCCATTAAGATTAAAAAATTGATTTCAAAGAAATTTCATGTAATTCATTTAAATAAAACTAATCCTTCAAGTTCTAAGTAAAGTGGAGTCGAGAGAGAAGCCACCTACCTCTCAAAAGTTGGAGAAAATGAAGAACGACACTATAATTCTCTAAAATATGGATTATATCTTCTACCCTTCAATCAAATCAAGCATATCACATCAAGAATCTCATTAATAAACATGTATATATACACTAAAAATTCGATATATGATTCCAGAACATAGAAGAAGACCCGATCTAAGAATAACGACCAAGAATGATGACTTACCAATGAATTCGGGCCTAAAAACACTTTATATAACCTAAGAATCACCTTTTTACTCAGAGGAATCATATATCAATCCTATATAGAAAAAACAATTTGAAAATAAGGATAATTATGGTGAAAACGAGGGATTTAGGGGTTAATTCAGATTAAATCCATAGTTTTAGGGGTTCCAACTATACGTCGCACGGTTTGATGCACCATGTGACAACGATGTGGTGCTTCTATCTCAATCCACCCCCTCACACAGTTGGATCATATGATTAGACAATCCATGGTCCAACTGTACATTTACACATTGTTTTGAGTTTCATAGTTTCCCTTATGCACTCGCATAGTTTGACCAAACCATGTATCAACCATGGACCTTCCTAGTGCCCATTATTCTACCTTGCACTATTTCTTGGTGATGGTTTATAGTTTATACTAACAATGAAAAAATCAGGCACCTCTATAAAATCCTTCAAAAAATGCCAAAATCCCTCAGAACCTTCTGAAACTCGATCCGAACATTATATAAACTCGGAATACATGAATAAAGTTTCATGTACCTAAAAATAGGGGTGATGCAGTTATGGTAATATAACCCTTGGTTTTAGTATGGGTTTCAGTAAAGAAAGTTATCTGAGTAATAATTCATTTACATTTTTGGACATAAGTATAATGGTATTGGAAACCTTTAGAGTTTATCATATCTTTGATATTGAGGTAATAAAATTCAATTAATGTTATTTTATTATGTAAATTTTTTTTATAGAAAACCATAGCGGTTAAAAAGTGATTTGATGATTAATTTTATTTTTCAGGATGTTTATCGTATTATTGTGGATGTTACAGGATTTATCTTAATATAGTTTTAGAAAAGGATAACACGCAGATCAGGTGATAACCTATCACATCCGGTATGGTCGTGGGGTTTGAACCCAGAACTGAAGGTTGAAAAGGGGGCATCACCTACCACTTGCTTATGTGATTTCTTGGTTATTATGACATTTTTAAACCTAAAAATTTTGACATATAAAGTTTAAGTTAATTTTTAGGATCATATTATATGATCAAATCATTTTCAATTTTGGTATTTTTAGGTGATTAATGATATTTTTGTAAATTTGGATATAATTATACCTTGGAATAACCATTTAATTTAATGTTTAAAGATATGAGGAATAACTTATTAAACTTTTTTGGACTTTTTGTTATGTTATAAATTTATTTTAGTTCTTTATCATGAAAAAAATTCATATTAAATACTCATCATTTGGAGAAAATATGAATTTTCGGTGGAAATTGATTAGAGGATGAAATTATACTTGTCAGGTATGTATATTTCTTTATGTTTTTATTCTAGATGGAAAATGAATTTATCAAATCTATGAAAATAATCTTGAAATAAAATTTTTATCATATTATCATCATTTTCGATGAATTGATGGTCTTTTTCTCACCGCTTTGGTTTATGGTTTTATTATTGTTAAATTTCTCATGATCATTCAATTTATTGTGATCATTGATCTATGTAAATTAATTTTATTCAATATATATATTTTCGCTTATCACTAATTTTATCATATTTGGAAGCCTAGTTTGTTTTATTTTTTATGACCTTCCTACTTCTATTTCTCACTTTTCAAGTGGGTGCTTTATTAACCCTTTTTATAAAGTGGGATTTGAAAAAAATATTTTCAAATGTTAAACCGGTGATCATCGAGTTTAATTTAAAATTTATAGAACACAATTTATTAAAGGGGGTAGAATTTAACAACCTAATATTTAAAAAAATGAAAACTATGTTTGATAGTGTATACGACACGCAACACCGAGCCTAAACAAACGATGAAATATTATTATTTAAATATGAATGATATAACATAACGGTTAAATAGGAAGGTATGAATAATATTAAATACATTATTAAAAATATATAAATTTCATACTCAATATAAATGTATTAATAAATTCTGAGTAAAAAATCACTCAATTTTTAATATAGTTGTTTTATTTTTTCAAAAAATACATTTTCTTCAAAAAATTGTTTTTATTTAATTTTGTGACGAAATTAATTTTTGGAAATTTTATAAATTTAATTTTATAAAAAAAATATATAATTTTTTAAATCAACTTTTCAAAATTATATTAGAGTGATTTTTAGGATTATTCTGAAAATATTTATTTTTTCAATGAATAATGAAAATACTGATTTTTATTGAAAATTATATTTTCTTTTAAAGTATTTACAAAGTAAAATTAAATTTAGGATTAATTTTAAAATGTAATTAGTTAATTATTATTAAAAATAATCTAATTATAGTTATTTTAATGAATTTTATACTTGAATTGGTTATACAAATATTTTTATACTTAAAAAGGCATTTTTTTGAAAAATTGTTTTTAGTCACATTTTACGGGTTTAATTTTAAATTAAACTATGATAATTCGATGAATTGAATATTAAAAAATTAATTTTATAATTTTAATCATGTGTTCAATATTTATTAAATATTCCCCTTTAATTTTTGGTCAATATAACTTGTAATAATATTAAATAATTGTCACCACGAAAGAGGTAAAATGGTTTAATTAAGAGTAAAAATAATGTGATAAGAACTAAAAAATAACTATAATAGTTAACTTATTTTTTTGGATAATTATATTTCACCCATAATCATTCAAAGTTCAGATATATAAAAATTTTCCCCATTTTTCCATGATTATGTCTTATATAATATTTTATGTAAAGAAATGTAAAAAATGCCATTCACTTTTTTTTATCTTTAAATCTTTGATATAGGAATAAAAAGAAGGTATGTTCAGTTACAAATATTAATTTGAAATATAAATTATTTTTTTATCATGGTAATTTATTTTTAATTTTTAGTGAAGAAATAATTACCTTAAAACTTATGCAACACTGACATGATATTAATTCAATTAACATAAAATTAAAATAAATTATTTTAAAATTATTAAAAGTAATATAAGTTGAAATAATTATTGTGTTAGATGAATTTTTTAGGTAAAAATAACTTATTAGGGATGTTTAAAATGATTTCATTCTAATTCCATCTTTGTATTTGTGTTTTTAAAGTCAAATTAAATGAAAATTTCCAAAATTGACATTATTGATATTTTATAATAAATATTAATTTATTAAATTATTTAAAATTGATAAAAATATAATATTTTGAAAATTTATCGGGATATTGTTGAACATATCAACCATGTAATATTTTTGGTTCAATTTTTCTTTTTTAAGAACTATATTTACCACTAAAAAGTAAAAACATCGTTATCACGATAATTGTCAAAAAGGATTAAAGTGGGTTAAAACAAAGAGATAAGGATAAAAACACATCATAAACTAGTCCAAATTTTATTTTATGCTATTATTTCAACCCATAATAATAATATATTCAAATTATATTTTTTTAATCCTCGTATATATGAAAATTAATTAATAATAATTTAATACCTTGGGAAATTCCAAGAATGTCCCTCCCCACTCTTATAAAAGGGAAATCACACTGTTTTTTTTCATCACACATCAAAAGATTTTTAGTTCAAAAATCACAAAAAAAATATCTTCCTAAAATACCTCCCTATATTCTAGAGGCCTTATTTTGGTTATAATAACAACCTTATATGGTTTAAGGTGTAAAGCAAAAGAAGTTATCTGAAGAAGAGGTATAATCATAAACTAATTATTTTAGTTTTATTTCTTCTTCAAACTCATTAAAATACTATTCAACCATAATGATATAATAACATTAATATATACTATATACTAAGATTTTGTTATTTTAGTGTCATAACCTACATCCACATCCTCTTCCATCAAATGGGAAACGAAGTCATCATTTGTGTTTACAACGGACTACCGCCTGCGAACTGATGTAATTCATTTTTCATCACGGCCTATCACGATTGTTTATGATGATGGATTTAATATATATATGGTATATTAATGATATATTTATAATTATTTAAAATTAATATATCATATATTTTATTTCCTTTCCATTCATAGAAAAATGATAACATTGTTCGTGCGTATATGTGGATTACCACCTTCATGAAGCGATATGATTCATCTTTCATTACTGCACCACATGAATAGTAAATATAAATATATTTCAAAAAGAATAATTTGAGGACATAATTATCATTCTATAAATGTAAAATAATACCTACCTTATTTCCATAATTATTGTTGAAAAACAAAAATGTCACACTTGGGTATGTACGATCTACCGTCTCCATGATTGTAACATGGTTCATTTTTCATAATTATCTTTGATGATTGGTAAAAAATTATAATTGATGTATAATAGAATTATAATTACGTCATTATTATTATTATAGATATTATGAAATACTGACCCATTTGACCATGGTCACCATACCATAGCCCTTTTAAAATTATGAACTGAACATCCTCAAAATACCCGATGTAGACTTAACTAATTAAGTAACTAAATATGAAATTTAAAATAAATGAAATAAATGATTTAAATATAAGATATTAATATACTAAAATTTTATTAAGAAATAAAATAATTTATATATGTTTATTATAAATGTGTTAAAGGACATACATAGCAAGTCTGAACTCGAGGTAAGAGATTTTTGTCTCACTTTTACTTCTGTGAGACACATACCATATTCACCACTTTTTTTATGTGGTTCATATAATTAACATTGAATTTATTTTATGATTATTATCATGATAATTATGGGATATATATATATATATAACCACATACTGTTCTTCTTCCCTTGGGATTATGATTCAAAAGTTACCAAAATGGTAAGAGATTTATGTTTCAATTCTATTTTAATTGGGATTATTTATGCATTAAATTTACATTGAGGAAATTATATTATCCTTATCTAATAAATCAATTTAATTTGCATCTAATTTGTTTATTTTGGTATATTTTATGTTTTTATTTAATTTTTCACACTTTTAATACTCAAGAGACTAACAAAATGTATTTAAGGAAAATCAACCTTATTTCCCTCTTCGATCGAAAATCATTTTTCTTCAATGTCCATGTATTCTAAAAATGTTTTCAAGAAGGTTTTTAATATTATTTTATGATTATTTAAAGTAATTTTCCCCAAGTTTTACTTTTAAAAAATTGGATTAAAATTAATCTTCTTTTCATTTTCTAAATGAAGTACTTTTGACTTTTTACCAAAAATATGGAAGAAATATTTTTTTTACTATATATGGTATGAATATAATTTATGACCGTCATGATTGGTTAATGTTTTGAAGCTTCCATTACATGTTTCTGAATTTATTTTCAAAGAAATTTTTTTCCACAATATTTTGGAAATTTTTATATTTCAAAGAAGTAATTTCCAAATGGAAGGGGTATTTTACTCAAGAATATTTTTATTATTTTTATAGTATTTCTATTCCTAACGGAAAACAACCTTTAATGTTATGGATTGATTATAAATTCTGTCTATATGTATTTTACATATATACCTAGTTTATTCTCCATTCCTTTAATGGGGTAATACATGCCTTAAGTTCATTTCTCAAATGCCTTCTTTATTAAATCTCCTTTGATTATGACATGAGGTAAGATTATGCCACCCATTTCTTTCCATGGGTAATTATTATGTTTATGAATTATGATAAATTTCCTTTTGAGGCACACATGATCCTGATATATTATAATGTGTGTACCCATTCATCACTCCAATAAAGTGGGTAATATTTTAGTCTTATGAGACTTTTTGTATGGGATTAGGGAGTAAATCTAATCCAATATGAGACTTTGTGCACCATGTGATGTTGTATTGGAAGTTAACCTTGACTTATGATTATGTCATGTTTTGTATTTCTTCTAGTTTTCATATGTTTCCATGATCTTATGATACTACATTCTTTATGTTATTCTCCCATGTGAATAGTCACGAGCCTTATCTTTTATGATATCATGTTATACATTTGTCTGACACGTTGAACTTCCTTATCATGTTTATTCCCTTATTGAGCATTTTATCTCACACTTTATTATGTTTTAATTTCCTCATGATGTAAAGGCAATTCTTATGTATGATGTGTCTAAGAAGGGTGCTAGTTATTAAGAACCAAGTAGGAGACGATGTAGATTTTTTTATGAACCAGTTGTTTATGAATCCATGTTTTTAAAGACACTAAACATTTATGATCCTACAATGGATCATCATATTTTATAATGAATATTAATTTAATAAGATGTAATATCTATATATAAAAATCTAGGGTCTCTATAACCTTACTCTTCTTAGGAGTTCCAAGTTCACTGTCAACCCCTGTTGCACAGGGCTAAGCTTCATCACCGCACGCTGACTTCCTCCTCTTGGAAGATCCAATATCACTTCCATACCTTGCTGAATTAATACACATAATATGGAGATATAAAAATTTTATCATCCATGCCAAGTCCATCTTCAACCTTCGGACTGTATAGTTAGATCTGATATCTTCCACCAGGGATTCAAACACCATTCAGAGCGGACACTACAACAACTCCATACATGATTTTATTATCCTAAAACGCCTTGGAATTCCAAAAACATCATCCCTCCCACTATAACGCAGAGATTAATTTAGAAACCTCCACACTACTAAAAAATAGACCTTTAACAGTGTCGACCTTTATCAGTGCTAGCAAAAAACGATGATAATGGTATCCTTTATCAGTGCTGAAAAGGGTAACCATTATAAGTGCTTTTATGTAGGGATGATAAATGGCATCCTTTATTAGAACATTATTTTTAACGCTGATAAAGAGTACCATTTATTAATGCTTTATTTTTTGTGTTGATAAAGGTCCAGAATAAAATGAAATAATCAAACAAATAAAAAATATAAATGAGTAAATTAAAAAATATTAATAATTGTATTAATTAAATAATTATTGATAAAAATGAACAAATTAAATATATATATATAAAAATTAAAAATATTAGTAAATAGTATATATTAAATATATATATATGTAAAATTAATAAAAAGAAATAATTAAACAAATAAAAATTAACAACGAGTAAATTAAGTGAAATATTAAACATTTTATTAATTAAATAATTATTGATAAAAGTGAATAAATTTAATATACATATATATAGATTATAAATATTAATAAATAGTATATATTAAATATAGATATATAAAATGAATAAATTCTAATAATTAAACAAAAAAATAAAAATGAATAACTTGTAATAATTAAACAAAAAAATTAAAAATGAATAAATTTAAAAAATTAACAAATTAATCAATGAAATAATTATTAATAAGAATTAAAAAGTTTAATATATATATATTAATTAACTATAAATAGTAATAAATAATATATATTAAACATAAATATATAGAAAACGAGTAAAATGTAATAATTAAAAACATGTTAATGTCTTATTCATTTTTAATGTTGTTGGATTTTTAAATTTAACATATATCAAACATGTGTTACATTGATTTCACACACATATATGCAATTAATGCATTTTTATACACAACACACACACAAATATTTCCACAATTATTGAAATCTTATATATATAGAAACACATAAACCTAATATTTATGTAATTTATTCAAATTTTATTATATTTTGGAATTTCATTATAACATGATACTTTTTATATATTATGTTTTTAATTGGTCTATTTGATTTATTTATTTTTAATATTATTACAGTTAGGAATTATTTATTCATTTTTAATATTTTTTATTTTTTATTTTTTTAAATTTAATCACTTTCTATTATTTATTTATTTATATTTATTTACTATGTTTTAGTATTTTTCATATGTTTTCATATTTACTTCAATATACATGAATATTTTTTTAATAATGTATATTTAGTTCATAAGAATTATCCATTTTTCCAATATTTATAAAGTGTACTCATTTTTACCAAAAAAACTCAACCATGGATTTGGAAAATCTAAATCCATAACCCCAAAATTTATTAATAAAATGAAAAGGTACAAGGTAGGAGGGAGAATGTCAAGAAGACATAACATGATCACAATTGAAAGCAATAAGCAGATCATCTAGATCCCAAGTTCCTCAGAAATCATTCTCTGTCCTTTAAGTATCGACCATACTGCTATGCCTTGACCCTTTGAGGGGCCACACATTCTTTATCTGATGATGATGTATATGAAGGCTCTAAGGTGGAGCATATCCTAAATTTCCATGATAGATCTTCAAACTCCATTTCTGGATTAGAGTGGAGTCCATCTTCAATGTTAATAGATAATAACCTCTGCAGTGTTATATAGTCATTGTATCCGAAGTCCTCTGGCTCCATTGATGAGAACGTTACCTCAATTTGTGAGAAGTACCATTTAGACGCTTCCTTGATTATGCATGTAATGGGCCTTTCACATTTCTGGCCCACCGGGGTTATAATGTTTTAATTCTTTTCCTGTGCAGAAGCACATTCTTCATGCGAGCCACTGCCAAAGGAAACCTATGCATTTTTTATTAAATCTTTAATATGGGGTGGATAAGACCACCCCGCATTCTCAACACTCCTACAAGAGGGATAAATAATTATATGTTCAATCTGTAAGCTAAAAAACTGTTTATCAACACTATTCCTACTTTCCACATACTCCTTACATGATGTTTCCAATACCTATGAAATTTTAACTACAGGGCTACATGAGACATCATGAAGGAAAATAGAAACATGATTACATGAGCTTAGTTGAGACTCATATTGAGTAGGAAGCATGCACGGTACCAAATCCATGTCTCTCAAAGGTTGTCCAATATGAGAATAACTGGATCTGAACATCCTAAGGGAACCAATTGGAAACCATCTTTATCAACCATGACCATGGATGAAGGCCCATTCTTTCCATCGAGACTGATTTTTATATGAGCCTCCACACTACTGTAATGAACAACACTAATGTCATTGACCATGGGAAAATCAGTATCCCCAATTTGCAGAGTAGGAAGAGAAGCTGCTAAAGGAGTAATATTTTTGTCCCTTGACGAGGACATGAGCTTAACTTCCAAAACACAAGTAACTACAGTAGATTCGTGCTGCTCAGAGGTAGAAATATCAGCATCAAAACCCTCCTTAAAATCATCCATACCAATCTATGGAAGAGAAAAAATAGGTTCAATAGGATGATAACCATAATCAACCCGTTGAGAGTCAACAGTTTGAGAGCGTTCCTTACATGGAGCACTTATCATGTGCACCCTAGCATCAGACATATTCAATGCAGTTGTCCTTTTCAGAACATTAGAAAATGAGAAAATATCCTTCTCCAAATTAGCAGAAAAAACTATAATTTTCATCAGAGGATCAAGAGCCTTTATCTTACCACTAACCAAGGAATTATTAGTCATGTTCTTCTTATGAGTGCTACTACGAGACTTTGAATGTGAAGGTGTATTGATATTCATTTTTTTCTTGCCCTTATGGGATTTTGAGGAAATTATCTATTTATGAATTATTTATTGATTCTCTAATTCTTAAGTAGCTACTTCATCAAAAAAATTGAACACTATAATTTGATTCCTCTTCAAAAACATCAGCCCAAGACTTTGTTACATGTGGATTATTAAATCCAAACATTTTTAAACTAGCATTAGGAGACCCACTGTTTATCTCCGTATTATCCCAGACAATATCTAAATGCTACAGGTGGCCTCCACCTGAGTAGAATTAACACACATCGCCCCATCAAGACAATTCAGACCAGTTGATTGCTTCACTACATGTTGTGAATGAGCATGCCCATGATTTCTATGTGTACTTTGTAGTCCAGTCTTCAAACCCCTCTTTTTTTTAAAAAACATAAACTTCCCTCATGTCCTCTACTAGGGAAAAAATAATACAACATTAACCTTTTACAATTTTATGCCTCATAGAAAATTCTCTTACATTATAAACAGAATCGAGGCACATTCTTATAATTAATGCACAAATTGAATTCATCTCTATCAATTGAAAGGAGCACCCTATCAACAATAGTAGAGAACAAGTACACTTCCACCAAGAACCAAGTGAAATGACCATATCTCTCTAATTCAGTTTAATTGTACATATTTTTGGGAACTCCAATTGCTGATGTAATATTGTATAGTATTATGGGGTTCCAGAATACCCATATCAGTCCATAATCATTAACCCACACCCAGACAATGGAATTTCTAACTTCTAAGGGATTGAAGTTCTGATCCCATTCATGGTTTTGAAGGATGCGTGGTTTGAGCTAAATTGATCCCAGACCCAAGGTCCTCATCTTCAAATCATCAGAGGGAAAGGGCATGTGGAAGATACTCATCCCAAAGAAACACACTTCTAGTTGGTAAAACCCTAGATGCTCGACTGTCGATTGACCGAATCATCAATTTTCAAAGGTTTGGATCCCTTGGGAAAAAAATAATCGCGTGATTATAGAAAACTTACCAATTTCCAGGTACTCTGAAATGGCATCCAGATTCTCTTTGAAAAAGGAAACATTACCCGTACGGTGCAACCCTCTAGCAACGGATCCCTTGAAGAGAGAGAAATACCTATTGGTGGTACCCTCATCTAGTTTGTTATCCACTTTTACCCCTCTACAAATGATCTTTCGATTATCCATTCCAAAAGAAACATTATTGTGGGAATCAAATCACCCATGGGTGAGGAAAACTTCAGGAAGAAGACTCAGAACCTCCATTTTGAAGCCCTATATCACCATCCGAGTAGAATGAGAAGCTCTCACCACCCCCACCCATGCCTCAAAAGTGTACTCATTTTTAATTATTCAACATCACTCATTTTTAAAATGTATGTATTTAAGATTATATATTCATTAATAATGTTAAAAAAATATTTGTAAATAAATATATTTATAAATGTATATTTACTATATTTATAAATTTACAAATTTATAATTATAAATAAATAAACATTATTTATATATTTATAAATAAATAATTGTATATTTAAATAATTATAAAATTATAATAATTTAATTTAAATAATGAATATACTATATTTATATTTATATTTATTTATTATATATATAATTATATAAATATATATAATGATATATATATAATTATATAAATATATATAATGATATATATATATATAAATATTATTTTAAAAGTATTCATATATCTATAAATAAATAATTATATATTTAAATTATTATAAAATTATAATATATATTTAAATAATGAATATATTTACTATATTTATATTTCAATCTATATAAATTTATTAAATAGATATATATAATTATATAAATATATATAATGATATAAATCTATTTATAAATATAAATAAATAAATACAAATATATTTACATATATATTTATATATAAATGTATATTTACTATATTTATAAAATTATATATTTCTAATTATAAATTAAAAATATAATTTAAGAAAAAGTGTTTAGTTAATTATAAATGAATTATTATATATTTAAATAATTATAAATTCATAATAAACAAATCTATAATTATATAAATATATTTGAATATATTTTTTATTTATAATTATAATTATAAATCCTTTATCAGCACTTCTTTAGCTCTGATAAATGGTGCCTTTATCAGTGCTTATTAATTCAGCATAGGTAAAAGGTATCTTTATAAGTGCTTTTTTAGAAGCACTGATAAAAGTATCCCCAATATATTTAAAGAAACCCTAACCATGACTCATTCAGTCACGATTCTCAGGCTCTCGTGGAACTCCCCTACTACCGGTACTCCCCCTCTACGTTCTCTCAGATGAATCAAGGCCAGAATCTAAGGTATGTTATATTATCCTTTTCCTCTCTCACTGATTGCATTTTTAGATTCCATGGTTTGTGTTTTTGCAGAGTTCTCATCCACGAAGAACCATACTTCTCTTCTCTCAAAACTCTAGTCATGACTGGTCTCTCTAAATCTTCCTCATTGTTGCCATTATTATCATAGCCTTCACCCATGGCTCTTGCCATTGTTAGCACTCTCATTTTCACTATCACCACTGTCCACATTGCTCCACCGAACATTCCCTCAAATCATTCCCCTAAAGCTACATGGTCACTGCATATCATAGATATCATATTAGAAAATAATGAATCTTTTAGTAATGGAAAATGGAAATGGGTTGTGTGCTTCACATATAGTTTTAGGGACTCATTATTTTCATCATTATAGTCTATGTAGCTTCCCATGGAGTGAGATATTCTATTATAGAGTAAGTAAAGGATTTTTGGTTCAAAATATTATTGATCATCGATAAGGGAATCATCCCATTAATTTTGGTAATTGAATCTTCATTTTTACAAACATGTTCCTATCACAAACTACAACCAATTGGAAAATTACCTACTTAATGTGTAGTTCAATGGTGTTTATTATAATCATTTGAGTATCCCCAAAAATATTATAGAAAAAAATATAGATTCAGACATTCTATATTTAGTTTGAAGGACCAAGTTCTCTATGTATATTTTCCATGGCTTTAGGTCTCTCTGTGATATTTGTTAATGATACAAGAGTCCTAATTCCCTCAAACTGCACTATTATAGGCCACTATGATTTGTATTTCACATTATCCTTATTTTTTTCAAAATAATGATACTTTGATAGGTATATATATTTATATACATATGTTAATATTATATTAATTTCAATTTAATGTGATGTTTTTAATGAAAATTTAGTTCAAACAATATTGATTCTCACCTTTTATTATTTTATTTTATGTTATTTTCTAATTTTTTTTGTTTTTTATTAAATTGATAAAAAATGAATGCTTATGTTTAGAGAATAATTTTTTAAAATGTAATATGTTAGAATGAATAATTTAAATCTCATTTAGGTTATTTCTGAATATGAGTGTGCTTATAGTATACATGGGATAAACATATTTTAAAAAAATAATAAGTACCAGGTTTTATTTTGTTTTTGAAACAAATTTGTCTTTAGTTTTTGTCTAATTAGATGTAAAAAATAGTTTCTTGTTAAATATATAAATTAATTCATGATTTACTTTAATGATAAGTTTATCTATATTAATTTCACAGTATTTAGATCATGTACGATATATAAGAGTTTATAATGTATGTATTTTGGAGTATTTTTTGGACATAGCTAATTTATTGTTTATTAACCATTGAAATATCTTATTCATGACTTAAATAATTCAATACTAATTAAATAACTCCACTTATAAGGGTTTTAGATTGGTTTTAAACATAATCAATCACAGTGAATGATTATAATTTCGTTAGATTTGAGAAAACATGGGTCATATAGAATATTGATAAATTATTATGTATTACACATGCGATAATAGAAATATTTAATTGATTATCATATTTAATTATTAAATAAATGAATTTGATGTTATGATACCATATTAGTTATAGTTTTTATATATGTATTGAATATTTTATTTTTTAGATGAAATGGTTTCTAATATATATATGTTGATAGGATAAATATATTCTTCAAATTATTTTAATGTAATCATACAGAAATATGGTTTTAATAATCTTTATATTGTAAAATAAACCAATATACATTTATAAACAATTTTTTGACTATGGGAACTATATGAATTATTATAAAATGTAACATGTTTTTTTTAGCCATTAGAATTTTAAGAAGTGGAAAAATTCTGTGACTTTTATTTAGTAAGTCTCATTTTTTTCTTTGTATACATTTTTACAAATTTTTTAACTAATGTTTTTTGTTTACTTGTCTAATAATTCTTTCTCTATAGTATTTTTTTAGAAAATTATTGTATTAAACATAAAAGGTAACTATTTTTTGTTGAATTTTGATAAATCTTGCCTTATAATTTTTTCTTTGAATAATAACTTGATATTATTTTAAATTATTGTTAATATAACTTTGAATGTATGATTACAATATTTTTCTACAATAAATACATGTGTGGATGTGATAAAAATAATTTTTATCATGTATTAGAATATGATGGGTATTATGTGAGGTCTAGGTATTGTATGTTATAATGTGTGTTACTATAGACATGTTAGTGATTCATTGAGGGATAGGGTGTGGGTGATGTGACATTTTTATAATTGTTTGTTCTTCTTTATGGGTTTTGAGAAGTTAGGTTTAACTAATGTATTATGGCACCCATTGTGTGGTTCTTTCCTATAAAAACCAATTGTATTAAGACTTCCCCATAGTCTGAATGCAATTCTTAAGAATAATGGCTATGCTATATCCATTTCATGATTTGGATCTAATGTGTACATGTGATGGTTATCCATGAGGGATAGTCTTGGACGATAGGGGTCTGAGGTCAAATCTCATGGTACATATTATGTGGTTATTTCTAGAGGGAGATAAATATTTTTTTCTCCACTTATGATTTAAATGATAAACTATTATTAGTGAAATGATTTGAATGTTAGGGAATAACCATGGTATAAACTTATAGAATGATTAATATAATTCACTAGTATGAAATTAAGTTGGTACATTTGATTATCATGGTGTCTTGGTTAGTACACAATGACTTGACTTGCATGTGAATATTGAGTGTTACTACTTTGAACATATATTCAAATATATGCATTTTTGTATATTTTAGGGGCCCTATTAGTATTTACTTATTTATTTTTAAACTCACACCCTATACATGAACCTCAGTTGATATATAGATCTTATATTTGAGGTATAGGTGAGGGAAAAAGACTAGTAACAGAGATTAGAGTCTTTGCATCTCAGTGGGAATGAGTTGATGGTCTCATCTTAGTGTTAGGGACATTTTAGAATTTTGAGAAGATATTTAACATTTTAAATTAAGATGTAGGAATTTAAAAAATTTTATGGTGACAAATTTCATCCTCCCCAGCTTCATCTCTTGAACCGTTATTATTGGATTTTGTTGCTTGAGACTCATCCTCCATCTCTTCTATGTTGCATGAACTACTATGAGCAGTATTCATCCAAAATGCTCATCGGTAACTGGTATGGGATGACTACTTCATAGATTAGTTCAAGAAATATAGGTGTATTTCCAAAAGATATAAAGTATGAGTCTCAAGAAACAAAACCCAATAATAATTATTCAGGAGATAAAGATGGTGAGGATAACATTTTTCTATAACTTTCACCTTTTTATGAACTCAGAGGATAACACCTACCATAGAAGATTAATTCTTTTCTTAAATTAAATTACCCATTTACTTCAAAATGGATGTAAGGTAATTGTTTGAAAAAGAGTATAAAGAGGGATTTATTGAGTTCATCAAGTTTTTAATAGAGCATGCATACGACTCTAATCAAACCGTTTGTTAGTGTTTACATTTTGGTTATTCAAGAAAAATTAAATGTTTCAATACTCATGAAAATAATGTATTCTGCACATAATAATGTTACCAATCCCAAGGAAGGATATAATGTTGATGATGAAACTACATAATTATTAGGGGATCAACAAAATGTTGATAAAAAAACAATAATGCAATATCACAGTGTTGGATAAAATTATCAAGGCAAGAAGTCATGGTATAAACTTTGAGGTTGGTTGGAATCAATGTGGCAAAACTATTGACCCAAACAAGTTAATGTTCATTAGTTATGTTGGGGTCACAATGAGGTTGAATGTGCCAATTGATATTGATTCGTGGTGTCACGTCCAGTTCATAACAAATGAAACCCTTTGGAAAGATATAATGGTAATTTTAAGATATACTTTCCCCATTTACCAAAAAATTATATAATGAAAACATTATTTAATTTTATTTATTCCCTATAGAGTTCATTTATTTTAGAATATTATTGTATGAAATTTATCTTAATGTCCATTAGAAAAGAACATAGAGGCATTCAGACTCTTATTACCAAGTTATATCTTAGGAATGCTTAGGGAAAAGTAAATCCCCAACCACCAATCAGTTATTCACACATTGAAAATTAAGAAACATAGTCTTATTTCATTAGTCGTCGTAATGATAAACCATTTCATGTGAATTATAGTCGATAATATATTAGTTGAAATTAATTTTTTATCCAATTTGATTTCAAAAATTTAATTTATGAAATATAAAAAGATTGCTGAAAATAAAGAACGTGCATCAAAACCAATGTACCCCTATTGCAAAGAAAGGATGGGGTACACTTCATTAGATAAGAAATTGGTATATACTTTAAATCAATAATAAATGTTTTATGTGATATAAAACAACATATGTTCATTTGTTTATATGAATATTGATGAATCAAAATCCAAATCCACTTCAATCCCACATAATGTGCTATGGAAGGAGGCTCGTTGAAATAAGAAGGGTAAACTAGTAGATAAAAACAAAAAAGCAGTATGGGGAACATGTGTAAGTATTAAATAATAGTAATTCATTATGATTTATATTATTATTATATAAATATATATATATGTATGTTCATATTTTTTATATGGTTTGGAAATAAGAATCGGTAGCAACCGTACCAGAAGAAAAACTACTTTCAGTAGCTTTGATGCTGCCAAAACAATATGGTCATGTTAGAGGATTAGGTTTTCGAGTGTCTCCCCAAACATATTTTGAGAAGAAAAAACCCCATGAAGATACATATAATATGGAGAAATAATTACAAACACAAATATATGCATTGCAAGGTATTATTGTCCTTCATGGTCTGACAAACTAATGTACGAGAGAGGATCAAAGAGAACCGGTAGTGGGACAATGATCCGCACAAGAACCAAATGACCCCACTATCTTTGAGGCTAGTCATTACCCTAAACCGCATACTTTACTAATGGTAATAAATTTTTTCATTACTATTTATCCTAAATGTGAATCAAAAAACTTCTGATAACTTTATATTTCTAAGATTATATAGGGTACAATTATATGTGATTTTTATCTGTCAACACCCACACACGGATTTGTTGCTAGGGGTATGGTATATAATATCCAAAGATACAATATAAACCAGAAAGACCTTCCAAAATATCACATGAGTGTGGGGATTGAGGTAGCTCATGAACCGATTATTGCATTTCCTATTCAATCTGTTAGTTTTTTTTGTGGGTTTTAGTTTTTTCATCTTTTTTTTGAATAGAAATATGTAGTGGTTATTTAAAATGATACTATATATGGTAAAAATATTTTTTTGTAGTAGTTTAAACCATCAAAATATTAGACAGAATATGTAGTGGCTGTTTAAACCACTAATACATATTAATAATTATAGTAGTGGTTTAAACCACCGCTAAACTTCCAAGACTTTTAATTTCTAAAAACCACTACTTAAAATAAGAATAACCACCAATAAATAACGTTTCATGAAACTTCATTGAAACCATATCTAAATTGGTTAACATGATGTGAGATGATTTGTGATGCCAAATTTTTCATTGGTTTATGAAAACATTCATGGAACCATTTGGCAATGGTTTAAACAGCTACCAAACCAAAAAAACCAACTCCATCCCCCTGATTTGTTATAGTGGTTGGATTGGTTTAATACAATATACAAACGATATTAAAACACTAAGATTATTATTGATCATAGAAAGGGAACAAACACCCATTGGAAAAAGGTTGGGGGGATGGGAACATGGGAAGTCTTTCACCTCAGGTAATCAATTTATAGTGTAAGGGTTCCAAATGATGAGAAACATGTTTGTTGAATGAATGGGATAGGAGGAGATGAGATTTTTAGTGTAGGTAATGCAGATGAGGATCATGTTAAAATAAACTAAGGCATGTCTGACTATAGGTTGACTGTGTACAGAAATGGGGAGTAGTGCAGATTAGTGTGGGGAGAAGGTGGGGAGTGAAAATCATTTCTAATGTGCGAGGGTTGGAGTGGAAATAAGAGAGAGAGAGAGATTAGGGTCATTGTTTATGTTTATATATATTTTTGTTTTGGAACAAATTTTTTTTTTCATAATAAAAAATACTAAAATGGCCTGAATGAAAATAAGAGATTTTGTATTTTTCACATTTTAAATCTTATGATAAATAATTATAAATAATTGAAACATGTTGTGATACCCTTTTTATTATATAAATAATTTTTTTAATTATGTTGAGAGGGATACCTTACATAAATCAAAGGCCCCAGGCACTACCTGGCCAGAATGATCAGATGATGATGGCCCCAAATCCCAATTGAATATAGCTCAATGTCCCCAAGAGATGACCTTGAAGGACCAACTGAGAAATATTTATCACTCCAAAACTATATACTTTACATCACACCACCTCCATATAATGTCGGGGGGTGTTGAGAACATGAGTAATACTTTGCCTCTGGTAATCGTGTGATAATGGAAGGGTGTTGAATTATGAGAAACATGCGTGTAGAGTGAAGGGTATAGGAGGAGATGAAAGTTACACTATAGGTAAAGTAGGTGAGGATCATGAAAAAAGTAACTATGACATGCGTGACTACAGGTCGACCACATAGAAAATTGGGGAGTAGTGTAGATCAATGTGGGGAGGAGGTGGGGGTGTTATAGTTTTTGGGTACATTAGATGTACCTGTATGGAAGGACCAACTAGAATTTTTAGTCTTAATTTATGAATAAAAATTGATGTATATAAATATAGACGTCATAACCAATGAGAATCATAGATTACTTGACTACGTTAAACACTGGAACCAAAAGAGAATGATCATCACCTATAATTTATAATGAATTTATATACTGATCTAGAATTACCTGAACTTGTAATTCTTTCTTTGTTGATGGTTTAGCTGATTTGATCCTGTCATACCATCATTATGCCACAATATCCAAGTGAAAAATCCCTTTATCTAGGATCCAAACATGAACTATAATCTCTATATATCATCATAGAATCATCAGGTGCTAGCACAATCGATCATAATCACTTACGTCATTCATGGTTGATCACAACAGAATTCCTATATGAGGATGAAGAACTCTTGATGATCTCTTAACAGATTGAGTGAATAGGAGGATATAGAACACATTTAGATCTATTTAACTCTATATAGGGATTGAGATAACTTCTCTCTATCTATTTTACAACATTAAGCATCTCTTAGGAAAGTGATATAATTATATATTTATAAAGGTAGGTCTAGTGTTGGCAATTAGAACCGAATCACCATTCCAATTCTTTATTTATTGGTGAACCCCATATCTTAATAATAGTATAACTATTATTCAATTGACATGTGTATCAACTAAGAATAAATAATTGTCATTTATATAATTTCCAATCAGACCAATAAACTCAGTTCGCATTTCCTCCTTGACATTTATCAGTCCGTAAATAATGGCTATTCACTTAAAAAATAAGTATCACTACATTATTCACAGATAAATAAAATAAATATTATATTCACCAAAATATGTATATAAATATTTATTAATATTATTTAACTCACTTGTTATTTTGAATGACTTACAATTAAATCTTAGCAATCAACCAAACCCCAAATAAAAATCATTTTTTATAACTTTTTAAATTCAAAACTAAATTCAACTAAGATTGTGGATACACTTAGTGTGTGACCCTCTAGGCCTCTTTCTCAGAAAAATTAGTTAGAACCTCCTGAAGTCCAAGGTTATCATATAAAAACACACCAAGAAATGAATAAAGAAATAGGTTTATGTCAAAATTACACACAACATCCTATGAATTCTTACTGTGTAGTATAATCCCTTTATCATGATATCACGAATCAAGCTAGTTGTATACTGGTGTCATCAACCTATGTGCGCGATGTATCATTCTTTGACATTCTGAAATTGAACTCACCCACAGAACACCATGACCATGGATTTATCTAGATAGTTTCATTCCCATCAAAGGGCATGAGATATTAACTTCCATCAAAGGACAAAAGAGATACATTCTTTCTCGCATTATCCATTAATGCAATATTACACATGACACATCCAATATATCCCACCTCACTATGAGAATATGTTGTCACAGTTTTACTCAATACATCAAGTCATAAAACTCAAGGTATCCATTAATTATAATTTTAATGTCTAAGGATCAATACACACATCCACCGAAAGGATCACCCAATAACACATGTAAATGTGGCTTTCTTATTGGTGGGTCTCATTCCCATAATCTTCTGCACTACAAATTACCAAGGGCATGCACTAAGAGGTGGTTCCTCAAAGCCCTTTGAGTCTTCACCCCTCATATCCTATATCCTCTGTGTCACATCAAATTATATCATCTAGCTATAGAAAATATATTTAAGAATATTATTGCAGCACCTCTTAGTTCTCATCGTAGAGAGGAACTTCTATGAAATTTTTTTGTGACATATATTCTTAGAAAATTATCACATAAATATTCCATGCATAAGAACACTCATGACATTATATGAAACTTCATTAATATTTAAGATAATGAATACATGTAAAAAATTACATAGAATTTTGTTATAGGGAACCGACCTCAACAGACTCCCACTTGCACATGAACCAACCACTACAGAAAAAATGGCTTTTTGCGATGGGTTATTTTCGACGGGAGTAGATCCTGTTGTAAATAGTCCGTTGAAAAGATTATTTACGACGGAGAAATTTACCCGTCGCAAAAGGTTTGGTGCGGTTTGCTCGCCAAACCGAGGGAACAGTATTTGCGATGGGAGGTGCCTCCCTGTTGCAAATACCATGCAGCGGTAAATACTATTTACGATAGGGAGACACCCTCGTCGCAAATACCCAGTGGGGGTAAGTACTATTTGTGACAGAGATATGCCCCCATCACAAATAATGTGTCGGCATGTCACTATTTGTGACAAGAACCCTCGCAAATATCCTTTTAACTATCAACAGTAATTAATGCGACCAAAGGTATTTGCGACGGGAGTCCCTTCACAAATAGTTCTATTGCAAATAATACAACCTATATATACCCCCATCTGGTTTTTCCCTCATTCCTCTATGTTCCTACTTTCTCTCTCTCTCTAAACTCTAATTTTAGTATTAAAATTTCTCTGAGTTAATTTTTTTTACGAACAGCTTTTGAAGTCGTCTACACCTATAAGAGATCAAGTTTAAAGGTATTTATATTTTATTTTATTTAATATTTATTTCACTTTTTATATTAATTTTAATTATTGTTAATTTCTTGTAATTAAATTAGATTTAGATTTTTTTTGTTATCAGTATTTATTTGTAATAATAAATTGAAATTATTACTGAAAATTATTAAAAATTAGTGGTAATTAGGGATTATTAACAATAATTAGTAATGAATATAAATAATTAGCAATAATTAGAAGCGGTAATTTGTAGTAATTAGGAATAATTAGGAATAATTAGTAATAATTATTAATAATTAGTAATAATTATGATTAATTAACAATAAATAATAATAAATAGTATTAAAACATAATAATTAGTAATAAATATTAATAAATAGTAATAAATAGTAATAAATAGTAATAATTCGGATTAATTAGTATTAATTAGAAATAATTATTATTAATTAGTAATAATTAGTAATAATTAATAGTAAATGGTAATAAATAGTAATAATTAGTAGTAACTAGTAATAATTAGTAATAATTAGGATTAATTAAGTTTAATTTGTAATAATTATCAATAAATAGTAATAATTAGCAATAAATAGCAATAATTAGAAATAATTATCAATAAATAGTAATAAATAGTAATAAATAGTAATAATTAGGATTAATTAGTAATAATGAATAATAATTTGGATTAATTTGGATTAATTAGTAATAATTTGTAATAAATATTAATAATTAGTAATAATTAGTAATAATTAGTAATAATTAATACTAATTTGTTATAAATAGTAATACTTAGTAGTACTTAATAATAATTAGGATTAATTAGGATTAATTAGTAATAATTAGTAATAAATATTAATAATTAGTAATAAATACTAGTAATTAGTAATAAATAGTAATAAATAGTAATAAATAGTAATAATAAGTAATAAATGATAATAATTAGTAGTAATCAGTAATAAAAATTAATAAATAACAATAAATATTAATAATTAGTTATAATTGGCAATAACTAAAAGTAAGTAGGAATAATTAGTAATAATTAGTAATAATTATTAATAATTAGTAATAATTAATAATAATTATGATAAATTAGGATTAATTAGTAATAATTAGGATTAATTAGTAATAATAATTAGTATTAATTACTAATAATTTTGATTAATCAGTAATAATTAGCAATAATTAGTAATAAATAGTAATAATTAGTAATGATTAGTAATAAATATAAAATTGTAAAAAAACGTAAAAATAGTAAAAAATAGTAATAATTTGTAATAATTAGTAATAATTAGGATTAATTAGTAATAATTAGTCATAATTATTAATAATTAGGATTAATTAGTAATAATTAGTAATAAATAGTAATAATTAATATTAATTAGGATTAATTATTATTAATTTGTAATAATTAATAATAATTAGAATTAATTAGTAATAATTAGTAATAAATATTAATAAATATTAATAAATAGTAATAAATAGTAATAAATAGTAATAAATATTAATAAATAGTAACAAATACTAATAAATAGTAACAATTAGTAACAAATACTAATAAATAGTAATAATTAGTAATAATTATAAGTAAATAGCAATAATTAGTAATAATTACAAATAGTTATGATTAATTAGGATTAATTAGTAATATTTAGTAATAAATATTAATAAATAGTAATAAATAGTAATAAATAGTAAAAATAAGTAATAATAAGTAATAAATATTAATAAATAGCAATAAATATTAATAAATAGTAATAAATAGTAATAATTAGTAATAAATAGTAATAAATAGTAATAATTATTAAGAAATAGTAATAATTAATAATAATTAAAAGTAAAAACGCAATAATTAGCAATAATTAGTAATTATTAGTAATAAATAGTAATAATTAGTAATAATTAGTAATAATTAGTGATGATTAGTAATAAATAGTAAAAATTAGTAAAAATTAGTAATAAACAGTAATAAGAAGTAATAATTATTAAAAAATAGTGGTAATTATGAAATGCTTCCAAAATGAATACAAACCTCAGGAAAAGGTGAATTCTTACTGATTTTTTAATAAATTTTGTCATCATTTTATCTAGTATTTATACGTTAATTTCATTATCATTTTTAACTAATACTTAATTATTTTTTTCACAGATCTTTTGGGAAGTCCCAAAATAGATAAAATGATTCTTTCTGCCAATATAACCACTTTTTCTATATTTATTATCTTTCTTTGTCAAACTGCCAAAACTGCATATTGATTCATTTTTGTTAACTGAAAAACCATTCTCATTTTTGAAGGATAAAAGAGTAAAGGAAGCTCATGAGACCATTGTGGTGAATTCTCAAGATATAATGGTCACATGAGATTATTCTCCTCTTTTGAATTACAACAACGAAAAAAATTTGGCTATAAAATTTGAGTTAATATGTAGTGTCAGCAGTCCGACATAGAATGAAAATAGAAGCATGGTTAAATCGGTAGTTAATATTGTTTTGAAACATTGGGATGTGTGCGAATCAACCACACTATAATCTAACACACGTTGTGATCGATATATATCGGGGGATACAGAATGTGACCTATCGATGACAACAGCAAAACTAAGAGGAGAATATACGTCGTTTACTAGAGTAACAACACCAGCAGATGATGACGTACATGTGATGCCTAACTCATGGTTTAATGTGTTTTTATATTATTTTGAATATTATGTTTTTTATTATTATATTATTTATTAATTTTTTTAATATTTTATTACTTTATTATGTATTTATTTATTTATTATTTTGTTAATATTATTTATTATTATTATTATTATTTTTACAGTTTTCTAAACATTGAGGTTTTTATTAGTTTATTATTATTATTCAATCTTATTAATATTAACAATATAATTATTAGTATATTATAAATAATAATATAATTATTATTATATAGATATTATTTATTTTTTTATTATTTTTATAAATTTCTTAATATTTTCGGTGTTATTATTATTATTATTTTATTTATATTACATTATAAATATTATTTTTAATTTTATTAATATTACTTATATTATTATTATTATTTTTTTGCGACGAGTATATTTTCCTGTCGCAAATAGTATTTATAAATAATATTTTTTAATTTAATTTAATTTTTATTTTATCTTTTGCGACAGGCCTATAGAAAATGAGTTTTTTTTTAAAACTTGCTGAATGTATTTGTGACAGGTGAATTTCTTGTCACAAATATTACTTTTTGGTGACGAGTGGTCGCAAAAAAAAGTATTTGTGACACTGTTTTCCATAATAGGTCATTTGTGACGAGGCCCCATGGAAAATACCCATTTTTCCCATAGTGAACTTTTAATAACCTTAAGTCCACTATATCTCACATGAAACTCATGCCACTACCGAGATAAATCAATTTTGAGGGGATCGACAATGTTTTCCTATCGGATTATATGCTCACTATAACTTTACCTCATTGAGAAACATCCCTTAAGAGACGAAACTTATAAAGTATATGATTTTTCCTTTGATATAACCGTGGATCATTGGAATGAGCCATCATTGCAGTGTTATCTCAGTAAACCATGATAGATTCTTGACTTCTAGGAACCTCATCAAGCCCTTGGAAAAAGTTTCAAATATATACTACTTCCTTGGCTGCATCGAAAGCCATAATATACTCAAACTCCACTATAGAATTAGGTAAAACTTTCTTTTTTGAACTCTTCCTATAATGACCCAATGATTTATCAATGGAAATTCCCCTATTATAATTTTGTTATATAATCACATGAAATCTCAACACAATGAACTAATAAGTACTATGTGACCTTTAGACACAATATTGTCACTTCTATGATTTCAATTTTGAAAATATGACATACACAGTTGCAATCAGTAAGATGTTTGGAGTTTAATGGAACAAACATAATTTTTGGTGAATAGTAACATACATTTATGAATAGTAACATACCCTCATGAATAGTAATATGACCATTATGAATATTAAATCATCCAAAAAATTAGTAACCTCACCCATGAATGTATAAATAAATTTTAGGCATCTTATAAGTGATAATATGGCCATAGTAAAAGTATTGGTATTTTTGTAAGTCATAAATAATTAATTTCAATTAATTAATTAATTTAAAAGGAAATTTATTTTCTTAAATGGTGTTCATAAATTTAAAATTTTATATCTTCCGGTTTTAAGATAATTTTAAATTTCTTTATGTAATTTTTGACCGCATTGTAAAATCATTTATAGATTTAAAATCCATATTTTTCAAGTTAATTATGATTTTAATTAAAAATTAAATTATCCATATTTAGGAAATTATTTTTGAAAAATTGGGGTCATTTTTGGATTCTACACATTGATAAATGGTTAGGGTGAATTTTTTGGATTTTTCTAAATTAGTTGAATTTTTTATGAATAGTGAAATACAGTAATTTACCGTATATACACATTATAAGCTAAATGAACTATTACTAGTATCATGTATGATGTAATAGACCTTATTTCAAATTGAAATTCAATTATTACATTTTTTCATAGAATCATCACTATTTCTTGCTTTATGGAAAAATAATAAACTAATGATTAAAATATTAAGAAAACCCTCCTCCCCACCACTATAAAAACTACCCACCCTCCCATGTTCTCTTCACTCCTCTCAAGACTTGTTCCTTACCTAAATTATTCCCAATAACTCCCCATGATACCCCTACATCCATCATCCCTTGGTCTCCTCAAAAGACCAAATCCTCTCCCCTTAAGGGGTTCTCAAAGGAGATAAACTCAAGAGGTTAAATCCTCTTTCCGATTCTCTTAGTTTCTTTCATGTTCTTTTCTTTTATTTTTTATTGCCTCACATACCTTCAACCAGATGGTATGATAACCCCAATAACATAAATGTACTAGAATTATATTATTCTAAGGGGATAGATTATCATAATCTCTCTTTACCCCTCCTTTTATACCATAAATGAAAACACCGTTCGAGATGTGTTGATTTATCACATTCAAGGACGACAGGTTTTCAATTTGAATTACGATATTCAATTATGGTCACGAAACCATTTTTATGGTTGAACCAAAATATTAAATATTTATTTTATATTATTTGCTATTTTGGAATCCTTTTTCACACATGATGCAAAATAATAATACAAACCGAGTTAATTATGAGAAAAAACGCCAAATTATTTCAACTGTTTATCATTAATGTTTTATATAATGATTCACCTTCACTATAAATAACCAAATGAATTTTATAACCATGAAATATTATGGATGATCACTAATTTCATATAACTTCAATTCCGGACAACCACTCTCATTATACATGTGTATCGAACATGAATATAAGTTAACCGAACATGAAACAAACGGACCCAAACAATGAAATCGAACCTCATAACGAATAAAAAAGTCACGAATGAACTAAAAACGGTTATAACAAATAAATTAAATGTAAAATAGAATCAAGAATTATTAATTAATGAACCTAATTTTATTATTCATGTCATTAGTATCATGTGGAGAACACCATCAGACTTAAGGTAAGGGATCCTCTCTATTCCACTTTTATTCAAGAATTTCCTCTATGGGGTATGATTTCACACCTCTCCCATACTTAAATCATGATTTATAAGTGATGAGAAACCTATTTCAATCTCATTAATCCCTCTCAAGTACACCCTATACCATGGAAATAATTCGTAAGGGATTCTACCCAAAACCTCCTTTGTTCCTTTGGGTTGCCGTATCTTCCTTTTACCAAAATGAAGTTATCTTATATTTTTATGTACAAATTATTAAAATACTGTTTACATGTACCAAATTCATTTATCCAGACCCTTTAATCATTCTCTTTTTGGGATATACACATCTTTATGTGATTCCCTCCTCAATACTTCCTGATAAGTAAACCTATTTTGAGAGAACTTCTGGAATTCTTACCCGATTTCAAGTGCACTCTATCTTCTATTTTAAGCCACCATTGTCCTTATAAAATCAGTATTTTTTTTATTAAAAACTTCTCAGATCACTTCTGGTTTTATATAAATGGTTTCCCCTTTTCTATTTTTAAGTCTTTATAGTATTTTCCTTAAAATCGTACAAAAATGAGTTAATGGTAAAATATATTAAATAGTTTTCTTACATGATGTCACTTATATCTAACATCAATTACCATGATACATGCCTATTTTACCTTATGAATTTCCACGTATATTTTAGATCCTTTCTTTCATGGTCACTTTTAAGATACACCCATTCATTATTCTTTATGACATGATTATGATACCCATTTCATTCCATGGGTGTCCTTATGTATATGATTGTTTATGTATGATTTTATATGTGGGAAGCATATTCATGAACATGTTACGATGAGTGATCCTAAATAGAGATCCAATTCATTGAGTAACGTTGAGTCTCATGAGATGTTATGTGCGACGATCTTGGTGGTTAGCCTTGGCTTGTGCTACCATGTGCGGCGGTCTTAGCGGTTAGCCAAAGCTTGTGATACCATGTGCAACGGTCTTGGCAGTTAGCCTTGACTCATGATAAAGTCATGTTTTATGTTTTTGAAACATTATTATGACTCCATGTTTATATTATTCTTGTTTATATGTTATGATTTCATATTTTACATGCCTTTTTATATCATTATGTCATGCCCACTATCGTATGTGCTAATGCTTTGTTATTATTGTTATTCCCTTACTAGGATATTTAGCTCATCCCTTTGTTCATGTGTTCCCCCACATACCCTATGCAGATGTTTGAGAAAAATGGAAGTTAGGAGATCATTTTGAAGATTAAATAATGAAATTTTTTATTTTGTTACATGGTTTCAGTTTTCTGTACCTAGTCTCCCAAGACACTTGACTTTATGATCCTTGACTTGTACTCTAATGAATAATTATTCTTAAAATCATGTAATGTTATATGTAAAAGTCTAGGGTCACTATACTTCCAGTTCACAACTCCTTTGTTGATACAAAATAGATATCCTGACTGTGAATTCAGATCATTTTAGTATGTCTGAAATCTAGCATATGTATACCCTTGAATGAATATATCTTTATCTCCTCCATATATAAAGAGAATATCCTTAGTTATAATTATACACTTAAAGATAGCCATAACATTAGTCCAATACTTTTCACATAGGTCATCATGATATATTTATACCATGGTCAAATCATAGAAAACATAAAACCTAATATGTAACAAGACATTCATGATATATCTTATCATAAATGTGTATGGGATCTTACTCATTCTCTCCCTTCCCTCTCATGTCTGAGTACATATTTTCTTGGAATGATGTGTACTATGTGACATTGGAAGATATCCCCACTTAGATTGTTTCATACTGAATGTATTCGGTATCTTGTTAATGTATGTTCTTTGAATTATTCTAAGAAGCCTCTTAGATCCATCATTCGTGAACTTGATCTCTAGAATATAGGCTGCTTCACCTAAGTACTTCAAGGAGAAATACTTTCTCAACCACGACTTGACCAATTATAAGGATGGAATGTTTTTTCTAATTAGTAATATGTCATCACTATATACTACTATAAAAATGAACATACTCCCACTAAACCACTTTTAAACTCTTCGCTCAAATTCTTTATTAATACAATCAAATTCATTTATAGCTTCATCAAACTGAATGTTCCCTAACCTGGATGATTTATTTAATCCATAAATAGATCCCTTCAACTATTATAACATTTTGGAATTTCCTAGAGTCAGAAAACCTTTTGGATGTGTCATATACACATCCTCATGACGGTTCTCATTAAGGAAGGATGTTTTTCCATCCATCTTCTAAATCTCATAGTCATGGTAAGCTATTATGACAAGGAAAATTCCAATGGATAAAAATTGGTTAAAATATTTTTTCACAGCTAATTCCTTATCTAAACTATTTATCCACTAGCAATGATTTATAGATATTTTATTTACCTTCCAAGTCTAGTTCTCTCTTGAATACCTATTTACACCTGATGGGTTATACATCAACTGGTGGATCGTTCATAACCCAAATTTGGTTTTGATACATAGAATACATCTTAGAATTCATGGTTTATTTCTATCTTGAAGATTCTGATATCTATATTTACTCTTTTTAGGTGAGTGGTTAATTATTGTTAATCAATAACGATTCACTAACATTGATTAATAAAAAACCATATATTTCTAGTTCTCTAACCTCTCTAGTGCTCCTACACAGTACTTGTGTTTTATGAATAACTTCTTCCTCAGGGACCTGTGGATTTTTTCCTGTACCGACTCTTATGTATCTTGAGCATCAAATTAATCAATGTAAATATTTCTCCCACTATACTTCTTGAGTACAGGATCTTCTTTAAGAAATATGACACACCATGTGATAATTACTTTGTTTTCTAAAGGACTGTATAGATAATATCCCCTTATTTCCTTGGGATACCCTATAAAGATACACTTCATTCCCCTAGGTGACAGTTTGTTACATGAACTAGAATTAAAAAAAATCACACCCTATGCACAAACATATGAAAAACAAGTTTCTTTAAACTCCACAACTCAAAGGAAATACCATTTTATGCTTTAGTTAGAACTGAATTTAGTATGTATAATGTCGTGTGTAATACATATCCCCAAAAGGATAATGAAATACATGCATGAATCATCATTATCCTTACCATATCCAGCAAGGTATGATTCCTTATTTCATTAAAACCATTCCACTACGATGTACAAGGTAAAGTGAGTTGAGATAAAATCCCATAATCCCATAGAATTTTGATAAACTCTTAGCTAATATATTCACTACCTCAATGTGATAAAATCTTGTTTATCTTCTTACCATGTTGATTCTCAACTTCATTATTGAATTTCTTTCACTTAAGGATTCATACTTATACCTCATTAAGTAAATATAACCATACCCACTCAAGACATAGGTAAAAGTAATAAATTATGAGAATTCACCTCTATATTCTACTTGAAATGGTCTACACACATCATTATGTATCGATTCTAGAAGATATGTGGCCCTTTCACCTTGACCTCTAAATGGTGTATAGATCATATTTCCTTGTAAACAAGAATAAAATATTTCAAGTGGATTAAGATTAAAATATTCCAAAAAAACCTTCTTAATAGAGCTTTTTCAAACACTTCTCATTTATTTAACGAATCCAGTGATTCCCAAACTACGTGTTAAATGATTCATGTGAATCTGATAATTTATCAATTTCTAATATTTTATTTTCATAATTTAAAACATAAATACTATTATTCAGTTGTTACATATCATAAAATATGCTATCATAATAAAAGAAACAACTCTTATTTACAAAATGGAAAATAAATCCATCTATGTTTAAAAAAGACACAAAAATGATATTCTTGGTAATTATAAGAACATAATAATAGTTATTTAAAAACAAAATCAATCATGTTGGTAATACGAGGAGTTAGTCTTCAATGGATAAAGAATCCATCCTCACACTATTAGATGTTTATAGTTCTACCGATCATCTGGAAACCTTCTGAAATCTACTTAGTTCCTATATTTGGATAGAAATGTAAGCACCACATTAAATACATAATACCCACCTTGTTGATATAAAAATATTAAACTTGATAAAAAATTCACTTAATTCTTACCCTTGCTTATTTTTCTAGGTGTATTTCCTCTTCTAGTGGCCTTACATTCCACATGAAAAACACCCCACATTTTTCCCTTTACTTGCCTCTTGATCTTCTTCTTGTTGGAAGGACAATGCTCTGAAGCCTTATACTTGGATTGAGTCTTCAGACTCTTTACCTTGTTCTTACGATTCTTATCCATTATAAGGACCATGGGTTTTTCAAGTTCCATGTATTTATTAACTTGGAAAATAATATTAAGAATTTCTGAAAGATTCTTTTATCTATTACTCATATTATAATTCATAATAAAATTGGTAAAGGTTTTAGGTAGTGAGGAAAGAATGAGATCTGTGCACAACTCATTAGGGATTTTAAACCCAATGATTTCTAAGCATTATATATAACCAATCACCTTGACTACATGATCCCCAACAAGCACCAAATCTCTATGATTTCATATGTATAGTTCAATAGAGATCTCATATATCTCATGTATCCCTATTTTATAATAATTTTATTGAAGGTGATGATGATGATATATGCATCCATATCCTCATATTTCTTGAGAGTCTCACTGGACATAGAGGATACCATGAACTAATGGACATCCATTTCGTCATCAACATGTTTGAAGTAGTGATATACTTGTTCCTCGCTAGCCTCTTTGGTAAATGACTCAGGAAATAGGGTTTCTACTATGTATAATTTCCATTCATAGTGTAGTATAACATTTAAGTTCCTATACCATTCCTAGATATTCATACTAGTGATAAGGTTATCCTTCTCTAGTAAGGATCATAGTGATATTGTAGAATTTATATGATTTCCCATTTCTACAAATTAAGAGAAGATGATTTTAACTTTATTGATTACAAAATAATATTTGTAAAATTAAATATTATTAATCTCATACTATTTGTTTGAAACCTAATAAACCTCACCATTAGTTTTGGAATATCCACTTTCATAGATATTCTAGTGGTAAGGACCCATATTCCAGAATTGGGAGTGAAAAGATAATTAAAGGGTTTTACGAAGGTGTAAATTTCCAACTACATTAACTCATAGTCCCTCTATCTGTTGAGGGGACTCCCGAATATTAAAATCCTAGATAAATAATTCCTCAATCCTTGCCTCTCAGTTACACCAAGTCCTACTTGGGTAGTCACCCCTTAACATGAACTAAGTTAATTCAACCCGAAACTTCAATATAAAAGTTCCTTGATAATTGAATTCAACCTAACTTGGGCTGATCAACCACTTTAAACTATGGGTTTGATTCTTAAGTTATGTAGTGGAAGGATATACCGACTTAATATTTTAGTTGATGGGTTTTTATCCATATGTGTAAAACCCCATTTTATCTTATCTCATGCTATGATAATATTAAGTAGACTTTACTTAATTGATTAACCATGTATGATAAATTTTACACATAATCCAGTTTTATTTTATTTCATCTTTCATGCTTATTAATTCATTTATTATGTTATCACGTAGCATCCACAAACATAAATATTCAACCATGAAACTGATAGAAATAAAATATAAGTGGCATGATCATGATATTATCTAATGGTTAGTTTATCTAGTAAATGATAATCTAAACCTTTATACTAGGGGGAAAACATCTTGAATCATATCTTGATTTGTGTTGAAAGATTAGACCTAGGCTCCTATGTATCACCTTGATTGGTTTCACCTCATCTCTTAGACTTGAACCACCTATTCTCACCTTATAGATCCATCCTTATATAACATTTTACTCACATGAAAGTGAGTCAATATAATGATTTATATAAAATGGGTTTACATAAAATAAACTTTGGGCATGTAGGTCCTTACATAATAATGAGGATGAGATGAATTTTAGGCTATGAATTTTAATTTAATCATAATAAATTAAAAGAAACCGATAACATGCTAGGCTGATCTAATCTCATGATCATCCACACAACATAAAACGAACATAAATTTTCTATTTATCCATTAATTACTTAAATTCATTCTTTAATTAAGATAAAACGCCATGAATTAATCCAATTAATTTAATTTATCTTAATACCATTTGAGTATACTTGAATTTCCATCTTCCATAATTTTAAACAAATTAAATAAATTTATCTCATTTAAAATTAACAAAGCACATAAGTATACTTAGAGGCACTGAAATGTACTCTCCTAAACTATGTGACATGATTCTTGTGATTATGAATTACCTTGGAATCCAACACATATTGAATGATAGGTAATTATATAGTGCATACTGAAAAAAATGACACATAGAACACATATGATTTACATTGTATGTGATGATCTTGATGCGCATAGAATACACTATAATAAAATAGCAGACATTAATTTTAGTCTTAGAATTTAACATGGAAATTAATTCAATATATAATTATCAATTCTATGACATGAAATGTACTATCAAATAAATTGAACAAAAAACACATGTGAATAGGTTCAATTGTATAATCAATTCTTCTCTCCGTGTCAAATTTATCACATAGTCTACGATAAACTAAACTGAGTGTATTGGGTTAAATTTCATGTAGTCTTTTTTTCCTATGTCTGTAGAACACACATTGGAGACTGAGCATGTTTCTAATGACTCAGAATTTAGATATATTATTTTTGGATATTGTAGGGAATATTTTTGAGACCAAATACTGAGATGGGGTGTAATTATAAGGCCCGATGTGCCTGAAATAAATGTTTGAAATATATTAAATATATTAAATAGAAAGCTCATGAAATTTTCCTGAAAAACTAGAATGAATTCTAAATGGATTCCCATATCAGAAATCCAAGGGCACCATTGAGTTTAGAATGTGAGGTTTACCCTAAACATAACATAACCTTTGTCGGCACGGTTCATTTTTGGAAAATTCATCATGGGCATAAAATGAATAAAATGATAAAATAAATTATTTTATTTGTTTTTCGATGCGGTGATCAAATTCACTCTCTTTAAATATATGTTTATAGAAAATGTTTAGGGTTAGCCACATAACCCTATAAATCAATGGACATGTATCGTTAGGGTGCATTTGCCTTATCCTTTCCTTGAGGGATATAATGGAATCATCTTCTCCTCTTAGGAAAATGATCAATTCAACGTGAATTCTTGGATAGAGTTGTTGGAATCCCTCTGGGAGGCTCATATTGAGATCCTCAATTCATCTTTGTACCCTATGTAGAGTTTTTGGTATTTTCATGACCAACAGTTCATGGGGCCCGAACCTCTGCTTTGCGGGTTAATCCAAATTATATTGTTGGTATCAGACCATGTCCTTTGAAGTGATCCTCATCTATGTATCATAGTCTATTTGTACTAACAACATGTACTTCTAATGGTGAGACGTGATGAGCATTACCTCTCGTAGAAAAGTCATCAATGCTATTAGACATTGGATTGTGTTATCCTAGACGAGTGCTATATTGAACCTTCATAATGGAATCCTAGGCTGGTATACTACGATTGTGACTTACCTTTAGACTATGTGTCTTTTATGAGTATATATGGATATTCATGTTATACATGTTGTAGACATATACCTATGTATAAATGAGTGTATTTCCATTGTTGTATGATTTTCGGTTTGAGGGTGTCCTACTAAGTATTGTTATACTCATTCCAATATTGACTTTTCCCACACGTGTTGTGTATTGTAAAGATGATCAAACTTTTGGCAGAGTCCTTAACAAACTAGGACTAGATGGTTCTTAGTGAGACCAGACAGAATGAGGTGTGTTCCTATGGTAATCTGATATTATTCCTAGTTTTATTTTAGGCTGGACTTGTGTTATAGACATTTATGGTGGGATTTTGTTTGGCCCTATTTGCGTTCCTTTAATTCATGTCGTACTCTAGTGGTGGGATTTAGATGTATGCATGAATGGTTGTTCAGTTGTTTTTACATTTCAGAATTTTATAGTCTAAGAGATGTGTGCTTGTGTACAAGTACTTAGGTTAAGGCCCCCTATGTCAGTGATATGCCTACTCAATGTTAATTTCCATCCCCTGTCCTATTGGAGGTGTGATTTGGGAGTTGCAACCCATCCCCCATTGGTACGGGTTGTGAAAGAGTGTAATTCGATCATTTAGTTATACTTTGGAACTAATGTCTATGAGATTGGTTTGGGGAAACATTGTTAAGTGTCTTGAGTTCAGATTTCAGACCAGGAACTCTAGTGTTGGAATGTTGTCCAATGTATCTATACACCAGGACTCTGATCACCTAATTTTCAACTACTTACATGAGAACATTTCTTGTAGGAAAAAACAATCTTATTTGTACCATATAAGAATGGGATGTGGTTTCCATTTCTTTCTTGAGTTATCTCTCTAGATATATCGACCATGTTACATCTTATTTATTTCAAGATGCCTCTGTGATGTATACAAGCTAGTATTAAACATCAAGATCTTGAGTATTATCCCCTTAGTGATGAGGTGTCAATACGTGGACCAGTTCCCAAGATGTTACCTCCAGGTGGTGAACCAGCTATACCACCACCTGTTGAGTAATACATGGTACCAGTAGTACCAGCTGATAATGTTTATATATTTTTAAAACTTCATGATTTTCAGTGGTAAAGAGCCCTCAGGTTCCAAGGTGAGCCTGGAACATAGGCAACTGGGGACTGGCTTGTGGTGGTTACATGATTTTTCAAACCGGTCAGGACACGCATAGATTAAATAGTGGTTCTGGAGGTGAGTGTTCTCTACAACTTAGTAGGGTGATGGTTGAGGTTAGTGGACCAATATTACGATGAGGTGAATCTTGCATGTAAAGAGTTTGATAACCTTTTCAAATATGAGTTCTCACTAGCTAAAATGATGGTTGTATGTATCCAAGTGGTTCTGCAACTCCATCAAGTCACCATGATAGTAGATGAGAATTCATCCAGGTTTACCAACCTCTCCAGGTATTCGATGGATATGGTTCATGACTTAACCAATTATAAGGCTGGAATTTTGTTTCTAATTAGTAATATGTCATCAATATATAATACTATAAAAATGAACATTCTCCCACTAAACAACTTGTAAACTCATGGCTCACATTCATTTTCAATAAAACCAAATTCATTTATAGCTTCATCAAACTGAATGTTCCCTAACCTGGATGATTTCTTTAATACATAAATAGATCCCTTCAACTTTTATAACTTTTTGGAATTTCCTTGGGTCAAAAAAACTTTTGTTTGTGTCATATACACATCCTTATTAAGGTTCTCATTAAGTAAGGATGTTTTTACATCCATCTTCCAAATCTCATAGTCATGGTAAGCTATTATGACAAGAAAAATTCCAATGGATTGAAATTTGGTAAAATATTTTTTCACATACAATTCCATAATGTTATCTAAAACCTTTAGCCACTAGAAATTATTTATAGATATTTTACTTAAATTACATGTATAGTTCTCTCTTGAATTCTTATTTACACCCGATGGGTTTTACATCAACTGGTGGAACAGTCAGAACCCAAATTTGGGTTTGATACATAGAATCCATCTTAGAATTAATGGTTTATTTCTATCTTGAAGATTATGATCTCTCTATTTACTCCTTGTAGGTGAGTAGTTAATTATTGTTAATCAATAATGATTCAATAACATTAATGGATAAAAAACCAAAACTTTCTAGTTCTCTAACCTCTCCAGTGCACCTACATAGTACATGTGTTTCAAGAATAACTTCTTCCATAGGGTCCTATGGATTTTTTCCTATAAGAAATCTTATGTTTCTTGAGCATCAAATTCATCCAAGTAAATATTTATCCCACTATACTTGTTGAGTATGTGCTATTACTTAATAATGATGACACACCTTGTGATAAATAATTTCTTTTCAAAAGGGTTGTATAGATAATAACCCCTTATTTTCCTTGGATACCCTATAAAGATACACATCTTTCCCCAAGGTGACAGTTTGTTACTTAAGCTAGCCTTAACAAACAACCCGCACCCTATGCACAAACATGTGAAAAATGGATTTCTTTACACTCCATAACTCAATGGGAATACCATTTTATGATTTAGTTAGTACTCAATTTATTATGTATGTTGTTTTCGTGTAATACATATCCCCAAAAGGGTAGTGAAATACATGCCCGAATCATAATCATACATACCATATATAGTAAGGTACGATTCCTCCTTTAATTAAAACCATTCCACTACGATGTATACGGTCGAGTGAGTTGAGATAAAATCCCACAATCCCATAGAATTTTGATAAACTCTTAGCTAATATTTTCACTACCTCAATGTGATCAAATCTTGTTTATATTATTACAAAATTGATTCTAAACTTCATCATTGAATTCATTACACTTCTCAAAGGATTCATATTTATACCACATTAAGTAAATATAACCATACCTATTCATTCCATAGGTAAAATTAATAAAGTATGGGAATCCACCTCTAACTTCTACTTGAAATGGTCTACGCACATCATTATGTACCAATTCTAGAAGCTATGTGGCCCTTTCACATTTACCACTAAATGGTGGTTAGATCATATTTCCTTGTAAAAAATCATAAATTATTTCAAGTGGTTTAAGCATAAAATATTCTAAATAACCTTCTTAATTGAGCTTTTTCAAACACTTCCCATTCATGTAACCAATCCAGTGATCCGAAAAATATGTGTTAAATTAGTCATGTGAATTTGATTTATTTTCAATTTCCAATATTTTATTTTCATAATTTAACACATAAATACTATTATTCAGTTGTTCTAGACCATAAAATATGTTATCTTTATAAAAGAAACAACTATTATTTACAAAACTAAAAATAAATCCATTTATGTATAAAGAATATATAGAAATGATATTCTTGGTAATTCTAGGAACATAATAATAGTTATTTAAAAACAAAATCAATCATGTTGGAAATATGAGTTGTTAGTCTTTAATGGCTAAATAATCTAGTCTCACTCTATTGGAAGCTCATAGATCTACCTCTCCTCTGGAAACCTTCTTAAATCTACTGAGTTCCTATATTTGGACAAAAATGTAAGCACCACATGAAATATCTAATTCCCAAATTGCTGATATAAAATATTAAACTTGATAATATATTCAGATGACTCTTCCCCTTGATTCTTTGTCTAGGTGTAGTTCCTCTTCTAGTGGACTTACTTTCCACATGAAAAACACAACACATTCTATTCCTTTTCTTTCCTCTTGATATTATTCTTGTTGGAAGGACAATGCTCTGAAGCCTTAGACTAAGAATGAGTCTTCAGACCCTTTAACTTGTTCTTCCTATTCTTATCCATTTTATGGGCCATGAGTTTTTCATTCCCTATATATTTATTAACTTGGAAAATAAGATTAAGAAGTTCCAAAAGATTCTTCTAGCTATTACTCATATTATAATTCATAATAAAATTGGAGAAGGTATTAGGTACTAAGAAAAGAATAAGGTCTATGCACAACCCATTAGGGATATTAAACCCCATGATTTATAAGAATTATATATATCCAATCATCTTGATTACATGATCCCCAAATGGCACCAAATCTCCTAGATTTCACGAGATTAGTGCTTTGGAGATTTCATGTATCTCATGTATCCCTATTTCATAATAAAAATTATGAAGGTGGGAATGATTCTATATGTATCCATATCCTCATATTTCTTTAGAGTCTTAGTGAACATAGAGGATTTCAGGAAAAACTAGACATCCATTTTTTCTTCAAAATTTTTCAACTAGAAAGATTCTTGTTCCTCGCTAGCCTCTTTGGTAAATGACTTATGAAGTAGGGTTTCTAGTATGTATAATTTCGATTAATAGTGTAATATAACATGTTAGTTCATATACCATTCCTAGAAATTCATACTAGTGATAAGGTTATCCTTCTCTAGTATGGATCATAATGATATTGTAGAATTTATATGATTTCCCATCTCTACAAATTAAGATAGGATAATTTTTACTTTATTTATTACGAAATCATATTAGTAAAATTAAATATTATTAATCTCATACTATTTTTTTGAAACCTAATAAACCTCACCATTAGTTTTGGAATATCTAGTTTCATAGATTCTAGTGGTATGGACCCATATTACATTGTTATAACCCAGACTCGGGACTGAAAAGTTAATTAAAGGGTTTTAGAAAGGTGTAAAATTCCAACTACATTAACTCATAGTTCCTCTATCTGTTGAGGGGACTCCGTGATCTTAAAATCCTAGATAATGATTTCCTCAACCCTTTCCCCTCAGTTACACCAAGTCCTACTTGGGCAGTCAACCCTTAACATGAACTAAGTTAATTCAACCTGAAATTTGAAAATAAAATTTCTTTGATAATTGAAATCACCCTAACATGGGCTGATCAATCCCTTTAAACATTGGGTTCTACTCTTAAGTTAAGTAGTGTAAGGCTATACCGAATTAATATTTTAGTTGAAGGGCTTTTATCCAAATGCGTAAAAGCAGATTTTATCTTATCACATGCCCTGATAATATTATGTATACTTTACTTAAGTGATTAAAGATGTATGATATATTTTACGAATAATCCAGTTTTATTTTATTTCATATTGCATGTTTGTTAATTCATTTATTAAGTTATCACGTAGCATCCACAAACACAATTATTTAACCATGAAATAGAAAAAAATAGAATATAAGTGGCATGATCATGATATTAACTAATGGTTAGTTTATCGAGTAAATTATAAAATAACCCTGTGTCATACTGGAAAACACCTTGAATCATATCTTGGGTTGTGTTGCAACATTCCACCTTGGCTCATATGTATCACCTTGATTGGTTTCACCTCATCTCTTAGACTTGAACCACCTATTCTCACCTTAGAGATACATCCTTATATAATATTTTACTCACATGAAATTGAGGCGATCTAATGATTTATATAAAAGTGGTTTACATAAAATAAACTTTGGGCATATAGGCCCTTACATAATAAAGAGGATTGGATTAATTGTAGGAAATAAATTTTAATTTAATCATAATAAATTAAAAGAAACCAATAACATGCTGGGCTGATCTAATATCAGGATCATCCTCACAACATGAAACAAACATAAATTTTCAATTTATCCATTAATTAATTCAATTCATTCTTTAAATAAGAAAAAAACCATGAATTAATCCAAATAATTTAATTTAACTTATTACCATTTGAGTATCCTTGAATTTCCATCATCTATAATTTTAAACAAATTAAATAAATTTATCTCATTTAAAATTAAGGAATCACATAAGTATACTTAGAGGCAGTGAAATGTACTCTCCTAAACTATGTGACATGATTCATGTGCTTATGAATTACCTTGGCATCCAACACATATTGAATTATAGGTAATTACAGGGTGTTTAGTGACAAAAAAATGAAACAAATAACACACGTGATTTACATTTCATGTGATGATCTTGATGCGCATAGAATAAACTATAAGAAAATACCATACATAAAATTTAGCCTTATAATTTAACATGGAAATTAATTCAATATATAATATCAATTCTATGACATGACATGAATTATCAGATAAATTTCACACAAAACACATTTGAATAGGTTCAATTTTAAAATCAATTCTTCTCTCCACATCAAATTGAGCACATAGTCTACAATATACTACACAGAGTGTACTGGGTTACATTGCATGTAGTATCTTTTGGCTATGTCTTTAGAACACACATTGGAGACTGGGCATGCTTCTAATGACTCAGATTTTACATATATTATTTCTGGATATTGTACGGAATATTTTCGGGAATAGACGCTGAGAAGCTGTGCAATTATAAGGCCCAGTGTGCCTAAAATAAATGCTTGAAATATATTAAATATATTAAATAGAAAGCGCATGAAATTTTCATGAAAAAGTGGAATAAATTCTAAATGGATTCACAGATCAGAAATGTGAGGGCACTGTTGAGTTCATAATATAAGTTTTACCCTAAGGTCCATAGAACCTTAGTCGGTGCGTGTCATTTGTGAAAAATTCAATGCGGGAATAAAATGAATATAATGAATAGAATGAATAAAATTAATAAAATAAATAAAATGAATAAAATAATTAAATAAATTTTTTTTTAATGCAGTGACCAAATTCCCTCTCTTTAAATATATGATTATAGAAAATTTGTAGGGTTAGCCACATAACCCTATAAATCATTGGACATGTATCGTTAGGGTGTATTATCTTTATCTTTTATTTGAGGGTTAGTATGGAATCATCTTCTACTCCTAGGACAATGACCCCATCAACATGACTTCTTCTATAGAGTTGTTGGAATCCCTCTGAGAGGCTCGGAGTGAGATCCTCTATTCATCTTTATACCCTAAGTAGAGTTTTTGGTATCTTCGTGACCAATAATACATGGGATCCAATCCTCTACTTAGTGGGTTAATCCGAATTATGTTGTTGGTATCACCCTATGTCCTAGAAAGTGATCCTCATCTATGTAACGTATTCTATTTGGACTACCAGCATGTACTTCTAATACTAAGACCTGATGAGCATTACCTCTTGAACAGACGTCATCAATGATATCAGACTTAGGAGTGTGTTATCCTAGAGGAGTGCTATGTTGAACCTTCAAGATTTAATCCTAGGCTGGTATACTATGATTGTGACTTACCTATAGACTATGTGTCTTTGCTGAGTATATATGGATATTCTTTTTATACATATTGTAGACATATACCTATGTAGAGAAGAGTGTATTTCCTTTGTTGTATGATTTGTGGTTTGAGGGTGTCCTACTAATTATTGTTATACTCATTCTTACATGGTCTTTTCACACATGTTTTGTGTCTTGTATAGAGGATTGAACTTTTGAATGAGTCCTCAACAGACTAGGACTAGACGGTGCATAGTGAGACTAGACAGAATGAGGTGTGTTCCTATGGTAATCTGATAGCAGTCCTAGTTTTCATTCAGGATGGACTTGTGTAATAGACTTTTATTGTGGGATTGTGTTTGGACCTCTTTACTTTCCTTTACTTCCTGTCGTACTCTAGTTGTGGGATTTAGATTTATGCATGAATGGTTGTTTATTTGTTTCTACAATTTAGCATTGTATAGGCTAAGAGATGTGTGCTTGTGTACAAGCACTTAGGCTAAGGCCTCCCATGTCAGTGATATGCATACTCGATGCTAGTTTCTATCCCCTATCCTATTAGAGGTGGGATTGGGGAGTCGTGATAAAACCCCCATTGGGACAGGTTGAGAAAGAGTGGGATTATATCATTCAGTTCTAGTTTAGAATCGATGTCTATGAGATTGGTTTGGGGAAAAATTGATAAGTGTTTTGAGTTTGGATTTCAGACCATGGACTAAAGTGTTGGTACGATGACTGATGTATCTATAAACCAAGACTCTGATCACCTAATTATCAACTTGGTACATGAGAACTTTGGTTGTAGGAAAAAATGGTATTTTCATCATATAATATTGGGTTGTGGTTTCCATTTCCTTCTTGAGTTATCTCTCTAGATATATTCATCAACAATGTTACATCTTGTTTATTTCAAGATTCCTCTGTGACGTATGGGAACTACGATTCAACATCAAGATCATCAGGATTATCCCCTTAGTGATTCGGTGTCAATATATGGACCAGTTCCCAAGATGTTACCTCCAAGTGGTGCACTGGCTATACCACCACATGTACAGTAACACGTGGTACCAGTAGTACTAGCTGATAACGTGTATAGGTTTTGAAAACTTCATGAGTTTCAGTAGTAGAGAACCCTCAGGTTCCAAGGTGAGCCTGACACATAGGCGACTAAGGACTGGCTTGATGCGGTGACATGAGTTTTCCATCTGGTCAGGACACCCATAGATTAGATGGTGGTTCTGGTGGCGAGTCTTCTCCACAGCTTAGTAGGGTGATGGTTGGGGTAAGTGGACCATTATTACGATGATGTGAATCTTTCATGGATAGAGCTTGAGCACCTTTTCAAAGAGGAGTTCTCACCAGCTAAACTTATGGTTGTATGTATCCAAGATGTTCTGCAAATCCAGCAGGGCAGCATGACAGTAGCTGATAATTAATCGAGGTTTACCAACCTCTCCAGTTACTTGATGGATATGGGTCCTGACTAGTTATTCAAATCTATGACTTTTGAGTGAGGTCTGTGTAAATACATTTGAGCCAGTGTTGTCCCTCTATTAAATCCTACCATTACTAGGGTGATAGAGTGATATTTGGTGATAGAGATTTTCTTAGCTAAGAAAATACAGCTAGTGGATTCCAGTGCTGGGTATATAGAAGCAGATACCTCGGTAGTAGGGAGCCGACATTACTCTCAGGGATTGGGACTTGTGATACATTTCAGGAGGAGGTCCCAAGATAGAGGGTCTTTGGTTCAGGGATCACAGGGTGGGTCCAATCAGCCCAAGAAGAGGCGGTTCTACTCATGTTATAGTAGGGTACATCTTGCATGATATTATCTAATCCTCCATAAAGATTACATAGATACCATAGATGGGAAACCAAGGTATAGGAAGTGATTGGAGCAGGGAGGTTCACAAGGTAACAGATGTGGCAGAGGAGGTGGGAGAGAAGCATGAGGTGGTAGGCATTTTGACTTGTTACCACCTCCACCCCCAGGTGATTGATTCCAGGCTCAGGGAGATATAGGATATGGGTGGGGATGGCTACATGCAGTTGAATCTTATGACCCAGAGGCTCTGGGAATGATTCTAGGTATGATATTTGTCTTTTCTAAATTAGTTTCAGTACTGATAGACACATGTACCAGTCATTCCTTTCCTTCCACCTATCTTGTTTGAGACTTTGAGATTCCTGTTGATCCCTTGGATCAACCCTTTCACTTGGATAATCCTACTAGAGAAGACTCAGTGATCATACACTTGTGCTGACAGTGTGACCTGACTCGTGGAGGATAGAGTTTCTATTGGAATATATTTCTAGTTTTAATTATACCTTACAATGTAATATTAGGTATGGAATGTTTATCCATGCTTCATGCCCATATATACTGTTTTAGGTGGAGGATGCGGTGTGTTCGTAGTGATACAACCAGGTTCTTCTTTTTTGGTGAAAAGGAAACCCAGACAACATAGGATGGGCTCATGCAAAGGAGGGTGTAGGCAATTACCCATCAGTTGGATAGCATAACCCTATGTGTAATTAATGTTATAAGTTCTCAGTTTCCTACAGTGGTGGTAGAGGATGAAGACTTATTCCCCAAGAATTCTCTAGGCTTACCACCCCATTGAGAGATATACTTCTTCATTGAAATACACCCCGGGATGACACTGATATCTATGCCAACATATCATATGGATCCTAGAGATCTTTTCAAGATGATGGTGCGGTTAGAGGACATGTAGAGGAAGGGATTTTTTAGACCCAGTGTTTCAACCTGGGAAGCCCCGGTTTTGTTTTCCAAGAAGGCGGATGGGATCTTGAGGTTGTGTGAGACCCTAAATACTCAAAAATCCATTAGACATACTCATGGTGGGTTTTTTAAAGGTGGGTAACATGTAATTCTTTTCAAAGGATGCATGGTGGTACTAGTGATGTTGTAGAAAGAGGCTTTGAGATAGTCTCACAAATCTCCTTTGGAAGTACATTTAGGTGTATCAAAGATGTACCAGGACCTGCAATGTTAATTTTTGTGGTCAGGGATGAAGAAAGGAGTTTCAAATATTCTCTCGAGATGCCTTACTTATCAGCAAGTGATGGCTGAACACTACATTACAGTGTGTTTACCTCAACCCCTTGAGGTGAAAGAATGGAAGTGGGAGGAGATATCCATGCAATTCATTATAGGATTACCACATATGTCTAGGGGACATGATTCTATATGGGTGATGATAGACCAAGTCACCAAGTCACCCCACATCTCATCTATTCGGGAGCAAATATTAGTAAATATCTTGGGACGCCTCTATATTCAGGATATATTTTGTCTTCATGGAGTTCCATCAATGATCACTTCTGACTGTGATGCTTGATTCACATCACAGGTAGGGAAGATATTACATGAGGCTTTTGGAATTATTTATGCTTGAGCACAGTGTTTCACCCCCAAACTAATGACCATACTGAGAAGACCATTCAGGTTCTGGATGATATGTTATCAGATTGTATGTTACACTTTGTTCGTAGTTGGTAGGATCATCTACCACTGGTGGAGTTTTCCTACAACAACATCTATCATTCTACCATCAGCATGGAACCATTCAAGGATTTATACAAGTGACTCTATCAGTCACCACATTGTTTTAATGACCCAGGAGAGTCATCACTCATGGGCCTAGAGTTTGTGCGAGATACTAATTAGAATGTACATATCATCTAGGATTGGATGAATACTGCACAGAGCAATCATAACTCTTATGCTTACAAAAGATGAAGGCTATTGGAATTTGAGGAAGGATAACATGTGTTTCAATGAGTTTCACCTCAATGTGTATTACAAAGATATAGCTGGGGCAACAAGCTATCTATGAGGTTCATTGGACTTTTCCAGATACTTCATAGAGTTGGTGAGGTTATGTACCACTAATCTCTACCTCCGTAGTTAAATTAGGTACACAACGTCTTCCACGTACCCCAGATGAAGAGATATGTGCATAACCCATCACACATTATCAACTGGGGCGAGATGGACATTGAGGATGGAGCTACCTTTGATGAGTAACTATCAAAGATTGAACTTTAACATGAGAGGATCCTTCATGGGTGAGTGATTTATTTAGTTTGTGTCTAGTGGTAGTACGTAAATCTCAAAGAGAGCACATGGGAGTGGGAGGTTTAGATTCGTTCTCAGTAGCCATATCTTTTTGTGTAGCCTTTTTTTGGGATTTTTGGGGACATAAAGCCCCAAAGTGGGTAGAATTTAATGAATCATATTTTCAATATATTATTTTTGGATATTGTATGGAATATTTTCAAGACTATCCACTGAGACGACGCGCGATTCTAAGGCTCTTTGTTCCCATAAAAAATGTTTGAAATGTATTAAATATATTAAATACAATACACTCACATTTTTTCATGAAAAAGTGTAATAAATTCTAAATGGATAACTGAATCAAACATATGAGGGAACCATTGAGTTCTAAACATGATTTTTACCCTAGGTTCAATATTACCTTAGTCGGTGCAAGTCATTAGTGGAAAATTCATCACGGGCATAAAATGAATAAAATAATTAAATAAAATATTTTATTTGTTCTTCGATGCAAAGACCTAATTCCCTATCTTTCAATACATAATTATGGAAAATTTATAGGGTTATCCACATAAACCTATAAATTTTTGGAGAGCAATTGGAAAGAATAAAATTATATTCTATTAGTGGATGCTGATCGGATCGAGGATCGACGACTAGAACATGACAAAATCCAAGGATCCCACCAATAACTACGACACTGCTTCATTCATCATCAACGATTGATCCAAATAAAGGTAGGATGTTTTTTATTGTATCCCTTTCCCTTTCTTGGTTTATATGATTAACATGAATGATTCAATGAATAGATTGATCCACGATTCGACCATATCATGGGATATGTTAGATTAATCAGGTTTTGGAAAAATTACTTTCTAATTGTCAATTCTTCATTGTTATTATCATGGAAATAGATCAAGTTTGACATGAACATCGATTGAGGTTCATTCCCATTAATTTTTCCAATGATTCCCCCCCCTATTATGTGTTAATCATGAGAATTCTTCATTTGGACCACGAATCGATATATCCCGATCAATCAATCATTGCACATTTGTTTTTTGGCGCAATGATCCAATATTTTAGATATCGGATTGGAATGACATGATGGTGGTATGATGATGGAGACGATAATGGATTAGATGATGTAGTTTCCTGATTTTTGTGTTCTTTAGCGCAAAATGATGAATGATGAACTATCCCATTTTTTGTGCGGATCGAGGGCCTGAAACCTGTTAATCGGTGATGGCATGACTCGATGAGGTTTGATCTATGTTTTTGCGGTGAAATAATCATCGGATCAATGTCTAGATGAATGGATGGGATGAGTGGAACCAGATATGGATTTATGGAAAATCCCTTGTTGCACGGCATGTAAACCAGATCTAGACGTTGTGTGGCCCCACTTATGTGAAAGCGAGTTTTTACAAAGAAAGATAAGTATCATACATCATGTGACCCTATCACACGATCTGTGGTCTCTCCCTATGAACTCGACATGTAACTTAGAGGGTACAAAGACATGGGGTGGAGTACACAGGAAACCTACATGCCATGTAATCCTCTACACGGACATGGTCTGGACCATGTACATGGGTTAAGATGTATACTAGTACACGAGAATGAGTACATGGGATAAGTCATGTACCAGCACACAGGTAGAATACATGGGAAAACTACACACCTGTACTTCTACACAGACAAGTCTTAAGACATAGTCGGTTTACATGGGTAGGACCCGGGGCCATGGGACACGACGTGTAACCCCTACTACATGCCATGTACTTTATTATACAAGGCTTGGATCCCTTTTACTTTGTATCTTTGAAATGTTTTTTTAGGGTTCATTCCCCTTCTCATTTCTATGAGGTTTAGTATGTAGTCATCTCCTACTCCAAGGACAATGATCCCATCAGTAGGACTTCTTGGATAGAGTTATAGGAATCCCTCCATGAGGCCTAGAGTGTGATCCTTGATTCATCTTTGTGACCTAAGTGGAGTTCTTGGTATCATTGTGACCAATAGCAAGCAGGCACAAATCCTCTACTTAGTGGGTTAATCTAGATTGAGTTGTTGGTATCAACCCATAGCCTTGGATGTGATCTTCATCTGTGTATTTTAGTCTCATTATACTATCAGTGTGTACTTATAATGGAATGACCCGATGATTATTACCTCTCAGATAGACATCATTGGTTCTATTAGAATCAAGAGTGCGTTATCCCGTACAAGTGATACGTGGAACCTTCAAACTCGGATCCTATGCTGGTATACTTCAGTTGTAGCTTAACTTTCGACTGTGTGTCTTTGTTGAGTATATCTGTATATTCTAATTATATATGTTGTAAATATATACCTGTGTAGAGCTGACTATATTTACTTTGGTGTATGCTTTGTGGTTTCAGGGCATCCTATTGAGTATTGTTATACTCACCCCTACATAGTCTTTGTCCACACATGTCGTTTGTTGTGAAGATAATCAACCTTTAGATAGAGTCCTTGATGGACCAGGACCAGATGTTGCTTAGTGAGACCAGACAGACCGAGGTGTGTTCCTATGGTATTCTGATAGCAGTCCTAGTGTTATTTTAGGTTTGACTTGTGTTATATACTTTTTTGGTGGGGTTGTATTCGGACCTATTTATTTTCCATTACATTCTATCGTACACTAGTTGTGGGATTTAGATGTTTGCATGGATGCCTATTTAGTAGTTTTTACATTTTATAATTTTATAGGCTTTTAGATGTGTGTGTCTGTACAAGTACTTAGGCTATGGACTACCATATCAGTGATATGCCCACTTTGATGCTAGTCGCTAGCCCTTGGTCTATTGGTGGTGGGCTTTGGGGTCCTGACATGGGCCCCATTGGGATGGGTTGTGACTGTGTTTCCTTGTAATAAACAAATTTCAAGTAGACGACATGTGGTGTTACTACACGACGTGTGACCACAATGTTGAACAGTTTTCCAGTCCGCATGGCATGTAGCATATATACAATACGATTGGACCCCCCATGTTCTCTATTATAAAGACATAAGGATGACACCCCATTTATGCATGTCACACAATGTGTAGTTCTTCAAACCATGTGCTAGCCTATCTAGATCTATATGTTGATCCACTTTTATTGGATCACTGATTGTATTTCCTTGGACTGATCTGATTTTATCATGAGATATAGACGAGATACACTGGTATATGATGTGTGGTTTTATGGTACACACTGTGTATTCTTATTCTGTCTAGGCAAAACCTTTTGTATATCTAGATGGTGTTTTTAGATATTTCTTCAATTTCATCTTAACCATTTACTAGTTATGTTAATGAGAATAAAGAAAGGGAATATAATATGATGTTTTAATTTCATGAATGAATCAATAGGAAGTAAAAGAAATCCCAAACACATTTGAATAATAAAATATCAATAAATAATTATAAATTAGACATGCGATCACACTAATACCACTTTCAGATTTCAAATGTAGTTTAAGCACCTATATAAAATGATAAACTCAACTTTTTAGTATTAATTTATGAATAATCATTTCATTACATAATTATTTACATCACAACCAATGAAAATCATATATTACATGACATTATTAAATGTTAATGTTATAAGAGGAGGATCATCACAAGAAATTTATAATTAATTTATGTGCAAATCTAGAATTACCTAAACTTTCAATAATTCATTTAATGATGATTATGTTGATTAGATCTTGTTGTACCATAATTTCACCGAAGTATCCACGTGAATAATCCCTCTAGAGGTGATCCACATGTGCACCATAATCTCTAAACATCACTGTATAATCATTGGGTGCTAGAACAATTGATTCTAATAACATGTGTCGATTGTGGTTGATCGCTGTCGAATTATTCTACGAGGAGGAAAAACTATTGATGATCTCTCAATGGATTGAGATACAATGAGGAAATAACACACTTTTAGGCCTCTAGAAATCTCTCTAGATCTTGATAGATCTTCTCTCTATCTATTGTGCACAACAAGTTTCACTTAGGAAAGTGATATAATTATATATTTATAATTGTAGGACTAGGGTTTCCAAATGGCACATGCACCCCATTAAAAATCCTTATTTCTTAGTGAACACCATTTAATAATAATAATGTAATTATTATTCCCTTGATATGTGCATTTCCTAAGAATAAATCAATATCATTTATATTATTTCCAATCAAAACATTAAATTTGGTCCTCTTTTCCTCATTGAGGTTTACCGATCCTTGAATAATTACTATTAATTTAATTAATATATATTACTACCTTATTCATCAATAAATATAATAAATATTATATTCACCAAACAATAAAAATAAATATTTATTATTATTATTTAACTCACCCATTCTTTCAAATAACCTTTGATTAAATCTTGGAGATCAAACGAAACATGAATAAATATTATCTGTAATAACATTTTAAATTTAATAATTAATTTAATTGAGATTGCGAATATAATTAGTTTGTGACCCTCTATTCCTCTTTTTCAATGGAATTAGTCAGAACTTCCTAAAGTCCAAGTCTAGAATCTAGAAACACACTAAGGCATCCATGGAGAAAGAGGTTAGTGTCGCAATGACATACAATAACCTAAAAATACTTACCATGTAATATAATCCCTTTATAATGATATATTTAATCAAATAGGTTGCATATTGGTATCCTCAACCTATGTTCTTGTTGCCTCTTTATTTGAAATTATGGAATTGAACTCACCCATAGAACACCATGACTATGGATTTATCCAGATAGTTTCATTCATATCAATGGTCCTGATATATCACCTTCCATCAAATGATAGAAGAGATAAATCCTTTCTTTCCTTATCCATTAAAACAATATCACTGAGGATTCACCCAATATATTAAACTTCATTGATTGCATATTTCATCATGGATTCATCAATATATCAAAGTTCATGACTCATGGAATCCATTAATGATAATATTGAAGTCTAAGGATCAATACACACATCCACATATAGGTACACCCAAAGAAACATGTAAATATATATTTTATATTGACGGGTCTCATTATTATAATATCTTACACAGGAAATTAATAAAGGTGTACACCATCAGACAGTGACTCAAAGTCATATGAGTCTCTACCACTAATAGAATATATTATCTATGTCCCATCTAATGATATCATTTGATTATATAATATATATTCAATAATACTGTCCTAGAACCTTCTGGTTCTCATCACAACCAGGAACTGTTATGACCTTTTAGTGAGATATATATTCTTAGGACATTATCACATAAAAATTTCACATATAGGAACAATCATGATGTGATAAGAAAATTCATTAATATTTAAGATAAATAATACATGTAATCAAGTACATAGAATTTGGTTCTTGGGCACCAACTTTAATAAGTGCAAAGTGGCTCCAGTATATGAGGATTGGGGAGGAAACATGTGAGAGTGATTAGGATTATTATTTATGTTTACATTATTGTTTTTATTTTATAATGTAGAAATTTATGTTTCATGATGCAAAATAACTAAACCAACCTGAAATAAAATAAGGGATTTTTTACTTTCCACCTTTTAAAACATATGATAAATAATTATAAATAATCAAAACATGTTGAAATACCCTTATAGTGGTTGAAAAGGTTTAAAAACATTAAAAAACATTAAAATAATAATATTATTATTAAGTGTAGAAAAGGAATGGACACCTATTAAAAGAAGGCTGGGCGATGGGAACATGAGTAGTCATTTGATTTCGATTACCGCAAGACAATGGAAAGTTTTCAGATAAAGAGAAATAAACATCCAGAATGAAAAGAATAAGGATATTAGAGTTATTGAATATTTAATGTTTATGAGAATGAAGATAGAAGGAACTACAATGTGTGAGACAATGGGTTGACTGCATAGAGAAATGGGGAGTAGTGTTGATCGATGCGGGGGAGGAGGTGTTGATTACAAAGCAACACCAATGTGAAAGGGTGAAGGGGGAAACAAAAGAGAGAGAATATAGTTATTATTTATGTTTAATTTTTTTTATTTTTGAATGTTGAAATTCATGATTCATGATTAAAAATAACTAAACTGGTCTGAATAAAAATAAAAGATTTTTTTTAGTTTTAACATTTTTAAACTTATGATAAATAATTATAAATAGTCACAACATGTATTTATCCCATTATAGAATTATTATTCATTTATAATTCTATTAAAACATCATTAAAACAACAATATTATTGTTGATGATAGGAATGGGACATGAACCTACCAAAAAAGGATTAGGGGGATGGGAACATGATAAATACTTCACCTCCGATAATCACATGATAATAGAAGGGGGTTGAACGATAAGAAACATGTGTGAATAACAAAGGGGATGGGAGGAGATGAGAGTTATAGAGTAGGTAATGTGGATGAGGAACATGATAGATGGATCTAAGACACACATAACATGGGTTGAATGCATATAGAAATAGGGAGTAGTGCAAATCGATGTGGGGAGGAGGTGGCGAATGAAAATTGGTGACAGTGTGTGAGGGTTGCGGAGGAAATAAAAGAGAGAAATTAGGTTTAATATTTATGTTTACATTTTTTAATTTTGGATTGTATAATTTTTTTATTTCATGATTCAAAATAATTAAACCTTCCTGAATAAAAATAAGATATTTTTTATTTTTCACCTTTTGAAACTTATGATAAATAATTATTTGTAATCAAAACAAGGAAGGGTCCCATTTTTATTAAGGAAAGAATTTGTTTTTAATTTTTTTTGAGAGGTAACCCTTAAATAACCCAAAATCCACAAGAATTACATAGATTGAAGGATTAGATGATGATGGCATGAAATCACAACTATATTTCGCACAAATGCACTGGGAGATGACCATGAAGGACCAAATGATTATAATTCCTAATGTGATAATAAAAAACTTCATGTTGCACCAGCCCCTTATCACATCGGGTAGGGGGATGATAACATGAGAGGTTTTTTGCCTCTATTAATCATGTGAAAATATATGGGTTCCATACAAGTAGAAACAAGCATGTTGAATGAAGGGGATATGAAGAGATGAGAGTTTCATAGTAGGTAAATTGGATTAGGATCTTGATATATGGAACTATGAAGTTCACAACTGTGATTCAACCATGTAGTGAAATGTGGAGTAGTGCAGATCAATGTGCGGATGAGGTGGTTAGAGAAAATCCATGCCAATTTTTGAGGGATGGGGAGGAACCCCGTGAGAGTAATTAGGGTTATTATTTATGTATACATTTTTTTATAATTTGAAACATGGACATTTTTGTTTCATGATTCAAAATAACTAAACCGACCTGAATGAAAATAAGATATTTTTTTTAAATTTTTCTCTTTTTTAAACTTATGATAAATAATTTTAAATAATTGGAACATGCTTTGATCCCCTTTTTATTAAGGAAAACCCCACTTTTTAATTATGTTAAGAGAGAACCCTTACATAACTTGAAGGTCCTATGAATTATATGGACCAAAGGATCATATGATGATGGTCCAAAATTCCAAATGAATATGGATCAGAGTCCCCAAGAGATGACCTTGAAGGACCAACTGAGTTGTATTCATCACTCCATAACCATAGACTTTATACCATGCTGCCCCTTGTCATGTCACGTCCCCAACAATTATGTCGTATTGTACCACACCATCTTTTCCACACATGAATCTATTCATTATACTTCTGGCCTCCATCAGACCATGCCACATCTATCACATTGTGATATTAAATACATATATTCTATATCGGTAAACAATGTAGTTGTAGGGATATCAGATGGATGTCAACACACCTATCACTCGTTAGAGCTTCCAATTTCCAAAAAATGTCTGCATGTAATCACACGACGCTACACCTGTCACATCACAATTTTCACCCACATCACATCACCACACATACCAATTTATTTCTCCTTAAATGAACTCCCCTCATAAGATAATGGAATAGAGGGCCAATGGACCGAAATACCGATGGCTCGTAGGACCAAATATGTGGCCCTAGGGCCCAAATTAGTTGAATAGTGCTGCTGTTATAGCACCCTGATACATCACCTCTTACAGTTCCACAAAAATATTTCCCCACCCAGATTTATGTGTAATGTTATCAATTAAAAAATTAATTAATTTATTAATAAGTCAAATCATTTTAACAAATATCCCTAAAATACAATTAAATAAATGATGTTAAATGATTTTCTAATGAATGCGGTAATAAAATTTATTGAAAATGAAAAGTATTTCAAAATTGAAACCTTGTTTTCAATAATAAATTAATATGTATATGAATTTTTTAATATGTTCCTTAGAAACAGTGAATTACTTATAGTATTTTTTATTTTTTATTTTAATTTTTTTATCTGTATGATAAAATTGTACAACCTTTATTCAATATACTATATATCTATACATTTACAATCCACATTCAGTTTATTAATACCATACAAGAATTTTTATATTTTTCTTCCTTTATATATAAATCATATTCATAATCTAATTTTTTTATTACATTTTAAACTATAACAATTCCTATTTGGTCACGTACTATGAGTTTCATTATGAAACCAAATTTGATACATTGGAATTTAACTTCCACTTTTTAGATTTAGATTATAATTAATTTAATAGTTTTTAATTTGAGAATAGAATATATACCATCAATTTTTAGTATCATAAATAAATTGAACTCATTAAAAAATTATTCCAAATATTTCAAAGATGAATTTCAATTCCTGAGAAACTTTAAAAGAAGCAAGATTTCAATAAAGGTCAATGAGGTTGTAAAAGTAATATGCTCTTAATCCAGGTTTTCAAATCCACTTGAACAATAGAATTTTTATTCACGTGGGCCTCTACATGGAATAATATCCATTATAATTATTGATACTTAATTATGATCACCAAAGAAAAAAAAGTTTCTCACATCCACTGCTAGTAAATGGGCCTTGGATCCTCATTCATAGAAAGAGGATCCCAAACGTGCTATAGGGGTACTAGCACCTTCTTCCAAAGATAAATGAAATTTCAGGTATGAAGTGAGTTTTAGTGTTTTGGATTTGGATATTGATTATACAAGGTACACTAATAGAGAGATAATATCCCTTTTATAGACTCTCTTCATTTAACGAAGAGAGTCAGGGTTTGACTTCCATCTAATGGTGTTACTTCCCTTTGATTATTCAATTCATCGAACACTTTAATGAATGTGTAACGCTTGAAAAATCTATAAATGGATCAATCTTATTGATCCAAAATCAAATAAATTACGAAGAGGATATGTCCAGATGCATGCAAGAACATCCCATGAAAATTGTATAGAATGAAAATCATATGGTACAACAGTGGTAGTATATGGAATCCAATGCCTCTTTATGATATAATCATATCATTGGACATTTCATGCATCATATGCATGTCACTATTTATAATATAATGTATATAACTAAATATGATTTACCCTTTTAGTGCATTTCCAATAATCTCCCACTTTTACTAAAACATCATAATTACTTACATAAGTTCACAACTCTTTGTGAGTATATCGAAGTATCTTTTGGATACAATTTATCAAACTCTCTTTATTTTGGAATTAACACATTGTTAAAAACCTAATCCTTATCCAAAGGTCTGACTAGTGACCATGAAAGCCTTATTAAAATTGATAAAAATATATATAATCCTTATTATATAGATGTAATCAAAGAGAGGAATCTAGCATTGAATCAATGCTTCTCATGATGCTAATGTTTTTGGTGTGATCTCCATAATACACAACCATATGTCAATATGAACATATACACTAAAAGATATATCATAAAAATCATATATATACCCACATAACCCCTTTTAACATGACATTGAGTGAACATTAAACAAAGAACAATTTCAATCTAGTATAGGTCATCTCAAACATTCTTGATTATCTGAAAAATACTGACTTGATTGATGAATACATTACATATCATTCATCTAGAAGATGAGAACATTACATGTCTCTCATCCAAGTAGCTAAAATCATCATATGTGATATAACTAAGCATGTCCATATATTTTTTGATTTTGATTCAATCATGTTATATATGTATTTTCTCAAAATACGAATGGACAAATCCCATGTTAGTTAAGCTCAAACCGATGACATGATTAGTAACACACCCAAGGACCCATTGATTAGATAATACTAAATTCTTGCATAATAAAGGTATAAAGTTATAAAGGTTCTCATGCTCGGTATATTTCCAACTATAGGTAAAAATTATTGATAATATGCATGCACCCCTATGTATATCAATGATTGTATGAATTCCATTGGATATACTTTTGTGGTCCAGTCTAAATAATATGTCTCCACTTATTGTCTCATGAGTCTAATACTCATGCTAATATTAACATATCATCACAACCCATAATACTCTATTATTATCATCAATTAGGGACAAGTAAAATTCATACTTTAAGAGATATTATCATTCCAACGTTAATATAATGTAAATTACAATACACATGAATGAATGATAATAATATATTTAATTTATTATAAAATCATGATACATTATAATACTATGACATCAATCTCTTATGTATAACATACCAAAATAATCAGCATGACATTTTTAACTCTCTGACTCCAGTAACTCGGACCTAGTGGTTATCTTACTAAATTGGGTAAAAATATTAGATATCTAATACCAAAGGATCAAATAGTTCAGCATTATTAGAAAATTATATTCCTACATGATTATCACATTACATTTGAAAACATGAAATATAACTTAAAATTATAGTGATAACATATTATTTATTCTATTATATCCCTGGAATCATTCATAGATCCCTTCTTAGTATCCTGGGGAAAGGAAAACATAATAAAGGGTGAGTTCATATGCCCTCTAAGAGAAAGAGTACAATAGAAGATATCACATAATAAATAAATCATGGATAATGTGGTTGAGATAAACAATAATAAAATATTCCATATAAATAATATCATAAAATAAGAATATAACTATGGATGAAATAATAAGATAAATAATCACATGGATAACAATAACTAGTTTTATAATGATAGAATGTATATCTCAGACATCAGAATATCATTGTTAAGGCTTGATGCCAAGGAACCATATATACATAAATACGTATGGAACACACCAAATACCCAATATAGTTATTCTCATGAGACCTATTGATGAATTTAGGGGATATTAAGGCCCCCTCCTATTACATAACAAGTACAATGCATTCATAATATGAAATAAATGAATAAAAATCCAACACATAATTAGCATAAGAATTTGTATTGAAAAACTAGCTTATGAAATGTTAATATTTTACCCATATTAATAAATAGAAAAATATGGTCATAAGTCATCCACTATAATTTTGTGGATGTTATCATTATATTTTATCCTCATTAAATCATAATATTCCTCAAAGGATTCTTACATAGATGAAAATACTTTTAAAATATCACCAGAACATTTCTTCAGGAAAATAACCTTTTCATTTTAAAATAACTTACTTAAAATCTAAAAATTTCTATAATATTAATAAGAAAATTTATTTTAAAATAATCATGTAATTTTTTAAATGGATCTTTCTTGAAAAAAAATAGTCATGAGGATAGAAAAATTCATTCATACAGTAAGCATTAAAAAAATGATTCCATTCACAAATTTGGTAAAAAATTACAAGTTCAAAAAATGATAATAAGATTCCTTTTAATGATTTTTATAAAACGTATAACATGGGTGAAAATTTATTTAACCAATCATTGGTTCATAGTAAAAAAAATTGAAAATAAAATATGGACACTGAAGAAAATGATTCCTCGATGAATAGAAAAACAATATCGATTTTCTTTAAAATAATAATTTCATAATTTTTAGTACTTAGAGAGAGAAAAATGAAAGGAAAACTTTTTATTTTTATAAATAACCATAGGAAAATAAAATAAAATGGTTTTGATATAGAATGATCATATAATTTCCTCGATGGAAATTTAAACATAAAAAATCTCAAATAAGGATGAGATTGTAAAATAAATCCTTATGACTTTGGTAACTTTGGAATCGAAACCCCCATAACATAAATTACGTAAAATGAAACTATAAATTCCTTGAATATAAATATATTCCTGATATACCATTTAACATGGGAATTATATACACCACATGATGGAAACAAGTGGTGAATATGGCATATTTCTCATGAAAAAAAGTGAGATGAGAAACCTTTACAGTGATCATAACATGAAGTGAGAATTAATCAATGAAGTTATTATGTGTAAAAAAGGTAAATAAACATAAAAAAGTTTAAATAAAACATAAAATAATCCAAGATAATCACAGACATAATCTTGGAATAACATACACAGTGAAGAAGTAAATATAACCCAAAGAAAAGAAATTTAGTTAGGAAACCCCTTACCCCATGACTGACTTTCTTCAAATGTGATTTTAGCCTCCTATAAAATAAATTTAAATTTATTAAACATATATAAATAAAATAAAATTCATGTTTATAATACCATAAAATTTTTTATTATGACATCTTATCACCCTCTCATAAACAATCTTTCATTATCATCGTCATTTCAGGTGTTAACTACTTGTTTTTCATGTATGTTTTGATTCGGTAGTTATAGTCCTTGCAACTAGATAATGGTTAAAAAATAATCATGATATAAATATCACATATATTAATTATATATATAGATAGAATAATCCATGAAATGTGGACCTGAAAAATTAATCACATTGCTTTGTGGGGTTGGTAGTCTATATGTACGCACGAGAGACATTATCATTTTTTAAGGGGTGAAAGGGTAAGAAGGTAAATGATATATTATATTTACCAAATCATAATTATTTCATAAATATAATATATATTCATTATTTATATATTTATAACCATCCGAGTAAATTAGATATGAAAAAATAATTACACCGCTACATGGATATGGTAGGTTGTACGACACATGAGCGATGTTTTCATTTTCCATAATATGTAAAGGATATGGAAACCTATTGTCCCATAAAAATAATAAAATATTAGTATATTTATGATACGTAATTACTTATTTATGATTTTTACAACATATTTATATAATTTAGAATAATAAGTACAATTTTAAATATTGAATAATGATGAATACCTCTTATTTGAGAGACCTCATTTGGATCACACCTTAGTCCTTTTTAAGATGATCTTAGGAGAAGAAAAGATGCTCAAGAATAAAGGTAAGGAATATATGAAGGTATTTGTTTATGTATTTTCTAATATATATTTCTAAATCTTTGTGAATAAAGGAGAATACACTACTACAATAATGGGATTTAACAACTGCCAAAAGTGGACTGTTTCAGCGGCAAACCCCCGAAGAAGACAACACAAGCAGGAGAAACCCCACTTGTTTTTTGATAGTATTAGAATCTACCATTGGAAGTCGCCAATATCAAATTTAGTGACTACCAACGGTGGTCTCTAATTGTCATAGGTATAAAATCCATGATTTCTAGTAGTGATAGGAGGTTCTATTTTATATTTGAGGGAAAAGACATACTTGGAATTACTCAACATATTTAAATATAATATATATCATGATCATGTCAAGTTTCACCAAATGGAAATTATTTATAAGTTATGGAATGATAATTTCAAATTAAATTAAACCAATAAAATTTAAACATTTTTTATGTTTCATTTTAATACTTATTTTTTGGTTTAACTGCCACTATAACCCTTTTTAACCTTTACAACGATAAACATTTTTTAGCCCTTAAGGGTAAAAACGTTTCTTCTAAGATGAAAAGTGGACAAAAAATGGTTTATATACGATATTTTACACATTTTAAAATCCAAATTATCCACTTTTAATATTTTTTTTGATTTTTAAATTATTTAATAAAATATTGTTTATCATTAAACTTCATTAAAATCATTTTTTGGGACTATTCGTTTAATTTGACCTCAAAGACAAAGAAAAAATGTAATTAGAATATAAACACATTTAATATTAATTATAATTTACAATTATCTGTTAAATTTTTGTAACACCATGATTCATGCAAATATTTTTTTTTTATTTTTTAAATAATCACTAACATTTATTTTTATATTACTTGCACACACTATATCAGCGTCGTGTATGTGATTAAGGAAATTATATCATCACTAAAAAATAAAAATAAATTAATATAATAAAAATAATGTTTAATTTTAAAAATAATCATTCATAACTGATTCAAAATTCTTTTTATCCTAATTAAAACATATTATATATATTAAAATAAAGAGAGTGACATTTTTTAATTTTCATAAATTAAAATAATATAACTCTAATTATCAATGGAAAATGGCAAAAAATTCAATATATTAGAATTTAGGATGGATATGGTCAAATTAATATGATGAAATTAAATAAAGGAAATTTCTAGGTTTATTTATAGACCATTTCACATAGTTTAAACCTTAATTAACTTGTTTTACACATTACTACGGTGATAAACTGTTACCACAATTACTATTCATTGTGACTAAAAATGAAATTGGCCTATTTAAAAAAATTTAAAATATTGATTCAAAATATTTAATCCATTTTGAATATTAAATTTCTATAATTGGGAGAAATCAATTTTAATATAAATGTGTAAAATGTAATGAAAACTAGTTTTTAGAAAATTGTGTTTTTAAGCATAAAAATGAACTTATACAAAAATAAAATATTTTTTTGATTCCTATGAAATTATTTAGATCATGTTTAATAAAATGTATCTTATATTAATTTAATCCAAATTTAAAATAGAAAAATATTTTAAAATCACTTTATTTAAAGAAAAGAAATTTTAGTTTTGCAAAAATCAGTATTTTAAACAATTTATTAAAAAATAATTTTTTTTAGAAAAATTTCAAAAATTCACCCTAAAATAATATATACCAGATTATTTAAAAAATTATATTCAATTTTTTCAAATAATATTTATAAAATTAGTAGAAATTAATTATAATATCTGCGCACACAAAATCAATAAAAATCATTTTTGAGGAAAAGTAACTATAAAACATAAAATGAATTTATTCCTACTATTTTCCTAGTAGAAAAAATTAGATGGATGCTAAATTTATTGATTGAATTAATTATTTGAATTATTTAAATAATTTAGACATATATTTCACAATTTTGTTATTCTTATTCATACTCGCCAACCCAATAGCTAGGTAAAAACATTTATATTTAAATAATATTATTTTTTGGTTCTTTTAAGCCCGAGGTTGTGTGTTGTGTAAAATATCAAACATAGTGTTTTTTAAAGGAAAACAAAAAATAAAATCTAGAGGTATTATATTCTCACCTTCTTACAGAAATCTCATCCACACAATTTTAATTCTTCTTTTCTAAACTGAATATATAATATAATATTAATAAAATCACTAAAGATTTTATCATGAACATTAATTTTTATGTTATGATCAGGAAAATTATTATGAATGTACCTAAATAAGAATCATAATTGAAAATGAATTTTTAAAAATATACCTTGTTGTATGACTATTACTTTTTACTCAATATTCGAAGGATTTAACGTTATTTTTCTTGAGTTTCAGAAATTACTTTACTATTGGGATAGAAAACAATGATAAAATTTAATTACATGATTTATTACAATTATATAAGCATGAATTCATCATTTGATGTGAATTATCATGATAATGATTAATTTTCAAGACTAAATCACTAAAATAAACTTTAAATTGATTATAAGATCCACAAAATGATAAAAAGTTTTTCCTCATATCCAAAATTGAAATGGTTAGCATAATTTAAAATTATAATCATGATGAATAAACCATTACATTAGGAAGTACTACATTAATCTCCAAATACTCAAAAATAACACTAAAAGTTAAACTTAAACCATTCAATTAATAGATAGCCTTAAAAATATCCAAAAATATTCCTAACCAATTTTAAAACCCAAAAATCATAAATATTTGATCACATATTCTTCTGAGATCAATTTAAAATTTATCTCCAAAAAACATTAATCACTCATAAATTCATATGTGAAAAATTTATATTCCTTATCTATGATAACCTAGGTAATTTAAATAATAAATTATTTCATTCTATATTAATATTCATGAATTAGATTTTATAGAGTCACATTCATTATAATAATATTATTTATTTCATTCAATCATGAGGAAATAGCTATATTATAACCAAATTGGGTTCTCATGTATTATATGGTTTCATTCAAAATATTAATGTATGAGTTTTAGAAATTGTATTTTATAAAAAAATATTTTAGTTTTTAATTTATCCTATTGAAATTAATTTAGGGTTATTTTTTAGGAAATTTCTTAAAAAGTAGATTTTTGGGTGAATAAAAAAATATATCAATTTTTAAAGAAAACCACCATTTATATTAAAGTATTTTAAAAGAACAATATTGATTTGGATTGGTTTTAAAATTTAATTAGTTTATTTTTTGTGAAAATGTATTCAATTTATACCTTTTATATATATATTAAACTTGATCTTTGTATAATACCACTTTTGTACATAAAAAATAATTTTTTAGAAAACTCTTTTCATTGAATTTTGTTTTTTTATATTAAATTAATTTATAAAATTTAGATATATTGAATCTTAAAAAATGTATTACATATTTGGAATCAAAATTTCGAAATTAATTAATGATTTTAATTCCATTTTTGGTGATTATGAATAGTAACTTTAGTAAAAAATGTGTCACCATGGTGAAAGGATAGTTCGAGTTAACCTAGGTTAAAACTAAGTGATAAGGCCACAAAATTTCATCTTAATTATTATTTTATGAATATATTTCAACCATTATCAAATTATTCTTGAATTTGTTTTTTCATGGGAAAATTTTACATGAAAATGAATTAATAATATTTAAATATTTCAAAAAAATCCAAATGTGTCCTCTCCCTCACTTATAAGAGGACACCCCATCTCCTCTTCTGTACACACTTCAAAATCCTATTATATTGACCAATACTTAACCATATCTCTTTTTATAATTACCTTCCATTTCATAGAGCTTCTACATTGATCAAAATACCCACCTTATAAGGCTGAAGGTGTAACCTAAGAGAGGTTGTCCGAAGAAGAAGTATAAGTCTCTACCGAGATCCTCTGTTTTATTTATTACTCTACCTCATTCAAACCACTCCAAGATGTTTTTTTATAGTAACATAAGTATCTATAATATTATTAAATGTTATTATTTCTATGTTATAATCCTTTTTAAACTTCCCTTACATCTAATAGAAAATAAAAACATCGTTCGTGTGCACGACAGACTAGCGCCTTGAGAACCAATGTAATTATTCTTCTATCACCACCTATTATGGATGTTCATAATGACAGATAAAAATAAAATAATATTATTAAAATATAATTCTTCAATATTAAATAAAATACCCCACTTCTTTCATTACCAACCAATTAAAAGTAAAAATATCACTCTTGCGTACATGTAGACTACCACCTCACGAGATGGTGTTTTTATTTTTATTCACCTCCTCACATGAATGGTATATATTAGTGGGTTTAAAGAAATAATATTTTATTTATTATATAATTATAATTTTATAATGTTAATATAATGTTTACCTTCTTTTCCTCATGTTCATTGAAAAATAGAAATGTTACTCATGTGTATGTACGGAATACCGTTTCTACGATGTAACGTAATTAATTTTTCAGAACCACCTTAAATGGTGGGTTATAAAATTATAATTTATGTATGTAAATTATAATTACATCATAATTAATATTATTTAAATTATATAATCACAATCCATTTTACCACAATCAACATACCAATGAAATTTTGGACACAGAAACCGAACGTCCTCAAAACAACCGTTGTAAACATAATCGATTAATTAATCAAGTATAACATTATAATACGTTAATTAAAAGGAATAATAAACATTAAAAATATTCCTAATAAATTAAATATTTAACATAATTTTATTATTTATGAAGATAAATAATGTTCATGAAAAATCAGACTCGAGGTAAGGGATACTTTACCTCAAAACCTCATTTTAAATGTTTTATTTTCTAAATTTTTTTCCTCCACATATATTTTATTAAAATTATTTTATTGATGTATTAAAATAGAAATAAATTAATTATAAAGTATATTTTATATGTCCTTTTAACTTCTTTCAATGGTATTTTTAAAATGAATCTTTTTTATGTGTTTTATATGAAATGTTTGGAATTTCATAAAAAAAGACAAAAGGAATGTCCTATTTTAACATATATGACATCGAATGATTTTACCATGAATATAAATGTTAGATATATTTATTTATAATATTAAATGTGTTATTTAAATATAAAATTTATTCCCTCTTTCTGGGTATTTCGATTTTTCAAAAAGGGTTTTTATAGGAAGGTTATTTCGATAAGTGAAAATTATCTTCCAAATGTCTTCAAATGTGTTTTCATAGGATTTATGATGAAAATTTGAAAGCCTAATTTTTTTATTCATGATATGGTACTTGTGAATTATAAATGATGACTACTGATCCCGAAGCAATTTATATGTTGGGTGATCTGCATACAACTTATAAAGTTGGTGAGCCCGATATTGCTCTCCAATGCATTGAGTAATGTTCTTTATGTTCAAAGGTAATAAGGGGAACGTAAACTAGGGAGGTTTATCCTATATATTTAACTGGTATATAGTTATTTATGAAATTGGTGGGAATATTATATTAATATGATGATCTAATATACCTATAAGGACTTTCTATTTCTTACTATGGGTCTCTAAAGGGTTTTCGTTGAACTAGAATTGTTTTTCCATGTGGATTTGATTTATTTTATTGACTCAAGGAATAATTTGAAAAAGTTAAACATTTCTTGGGTTTTCATGTTTTTTACTAGACAAATGATTTTTTTTACTTTATATCCTTTAATGAGATTTTCGTTTTCATCCCATATTTTCAATTATTATTCACAGTGTTTAAGGATGAGTTGGAAAAAAGAAAAAACAAACTTGAAAGTCTTGGTGATTTGTTATGAAAAGAAAACATGTTTCATTTTAAAAGTTTTATATTGTGGGAAAAATGACACCAAGTGGAAGTTTCTACTTGTAATATATGAGTTTATTATGTATTTTTGATGATCTAATTCGCTAAAACTATAAACATAAAAGATAATGGGAATGTAAGAAAGTGATATCCTTGTTATAAATCTTGTAATTCTGGTTTTATTATGACACAAGCCCTTACAGTTGGTATCAAAGAATGATGTAGATAATTTTAGAGGATAGATAATAAAATAAAAACCTTCAAAGATTCTAATTTATGGTTTTTTTGATAAGATATAACATTTAAATATCAGCATGTTGCTTTATTTGTTCAATGTCTTTTCAGAATGGTTTTCTACATAGGAACCAAAAAATATAAAGTAAGAAAGTATTAATTGGAAAATATTCTTCCAAATTAGCATCATGGAAAGGTTAGAACTGGAACTAAATAGTATATTTCTATAATGGATCAGTTGACGCAGACTATATATGGTGGTGGTATTAATGTTAGTTGGAAACTAGATTTACCATAGAGTAATATGTCCATTCTAGAGAATTTTATGAAACAAAACCCTCAAGATTTCAATGAAACCTAAAATCTAGTGGTATATAAAGGATGAATCAATGTTTTGGAAAAAATATTTTAAGTCATGGGATATTCATAATGTCAATAGGTAACTATTTACTTTTATTGTTTTGAAGGTAAAGACAATCGATGGTGGTGAATGTTTAAGAATACAAAGGAAAGATAAGAGCTCAAGGTAATGGAATAGAATGTATGTAAGAATATTTTCCAAGAGAAATATTTACCTAAGGTTGTTGAAATCAATATAGAGAAACAATTCGTGTATTTGAAGAAAAAATAGGAGTAAGTTTCCTTATATGAAGTAAATATTACTCGATTGGCCGGGTATGTACTAAATTGTATTTGGGAACTTGAAATTAAAATTAACATATTTTATATAGGATTGAATCCAAGATATCACAGAGATTTGGACTCCTATGAATTTAATAGTTCTGAGAAAGTTTTTCATTGTACTGAGAAAGTATAAATGGGGTTTGCTAATGATTATCCATCATATGACATCAAAGGGAAGAAACAATCAAGGTGGAAAGCAATGGAAATGTAGTCATTAAAGAAATCAAACGGTAATCAAACCATCTATTCCAAGTGTGGAAAGATAAATTTAAAAGAATATTTATCTGGATATGGGAAATGTTACTGATGTGGTATGTTTGATTATATGGCTCATAAATGCATGAAGAAGATTCATGATCTAACCTAGAATGATAGGATATATATTCATCCAACAATGAGATGTTTTAGTTATAAGGAATTGGGCTATTATGATAGCATATGTCCAAAGTTAGTCAATCAAGGTAGAATTCAATAAGATCTAAGACAAAAGAGTGAAAAAAATCTTTTGGGAATACCACGGTGGGCATTTGACCTTCTAACTAAGTGTTTCCAAGTACATTACTTGTTTATTTAGATTATTCGAAGGATTGCTTTTGATTTAGGGTCTATATATTCATTTATTTTTGTAAAATTCAATCAGAAATTAGAAAATTCACCCCATGAAATGGAGTCATAATTTTGATAAAAACATCTAGTTGTGGGATTTAGGTGACATAAATCTGTAGGAATATTCCTATTAACGTATGTGTAAAGGATTTTCCCATAAATATTGTTTTCAGACCTATTGTATAGTTTGATGTTATTCTTGGTATGGAATTAATTTCAAATTATCATGATAAGAAATATTTTATAGATTAAGAGGATATTTTTTAAAATGAGTTCCAATTTATGTATAAGAATGAATTTATACCTTTGATAAATTTTTAAGAACATGATAATCCGATAAAATAATTTGAAAAGGGGATGATTCAACATTTTCCAGTGCCAGAGTGGAAATGAGAGAATATATCTAAGGATTTTGTAGTTCTATTACCAAATACATATCAAGGTAATAATGCAGTATGTGTTATTATTGTCTTATTGACTAAATCTCTGTATTTCCTTACTATTTGAGATCACATGTATTTAGATCAACATTATATACTTTATGTTAAAGTTATAATAAGATTGTATCGAGTCCCTATTTCTATGTTATCTAAATATGAACCTAGATTTACCTAATTTTTTTGGGAAATACTTTAGAATTCAATTGGTATTAAATTAAATTTTAGTACATCTTTCCATCCTCAATTTGATGGGTAGTTGGAGCGAATGATTCATACATTGGAATATATGCTTCGAGAATGTTCATTAAACTAAAAGGGATTTTGTTATCAATATATGTATTTATTTAATTTTTCTTATAATAATAGGTTTTATTGTAGTATACATATGACACCATTTGAGGTATTATATGGAAAGTGATGTAGAACTCTGTCTTGTTGTGATGATGTTGGTGAAAGGAAGATGTTGGGACCATATTTAATCAAATAGGTGGTTAAGAAGATGAAGATAATTTAGAATCACATAAGAGCAAATCAGAGAAAGAATAAAAGTTATGCAGATAACTAGAGGAAAGATCTTTTATTTGAGGTAGGCAATAATCTTTTTCTTAAAGTATATCCTTGGAAAAGTGTCATGCATTTTGGTAAAAAGTGAAAGTTAAGTTCATGGTATATTAGAACATATGAAATCCTAGAGAAAGTTGGATCAATTTATTACCAATAGGCCTTTCCTTTGAGTCTATCTCAGGTACATGATGTGTTTCATGTTTCATTATTAAGAAAATACGTACCAGATGCATCTTATATCTTGAGCTCTAAAATAGTACAGTTAGTGTTTGATTGAAATATAGATGGATATGTATATTAGGTGGAACAATACAAGAGGGGTGGGGCTGAATTGTAGGTTTAAAAACTTAATAAATTAGATTAAATGATCTTAAAATAATACAATTCACAAAAAAAACAAACAACCACAATTGTGTTGAATATAATGGTATGATATGATGTAATACTATATGAAATGTAATGTAATTGTATTCAAAACGAATACAATAATCAGAGTAATTCAATAATGAAGGATTCTACCATAAAGAGTATAGAATCTATCGATAAAATATGTAACAATATAATTGTAATTGAAACAATTACAAATGAATATGAAATGAAGAATGAATAAAATACAATTCTCTTTCTAAAATAAACAGAAATGGAAATGTAAAAGTATTACAATTATTTTAACCCAAAGAGAAGGGTATCCTTTAACCTAGTATAAGAGGTCTGTCTTACCACCACCTCGGTATGCCCTTGATATGATTATCAGTATGTCTGTCTTTCTATCCCCACAAGCCCTCGATACGATGATTGATAAATCTGTCTTACTATCCTCATAAGCCCTCGATTTTGCAGGTAATCAGCTCCTATGTCTTTCAAACACTTGAAATCCCTCGATACGATGATCGGTACCACCGTCTTCCTATCATCATAATCCCTTGACCGTTAGCACCTGATCGGCCGCACAAAGAAAATAAAATCACTTAATGAAATACAAAAACTAAGAACGAGCCGTTCACATTTTTTAATATCAAGGCTTTCACACGAAGCAGGAGATAAGTCACAGCGTCTCTCTCTATAACTTGATTATAGCAAAGAATGATCAAAGTCTCTCAGTTTTACTTCACAACTTCAAATGACCACCTATTTATAGGCCTTAGGTTCCAATGGTCATATTTCCTCTAATGGTCATATTTCACCAGAAAACACAGAGGGACTTGGAAACCTAGCATTATAATGGTCACATTGAAACAGAAAACACCACATCATTTTGATTCATTTATAACTAACTACATGACATCATTTTGGTCAAAACAAAAGATATATGAAATAGATAAGCATGAGTTCGATTGATATAAAAGATGTACTTTGATAAAGAATAAAAACAATCATGTGATAAAAGTAAAATATGAGTACTATTAGTATTAATTAGTGCAATGTAATGAAATTATGCAAAGAGAGTATAATGCATAAAAGATTGTAAGATTAACAGAGTAAGTACGATTGACAGAGTCAGTACGATTGAGATATTCAGTACGATTGACAGGGTCAGTATGATTGATAGAGTCGGTACGACTGACAGAGTCGGTACGATTGACAGAGTCGGTACGATTGAAAGAGTCGGTAAGATTGACAGAGTCAGTACCACTGACAGAGTCAGTACGATTGACAAAGTTAGAATGATTGACATATATGAATAGATTTATGATTTCCAAAATAATACATAAAAGCAAAAAAGAGTACTTTTGACTCAACAATCTCCCCCATTTTGGAAAGCACAAAACAATAAGTAAGAACAAAAATAAATAATTATCTCCCCCTGAGTTATTGAAAACTCTTCTGAATATGAAATCGAATACAACTAACTCCCCCTTAGGTATGTAATTTCTTAAGGATTGTATTCTTAAATTTTCCTTGATTTATAAGTATTTGTTTAAAACATTCTTCCTCTTATAAAACATTACCCCGGTTTGTGATTTTCAAAAAGAACGGGGTAATCTTGAGTTGTCTGAAAGAGTTAGAGAGACAGAAAAAAGCAAGGAAATGGGAAAATAAACATAAATCTCATTAAGATAACAAAAGTCTACAGAATTATAAAAGAAAATAAAGAAATAATGATAAAAAAAAACATTCATTTGTTTTCCCTTTCTTTTTCTTTCTTGATCATCTCATGAAGAACAGCTTTCATATTCTTGATTTCTTTCTTGTCTTTAGAGATAGAATCACCTTGGGATTTGAGAAGATCTTGTTGATGAACAAAAATTTGATCTTGATTCTTGAGATTATCTTCTTAGAATCTGATTACTTCTTCAAGATTATCAATTCTATCTTGAAAATTCTTATTGTCTTTAGACAACACAGAATTTTTCTTCTTCAACAGAGCTCTTTCATCTTTAAAAGATAAAACCTTCGAAAACTCTGACTGGAAAGCATTCATCATCTCTTGCAGCTCTTTTATTGAGGGGATATCGGCTCCATGCTTCTTTTACATTTGATTCATCATTTCAATAGTTTCTTTATCAAGCTTATTGAAAGAAATAATAAGATCATTTGAAAGCCTCTTTAAGTCTTCAATTTATATTTCATGATCATTCACTATGCTTTCTGTTTTTATGACCACTTAGTCATTCTATTGCAAGCCTTCTTATGAGCAGCTGAACTTTTAGACAATACTTTTAAATCAGCTTCAATTGACAATACATTCTTTCTGAGTTCCCTTACAGAACCTAACTTCTTCCTTTGATTGTCAGTGATGAAATCATTTTTCCCTTCATATCTGGGAAAATAAGGAATAGTCCTATCAATTCTCCTCAATAAATGAACAATGTAATCACTTTTCTTGATAGAAATTGTGCATTCTGAATCATTATCCTCATCATATGAATCCAGTACATTTGATCGGCTTGAGTCATCAACTGGTTGTTTTTATTTTTCTTTTTTCCTTTTCCTTTGTTTCTTCTTCCACTTTTTCACTAATAACAATTAATTTTTCGGTATGAGAAGATTGAGCACCTTTCTTCACATGAGAAGGAAATATTTCTGAAGGGGGTTCAAGAGATTCGGCTGGTAATAGATCATCATTAGGATTTTGTGGAATGCCTTCACATTTCTTTTGAAAAGATTCCTCTCTACTCTTCTTATAACTTTGATGAAATTCTAAAAATAAAATATCCTTCCTCCTATTCAACTACTTGTATTTGTTTCAAAACTTGTTTCCCTTTCTCTTTTTCTGGAATACTCTGTATGACCGATTCTTGATGCACTTCTTCCATTAGTTGATCACTAGCCTCCTCAACCATTTTCATAATTTTTGAAACATCAAAATCCTGAACATTACTTTTCAAAACAGTCTACTTCTTCTTTTCAGCCTGAAGAGTATCCTCTACCCTTATCCTCTCAGCAAAAGCTTTAGCTAGATTAAAACCGAACATAGGATCACCTTCTTTAATTTGTTCTCTATCTTTCCTCCACTTGGCCACAACTTCCTTATTGTATTGAGGTTTCTTCTTTGTCTTTGAACTGGTTTGCAGATCTGACTTTTGAGGAACAACAACAGTTGGATTATCTTTGATCGGTATAGGTGATGATTGATTTGGTAGAGATTGACTTTGTACCGATTCAGCTACTACATCTTTGAAAAAAATCTTTGAGTTATGATCTAAAAAAACATATAACATCATCAGCGTATTCTTACATATCCAAGAAGGCTTCAGTTCTTTCAATTTACATTTCAATGGAATATTACAAAACATCAAGCTCTCAAGAATGAATTTTGTATGAATAGAAGGATACATAATCAAATGAGACTTAATTTCTCCTGACATGACATTCGTTATTGTTTCGAAGTTGTATCCCATGAGATTTACCTTTCTCATGTTTACAAGATAGTCTAGCAAGTAGATATCAGAAACCTTAAGTGTTTCTCTATCCCCTTTCATTGGGATAAGAAAACCTTGCATCCAAAGCACAACAAACCTATTATCTGGAGATAAATGATCAACCTTTATCTTCTCTTCATTTATAAGAAATAATGACTTTTTAGCACTTTATTTATTAAACTGACCAACTTCCTCTGGTAGTTTGTGGGATGGACAAAAAGAATCACCTTCTGTTGAGACATTTAGAAAGTGGGCTGCTTGTTTCGCAGACATTGAAAATTTTCTATCGTACACAGCAAAGTTGACCATCATATTTTTTTCAAAAGTCACAGTTTTGTAAAATTGACTAACTTCTTCAATAAGAATCAGATATTGAGATACATTTTTTTCAACACAATGATGTTCCCAGCCTTGAAACAAAATAATCCTTTTGATTGTTGAATCATACGTGTAAAAGAAGTCCCAAGAAACTAACCTTTCTGTAAATAAGCCTTTCTCTGAAAACGTTTTTGAAGACATTTCGGCAGGAATGTTGGTAGAGGACTGAGACATATAGATTCAGCAAAGAGAAAATCGTACGAAGTATAAAAACAGAGGGGCATAGCTTCTCCAAGAAATATGAAAAACCGGTGTGGGTTTGGGGAGGGGGGGCTCTATTTATAGATGAAAAAAATGGCAGTTGATCTTCTACAGTTGAGATTAGAAGAAAAAAAATCAACGGATAAGATTTAAAGGGAAAAAATGAGAAAAGAAACACGTAAGAAAGAAAAAACAAAAGAAAGAAAGGACCTTTCAGATACTATTAAGGAAATCTTTATTTTAATAGTATTGGCATTGTATAATACAATAGAAAAAAGAAAAAACATGAGTTTGAGGAAAAAGAATATGATCGGTTGTGAAACCGATGGAAAACAAATTCATTAACATAGGTTGTCAAGTCGACGGAAAACAAATTCATTACCATAGGTTTTCAAGCCGATGGAAAACAAAGACATTACCATAGGTTGTCAAGCCAATGAAAAACAAAGTCATTACCATAGGATGTCAAGCTGATGGAAAACAAAGTCATTACCATAGGTTATCAAGCCAATGGAAAAAAAATTTATTACCATAGGTTGTCAAGCCGATAAAAAACAAAGTCATTACCATAGGTTGTCATGTCGATGGAAAACAAAGTCATTACCATAGGTTGTCAGGCCAATGGAAAATAAAGACATTACCATAGGGTGACATGCTGATGGAAAACAAGGTTGTTACCATAGGGTGACGTGCCAATGGAAAAAAATGATTTTATAATAGGGTGACGTGCTGATGGAATACAAAGTTATTACCACAGGGTTACGTGCCAATGGAAAAAAAAAAGTTGTTACCATGGGTTGACGTGCCGATGGACAAAAAATAAATACGGTAACCATGCAGACAAGACGACAAACAGAAGGTAAAAAATTATTACTAAATAGTCAAGAAGATAATCAGAAAGGAAGAATAACAAACCAAAAGAATAAACAGATAAAGAATATAAAATAACATTATGTAAAATATTCTCCCCCTTTTTAAGAGGATTTTTTTAATATAAGGAGAAGTGTAAAACATGAAGTAGATATGAATGATTGTTTTAATGAAATCATTCCTAGATTTTGTTTCATAAACTCAAATCTATCAGAAGGTAATGGTTATGTAAAAATGTCAGCAAGTTGTTTTTGTGTTCCGATGAATTGTAAAATAATATCTCCTTTTTGTGTGTGATCCCTAAGAAAGTGATACCTAATATCTATGTGTTTAGCATGAGAATGATGTGCTGGTTTTTTACTAAGAGCTATGGAACTAGTATAGTCACATAGAATTTTAGTTTTGGAAAAACTCAATCCATAGTCCGTGAGTGTGTGTTGCATCCACAACACTTGAGCACAACATCTTCCAGCTATAAAATATTCATCTTCAGTAGTGGAAAGTGCATCTGAGTGTTGTTTCTTGCAGGACCAAGAAACCAAGGGATCTCTTAAGATATGACATGTTCTAGATGTACTATTTCTATCCATTTTACAACCACAAATGTCATCATTTGATAAACTTTTTAAACAAAATCATTTCCAGAAGAATATAAATGACTTAGATATTGAGTCCCTTTTAAATACTGAAATATTCATTTCACAGCTTCTATATTAGACTCTTTTGGATTAGATTGGTATCTTTCACATAAGAATACAGAAAACATTAAGTCCAGTCGACTAGAAGTCAAGTATACAAAAATATCTATCATACCTCTAAAGGTTGTTTGATCTACTGGTTTCTCAATTACATCAAGATCATGTGTATTTGAGGTACTGATTGGAGTGCTAATATTTTTATTTTTGTCGTATCCATACTTTTTGAGTAAATCTTTGATATACTTATGTTGAGATATATATGTTCCTTCTGGTTTTTGTGAAATTTGAAACCTAAAAATAATGTTAACTCACCCATCATACTCATTTCAAACTGAAATTTCATTAAATTCGCAAAAGAATCAGTTAAAGACTGCTGAGATAATCCAAATATGATGTAATCAACATAAATTTGAACAATCAAAACATTTTTGTTTTCCATTTTTTATAAAAACGGTTGGATCTGCTGTACCTTTTGCATAATTAGTTTGTATAATAAATATTGTAAGTCTATCATACCATGCTTTAGGGGCTTGTTTAAGGCCATATAAAGCTTTGGTAAGTTTAAAAACATGATTAGGATATTTTGAGTCAAGAACACTAGGGGTTGTTCAACAAAATCTTCTTCTTGAATAAAACCATTTAGAAAATCACATTTAACATCCATTTGAAATAATATGAAATTTAAGTAAGATGGAAAGGCTAATAGAATATGAATAGATTGAAGTCGAGATACCAGAGCATATGTTTCTTCATAGTCTATTCCCTCTGGTTTATTATAGCCCTTTGCAACAAGTCTTTCTTTATTTATTACAATGATTCCATTTTCATCACATTTATTTCCGAAAACCCATTTTACACCAGTTATAGTTGTTTCTTTAGGTATTTCAACTAAAGTCCAAACTTGATTCCTTTCAAATTCATTTAGTTCATCTTACATTAATTTAATCCAATCTTCATCACCTAAGGCCTCACTTGGACTTTTAGGTTCGAATTTGGAAAGAAAGGAAAGATGTTTTATTGCATTTCTCAAGGAATTTATAGTCCTTACAGGTTGCTTTACATCACCAATGATGTAATCACTAGGATTATTCCTAAGAAGTAATTGAATTGGGTTTTGTAAAACCAGTTCATTTACATATGGTAGAAAATTTTCTAGGGTAAAAGATTCAGAAAGACTTTCGTGAACATTTTCCTTATCAGAAGGATCTTCTAATAGAGGTTGATAAACAGTTTTGGAAACCACATCCGAAGTTGTAGGTTGGGGTTGTTTGAAAAAAAAGGATTAGTTTCATCAAATTTAACATGCACTGTTTCTTCAACAGTAGAAGTATTTTTATTGAAAACTCTATAAGACTTAGAAGTTGTAGAATTGTCTAGAATGATTCCATCATCAGCTTTTGGTGCAAAATTTTGTAGATTATCTTTAGTAATCAGAATGAATACTTTTCATCCAAAAACATTTAAGTATGAAACATTAGTTTTTCATCCAGTCCACAATTCATAAGGTGTTTTATTAAGAAATGGTCTGGTTACAACACAATTTATAGTATAACAAGCTGTAATAGCTTCAGCCCAAAAGTGATTAGCAATTGAGTATTCACTCAACATGGTTCTTGTCATTTCCTGAAGAATGCGATTTATTCTCTCAATAACCCCATTTGGCTCTGAAGTTCTTGGGGATGAAAAATTGTGAGTAATACCTTCTTTACAAAAAAGAGTTTCAAAATCTGAATTTTGAAATTCACCACCATGATCACTATGGATAGTTATCAATGGTAGGTTTCTCTCATTTTTTACTTTGGCTCTAAAACTTTTGAAATAGAAAAAGGATTCATATTTATTTGTTAGAAAATAGTCCCATATAAATCTAGTAAAGTCATCAACTAAAACAAATACATAGTATTTGCCTCCAATTCTTCCAGTTTGTGAAGGACCAAAGAGATCCATGTGCACTAGCAGTAATGAATTATAAGTTAAAACTTCATTAATTGAATTATATCTTGTTTCATGTTGCTTTTCCAAATTTATAAGGATCACATCCTTTTGAAGAATCATTTCTAAGATTCGGTAGACCCTTTACAAGTCTTTTCATTGAATGTTTAAAAATGTTTCATAGGTTGAAGTGTCATAGTCTTCTCTTCCATAGCCATGATTGGTCTTATATTGCACTTATGCAGGGTAAATTTTGGCTCCTAAGGTCTTCTAAGTTAATAGTGTATACATTATCTTTCCTATGGGCAGATAGAATGAATTTCTCCTTGGAATTGTGAACTAAGCAGTTATCATTTCTAAAATTCACAAGGTATCCTTCATCACATAATTGACTTATGCGGATGAGTTTCTTCTTAAGACCTTTGACAAACAAAAAATATTAAATAAGAACTTTTCCAAGAAAAATAATATTACTTATTCCAACAATCGTTCCATGAGAATTATCTATGAAGGTAACTTTTCCACCTTTTGTTTCGATAATATTTTCAATGAAATCCTTTATTCCAGTGATATGTCGAGAACAACCACTATCCATGTACCAAATATTCTTGTTGGTACACTTCTTATCATCCTGGAAAAGAAACAATTAGTTTTTTGGAATCCAAACATGTTTGGATCCAGAAGTATTAGATTAAAGAATTTTAGGATTCCACATTTGTTTTGTAAAATGTGCTTTATAAAATCCTAAAGACTGAGTTCTATTAAGATAACAATCTCTTTTCTGATGTCCACCACATTGACTCTTAGTAAAAAAATGGTTACTTTGAGAAACAAAATAGTTATTACTAAAAATCAGTTTAGAATGATTATAACCAATACCAGAATGATTCCTCAAAGGTCAAATTTCAGAATACATCTTATCAAAGTTTTCCATACCATAGGTAAAATTTGAAAAAAATTTCTTTAAAGAAAAAATTTCTGACATAATTTTTAAAAATAAGTTTTTATCCTCTAAAAATTTTCATTTTGAAATAGAGTTATTCTCAAAAACATTTTTCTTCGAACATAAATTTTCAAGATCCACAGAAACTTTATCCTTATCTGAATTGACATTTTCCTGGGTTTTTAAAATACTTTCAAAATCATAAATTTTCATATGAAGATCATTTGAAAGATCTGATACCCCTTTAGTTAAAAATTGAAATTCTAGAATTTTCCTTATCAAGATTTTTCTTGAGTTTAGAATTTTCATTCTCAAGAAGTTTAGAAAACCTAGACACTTCTTCATAAGAAGGTAATGTATTATTTTCTAATGATGAAGATTCATCATTTGAAGATTAATAATATTTATTTTCAGTATAATTTGATTTCAAGGAAACATTTGTAATTGCTTCAGCATTGTGTACCTTATCGATGAAACAATGATCTTCAATTGGTAGTCTGGCTATAAGTCCAATATTCCTTTGTCTCGAGGAATCATATTTTGAAGAATCATCTGATGAATTGCCACCACTTTCACTCCAAGTATCATTTTCCTTCAAGACTTTCTTTTTCTTGTAATACTTTTTATTATTCCTTTCAGATTGTTTCTCTTTTCTATCTTTTCTCTTCAGTAATGGAAAATCAGGTCTTATATGACCTAATTTCTTACATTCATAACATGTTACCTTTGAATCTTGATTATCCTTCCTATCTGTCTTTTTGAATCTGTATTGGAAGTCTTTATTTTCCACAATATTGTTCATGCAATGAGAAAGATTGGATAACTCATTATCCGAATGATCACTATCACTTGATTCTGACATAACAACTTTCTTAGCTTTTGATCTTGTTATCCTTTCAGGTGTTTTAGCTTTAGACGTGGTAGTAACAGATACACTTCCATTTCCATTTTTCTTCTTATTGAAATCAAAATCTCTCTTCATTCTTGTCTCGTGTTATAGAAGAGTTCCAAATAGTTCATCAAGAGTAATCTGGGAGACTTTTCTATCTTCATCAATAGCTGTCCTTTTTTACTCCCATTATTTTGGCATTATATAAATAATTTTGTCTACAAGAGCTTCATAATCATTACCTTTTTCTCCCATAGATTGTAAACTATTGAAAATTTTCATAAATCTTTGTTTCACTTTACATACTGGATCCTGATAAGGAAAAACAAATCCATGATATTCTGCTCGAATCATTACTCTCCTTGTTTCTATAACATTGGATGTACCAAAATGTGTGACTTCCAATTTCTTCCAAATTCAATTGGCTGCTTCACAAGAAGATATTTGGCTGTATATATACCTAGTCATAGAACAAAGAAAAGTATTGCAAACCTTTTAATTCAGTTGATATTCTTTCTTTTCTTGATTGGTGAAAGTACTGACTTCTTTTTTAGGAATTTTTTAACCTCCAGTAAGCATAATAAAATTGTCTACACCAGTATTGATAACAAATGTCTTCATTCGATCTCTCCATTACTCATAATCATTCGCATCAATGATTAGTGGTATAGATGGATTTAGATGGTCAATTGATCCAATATTCATTCCTGCCATCTAATAGAACAAAATATCTTCCACTCCACATGTTAGTGTAGTAAGTAGTTGAAATAAAAATAAAAATAAAAAATATAGTAAGAAAAACAAATAAGTGGAAACCTCCTCTGATACCAATTTTTGGATCAAAATATAGATGGATATGTATATTAGGTGGAACAATACAAATGGGGGGTGAATTATAGGTTTAAAAACATAAGAAATTTGCTTAAATGATCTTAAACTAATACAATTCACAAAAAAACAAACAACCACAATTTTATTGAATATAAAGGTATGATATGATGTAACACTATAAGAAAAATAAAGTAATTTTATTCAAAATGAATACAATAATCAGATTAATAAATAGTGAAGGATTCTACCATAAAGCATATAGAATCTATAGATACAATATGTGACAGTATAATTTTAATTGAAAAAATTACAAATGAATATGAAATGAAGAATGAAAACAATAAAATTCCCTTACTAAAAAAATAGCAGCGGAAATGTAAAAGTATTACAATTCTTTTAACCCAAAGAGAAGGGTATACTTTCACCTTGGATAAGAGGTTTGTCTTACCACTACCTTGGTAAGCCCTCGATATGATGATCAGTACGTCTGTCTTGTTATCCCTACAAGCCCACGATATGATGATCGGTACATGTTTCTTGATATCCTCTCAAGCCATCGATTTTGTAGGTAATCAGCACCTCTGTCTTTCAAACACTTGAAAGCCCTCGATACGATGATCGGTACCATCCCCTGCCTATCCTCAGTAAACCTCAATCATTATCACATGATCGGTCACAAAAATCATATCAAATCACTTAATGAAATAAAAAAACAAAGGATCCATTCTTGTTTTGTAATCTCAATGATTTCGCACGAAGCAAGAGTGAAGTCACAACGTCTCTCTCTAGAACTTGATAGTAGAAAAAAATGATCAAAGTCACTAAGTTGTACTTAATAGTTTCAAATGACATTTTATTTATGGGCCTCAGGTTCCAATAGTCATATTTCCTCCAACAGTCATATTTCTCTGGAAAACACACAGGGACTTGGACACCTGACATTATAATAGTCACATTGAAATATAAAACACGACATCGTTTTAATTCATTTATAACCAACTCCACGACATTGTTTTGTTTAAATAAAAGATATATGAAATATATAATCATGATTACGATTGATATAAAACATGTACTTTGATAAAGAATAAAAACAAGCATGTGATAAAAGTAAAATGTGAGTACTATTAGTATCACTTAGTGAAATGTAATGAAATGATGCAAAGAGAGTATGATGCACAAAAGATAGTATGATTAACAGAGTCAGTATGATTGATAGAGTTAGTATGATTGACACAGTCAGTACAATTGATAGAGTTAGTACGATTGATAGGGTCAATACGATTGACAGAGTTAGTGCGATTGAGAGAGTCAGTATGATTGATAGCGTCTGTACGATTGACAGAGTCTGTACGATTGACAGAGTCAGTACGATTGACATATATGAATAGATTTTTGATTTCCAAAACAAGACATAAAATTCCAAAGATGAATTTTGATTCAACAGTTGGAAGGGAATTATTTTTATTAGGAATAGCCAATTCAATTTATTGACCATAATGAGCAAGTATTGTGGGATAAATTGATTTAGAAGGTTAGGTTTTCTAGAAAACAATATTATTTAATAAGTAACATGAGAATCATAAAATTCTATGATGGGAAAATATCCCCACTTATTTAGTAATGAGTAACATTTTGAGGACACAATTTCCAAAAGGGGGGAGAATGTGGCAACTTGAGTAATATTAAAAATAAATAATTTCAGTGAGACATTTTAAACTCCCTGACATTTTGTGAAATACATTTTCAAATGAATTTAATCTTTTTTATATTTTGAATTACAAACAACATCGAGTTTAAATGAAACAAGACATACTATTAAAATATTATTATTTAATATGATATTTATCACCTAGACATTAGAATGATGAGTATGAATAAGAATAACTAAATTAAGAAAATATATTGTTTAAACATGTATATAAAATTAATTATTTGGTTATTAATTAATTAAAAATAAAAATAAAAAGTATTTGAAATAAAGGAAATCTTTTTCTGAAAAACTATTTTTATGAAAAATGAATTTTACATCAATAAATTAATTTTTTTTGAATTATTATATATAAATTTATATATTATATATTGAATCAAAATTTTAACATTCATTTTATGTGTTTTCTACAATAGATAAGAATAAATCCAATTTTATTCTTAAAACTGTATTTTTCTAAGAAGTAGTTTTTCGACTTTTGCGCACATAACTTAATAATATATTTTAACACTTTTATAATAAATATTTTAAAAAATAAACTTAACTTTTAAAATAAAAATTTAATAATTAACTTGGAGTGATTTTTTATGAATTTTTTGAGAAGATAATTTTTTCATTGAATAGTGAAAAATACTAGTTTTTATTAGGAATTTTCATTTATTTTAAATAAATTTAAAAATTAAAATTGTTTTAATATGGGTTTTAATTTGAAATAAGTTAAATTTGATAAATATTAATCCAATTTAGTTCCTTAGAATCAATTCCATATTAAATTTTGATATAAAATCTTTTCAAACTTTTGATCATTTTCTCTTTCAAAAATGACTTTCTCATCGCATATACAGGATTAATTATAAATGAATATTTACCAATTATTTGAATGGAATTTGGAAAAATGGATTATATATTTTGGAATAATAAAAATTTATATTATTAAATAAGGTCAAATTATTTTTTTGACCATAATAAATAGTAAAAACTGAAAAAAAAAATACACGATTAAGGTAAAAATGGGTTTACGGGGGGGGGGGGGGTTAAACTAAAATGATAATGGTTAAGAGTGACCAAAAAATTTTCCAAAACCAATTTTATGAAAATATTTAAATATTATATCTTATATTTTTTACAATGGACCATTTTGGAGCCTTGTGTCATGTGAAAAGCATGGGCATATCTTTTTCATTTCAAAAATTACAAGTGTACCACTCACCTCATTTATAAAAGGCCACCACTCTCATAAACAATTCACACATTAAAAACCCATTGGATTCAAAAAAATACTGACACAAACCAATTCCTTACTTCCCTACTACCATCCTATAAGACTTGTTTTTTTTCAAGAATTCAACATATAATGACTTTTGGTGAAAACCAAAAAAAGTTTTCCAAAGAAGATGTAACACCCCAAATCAAGCATTTTATTTTAGTTCTTCATAAAACTATTTTAATTATTATTAAAACATGATGATATTATAACCTAATTATATTCAATATAATTATATATTATATTAATTTCATAACCTAAATCCTTCCCCTCTTCCATTAAATGGGTCCTGAAATCATCATTCATGTCTACAACGTACTATCGTCTCACGAACCAATGTTATTCATCTTCCATCACCACCTATCAAATATGTAAATAATGATGTATTTATTGTTTATATATGATATTTATAATATTATTATACTTTTTAATCATGATATCACATATTACTTCTTACTTTCCATTCTATGGTCATATGGCAACGTTGTATGTGTATACGGTGGACTACCACCCCGTGAAGCAATGTAATTCATTCACACTTTAAATGGAGTATAATAAAGATTATTTTAATGAATATATTTTATATATATTACATAAAAATTATTATTTAATGGCAAAAGACTAATTAAATTTATTTCATTCAACCTTTCAGGGAAATGGAAACAACGTTCATGCGTACGTACGACTAACTGTCTCTATGAACGGTGTATTTCATTTTCTATATCTGACATTTATAGATTTATATAAATAAATATTTAATTAAAATATATTATATTTATATCATGTTTAAAATTCTGTAGATTATGTATCAATGATCAAATTAATATGACCCAAAAAACAATAAATCAAAACATACATGAAAAACAAAGCAGTTATTTCTTGAACATGACATTAACATAAAATTGATAATAAACTGGTAAAAGGTCATGAGTAAATAATATATAGTATGATATATATAATTTTGGTTCTATAATATATTTATAATAATATTATATTTATTATATAGGAGGTTTGAACATGTAAGAAGGAATTCGAGACATAAGGTAAGAGATTTCTAGTCCCTCTTTTATTTCCAGGAGACATAAATTCACAACACATTTATTTTGTGTGGTGTATATACTAATCATTTGACATATTATATAATTAATACCATTATTTTAATGATATTAAATGTTTACTTTTATATTATCCATTTGTTTTTCTTATGATTCAAAATATTACTAAAGCGATAAGTGATTTCCATCACACTTTTTACTTCTATGAGGCACCTGCTATATTAAACACCTATTTATTTTATGTGGTGTATATAATACCCATGAATTTATATTATTATTATTATTAAAAAAATTATTGGGGTTTAAATATCCATTTATGTATTTTTCTTTCTTGGGGTTTATTGTAGAAAATTTACCAAAGTGATAAGGGATTTTTGTCTCAATTTTCCTTCCTTGAGAGATATATTATGTTATGCACCTACCCTCTTTTATAAGGTGTATATTCAACCCATTTGACATGTAATATCATGAATATATTTATTCTAATGATATTTTAAGTTTCATTTGACATTATTCCTTCATGGGTTTTGTGATTCCAAGCTACCAAAGTGGTAAAGGATTTATGTTACAATCTCATTGTTTATCGGGATTTCTCTTGATTATGTTTGAAATGATAAAATTTTATGATTCATCACTCAAGAAATTATTTATTTTTATTATACTCAGGTTATGTCATAATAATAAATGTTTTACCTTCATTTTCATCTCATTATGTACTTAAGAGTTCAATATAACCTTTTTAATAAATAACATCTTCATTTCTCTCTATAGTTGAAAACCCTTTTTCTTCAAAAAAAATGATTCTAAAAATGTTTTTACAAATGTTTTTAAAATATCCATTGGTTTTGATATGATGAAATGTATATGAAACCCATTTCATTTCAGGGGTTATAATACGATAAATGTTTTATGATATTATGGCACACATATATATTATTTTCGATATGTGACTTTTGGGACCTATAACTCCTTCCAATGAATTGGGTAACGATTTATACCTCATGATATAAATTAGAGTGGAATGGGGAGTGAAACTGATTTAGAAAGGGTATTTTTCCACTATAATGGTCTTTGGAGTGAACCATTACTATTATGGTGGTTTAGGGAGTGAACCCATTTAACTATGATAGCTTTGGTAGTGAGCGTTGAGTACTATGGAAATGATTTTCTATACTTATTTCTACGACACAATTATATGTCTTATGCCAATTTTATTCTCTCATGTATTGTGTTATTTGATTTCCTTTTGATCCATGTATTATGAACATCCAATATTAATTACATGACTCAATATCATGATATTTTATATACTGGGTATGGTTTTCAAATTTTATTCTCATGTTCTCATATCCATATGCTTCTGATAGGCTGATATTTCTTTTTTTTACCATTACTGAGCATCTTAGCTCACCCTTTCTTATGTTTAATATCCCTATGTTGTAAAGAAATGTTTTAAGTATGGGATGTTTATAAATATAACTTAATGGAAATATATTTGGGGTGTACATTGGAGATCTTTATTGAAATAAGAAGATAGAATATTCAGTCTCCAAAGACACTAAACCAATATGGTCCTCATGAATTTATTTTTTGTAATTTAATGGACATTTATCTAAAATGATGTAATATTTATGTATGATTATCCTAGGTTTTTATATTATTAATATTCATTAATTAGATTTTATAGAGTCACATTCGTTATAAGAATAATAGTTTTTTTCAATCAAAAGGAAATAGCTATATTCTAACTATCATGTATTATATTGTTTTCTAAAGGATTAATTTCTTAATTTTAGGAATTTAATTTGATATAAAGTATATTATTTTTTTACTTCATCATGTTGATATTATTTTAGTGTGAATTTTTGAAAATTATCTAATAAATTTGATTTTTGGTTGAATAACAAAAAATACTGATTTTTAAAGAAAAATATATTTTATTATCCAGTATTTGAAAAGAATAATTTTTATTTGGATTGGATTTAAAAAATTTTATTTTATTTTTGTTAAAATTAATTCAATTTATACCTTTTGAATCAAAATTATTCTTGATATTGGTATAAAATCACTTTATACATAAAAGGCATTTTCCAGAAAACTGTTTTTTCTTACATTTTGTGTTTTTATATTAAATTAATTTCTTCCATTTACAGATATTTAATATTTAAAAATGGATTCCATATTTAGAATAATAATTTACAAATTTAGTAATTAGGTAAATTGCATTTTTGATCATTATGAAAAGTATCTTGGGTAAAAAAATGTGTCACAGTGGAAAAAGGCGGGTTAACCAAGGTTAAAAATATGTGATAAGGAATAAAAATTTCATCCTAATTATTATTGGATAAATTTATTTCAAACACTATCTCCTTATTCTTAGAATTTATTTTTTTATGAGACACTTTTCCAATAAAATGACTTAATAATATTTAAATCTTTTGAAACATTCCAAGTGTGTCCTCTCCCTCACTTATAAAAGGACACCCACTATCCTCTCATTTCCACACTTAAAGATCCTATAATATCATCCAATACCTACCCATGTATCTTCGTATACTTCCTCCCCATATCCTATAGGTTTTTTTATTAATCAAAACACATACCTTTGAATGTTGAAGGTGAAAACCAAGAGAGGTTATCTGAAGTAGAGTTGTAAGTTTCAATTGAGATCCTTTGTTTTATTTCATTTTCTACCTCCTTCAAACCATTAAAAACTATTTAGATATAGTAAAATAATTATATAACATATAATTAAATGGTATTATGTCTATTATATAACCCCTTTTCATCTTTTTTAACAGTCTAATAGAAAATGAAAACATTGTTCCTGTGTACGACTGATTTCCACCTCATGAACCGATATAATTTTTTCCCCTCAACACCTCTTATGGATGGTCATAATGATGGATAAAAATGAATAATATGATATATATGGTATAAATATAATTTTTAAATATTAAATAAAATATTATACTTCTTTCTTTACCATCTAACAAAAAGTAAAAACATTGCTCATGCATACGTGGAGACTACTGCCTTGCGAGACGATGGAATTTATTTTTCATCACCAACTCACATAGATGGTATATATGAGTGTTTTTAATGAATTAATATTATATTTATAATATATTAATAATTATATAACGATAAAATAACACTTAAATTATTTCCCTCACATTCGTTGAAAAATGGAAGCATTAATCATGTGTACGTACAAACAACCATCTCCATGATGTAACACAATTCATTTTTTATAACCACCTTATATAGTCAGTTATAAAATTTTTATTTCTGTATAAAAATTATAATTATATCACAATTAATATCGTAGAAATGATATAATCATTATCAATTTTACCATATTCAACCCACCGAATCAATTTTGGACATATAAGCCGAACGTCCTCAAAACATCTGATGTATACTTAATCGATTAAGTAATTAAGTGTGGAATGATAAAAAGTGAACTAAAAGGAATGATAAATATGAATAATATTCCTAATAAAGTAAATTTTTAAAATAACATTATTATTTAGGGATATAAATAACATACATGACAAGTCATACTCAAGGTAAGTGATACTTTACCTTAAAATACCATATTAATTGTTTTATTTTTAAAATATTCTTTATATGTGTCTATAATCATAAAAAATAATTTATAAAAGTATTTAAATGTATATAAATGAATTATAAAGTAAATTTTATCTCTATTTTTAATTTCATTCATTGATTTTTTAAAATTGTTATTTTTACATATTTTATACGAAACATTTTGACTTTCTTTTCAAAATACAAAAGGAATGTTATATTTTAACATATATGGCGTCAACAGATTTACCTACCACAAAAATAATTATTCAGATTTATTTTTATGATTCCATGTTTTTTTCAAAGAAAACCCTTTCTTCCCTTGTTTTGGTTATTTCGGTTTTTTAAAAAGGGTCATTATAGGAAGAATATTTCGATATTTAAAAATGATTTTACATATGTTTTCAATTGATTTTTCAAGGGATTTATGAATAAAAAGAGAAATATTAAAAAACATTTTGTAAGAACTTGATTTTTATGAACCTAATATGGATTATTAGTGAGTTCACGAAGGTCTTAGGGGTGTCCTTGGATTATTTCAAGCCCAAAAATCAGTTTTTTGAGAGAAAAAGGCATATTACACGGTAAGAGGAAATCATGCGAGGCAACCCACACGTTTAGTCTTAACCATTTGTGGATGGATAATGGAGTGATATGGGGTGAACAGTTTTCTCTAACCAAAAAATTTTGGCCGCATGTTCATGCAAGAAGCTACGAGCAAATTGAAAAGGTGATTCACACAATTAGAACACAGTTTCCCTAACAGTGGAAGTACCCCATTTCTATAGCAGATCATGCATGGTTGGTACATTGTTTGACAAACTGTGTGACCAAACTGTAAAGAGGTTATTTTTGGGTGATTTTATCTTTTTTTCTTTAAATTATGTTTTAATGTAACCCCTATTTTCTTTTCTCTCTCTAGTGGATATCGTCACATATTTCTCCTCTTTGGAGCCCCTTTTTTAAGCATAATCTAGGATTTGATCATGAGTGTCGAAGCACCTCCTGCCTCATTGGATACGTATTGGTACGTTCTTAGTTTCCTTTTAATATTTCATTATTATTATTATTCTGATCGATGACACTATTTAGATAGATTTCCATATGCTTTATTTTCAGGGTGTTAATCCATTATTCAGATCTCTTTAAATCTAGGCCTAATTAGATGATGATAATGGACCAGGAGAGTCGTACGAGTTTGAAGAAGGTGGTATATAAATCATTCCTCAAGATTTTTTGTTTTATAAATTGTCGTGTTCTTGCACCGATTTCAACGGGCATCATTTATTTAATTTATATCCTTACATGTCGTCTTTAGAACTATTTTTAAGTTCCAATCTATATATGTTAATCATTTTTGGTGGTTTCATCCACAACACTGACCACCCCATGATGGGTGATTTTCTATAATGGACTTTTCGTTTTTAATGTGTTTGTTTGGACCACCGTTCTGGTATTCCTTGTATTGAACCAGCTAATAGTAATCCTCCCACATTAAAGATCTATTAAAATGTGAATTGATGAATGGATTGGACCATTTTTCTTTTCACTTGACCCACCTTAGGTGTAGAGACCCGAAGCCTGACGTACATTGACATTACATTACTTTTGCAGAATACTTAGTACATAACAAAAACACACACACAAGGATCGTAATAGTTTAGTGTCTTTGAAAACTCGGAACGTAATCTTCTAATCGTGGTGAAAGCTCTTCAATATCTCCCATAAAGACCTTCCCTTTTTTTACCTAAAAACCTTTCTTTATATCCTGGGGAAAAGAAAACATAAAAGGGTGAGCTCAAATGCTCAGTAAGGGTAAACAAAAGAAATATCAATCACATCATATACATAAGAACATAGCCTTTGGAAATCTTAACCTGCAAAAGAGAGCATAATTTCATAACATGGGATAAATCATGGCAGTGAAATGTAATCACAATAATCATAACATAAAACATGGAACTTTGTGGCATTCACACATAATCATAGAGAATCATTTCTTGTTAGTCAAGACTCATTGCCAAGACTATCTTAGTGGACAAAGTCCCTTTCTGAATCGAGTAACCCTCGTTTCAGTCCTGTTTCACTGAACTGGTATAACCTACCATTCCAGCCATGTCTATCTCATGAGATATAAAATCTTTACCCAATGCATTGGAGGGAGATATAGGTCCCACCCATCTCTTAATGATACCATTCTTATGTGTGCCACAAAATCATAAACCATACATCATTGTATAACCCATGTAACAAAAATGGAATTCTTAAACAACATGACATCATAAAACCATTCATATAAGATAAAGGAATTCATAAACATAATTCCATCACAACATAGTCAAATCAATGTAACAATATGGATAGAAACAGAACCCTTTATTATCTTAGATGGAAAATAATTTTGATAAAACAATTGAATTGAATTCTTGAGGAAAATATCCTTTCTTCTTCAAAATCAATTTCTTTTCACAAAGCATCATGCAATTTTAAAAGAAAAAGATTTTATTGAAAATATTCATGAAATATTTTGGAGGAAGGTTCATGAAAATAAGTATTTATAAAACCGTAAAAATCCGTTCGTGCCGTATAAGTAAAAAAAACATTCTTCGTACTTTTGTCGGAAAAGTCAAAAAGTACCTCGTATAAAAAAAAGACAAAAGATTCCTTTCATATCTTTTACTAAAAACTCATAGAAGGGTAAAATTGGATTTAAACAATTGTAGTTGGATGTAAATAATATTATATATTGATAAAACATGGATGTGGATGATAAAATACACCCCAGTAAATACCAACGAATAAACAATCTCGGATAAAAATGAGATTGTGATATTTCCCTTACCTTAGGTCCGACTTGCTTTGTAAGTGTCCGAACCTCCTGTATAATGATTTAAATCATGTTATTGACTTATTACAGAATCATATTCATTGTTATGATATCATATATGGTTCACTTATGACATTATATTACCCGTTCTTTTGTAAATTCCATGTTAAAGAAGCGTTTTGGGTAAAATCGTTTCATTTATCGTAGGTCTTTTGACTTGTTGTTCTTGACATCATTATTACTTATATCATGATTTACTCACTTAAAGAATATAAAATATGATTTATATATCATATATATTCAGTATATATATATATATAATAGGTAGAAAAATAAAATGAAAAACACCGTTCATGGAGACGGTAGTCCGTACGTACGCATGAACGCTGTTTTCCTTTCCTTATTGTCTTGAAATGGAAGTAAGTAGATGACATACATATGTATATATATATACATAAATACAGTAGCTTTATAATGTCATATATTTCATTATTATTTCTTATATATACATTATAATCATTCTTAAATTGTTAACATGGAGAATGAATCTCATCGCGTCGTGGAGACGGTAGTCCGTACGTACGCACGAGCGATGATATCATTTCTATAAATATTGAATTGAATTGGAGTGGATTATACAATATATCAGAATCAATATGATGTTTTAATAACTATGTATAGTTATTTATTTACACCATTATACCCATCCATGTAAGGTGGTGGTGGAAAATAGATTACACCACGGCGTGGAGACGGTATTCCGTACGTACGCACACGCGGTGATTTCTTTTTCCGTAGGATAGATAGATGGTGAAATAGGGTTGTTTCATACTTATAATAACATATCAGTATATGAGTGATACTGATGTTATTACTGCATAATGAAACAACCTAAGAAGAAGAAGTGGAAGAAGAAATAAAGATGAAAGAATTGGTAACGGTAATTACCTCTTCTTTGAAGCGCCTTTTGGAGACCTCCTCTTAGGGAACTAAAATTGGTCTTTGAGGAAGACCAGAACCTATAGGATGTTGCTAGGGAAGTGTAGAAGAGATTTTGGCAGGGGTTGGCCGAGCGTGAGTGCTCAAATTGGTGTGAGGAGGAGGGGGAGGAGGTGTCCTTTTATAAGGGAGGAGAGGGGCACCTTAGGAATACCTCAAAATATTATTTTATATTAAAGTCAAAATCGGTTTATAATGGTTCCAAAGGGTCTTATTTCGAAGCTAAAGTGGGTATGGGTCAAAATCCTATCAACCAATAAGATTTAGACAAGTTTAGGGTATTATTTTAACCTTATCAATTAGATTTAACTCTAAGTTAAATAATTTAACTTTTACCGTGTCTTTTTGTTTTCTTTCACTATATGGTAAATACACTTACTATAACATTCCAAACGAACCCCAAATTGTATATTATTAATACATATATCCTTATCTAAGTCATTTGGCCGAACCTTAGATTTTTAGGAATAAAATAACAATTAATAATTTAATCATTGATTTAAAAACTATTTTGTGTCAATTTTGACACAATTTGATATATGATTTTTGTGAAAGTCATAACAGAATTATATGTTCGAAACAAGTTGATTAAATAAAGACTAATATATCATAGTAACCTAGAAAATTAGTTTAATTCATAAAAAGTCTCAAATTACATTTATTTTGGTGTTTATAACATCAATTATGTCAATATTTCATTAACAAGATAATTACTGCATCATCTTTGTGTCATAAACAAATTAAATTATTTGATTTCTAAAAATTACAAATAAAATACCATCATGTAGTAAATCTTGTTAGCTTTCTAATTAATATTTACAATCGAATTTATCTTATGTATAACCCCATATTAAAAATGATTTACTTATTAAACTTTGATTTTAACTATTTTAACCCTTCTTTAAATAAATTAATAGTAAATGTCCTAATCTAATCCAAGTGGGCCTAAATGGTCATATTTTATTCATAAGGTTGTTTTTGGTCGAATTACACTTATCCAATAGAATTAGGACATGTGTTAGGGTAATAGTGATATCATATTTACCCTTAGTTACCCTATTTACTATTAACCGCGGTAAAAAAAGTAAAAAGTTACTATTCACCAAAAAATTATTCTCATCTCATTGAACCACATTTTAGTCCTTGATATTAACCGTGTCTCTCGGATTTTCGAAATTCCATTCACAGAAGCGGTAAAATTAAGTTTTATGCAAAATTCAGTTTTTATCCTACCACTTAGTGGTTTCACTATTCATCAAAAATTGAAGTTTTTCAGAAAAATGCCAAAATTTCACCCTAAGCTATAATTGATATTCCGAATTCAAAAATGATTTCTATTTTACAAAATTCCCAACATATAAGTTGCATTAATTAATTTTATAATTAAATCCCGCTGTTAAAACAAATAGCGTGTTTTTAAGAAACAATATCTATCAAAAGATTGACACTTGTTTATGTCTAGTTTAAATGTGAAATTATATCCAATGACCAACATTGTATTAAATTGTAAAAATATATTCTAAATATACTTTAAAACCACTCAAATTAATGATTTATCACTATTAATTATTTCGATTAAAAAAATTGTTTTTAATTATAATTTAGTAATTTTCACTATTCATCAGAATATGAAAGTTATCCGAAAAGTACCAAAATTTCACCTTAGGCTAAATTCGATACTCCGAATCCAAAAATGAAGTCCATTTTGAGAGTTAAAATTTCTAAAGTTTAAAAAGTAGTTATTACTATTCATAACGGCTAGTTTCAATAATATTTTAATAGCATATCATTGTTTCGTGAAACTCAGTATTACGTACCACACACGCTATCGAGGAAGGTTGCGATTGCGTGTAATGCAAGGCAAGTCAAGGATACGTGTTTTGCAAGCTCCTTTTGGTGTAGCGTACAACACAAGACATTAGTGAAATAAAAAAGAATATTTTTCATAAAATCTCGGGCTGTTACATTCTACCCCCCTTAAAATGAATTTCGCCCTCGAAATTCGTCGGGGTTATAAATGGTTTACTATTCGAAAGTTTCTTTAATAGAAACCCACATCGTAAAAGGGAATACCAAAACTTGGCTTTAAAAACTAAAGTATGAAATGTAACAATTACCCAAATAAACTAATCACTGGGTTTCCACATAGGTGAAAATATGGATATGGAAGAGAAATCTAACCATCATGTTCTGATAGAGGGTGGTAGAGAACATGTCTATGGAAAAGCCAGTAATCACAAATCCATAGATTTGTGATGATATAAGGTACCATCTGATTCATCAGGTATAAGATCACTAGGACAACATTTTTGGTTTTCAAGATCATTTCCCTAAAGTTGAAAATTTGCTTAAAATAAATACTTACTTTATTTTGGTACAATCTCACTTTTGTTCGTGCCTTGAACAATTTCTACTTCATCTCTTAAATAATTGAAGTTGAATTTGTTATTTGTGAAGTGTTATCAGATTATGTGATAGAATGATGGGTCATTCCATCTGTCTCAAACAAAAGGTTAGAAAAAGTTATTAAATATACATAAGTCATTCTATAGTGAGATTAATCACATATGGTTCCTAAAATGGACTTATACTTCATATATCATACTGCTTAATATAATAAAACTAGTTTCTACTAAACAGGGACTTCCTGTAGGCTAGTGGAAGGCGATAAAGGCCAGTCGCACTTCGGTTGTGGGTTCGATTCCTACAGCCTTGTCCGAAGCGATGGGCTGTCGCCCGTCCTGCAGGTTGTCCCTTTTTCTAAAACTACGTTACTATAACATCCCATCAATAATATCGAAAATCTTCTATCCTTAAACAATACTAACTTATGTCCAACATAATCCAGTCTAATCTTTAGGCTTATACATAATACTGCAGTCCACTCTCATAATATAGTGACAACGATTACCAGAGATTTAATACTGTCGTTGATCCCCACATATCATAAGATATGTCTTGTTGGTCACATTCCAAACATTCAAAGTCCTTAATCGTGTATTCTCTTGAATACCTTAGTGAAAACATGAGTGCAGTTAAAAGTTAACACTTTCCACATACCAAAATCCTCAAAATTCTATATACTCAAACCATGATATCACTTAGTCCTTATATCAATCATGAGCTCATGAATACTATTAAACATTTCATTTTCTCGTCTTCATTATGCGCATATCATCTTATTTCCAAAAAAAAAATATCTCAATCACTTTGAATACCACATCAATAAATATTGCAATACTCAATGATACAACATTATTTTGGAATCCCATTACATAAACACTTAATCATTCCACCACATCGTTGTCATATTCAACATTGCCAACAGTGATCGCATGTGATTTCCCTTTGTCCTTTGCCTTCAGTGGTTGCTCATGTTGATCATCACTAACCCTTGGATTAGGGCAATTATTAGCATAATGCCCCATTTCCTTGCACTTGAAGCATTGAAGTGTTGGTGGTGCGTTCTCTGCAGTGTTTGCTTTATTCACATCATTAGAAACCCTTTTTCCATTACTTCGACACTCAGCTGCTCGATGACCTTCTTTTCCACACTTAAAACATTTTCTAGTCCCTTTAAGACAATCTCCACCATGCTTCTTTCCACACTTTGTGCATAAGGAAACATTCATCTTCTTTTCACCATTATTCTGAGATTTCTCCTTGAACTCCATCTTTCGTTTCTTTTCAAAACCATGAGATGGATATGTAACACCAACTTCCATTTCCACCTTGATAGCACAACGCACAATTTCTTCATAGCTACTGAAGTCTCTTATAGCTAATGCCCTTCGAAGACTTGGTTTTAAGCCACTGAAAAATCGATCAACTTTACTTTCAGGTTGGATGATAATTCCAGAAGCATACCTTGCAAGTCTTGTAAAATTTGCTTCATAGGTACCAACAGATTCATCGTCCCTTTGCTTCAGTACAAGAAACTCTTTCTCCATCTTTGTTCGAAGAATACGAGGGAAGTACTTACTGAAAAATAAGTTCTTGAACTCGTCCCATTCCATAGACTCAATTTCATCCCTTTGCCTTGTATTCTTAATAAGATTCCACCATTGATCAGCATCTCCTTCCAAACGATACACTGCTAGGATGACTTTATCATGTTTAGAACATTGAAGAACTGAAAATATCTTTTCAGTAGTACTAATCCATTGTTCAGCAACTAATGGATCAGTAGACCCACTGAAAGAAGGTGGACGTTGCCTCATGAAGAACTCAATAGAATATTGTTCCCTTCTCTGCTCATTTGGAAGTCCAGAATGATTCATAGCTTGTGTAAGTATAGCAATAAGATTTTTCACTCCATCTCCCATAACATTTGTTTGTTCAGGAGGGCAATCATTGCATTGTCCATTGCATTGATCAACACGGTTCCTTCGGGTTCCAGCCATCGTCTAAAACCCAAAAAGAATAGTGTGAGAGGCAAAAATCATGCTAGGGAAAACAACATAATAAAGGGGGAGTACCTTCAATATCCAACATCTTAGGTTTAATTCTATGATCGTTAGCGTAATTCTATTACTAGAACCTATACATATACTTATCCCTAGGGACATCCCTAGACATACCTTAGAAATATCTCTAGGGATCTCACTAACGTTTTCGCATCCTAGTTTCCAAAGGTTGACTAAACCTTTCCTCTGATACCAACTGTAGAGACCCGAAGCCTGACGTATATTGACATTACATTACTTTTGCGGAATACTTAGTACATAACAAAAACACACACACAAGGATCGTAATAGTTTAGTGTCTTTGGAAACTCGGAACGTAATCTTCTAATCGTGGTGAAAGCTCTTCAATATCTCCCATAAAGACCTTCCCTTTTTTTTACCTAAAAACCTTTCTTTATATCCTGGGGAAAAGAAAACATAAAAGGGTGAGCTCAAATGCTCAGTAAGGGTAAACAAAAGAAATATCAATCACATCATATACATAAGAACATAGCCTTTGGAAATCTTAACCTGCAAAAGAGAGCATAATTTCATAACATGGGATAAATCATGGCAGTGAAATGTAATCACAATAATCATAACATAAAACATGGAACTTTGTATCATTCACACATAATCATAGAGAATCATTTCTTGTTAGTCAAGACTCATTCCCAAGACTATCTTAGTGGACAAAGTCCCTTTCTGAATCGAGTAACCCTCGTTTCAGTCCTGTTTCACTGAACCGGTATAACCTACCATTCCAGCCATGTCTATCTCATGAGATATAAAATCTTTACCCAATTCATTGGAGGGAGATATAGGTCCCACCCATCTCTTAATGATACCATTCTTATGTGTGCCACAAAATCATAAACCATACATCATTGTATAACCCATGTAACAAAAATGGAATTCTTAAACAACATGACATCATAAAACCATTCATATAAGATAAAGGAATTCATAAACATAATTCCATCACAACATAGTCAAATCAATGTAAAAATATGGATAGAAACAGAACCCTTTATTATCTTAGATGGAAAATAATTTTGATAAAACAATTGAATTGAATTCTTGAGGAAAATATCCTTTCTTCTTCAAAATCAATTTCTTTTCACAAAACATCATGCAATTTTAAAAGAAAAAGATTTTATTGAAAATATTCATGAAATATTTTGGATGAAGGTTCATGAGAATAAGGTTTTATAAAACCGTAAAAATCCGTTCGTGCCGTATAAGTTAAAAAAAACATTCTTCGTACTTTTGTCGGAAAAGTCAAAAAGTACCTCGTATAAAAAAAAGACAAAAGATTCCTTTCATATATTTTACTAAAAACTCATAGAAGGGTAAAATTGGATTTAAACAATTGAAGTTGGATGTAAATAATATTATATATTGATAAAACATGGATGTGGATGATAAAATACACCCCAGTAAATACCAACGTATAAACAATCTCGGATAAAAATGAGATTGTGATATTTCCCTTACCTTAGGTCCGACTTGCTTTATAAGTGTCCGAACCTCCTGTATAATGATTTAAATCATGTTATTGACTTATTACAGAATCATATTCATTGTTATGATATCATATATGGTTCACTTATGACATTATATTACCCGTTCTTTTGTAAATTCCATGTTAAAGAAGCGTTTTGGGTAAAATCGTTTCATTTATCGTAGGTGTTTTGACTTGTTGTTCTTGACATCATTATTACTTATATCATGATTTACTCACTTCCAGAATATAAAATATGATTTATATATCATATATATTCAGTATATATATATATATAATAGGTAGAAAAATAAAATGAAAAACACCGTTCATGGAGACAGTAGTCCGTACGTACGCATGAACGCTGTTTTCCTTTCCTTATTGTCTTGAAATGGAAGTAAGTAGATGACATACATATGTATATATATATACATAAATACAGTAGCTTTATAATGTCATATATTTCATTATTATCTCTTATATATACATTATAATCATTCTTAAATTGTTAACATGGAGAATGAATCTCATCGCGTCGTGGAGACGGTAGTCCGTACGTACGCACGAGCGATGATATCATTTCTATAAATATTGAATTGAATTGGAGTGGATTATACAATATATCAGAATCAATATGATGTTTTAATAACTATGTATAGTTATTCTTTACACCATTATACCCATCCATGTAAGGTGGTGGTGGAAAATAGATTACACCACGGCGTGGAGACGGTATTCCGTACGTACGCACACGCGGTGATTTCTTTTTCCGTAGGATAGATAGATGGTGAAATAGGGTTGTTTCATACTTATAATAACATATCAGTATATGAGTGATACTGATGTTATTACTGCATAATGAAACAACCTAAGAAGAAGAAGTGGAAGAAGAAATGAAGATGAAAGAATTGGTAACGGTAATTACCTTTTCTTTGAAGCGCCTTTTGGAGACCTCCACTTAGGGAACTAAAATTGGTCTTTGAGGAAGACCAGAACCTATAGGATGTTGCTAGGGAAGTGGAGAAGAGATTTTGGCAGGGGTTGGCTGAGCGTGAGTGCTCAAATTGGTGTGAGGAGGAGGGGGAGGAGGTGTCCTTTTATAAGGGAGGAGAGGGGCACCTTAGGAATACCTCAAAATATTATTTTATATTAAAGTCAAAATCGGTTTATAATGGTTCCAAAGGGTCTTATTTCGAAGCTAAAGTGGGTATGGGTCGAAATCCTATCAACCAATAAGATTTAGACAAGTTTAGGGTATTATTTTAACCTTATCAATTAGATTTAACTCTAAGTTAAATAATTTAACTTTTACCGTGTCTTTTTGTTTTCTTTCACTATATGGTAAATACACTTACTATAACATTCCAAACGAACCCCAAATTGTATATTATTAATACATATATCCTTATCTAAGTCATTTTGCCGAACCTTAGATTTTTAGGAATAAAATAAGAATTAATAATATAATCTTTGATTTAAAAACTATTTTGTGTCAATTTTGACACAATTTGATATATGATTTTTGTGAAAGTCATAACAGAATTATATGTTCGAAACAAGTTGATTAAATAAAGACTAATATATCATAGTAACCTAGAAAATTAGTGTAATTCATAAAAAGTCTCAAATTACATTTATTTTGGTGTTTATAACATCAATTATGTCAATATTTCATTAACAAGATAATTACTGCATCATCTTTGTGTCATAAACAAATTAAATTATTTGATTTCTAAAAATTACAAATAAAATACCATCATGTAGTAAATCTTGTTAGCTTTCTATTGAATATTTACAATCGAATTTATCTTATGTATAACCCCATATTAAAAATGATTTACTTATTAAACTTTGATTTTAACTATTTTAACCCTTCTTTAAATAAATTAATAATAAATGTCCTAATCTAATCCAAGTGGGCCTAAATGGTCATATTTTATTCATAAGGTTGTTTTTGGTCGAATTAAACTTATCCAATAGAATTAGGACATGTGTTAGGGTAATAGTGATATCATATTTACCCTTAGTTACCCTATTTACTATTAACCGCGGTAAAAAAAGTAAAAAGTTACTATTCACCAAAAAATTATTCTCATCTCATTGAACCACATTTTAGTCCTTGATATTAACCGTGTCTCTCGGATTTTCGAAATTCCATTCACAGAAGCGGTAAAATTAAGTTTTATGCAAAATTCAGTTTTTATCCTACCACTTAGTGGTTTCACTATTCATCAAAAATTGAAGTTTTTCAGAAAAATGCCAAAATTTCACCCTAAGCTATAATTGATACTCCGAATTCAAAAATGATTTCTATTTTACAAAATTCCCAACATATAAGTTGCATTAATTAATTTTATAATTAAATCCCGCTGTTAAAACAAATAGCGTGTTTTTAAGAAACAATATCTATCAAAAGATTGACACTTGTTTATGTCTAGTTTAAATGTGAAATTATATCCAATGACCAACATTGTATTAAATTGTAAAAATATATTCTAAATATACTTTAAAACCACTCAAATTAATGATTTATCACTATTAATTATTTCGATTAAAAAAATTGTTTTTAATTATAATTTAGTAATTTTCACTATTCATCAGAATATGAAAGTTATCCGAAAAGTACCAAAATTTAACCTTAGGCTAAATTCGATACTCCGAATCCAAAAATGAAGTCCATTTTGAGAGTTAAAATTTCTAAAGTTTAAAAATTAGTTATTACTATTCATAACGGCTAGTTTCAATAATATTTTAATAGCATATCATTGTTTCGTGAAACTCAGTATTACGTACCACACACGCTATCGAGGAAGGTTGCGATTGCGTGTAATGCAAGGCAAGTCAAGGATGCGTGTTGTGCAAGCTCCTTTTGGTGTAGCGTACAACACAAGACATTAGTGAAATAAAAAAGAATATTTTTCATAAAATCTCGGGCTGTTACATTAGGTAAGTGATTCAAATTGATTATCCAACATTAAATGTAATTGAAAAGTATACTATAAATATAAATTTGACATATTAATTGTAAATAAAATGTTGGTTTCATGTATGCATCATCCCATTCCACTTATGAAGTAATGTAGTGGAATGAAATTAATGAAATGATTTTGAATTATATGAAATTAAATGGTTGAATGACCCCTTAGCCTTTTCAAACTAATTAAATGAAAGGATTGAACCAAATGAACTTTTTAAATCGTATTAACATTACATGGATTAATTAAATAAAATAATCAATTATAAGGTGACTACTATTATGGACCATTACATCATTTTATGAGTGGTCAGACACAAGTTAGCTTTTGGATTCTTGAGGGAGTTCTTTGAGTGCTCGTGGACGCCATTCTGATTCAGAGAAGCCTATTGCCAAGGGTGAGACCCACCTTGGAACATGATATTTTTCTATCAGTGGATGCCTGGTATAACACCATAGGATCCATACATTACTATTATAGTATTCCTTGGATACAATCCTTGGATCGTGCATGGATTCTATGGATATGAGATACCTTGGTTACATACTTGGGTCTATCCAATACTTATCCCATTTTACCATGGATGTATTCCTTGGACTCTGTTATATTCACTATTATGGAATTCCTTGGATTATGCTCCTTTTATGACACTCTTACCCCTATATCCAGGCTATAGATTCAACTGAAGATTGTTCTAAGGCATGTGCTTGGAATTTATAGACCAATGTCGCAATGAAGTCCTCATTTCATGAACCAACAAGGTGGTGATGATCATGCTCCAAACGTGGTGGTCCCTAAGCCACATGTCTTACTTCCAGGAATTCCACTTGGGGAATCTCATATTGTACCTAATATGGGCACTGATTTTTAGGTTTTTTATAGTTTACTATGTCTGATGTAGTCCATGAAAGGTGATCTACAAAATGCACCTATGATGGCTAGTCTGACACGTTAGTTCTAGAAGCATCATCCTCATAACATCTCAGGGGATGGGGATCCACTGGATACTGAGTCTTTAATAGAGGCCACCCTTTCTATATTTTATCATCTAGAGATGCCTCTATAGCGGAGGTTAATGATTGATTTCCACATGCTGCACGATTCGGCCAAGCGCTGGTGGGATGTGATTACCTAGGCGAGTCACCATCAGGGCATCATATGGGATGATTTCCAGACTTCATTCTATGATCAATTATTTCCTCAGATGGTGAGAGATGAATGAGAAATAGAGTTCATGGATCTCAAATAGGGTTTTATTTCAGTCATGGAATATTTAGCTCGTTTCAATGAGTTACAGTTCTTTGCACCACTTCTAGCCAGTGATGTGATTTTGTGTGCTAGACCCTTCAAGGATGGGATCTTGTATGTCATTCATGATTAGGAAAATTTCATTCACCTACTAAAATTTTCTGAAATAGTCTTCTGGTCTCTTATCATTGAGAAAAACCCAAGGGATGGTGATAGTACCGGTCATAGAGGACCAGTACTAAATTAGGATAGTAGTTCTTCCGGCAGTATGAAATTTTCCATTGAGGTTTCTCATCAGGGAAGTGGAATCCAGAGTACCCATACTAGTATCTCAATGGTGTGTCATTAGTGTGGATGATAGGGGAATATGAATCCTCAGTATGATAGATAACCTCTGAAGTATCGGGATTACGGCCGTATGAGGAACCATCAGAGATTCTATCGGACCTTTCCATCATCATCTAGTGGAAGAGGATTCACACCAGAAACACCTTCAGGGGTATGTTCTTTTACACCATGTCTGGTGAGGAGTTGGAGTAGCACTGGTCGGACTAGACATGGAGGAGGTCATGACCATGGTATCTAGACTTCAGATTTCCAGAACCACCAGAAGAGCAACCTTGATCGTGGTAGTTGAGGTATTGAACAAGATCATGGATTAGGTAAGTTTTATGCATTACTGTTGATACCCAAGAATCAGGCTATAAAACCATCTATATTATAGGGTACCATTCTAGTTGCCTCAAATATAATGTTTTCTTTGTTTGATATAGGTTCTTCAAACACTTTCATATCCTTGTCTATCATTGAATTTCTTGGACTAGAAATACAATATTACTATGGTGAAATGACCCTGGATACACTGTTGGGAGTACAGTCGGAGGGAATACACCATTTTAGGGACTTTCCCCATGAGGCAAGAAGTTACCCTTTCTTATGGGACCCCTTTGTTCTCAAGATGATAGTCTTTGATGTCATTCTCATGGTAGATTGGTTAGTTCCGTATCATGCCTTTGTAGATTTATATCATCGTAGGGTATTTTTTACATCACCAAAAGGAGGCAGTTATCTACACAAGGGTGAGTGGGACATCCAAGTTAGTAGAGTTGGACCATAGCATCATTGTCTATGTGGGGTGACTACCTAGATTTCCATTATCATCATGGAGGATCTAGGTTTACAGCAGGGTGAATTTACTCCAGTAGTAGATCATTTCATGGATGTTTTTCCTGAAACATTTTCTTGATTACATTATGATATAGAGGTAGAGTTTTCAATTGAGATCATTCCAAGAGAATCTCCAGTGTCTATTCCTTCATACATTATGGAACCTATAGAGCTCAAGGATCTCAAGCAGTAGTTAGAGGATCTAGATACCAAATGTTTTATATGTCCTAGTACTTCCTCTTGGGATTTTCTCATGATTTTTACCAATAAGGAAAATGATAACCATTATCAATGCATGGATTACTGATAGTTGAACCAGCTCACAATCAAGAACTAGTATCCACTTCCATATATAAATGATCTCTTTTACCATATCTAAGGAACTAGGGTATTTTATAGGATTGACCTAAGATCAGCCTATTATCAAGTGCATGTCAGGCTATCAGACATACCTCATACAAAATTCTATAGAATGTATGATCTATATGAGTACCTCATTATGATGTTCAATCTTATGAATTCACTAGCCATTTTCATGGCTTTGATGAATAGGGTGTTCCATCCCTATCTATATTCCTTTTTCATAGTATTTTTGGATGAAATATTAGTTTATTCTTACACTCATATTGACCATGCTAAGAACCTTGATATTTTTCTGAGTACACTGCGAGAGCATCATATTTATGCACATATTTCTAAGTGCCACTTCAAGATATAAAAAATTCAATTCTTGGTTCATATTATCTTGGAATTAAAAGTATATATAAAGCTAGAGAAGGTGAGTGGTGTGATATCCTAAGATTATCAAAATAATGTGTTTTATATACGAAGTTTCTTGGGGATGGAGGGTTATTACATGAATTTTATACGGGATTTATCACATATTTCTTCACCTATTACCGGTCTTACAAAGAAGGGTGTCAAGTTCCTATGGTTAGAATAGTGTGAAAAAACTTTTCAGGAGCTGAAAGAGAGGCTTGTATTTCCACCAATTCTGATTCTTCCAATGGATGGTAGAGGTTATAAAATGGTATGTGATTCATCAGGAATTGGCTTGGGAGTAGTACTAATTCATGAGTAAAAAGTCTTTTTATACAGATCTTGGTAGTTGAAGCCTCATGAGAGAAATTATCTCACAGAAGTCCTTGAGCTAACAACATTTGTAATTGCCTTGCATTTCTAGAGACAATATCTATTGGGTGAGAAGTCAGTGGTGTAAACGAACCATAAGAGCATCAAATATATCTTTACATAGCATGAATTGATCTTCAGACATCAGATATGGCTCAGAAATCTTTATTCCCTTGATTTTGATCATTCTTATAAGCCTAAAAAGGGCAATGCGATAGTGGATGCACTGAGTCGGAAAACTCATGCACATGTCGCATGGGAATCCAGTGATATATTGAAATTGATGGACCTCTTTTTTGAGCTATATCTAGAGTATTATGAAAATCATAAGTAGTATTATCTCCCATCATTCATAGATACCTATTACCTCCTTGAAAAGGTGAACATCATGAAATTTTTTAGATCCTGAGGGTTTGGTTCTTCGTGAGAGTATTTGAGGAGATGACCCACCTCCAGATTAGTCTCTGGAGAGAGACAACATCCTATGTATAAATGGATGTTTCTAAGTTCCTACAAATATGAGAGAGGAACTAATTCATGAGTCCCACATTTCTTAGTGGGCAGTTCATCCAAGAATTTCCAAGATGTACCGTGATATGTGATTCCAGTATTGGTGGTCTGAGATGAAATGTCAAATGGTGGGCTTTATCACTAGGTCTTCCACTTTTCAGTAGGTGAAGGGGGGAACCATAGCTCTATAGGATAGTTACATCCATTTGTAGTTTTATAATTTAAATGGGAATATATTTCTAGGGATTTTTTTTCGGTTTATTGAAGTCACTTAGAGGTAATGATACTTTATGGGTAGCGATTGACCAACTGAAAAAATTATCACACTTCCTTTCTATCTAGGAGACATTCTTATTTGATGATTTGGGAATACTATATGTCTGTGAGATCATATGATTAAATGAGGTCCCACATAATATAATTTTAGATAGGGAATCTCTATTTACATCATAGTTTTTTCAAGGGTTATAGAAGGTTATGGGTACAGATGTGCTTCTCAGGACATCTTTTCACCCTCAGACTGATGGACAGTTGGAACAAACGATAAATGTTCTAGCGGAAATTCTCTGGGCATGCTCCCTTGATCATTATGGTTATTAGGAGAATCAGATCCCTCTCATCAATTTTTCTTACAATAATAACTTTTAGGATACAATTCATATGTCTTCTTTTGAGGCCTTGTACAGTAGGCCATTCTATTTACCCCTATACTAGTTATAGGCAAGAGAGGCTTCCCTACTAGGTCCACATATCATATAGGAGTCATCAGAGTGGGTTCAGCTGATCAGGAAGTATATTTCTACTGCTCAGTCTAGAAAGAAATATTGTGTTGATCCCCACAGATGACCTCTAGAGTTTGAGGTCAGGGATAATGTTTTCCTATAGGTATCACCCAGGCTAGGGATTAAACATATATAGGGTAAAGGAAAGCTATGCCTATATATTTTTAGGCTGTTTGATATTTTATAGACAGTTGGTCCAGTATCCTGTTAATTGTTATTACAATATAGGTATCGTTCCCTGAACAACGTCTTCCATGTTTCACAGCTTCGCAGGTATCATGTTGGACCATCTCATAATTTTTAACCCAAGGAAGTTGTGTCAGATTCAAATGCTACCTTTGAGGAGTATCTTATATGAATCGTTGAATGAAGCATAAAGGCTCTATGATTCTAGTCTATCCCTTTAGTATGAGGGAAATGGAAGAAAAGGTGTGCACATGATGAGACTTGGTAGCAGGAGGCTAATGTACATGACCAGTGGTCAGAGTTATACTCAGACATTGTTTCACTTCCCATGGAAGGTCAACTCGGGTATGAATTCCATCAAGGGGGGAAGACTATAAGAACCAAAATTTTCACTCATGTATGGATCCTTTAAATTTCGGTCTAATTCTCTTTTATAGACATAATATGGATTCCTAGTGAGTTTGCAAAGGTCTCAGGGGTGTTCCGGGCTTGATCAGAGCCTGACACCCAGCTTTTTGGGAGAAAATTTCTTCCCTCACGGTTAGAGGAAACAATGAAAGGCATTCCACATGGCTAGCTTTAACCATGAGAGGCTAGACAGTGGGGTGATATGGGACATACAGTTTTCCCTTACCATGAGATTTGGGCTTCACGGCTATTCAAGAAGCTACAGACAAATTGTAGAGGTGATTCACATAATTGGTTCATAGATTACCTATCTATATGTCCTAACCATGAAGGTGCCTCCTTAATATATAAAATCCTGCACATTTGGAATTTGGTTTGGAAAATGGTGTGACCAAACCATGCAGAAGCTATTTTTGGGGGATTTTACATTTTGGACCTTAAATTATGTTTTACAACTCACCCCTATTTTCTTATGTATCTCCATTGGAAAACCCCTACTATTTTTCTTCTTCTAAGACCCTTTTTACGCATAATCTAGGATTTGATATCGAGTGATCAACTGGTGTCCGATCGAAGTTCAATCTATCTCATTGGATCTACACCGGTACATTCTTAATTCCTTTTTAATCTTTTGCCATTATTCTTCTTATAGATGATTGTATTTAGATGCAAGATCATATGCCCTATTTTGTGGGTGTTGACCCATTATTTATATCTCTTACTATCTAGGCCAAATTAGATTCAGATACTGGATTAAGAGAGTCGTACGAGTATGAGGTAGGTGGTCTATAAATCATTCCTCAAGATTCGTTGTTTTATAAATTTCTGGGTGCGCATGTCGATTTCATTAGGTGTTGTCTGTTTAATTAACATTCCTTTCTTATAGTCATTATAAATGTGTTGTAAGACCCATTCCATATATGTTAATAATTTTTTTTGGTTACATCCACAATGCGAACCACCTCATGTAGGGTGATTTTCCATATTTGTCTTTTAGTGCTTGACGTGTGTGTCCACACCACTATTCGGGTGTGCCTTGGCATGACCCCTCTAATAGAAATCCTTTCGCATAAAATTACTATTGAAATGTTAATTGATGAATGTATTGGACTATTTTCCTTTCCACCTGACCCACCAAAGGTAAGTGCTACAAATTGATTAACCATCCTTAAATGTAATTGGAAAGTATACTAAATATATGACTTGGACTTATTAAATGTAAATGAAAAGTTGGTTTTATGACCATATCACCCATTTACACTTATGATGAAAGGTAGTAAAATGGACATAATGAAATGATTATATATTATATGAAATGAAATGGTTGCATTCCCTCTAAGCCTTGTGATACTATTGAAAGACAAGTATTGAACGAAACAAACTCATTAAATGGAATGACCATTACATAGATTAATTAAATAAAAGAATAAATTTAAAGGTACCTACTTGTATATGAACCTCAAAAAAATTATAGGAGTTTTCAGACCGGATAGATATTTTGGACTCTTGAGGGAATTTCTTGAGTGCTCGTGGACGCCATTCTAATTCAAAGATGCCAGTTTCCAAGGGTGATACCCACCTTGGAACTTGATCTTTTTCAATTATTGGATTCTTAGTATGACATCATAGGATCTATCGATTACCATTATAGGATTCGTTGGATACACTCCTTTGATCCATCAAGGATTCTATACACATGAGATGCCTTAGTTAAATTCTTGGGTCTAGCCATCACTTATCCCTTTTTTCCTTTAGATTTATTCCTTGGACTCGGTTAGATTGACTATTGTGGAATTATTTGGATGAATCTCCTTGCATTACACTCATAACCCTATATCTAGGATGTAGTTACAATTGAGTTGGTGACCCTTGAGGTCTAGGTTTCCTTGGTTATCACCTTGGAACCTTTTCATTATAAATAACTTCAAGATGCCCTATTATATCTTGGATCCACCACTAGTATAGTGTAAGAGATGGATATGCCTCACATGACTTATATATATATATAAACTGGAACTTAATTAATTAATGAACTAGTTTCATGTTTAGACAGCTGCTGAGGGATGAAGCAGGTACTTGGGTATTTATGTTACAATATTGTTTTACTTTTATATATACATGTTTGAAAACTATTTAAATTTATAATATATGGATTGGATGTTTTATATTCCATTGGTGGGGGACTACTAAGGTTTATATCAAACCCTATCCGAGCCTCCATTGGCACCCAGGAAGACTAAATGTATTCAGGTGTAGAAAAAGGGAAGTGTTTGGCTTTGGGAACATGATTGCATGATTTCTTAGGATAGAGCTGGTAGGAGATGACCGAGCAGAAGCTAGGGATGCTGGGGAGATGCACTTAAGGCCATTTGTCCCATCAGGCTCAGGGAACCATTGAGTGGCATTCGGTTCTGGGACATCACAATTTTATTAATGATATGGAAATTGAGAATTATAGATGATGATGAGTGATCTTGATACAACTTATATGACTTGTGATCCTTATATATATTATATGGTGGGTGGTCTTGATATAGATCTCTAATGCATTGGGTAATGTTCCTTATCTTTTAAGGAAAGAAGGAGGGAGTAAACTGGGGATGTTTCTCCTGTATATTTAACCATGATCTAGTTATTTATGATATGATTGAACACATGTGATGAATATCATTCTATATGATTCTTGAAAGTGTTTTCTATTTATTTATTTTAATCTATAAATGTTTTTATTTGAGCAATAATTTTTTTCCTCATGGATTTAATTTATTTTATTATCTCAATGAATATTTTGAAATGGTAAAAATTTCATGTTTTTTTTTCACTAGAATAATAGTTTTATTTCCTTTATTTCCCTAATTTATCTTTTCCCCCCTCATTATATGTTTTAAAAAGTTTTTCACATGGTTTAAGGATGAGTAGAAACAAAAATGAAATGAATTTAAAAGTCAAGAATATTTTTTATGAAAAGAAAACATGTTTCATTTTAAAAGTTTTATATTGTTGTAAAAAAGGAAACTGAGTAGAAGAATTCACTTTTAATATACAAGTTTTTTATATATTTATTATAATTTAATTATCTAAAATTATAAACCTAAAATACCATGAGAATGTTAGAAAATTAATCCCTTGATATAAATCATATAATTATTGGTTTATTAAGATAAGTGTCCTTATATTTGGTATCAAAGCATGGTTTAGATAATTTTATAGGTTAGATAATAAAACAAAACCCTTAAAAGATTATAATTTATGGTTATCTTGACATGATATATCTTTTAAAGATTACCATGTTGTTTTATTTAATCTCTATCTATTCAAAATTGGTTTTCACAAAGGAATGAGGGAGGACAAAGTAGGATGGTATCAAGGGGACACCATCCTTCCAAATCAGCAACCTGGAATGGTTGAAATTAGAACAGAACTATTTTTTGCTACGATGGATCAGTTGATGAAGGATATAAATGGTAGTGGCATCCATGTTAGAGAGAAACTAGATTTAACATAGAGGAAAATTTCCATTTTTGGTAATTTTATAAAACAATAACCTCTAGCTTTCGATGGAACCTCATATCTAGTGGTAGTTCAAGGATGGATCGATGTTCTCGAAAAGATATTCAAATCCATGGGATGTTCATAACATCAAAAGTAAAATCTTACCATTTATTAGTTTTAAGGCGAGGTTGATTGATGAAAATAAATTGTTAATAATAATAAGGAAATAGAATAACTTTAAGAAAGGGAATGTATTGAATTTAATAATTATTTCCTAGGGAAATATTTCTCTAAGGCTACTTGAGTCATGATGAAGAAAAAATTATTGGGATTGAAGAAAAATGAGGAGTTAGTTTCTGTATATAAAGTAAATTTTTCCCAAATTTCCAGGTATGCACAGAATTATATTTGGGATCTTAACAGAAAAATTAATCAATTTTACTTAGGATTGATGCCAAGATATCAAAAATCATTGGATTCTATGAATTTAAAAGTTATGATAAACTTTTTCATTATGATGAGAAACTAAAAAAGAGTTTTCTAATGATTATCCATCATATGAAATGAAAGGGAAGAAGCAATAAATTTTACAAGAAATATAAATCTAATCAGTAAATAAATCCAATGGTAATCCCCCCAACTCTTCCAAGTGTGGAAAGAGACATTTTAAGATTTTTTAGCTTGATCTGGTTAATGGTAAAAGTGTGGTAAGATTTGTTATATGTATTGGTATTACAATTAAAAGATTTATGATCTAACCATGAATGGGAAGATAGATAGCAAGCCAACAATGAGATGTTTTAGTTGTAATGAATTGGAAAATTATGCTAACATATATAGGAATTTATTCAACAAAGGTAAAAATCAATAGGATCAAAAATTAAAGAGTGCATAAAAATATTTTATCACTAACTTAGTGAATACTGGGCCATTGAATGAATTGGTGTCAGTAACATTACTTGTCTATTAAGATTATGAAAATGGCTTGTTTGATTGAGGTTCTACAAATTATTTCATTTCTATGAAAATTTCTATTAAATTATAAATTTCACCTTAAGAAATGGGTTCATAAATTTTTATAAAAACATCTTACGGTAGTATTAAGTCAACAATAATCTATAAGAATCTTCCTATTAATATTCAAGGAAGTTTTTTTCTTGAAAATTCTGTTGTCTTACCTCTTGTAGAATTTGATTTTATTCTATGAATGAATTCGATTTCAATTTATCATGATAAAATATATTGTATAGATAAAGAGTTTTTTATTCAAAATGAGTTCTAGTTAATTTATAAAAATGAATTCATTTCTTTGATAAAATTTCAATAAGTTGAGAAACTGATAAAAGGATAAATTTAAAGTTACATAACTCATATTATTAAAATGATAGAATATTTTCATATTAGATATTTTCTAATTATAAATGATTATATAGATGGATTTCCTAATGATTTACCTGTTATTATTCTTGATTGAGAGATTGAATTTACTATTTACATTATTCTTGATGATATGAAAATTTCTAAACATCCATATCAAATGTCTTAGGTATGAAATTTGGAATTGAAAAATTAGTTGTTGGAGTTTCTTGATAAAAGTTTAATTAATCCCATCAATTCACCATATAGTGCTTCTATATTATTTTTTTTATAATGAAAAATGGTCCAATGAGGATTTTTATTGATTTTAGATCCTTGATTAACATCACTATTAATAATAAGTATCATTTACCTCATATTGATGATTTTTTTGATCATCTCCAAGGCGCGTGAATTTTTTTGATGTTTGATCTCAGGACAGGGTACCGTCCATTAAATGTGAAAGAGGAAGATATTCTACAGATGAAATTCCAGACTAGATATATACTATATTATTTTTTGACTATTCCTTTTAGGTTATCTAATACACTTATGTATTCATGGATATCATGAATAGAGTTTTCCATTACTATTTGGATACATTTTTGTCTGTGTTTATTGATGAAATTTTGTTATATTCTAAAATCCATGAGGATCATGGAAGAAACCAAAGAATTGTTTTGTAAAAATGGAAAGAAAAGAAGTTATATGGAAAATTTAGTAAATGTGAATTCAGGTTACAATAGATTTCATTCCTTGGGAACATTATTTCTAAAGATAACATCAATGTTGACCATATTAAAGCTAAAGTGGTTAAGGAATGGATGAAACCTAAAATTTTTATAGAGATTTTTAGTTTTCATAGATTATTAGGATACTAACGAAATTTGTTTAAAACATTGCGTGATTATCTATACCACTAAATAAGTTAACTAAAATAGAAGTAAAATTAATCTGGATGAAAGAGTGTGGTGAGTTTTTCCAGGAATTAAAAATAATATTGGTGAGTTCTCCAATTTTATACCTTCTATGGTGATTTTGTTATATAAAAAATGATTATTTGAAGGGACTTGGTTTTGTTCTCATACAAAATGATTTGTTAATTTCTTATTCTTCAAAATAATTGAAACCACATGAGAAAAATTATCCAACACATGATCTTGAAATGGATTTCGTGGTTTTTACTTTACAAATATAGATACATAATTTATATGTAGAAATTTGTGAAATATATACTAATCATAAATGTTTTATATATACATTCACTCAAAATGAGTTGAATATGAGGTTAATAATATGGATTTAACTCATAAAGGATTATAATTTCATGGTTTACTATCTTTTAGGAAATGAAAATAGAGTATTGGGTACTTTGATTTATAAATATAATGCATCATAAAATATTCTATGTTTAGAATATGATCCTTACGTTTGTGATTTTATAAATGTTGGACTATAAATTATGTATGCAGGAACTCACTCTGTTTAGTTTTTGGTGTCAATGTAGTCATCATTAATATACTAGATTAAGAAATCTCATAAGGAAGACTATGTTTTTTTATAAAAAAAGAAAAATTGTTTAAGAAGGGTAAGTTTCCTGATTTTAACATTGACAAGAAACATGTTTTGAGATTTGGAAATATATTACATGTGCCCGCTATATCCAATATGAAAAATGAATTGTTGAGTGAAGCTCACAACTCTCCCTTTTCTATTCTTCCCAAAAATACTAAGATGTATATATACATTAAAGAAAATTTTTGGTGGGATGGAATGATAACATATATTTCTTAATTTACCATGAAATGATTGATTTTCGATAAGTTAAATCCGAAAATCAATTATTTAAGGTGATACTTTAGCCTTTTATAGCATTAGAGTGGAAATGGGAGAATATATTCATGAATTTTATGGTTGAATTACAAAATAAATCTCTAGGTAATAATGTGATTTGGGTTATTTTTGATTTATTGAATAAATCTATACATTTTCTTCCTATTCTAAATAATATCTCTTTGGATAAGATTTCAAGACTTTATGTTAAAGAGATAATAATATTTCATTGAGTCCATGTTTCCATTACATCTGACTGTAATCCCATATTTACCTCAAATTTATGGAAAAGCCTTTAGAAGTTTATGAGTGCAAAATTAACTTTAAATATGGATTTCTATCCTCAATTTTATGGACATTCGGAGTGGATGATTTAGACTTTGGAATATATTCTTTGATCATATTCATGAGACTACCAGGGAATTTGGGATTAATATCTATATTTGATAAATTTTCTTATAATTATATTTTTAGTTATAGTATTCATGTGACACTTTTTGTGGAATTATATAGAAAGGGATGCCGAACTCCCAATTTTTGGGACAAACTTGGTGAAAGTAAGAAGTTGGGGCCAAAATTAATCAAAGAGATGGATGATAAGGTGAAGATGATTTAACATCCAATGAGAGAAACTCAGAGAAAATAGAAAATATATAAAGATAAGGGGAGTAAATATATTTCATTTGAGGTAGGTGATCATGTTTTTTTAAAGTATCTCATTGGAAGAGTGTCATTTATTATAGTAAAAATTGAAAGTTAAGTCCATGGTTTATTAAACCATATGAAATATAGGAAAAGGTTGGATTAATTACTTATGGAGTGGAAATTACTATGAGTTTATCTATGTTATATGATGTGTTTTATGTTTCATTGTTGAGGAAATATTTTCCTGACGCATCTCATGCCTTGAGCCCTAAAATAGTATAGTTGAAAGAAAACATTTACTATGAGGAATAACCAGTTCAAATTCTTGACCGTATAAAGAAGTTATTGTGGAATAAAGTGATTCATAAGGATAATATCTTTTTGGAAAACCCATATTATTAAAGAAGAAAGATGGGATAGTGATATCTAAAGAGGTATTCATGAAAACTATTCTATATGCTAGTGATTTTGTTAATTAGTTATGATTTGAAAGGATTTATGGAAAATTATTGGAAACAAAATAGGTTTTGATGTCTACTTCAAGAGAATATTTCCTTATAGAAAATGAAATAAGAAGAAGAACCATATAAAGAATCCTAGGGTGGTGGACTCTCCAATCAAGTCAATCAATTATGAATTTGTTTTTAAATCTAATTCTAATAGTGATTTGGAATATCATTGAAAATCATTAAATCTGGATAACCCTATAAAAGTGGTAGAGGATGGTTATTCCAAGGAAGGAGTGGAAACACCATCAATTCATACATTTGGAGAGTCATTATGCAGCAAACAATAAAAGATCCAATCTTTACATGAGAAGGATGTTTAAATGTGTGATTATGAATAAAGTGGGATATGCATTCATAAAAGATCAATCTATAAATAAATAAAATACTAAAACAAGTAGAGGTGTCCTTGGATTATGAAATTATGAAATTATGAAATTAGGTGAAAAAATGAAGGGCCAAAGTCGTCTCCTTAATAAATTGCACATAATTTAGGAAAACAAATTTTCATAGAGAAAGAGCTAAAAGTAATTATTTTCCCTCTCAAAAATAACTTGATGAGTCGATAAAATCTAGGATAGAATCTATATTAATGATTAAGGATATGAATATCCAATTATTATTAAAAATTGATAAGATCATGGAACATAGTGAGTGGTTAAAGACCTATAATGAAAATAAGAAGATCCTAACCATGAAAACCTTAATTAGTGGAGTATGAAAATTTTCATATAAAAAATTATTGAATAAATAGAATATTCTTACCAAATTTGGAATAGATAACTCTCAAAAATGGTAATCCAAAAAAATATACTTTTATGGAAGATTGGGATACTCTATGATTGTGTATTTAGAAGACCAAGGGGTAAATGGTGGAAATAAATCTACTACAACAAAATCTCAATCAAATCATAATTATACATGGTAAATTTTTAATGAAATATTATTTATTTGTGTTAACCATATCCATATGGATATAAGTTATGGAAAGGGGAGTTCTCAACGTTTCATTCGGAAATCCTATATTCCTAGTATTAATAATAAGAAAACATACTCATAACTAATATCTTTTTAGCTGGAAAATAGATTTACTACATTGGAGGAAAGCAATGTTAGAGCTCAATGAAGGGTGAACCAAGAACCAAAATTAGTATAATCACAACATACCACAGAGAGTGAACATAATAAAATATTTATGAAAATAAAATAATCTACTCCATATGTTAGGAATATGGATGAGCATGTAAGGAAGGATCCATCAAAGAAGAAAAATTATGAGGTGGAAGTCATGGCCACTATAGATGAGAAATATGAAGCATGTTGAAATGGTCTCACTGAAACTAATACAAGGAAAGAGATGAATTCTAATGGATTTTTTTCAAAAATATGTTACCATCCACAAAAACAAATATTTCAGGGGTTGGTTGAAGATCTCTATGTTGAAATTAGATTGAAAAGGAGTTCCAAATCTGTTGTCAAACAAAAAAAGTTTTATAATTACAAGAAGATTTTGAAAATCGAGAGAAGTTCACCTACTGATAAAGCTGATAAAGATCATATGAAATAAGTATCCCAACGAAAGGTATATATTAAGAAACCAAATTATTCTTGGAGGGATAATCAAGGAAGCAATATTTTTTGGAAAAGGAAATTCCAAATAGAGAAGTTCTAAGATATCCTTGTCGGAAAGTGTACCCAATGATGGGGAGCTTGTGTGAGGGGGAATAAAGAGAAGATAGATCCCAAGGAAGATAAACTGAAGTTGGATTCCATATAAACTAATTAAGATCTAAATATAGATTCCAAAATAAAGGATAAATGAAAAAAATGTTGTTCCTTAGTGACTCACCATGCTTCTCGACTTGAGAAAATTAATATTCCCCTTATCTCCATGTTTTTAAATGTTATGAATTTTTATTTATGTGTTTCTAGTTTTATTGGAGATATGATCCATGGGGAGGTTGTGTCAAAATATTTATGTGATATATTGATATTTTTTTAAATTCCCAATTTATTATTAGAGTAGTGAAAGTGAAATTTGGATGAATCTAGAATTACAAGAATAAGGGTACAACTAGAAGCATCAGAGCAATGGTTGTAGGTATCTTAATCAGAATCAAGGTCTAATTAAAGTGATGGTTTCAATAGAACATATTATCAATTCATATCAGACCTTGATGATGGGGGAATATACCTTGATGGAAATGTGTAAAATATGGTTTTTATGATTTATTTGAGTTATGATAACATGTGATATCATCTATGTTACACCTTTCAGGTCATTGGTATATTTTATTTTGAGATTTATTTATTTATTTATTTATATATTTATCATGGTATTTACATATATTTGGAGGTCAAGAGACGTTATATTGGGGGAAATAGGCCATGGCACATGGGTGGTGCATGGTTAGTGAAATTATGTGGCTAACCATGAGATATGGATGTTTGGGGGTTGATGGGGTTTTACAAAGATTGAGCATGGTTTTAATAACCATTTGAGGATCTCCAAAAACCATTCCAGTTGTGTTTTGGGGAGACATTATCATTTTTATGGTTGGAACAGATATTATGTGACCATTCAGCCAAAACTTATGGTGTGTATAAGTCATTGAAAAATGTTTTTTAACCATTTTTTCCTATTTATTTTTAAAGGTTATCACCCTTTTTTATCTCCCCACGTGTGCACATACTCTCTCCCATGCTTATGAACTTCTTCCCCCTTCATTTTAGTGGATTTCTTGCTTTTTTTGGAAATTTATTTCAAGGTAATCTTTATTTCATCATGATTTCTCCTTCTTTTCTCCTTGTTCATCCTTGTTCATCCATTTTCATCGAAGGTGAACACCATAAATTGTGATTTATTAAAACCTAGGTTTGTTTATGGGGGTTTTGTTTTTTTTTCATTGTGGATTATGTCTGGGAGGACATATCTTACTCTAATCTTGTGGTTGTCATCAACGTTGGAAATATTTGGTTTGATTATGAGGTATGTTTCCTTATTTAAGGTAACCTTTTCATGGATTTTCATTGATTAAATATATATTTCCCTTGGGTTTTTTTAATTAAATTTCCCGAAATTTGAGTTATTAGTGAAGGTTTATCAATGATTATTATCTTTGAAATGGGGTGGTAATTTAATGTTTTAATGTGGCTTTTCAATGGGAGTTGGCTTTGATGCGCTCAATGTGTTTGTTAAAATTTCATTGAGGTTTTATGATTTAAAATGGGTTTTTAAAAGGGTTATAAAATATGTATTTCATGGTGTTGAATGCATGACATGTTATGGGTAATCAAGGTTTATGAAAATGGATTTTAAATTGATTATGAAATTGTCCCTTGTTGATGTTTATGTGTTTGGAATTGTATTGCACATGGGAGACCTTGGGTGTGTGTGTGCGTGCATATAATAGAAAAATAGAACCTTAGCCTATTTCATGGACTTTATAGGGAGTGTTGTCCAAGGGACCCAGGGATCCTTTGAGAGGATGATTGTGGGAGCTTCCAAAACGTTTCCATGTAGATTGACAGTGCCCATGAAATTACGGTTGATGAAATTTTTGAGTACTATGACGATGATAAGGAATAAAAGGTTGCTTCCTCTAGATAATATGATGAGATGGAATTTTCTGTTGATGAGGGATGTGCCCCAGACTTATCTCTTAGATCTCGTGCAATCTCATAGGGAGATCCTAGTCCATCTAGGACTCTCCCTAAGCAATAGACATTAGTAAAAAGTAACGAGGATGATAATGATGTCTCTAGAGAGGATAAATTCAAAATTATTTCTAAATTAGGCGAAGATAATGGTGATGGTGTACATGAAGAAGTAAATGGAAAAGGAAGTAGAGATGAAAATGAGGATGGTAATGGAGATGATGTTGATGAAGGATTATATTCAGAGAGTTCCAGTATAATGATTACAAGAAGGAATATTGAGATTCCACAAGATCATCAGACTTCTCCTTGAGGTTCTTTTTTCAAATCACAATAGAGGACCAATATTTTTGGTGAAAAGGATATTCTTTTTAGAAAATAGGGAGATGAATTTGTTGAGGGGGAACAATATCCATGTGATTGAAGTATTCAAGTGGGTACTTTTGTTGATAGTGATTTTATGATGTTAAGAAGGTTTTATATTCTGTTGTTGTTGAACATATGTAAGTTATTATTTTTTTTAAGAAACATGTGGATGAAAAGATGGAAGTTGAGTGTGTAGAGAAGATTTTTAATGATCATAGATCTATTGTTACCCATGATGATATAAATTGGACAGATTTGGTTGATTCTTGAGTGACTTCTCCCATTATAATTTTAGTTGTAGTCGTGTATATAGCTTCTAAGACTTTAGTGGTTGAGCTTCCTTCTATGTCATCAGAAATATATATGGACCCTATGTATGAGGAATGGGGTTTGTTTCTAGGCTGTTCACTGAAGAATGTTGAACCTACCATTCAAAAATAGAGAGATACTATAGGATCAATGGTGAATTTGATTGTCATTGATGGTTTGTTAGAAACGATTGCCTTTGTGATAGATCATGCTCCTATAGTAAAGTTTGTTCCTCTTGATGTGGTCAACATGGGTGACATGGATGCTTTTAGAGAAAAGATGATTTCTAATTTTGGAATGCATTTGAAGATCCCAGAACCACTTATTAATATACTATGTTAACAAGATTCTAGATATTTTTTTAGATTGGTGATCCAACATATTCAACCAAAGATGATGCATCATATCCATGATGTGGAAATTGAGAATAGAAGGTTGGAGAATGAGTTTGAATCTCTTAAATCCATTGTAAAAGATATTAAATCTTCATTTACATCTAATATGGATTCCTTGTTAGAAAAAAATTCGAATATTACCTCTTTGTAATCTAGTTCAAGTGCTACTCCTCCTCCTCCTATCATTGATACTGATTTTCTTAGGCTTGTTATGCGAGATGAACTCTGTAGTATTTCCAGTGGTCCTTCAAATGTTTCACCTTTCATACCTAAGTCCACTTTGAGTAAGTTCGAAAATGGTAGTGATCATGTTTAAAAGATGATTAGGGACTATTCTCAGGAAATGTTGTCTGATAGAGATATGATAACTTAATCCATAAAGTATTATCTACCAAATATATATAATAATAATTCCATGGATTACAATTTTAGTTATTAGCTGAAAATTTTAGGATGCCTTCTATGACATGAGCTTTTAAAGAACTTGTCAACCAGTTGAAAGTTATGACTCATGTGCTTTAGAAATTTTTGGATAAAAATCATGTCATTTTAACTTTAATAGAATGAGGTGGTTCTATCATAATGAATTTTATCAACCTTATGAATCCTTTTCTAGATGCTTATGGGACTGCGGTTTTAGATCACAAACCAATTCTAGTGACAGTCCAACTCACATATCCTTCTGTAGATCCATTTTTTTTCAAATCTGGGGTTACTGGAGATATGAATGTACATATTCAAGCTAGGTTTCACCCATTTTCTCTATCTCTAGGAGAAGTTGTTCAAAACCTCTAACCCATTCTTATCAGAGAGCCTTTTTCTCTGACTGGTGTTCCTACAACCCTGCATCAACCTCTTTTAGCTCTTAAAATTGTTCCTATTGAACCCTCTATCACCATTTCTTCTGCCTTAGCCATGGAAAAAGGAAAAACACCTTTAGACCATTCAGTCAGGCCAAAATTATTTTTATGTTTAGCCATTGTTTCTTTGATGGGATTTTATTATGTACATTTTTATTGAACGCTTTTTGAGTTATATTCTCAAACAGTTTCTTTCGGGAATCTATACTATTCATTTATTTCTATTTCTCTTGAATTTTTTGTTTTACACTTATTTCATTAATTTTCTACTCTTTTTTATAATACCAAAAGGGGGATAAAATATGTGGAATTTATCTCTATATTTCTTTTCTCATGTTTTGTTTCCTTTGTTATCATACTGCTTTCTGTAACCATTTTACTTTGATACTATTTGTTTCAATTTCTTTATTTGTCCCTTTCATTATCATTGATATCACATGAATAAATTGTCATGTTTTATCTTTGATACCATCTACTTATTATCTTTGATACCTTGTGTACTTTTTTTACCTTTGATGCCTTTATATTTCATTGATACTATCTTTATGAAATGTTATGATTTATCTAGGATATTATGTGTATAAAAATATCTTGATTTTTGATCCTCAAAAGGGGGATATTGTTGATCTCCTTGTTTTAATGATCACCAAATCATGATTATTATGATAATTAATGAGATTTATGTTTTATGTCAGCATTTTTTCATATCAGATGGAATTTAAAAAATATGGTTAAGTATCAAAAGAATCACCACCAAAGATAAATCACCGTCCATAATGATTCACCGTAGAGATAGAAATTTAACAAAGTATGAGACACTTCCAATCTGTGTCTCCTAGCCAGACAAAGACTGACTGTCACCAAAGTCTCACCACCAAAAAAAGTCTCACCATTGCTTTGAGACACCACCAAGGATGTCATACTGCCAAATCAAAAAATTAACAAAGTGTTGGGATGTCTCACCGCTAGTGTCTCACCACTATTGTCTTGCCACCAGATCCATACACCGTTCCAAAGTGTCACCATTCCAAAGAGTCACCGCCAGATCAAGACACCGCTAGAAGTTTCACCATTCTAAATACTCACCGAAAGGGTTTCAGTTTATTTTGAATTTAATATTTTTAATGGTTGGTTTATAGAATTAAATACAATAGATTATTTTAATGATTTTGTATTAACTATTGTAGAGGATTCGTTAAAGAATTTGTTAGATATGTAGTATGATGATGCAGAAGATCCAACTAATTCTATTTATTATTGCTGATAAAAGTGAAAGCAGACTCCCTCATGCATAGTGTGTGGATAACATAGAAAGATACACTTAGATAGATGAACTCCTAAACTCGAGCTAGACATTACTGCAAGAACAAGAAGAGATTAGCTGTTACATTATACTTACACTCAATTGAGGAAGCTAAAACACATCTTACATCTAGTGCCTTCCTACAAACAAGAAAAAGAGTTTACAACAAATTGTTTTGGTGAAATTTTTGATTCACGACATGAGCCTCAGTTAAAATGAAATACAATAAGTCACAAGTTACAGATCATAACAGACCAAGAAACTCTATCTATTTACATATTTTATTTTCCCAAAATTATCATTCATGTTACATTACGAGAAATGCATGTTAATCTGTTTATAACACACACACACACACACACTGTATCATGCATTAAATTGAAAGATACATTGATATCTTCTTAAACACATTTTACTTTTGTTTCATGTGTTTTATTGAAGAGGTACAGTTTTGACCTGGACAACTTTCCTGTTGTAACACCTGATCTAGGTTATGGATCAAATGTTTATTTTTATATAAATTTCTTTGAATTAGGTGATTGTCATGTGGAAAGGACTAAGTCTCAACTTGCGACTGAACCTCTTGTATTCAAATTCCACTGTGTGTTTTATTTTCCTTGTCTATTTTATTTTTTGTACTTTCAAATTGAATTTGTTTTTCCTTTCAAGAAAATCACTACTTTAATAGTTTATCTTAATTAGTGTTTAAAAAAGATTTTGATTAAGTAAATTGATTTTGAAGGATAAAATAATATTTTATATTGTTTTATATAAGGCCTAATCAATCTTTTGAGAAATATTCTAAAAGATTAAAACTTATATCAAACTAATATTTTTGATAAACTAGGTTGTTTTGTTAGGGGGGTATATTACAATTATTTTTTAATAGATATTTCTATTGTGTACTCAATTCACCCCCCTCTAGGGATACTCACTCTAAGAAATAGTGATATATTATGATCTTCTGAAGATAGAGAATTAACATTGATAATTGATCGGTGTATCAAAAAAAATTGAGAAGAGAAGAAAAGTGTGTTTGAAGCCAAATTTTTAGAAGATACGATCATTGCCTGTTTGACCTCAAGATTTCAGGTAAATTGAATGTAAGACTAACTTTTAACAAGCATGTCACGGTCTAATTCTACACTAAGTATTCTTTTTTATGCTATCTACGTTGAAGGCCCAAGAGGAAGATCATCAAAAGTTGTGGAGAAACCGGATTCTCAATAAGATGGGATAAGGGACAGTTAGGTTTTTCTTGGGAAAGAAGAGGATGGAAGGTGGTGTCCTAGAGGCAGGCCAATGACACGCCATGTAATGATCTATCCAGGACAATTCATGATGTGTAATGGTTTTTCCCTGTGAAGAGAAAACTGGGAATTACACGATGAGAAGGGGAATTAAACTTCATGTAATTGCTAGTATATTTTTTTAAATAAGCTATACGTAAATTATTTTTTAATAAATAGAATCCTCACCTCCTCTCTTCTTATGATAGATTCCCCATGAAATCCTATAAGTAGGCATTGGCCCTGGTTATATATGAGGACTATATTTCTTTCACTCTGAGACTCGTTGTAGCCATTCTAGTAAGATGTTGATTCCATTTTATTCGTTATTGGTTATTTAGAACAACGACTGCACTGTTTGGATTTAGGATTATATGCACTATATTCCTATTCTTTGTTAGTTTTTCAGATTTCTCATAAAATAAGGGGAATATGGAATTGACACTGAATTAGCACTCCACTTCCAAGGTAAGGTAAGTGTTTTATACTTGTATTTAAGATTGTTGAGGCTTTATAGAGCTATCAACATTTTTACCGTCCTCTAGACTTTTTGTAACGATCCTATTTTTGAATTGTTAATCCAGAATAGATGGTGTAGGAAATATTAGAGACACCCTTAGGTTCTTTGAGATGCGTTGGTGGTTGTTTCCCTAACCAGAGGCCACCCATGGGGTGTTCCATGACTTTTATTTGGTTTTGAGTTTTTATAAACTACCTAAGGGGTGTGTTTTTGTGTTTTCCCTTTTTATGGAATCATAGATGTAATTAAATGAGGTTGATTAACATGCCTAGGAGATGTACAACCACCTATCCTTGTATAATAAAAAATATTACATGCCTAAATTGTTTAAATGCTTGAAATGAAAATTTTAAATGATTGGGATATACTCATTGGTTGTTTTTATATTACATAAATGGGTTATTGTGGTTGAATGGGTATGTATACAAATTCAACTTGATTAAATGGATGTTGTTTATATGAGTGGATAGACTCATATAGTTCGAACTATGGTGAAACGGTTGAGTTTGTAAAGATTCCATGGATGACTATCCATAGATCTAGAATGTGGTAGTGGACACCATGGTTGAGTTTTCACATTAGGTCATAATTTCGGGGATGCCTTGGGCTTTGTTACCCCTTGGCCCCGGATTGCTGGGACTTGGATAGGACATGTTGGTACACATGCTTATAGGAATCCAACAAGTGCCAATACCATGTTTCCATCAATATTATCCTGGGAGTAGATGTGGATGCCTTGGTCTTTGACACCTTGTATCTGGCCCTTCATGGTCTACAATTCATTATACGGTAAGGCCATGGGTTATACACTTCATTATACGGAAAGTCCATGGGTCTATCATGCGAGTACACTATACAACACGACCATGGGATATATGACTTTGGTTATATAACAAGTCTATAGGAATTTGATATGGTCATTTATACAGAAAGGCTATGTGGACAGGATATATATGGTTTTATGACCATACCGTGTTTTCGAGTTATATTGCATGTAGCTACCTTGTTAGGAGATGACACTTGTTGTAGGGATCCTCAAGAGGTTGTTTGGAATTTATAGTTGCAGTAGACATATTCTAATGTAATTGAAACTTATGTTACTACTTTACATACACTTGTTTAGTATATTTCATCATACTTCTTAGAACTATATAGATGTTTTGGTGGAAACCTACTCGGATGTTTATCTGACACCCTATTATTTCCACCTTTGGGACCCAAATCGATTATATGGTTTTAGGTGATAATAGGGTAAAGTAACCTAAAAAAGTTATTGATCATGGATATGGAGTAGGGGAGAATGGGACTAAGATTATACTTGTGAAGCTTCTAGGATTTTTGTCATTTTTTCATTTTGGACACTTGCTTTTTACGATGCTGTCATGTACCTATTTTAGATATTTTCTAGAAACATGTACCTTTTTCATCGTCGTATATGAGCCATCTTTTGAGAATGTTATATATTCCTGCTATGTGTCTATTGTCTTCATGATTTAATTCTTTTCCTATTGAATGTGTTTGACTTCTCTTGTGATATACTCTGGTAATGAGGAAATAATCTCCCCAATGACTCACCTAGGACCTCACTATTATTTAGTAGCCTCTAGCATTTAGGGATATACACTTTATTCCATTTTTTCAATCGGAAATGGGGCACTGTTGAGCGGAATCTAGGTCTGGGATTCTGCATCACTCATGCTTATGTTTTTGGATCTTAAATTGGGTTTGGTCTAAGGAAAATTCCATAAATTCTATATCCCATAGAAGCTCTAATAAATGGGCTTCATAGGGAACAATTATACTAGTTGAGTTTGTCACTTCCTTTTCCTTAGTTAATTGGATTTTTTAAAGCCCTATATTTATACTATTCATGTGATCATTGTTCAAAGACTATATTATCAAGGGTAAATAATTTTAATGTTATTTTAAATCTAATTGGATATAATAAAATAAAGTAAGTGCATGTGTTTTCTATAAATATATTACATAATAAGGCATTTAATAAAAATGGAAATTTCATTTTTAATATTTTGGGTCATTACATGGTACCCATCTTCCATTTTACACTTATACAATGTATTGAAAATTTTATTTATCTTAATTCTATGTTATTTGTTTTCATGTTATAGGAAAAGAATTATTATTATGTATTCATCCATGTATTAATGTTTTATTTTTTATCTCTCCATACAGATATGTTAATTTTATTCAATGAACATTTGAATTGTCCTTTATGTGTAACCTTTAGGAATCTATTTTATATTAGATCTCTCTTTGAGGTGACTAATAAGTCATAATGGAATTGATCACATAAAAGTAATTATTTTTGATGTTTTGAAGCGTACATGAATGTTTATCACTATAGAAAATTTGAACATCAGATGAAATTTTTTTTCCGTGAGGGATCACAATGTTACCATGGTAATTTTTTCCATTTTTTTGTAAAAAATGAAAGCAAGTATTTATTAATTTATCCTGTGTACTTTTTATAACATAATAAATTAATGTTATTTCTGTCCAATTATTTTTTGAAATCCAAATGTCCATCATAATGGGATCTAGAATATCCCCCCACTTGGATATTATAGTAGAAAAGATATATATTCCTCATTAAATAACCTAGATTAGGGCTTGATCAAATTACTGATAGGTATTTAGGTAGACTTTATACTCTAACTAAATTAACTCATAATTCCTTGATTTCATTATTAGAATCCCCAATCCAAAAAATCCTCGACGTATTAATTCTCAATGCTTCCATCTATGTTTCACCACATCTTAGAAGGGTAACTAATCTTAATGCTAACTTAGTTAAGTCAACAAAATCATTCATTATAACTCTTAAATATATAAAAGAATCGTGACATGGGATAGAAAAATACTTTGATATATGGTTTCATTGTTACTAATGTAATGGAAGGAGATTACAGAATTAATATTTATAGGAGTTATTTATTAAAACTTATAAGTAAATTTAATTATTTTATTCTTCATATGATTATTAATATTATATATCTTTTAAAAAATAAATTTTCAATTCCAAATGAAATAATTATGCATAATGATTTTACTTTATTTCATCTTCGCCTTATTGTTAGTTTATGTACTTTATATGATCATGTTTAATCATGAAAATAAACCATGCATCTTCTAAATTAGTAAATAACCAATAAATGATAAATAAATTAAATATATAATTTTATCATGATCTTTTTATCCACTGGTTTAATTATTAAGAAGAGATAAACAAAACTTTATCCAAGGGGAAACAACTCCATTAACCAAAGTTAGGATTGAGTTTCTACATTGCACCACCAACCAGTGTATCTCATATATTAGTTTCACCTCAGATTGGGTTATAAACTGTCACATCTCATTAGATTTCCATCCTTTACAAATTTTAAATGACTCACAAGTGAGGGGTAATATGGGTTTATGGATATATTAAATAAACCATAGAAACACAAAACCAAACATTATAGACGACGAAGGGTTGGTACCCAGATCATCATATTTAAATTAAAACTAAATGATCACATAGTACCCATGTAATAGAAAATTTATTAAAATAAATCTAACATATACGTAGGGTTTTGAATCTCATGACCAATCACAATATGAAAAAAATCATTTAATCTTGTTATTATTTACATTATATTGTTATTATTAAGATAAATTTACTCAAAATAATAAAATGATTAATTTTATTAATAATATTTCCTAATGGTTATTGATATTCCAGCATGTTATTATTTTAAACAAATTTAATTAATTTCATTTTTAAAATTATAATGCACACAGTGGGTACTGACAAGGTTACATGACATGTAACCTTCTAATTTGTTTAAATTCATTAGTTGAATTTAATATATCAATGAAATGTATTGGTGGAGACATTATGTGTATCCTTTTTCATTTGATTAGATATATTTTTGGAGATTAATTATTTTATAATGAGTTTTATCACTTGAAACATCATTTAACACATGCCATGTATAGTTTCTATCATATATTGTGTATTTATATGAACTGTATTCTCACATAGTGAATTTATATATACACAGTGTTTCATTTCATTGGTCAAGAAACATAGTCTTCATGTCATGTATGACCATAGGACATTCCATGAATATATGTGGCATGTGATGTTAGCAATGCATGTAGAGTACAAGATGTGTGTGATGACCCTACACATCATGTAGTTTTAGAGTTACATAGATAATACATATTATTCATTTATATCCAAAAGACAAGCCAAAAATTACTCGGTTTATACCTGATATAGATTAATTCATGTTACGTAGCATGCACAACCAAGTACACACAGTGTAGTTAGGTCTTTCTTTAATTATCCACAAATAGTCTCACATGACGTGCTTGTCATGACATGCACCTTACATGAGATTGATCATGTTACATGAAACGTACAACCAGCTATATACTATGTAATTAACTATTAGACACTAGAACAAAATTCCATAAGGAGTAGTGTGAAACTTGTGTAGGATATCATGTGTTACTTATCTCGCATCTTTAGCCACACAAAGTGTAATTCACATGTTACCAGGTCACTTAGTTGGATGATGCACCATTTTTTTACTAAATGTTCTTATTGGATTTACACATATCCAAAACTATCTAGGGTTACACAGTGTGTAACGCCCCGACCCCATTTACCCAGAGTTGATGCATTATTGCGTAACATTGGCATGATCACAAAAGATCAAGTCTCGAAAGATCGATTATTTTAGTATCCTTTCAAACACTAGATACATTCATAAATGTTACATTACATCATAAAGTGAAAAATCACAATAACATAGTCTCCATAGTCCACACTTCTATCCCCTTCAGACTATCCCTCTAGGTCAGTAATAAAATATTTCTTCCCATCCTGGGAAAAATAAAACATTGAAAGGGGTGAGCTCAGATGCTCATTAAGGATAACAATATAGCGGAATCTTTCATAAATAAACATAAACATTTAAGGAAATGTATAACTAAAACAAAAGCCTTTTAATCTTGAACTTCAACATATTATGGAAAAAATAAAATGAGATAATGACATTTACTTATTCACATGGATATTCTACAGGGCGAATAATCACATACAATATCAATAACCACTTTCATAATGATGGAATGCATAATGCCAGAATATCATAACCATGTAGAAAAAGATTCATGCCAAGACTACAAATAATATTTTGTCAAGGCCTCGTTCCAAGACACTAGTTTGTCTCATGCGACCTACCGATGCATCTAGGAGCTACACGGGCCCCACGCGCCACTTATTAAGTCAAATGCATTTCTCATATGAACAGGTTTAAACATATCATAAACCATAACATAATCATATCACATAAAACATGCATAAAGGAAACATAACATTTCCACATTTCAATCAAAAGATATCAATACAACACATTGATATAATAAAACCATTTTCAATACCAAAATAAAATAAAAGTAAAACTTGGTATTTATTTTTCATTTAATAAAAGGTTATGGCTTGTAGAGGAATCTGAAACTCAAATAATGGTCACAACAGTGGAGAAGTCATTGTCGCCTCATACGTATGACAAAAAAACCATTCCCTTTTGTCGTTTAGTAAAACGCTTCGTATAAAAAGATTTATTTTTAATAAACGTAAAATTCAAAGGTGTTTATACACCATATAAAAGAAAGTTGTGTATAAAATAAAATATGACTCAATGAAAGGAGATTGAGACGAAGTCCTTTACAAAGAATTTTTTTTTCATAAAATACATCTATTATGTTTATTCACTATAAGTACACATAAAGAAAATACAAATACAAGGTAGGACATAATAATATCATGACATAATTTGAAAGTAGGAGATTAACCCAAAGAATGGAAATTGGGTTTAGAAGTTCCCTTACCTCGTGTACGAATTGACTCGATCGTTCTTTAAACTCCTGAATAATAAAATAGAGTTAATTTATACTTGATTAAGAACCTTTTTCAAGTTCATTATTCCTTTTATATCACTTATTATGTATTTGTTTAAGTTAATAACGGTCGTTTTGTCAATTTTTGGTACTTGAGTTAAAAATAAACTTCTTATAATTACATGTTGTTCATGTGGTAAAATATCCAGTCTATCGAGAATTATATTAATGACGTTGATATCATATATATCATATATAGACATTATATACATGAATTTATAATATTAAATAACATTTAGAGGTAAGAAATGAAATGCACCGTTCATGGAGACGGTAAGTCGTATGTAGGCGTGAATGCTACTTTCATTTATATTTCATGTTTAATGGAATGAAATTATAAATATATAAAGGTATAATATAATTACAGTAAAATATAATATATAATACCATTTACTCCATCTTTTATACATCCCAAATATGTCATTAACGATTCAATTCACTTTGAGGGGGCAGTAGTCCGCACTTCTTAAAATGAAATTATCGTGTTTACCCATAATGGAAATAATAAAGGTATACCATAAATGGAAAATACAAAATCATAAGGAAAACAAAAACATAATATATATCATATATAAAAATAGTTTCATCATAATTTCCACCATGATAGGTGTTAAAAGATGATTTAACAATCATCGTTTCGTGAGGCAGTAATTCGCCACCTAGAGAAATAGTATGTTCTTTAACCATTAGATGAAGGTGTGTGTAAGTGTAAATAAAATAAATCTCATAAAAACATCCAAGTATATTGATGTTACTGGTGTTTTTATAAAATAATGAAATAAAATGAGTTTAGGGGGTTGGATAATCAAAATAAAACAAAACAACATAAGAGAAGACATTACCTTTAAAATCGGGTAACTCTTTTAAATTTGAGCCATAGGATTCTGTGGGAAGACTTCTGACCAAAGTGAGGAATATATGAGTAATATAGTGAAGTTAGAGAGTATTTGGGCATAGGTTTTCTGAGACAAATGGCTTTATGGTGTGAATAAGGTGGTAGAGGTGGGGGCCTTTTATAAGAGGAGAGGAGGGGCACTCTTAGAAAGTAATGAAATGTTACATTATTATGAAGTGATTTTCGAATTTCAAAGGTCCCAAAATTATATATTTCGAGGATATGGTGATAATGGTTCGAAATATACCAATCCAATAAGTTTTTGACAAGTGTAAGTCTTATATTTTACATTATCTTTTCATTTTTTTAAATTGTTAATTAATGAGGTAATTGCTCCATCATCATGGTGTCATAAAATTTTTAATTTATTTAATATCTAAAAATTATATAAAAAATATCATGATGTATGAAATCTTTTTATCTTTGAAATTAATATTTATAGTTGAAATGTTAACTTATATATCCCCATGTAATAGTTGTTTTAGTAAAACAACACATGTTTGTGACAATTTTATTTTTACATTAAATAAAAAGTCATTAATGTCATTTTCTTTTCCAAGTGTCTCCATGGAGTCCCCAAGTTGACCCATGGATTGTCATGGTCTGCCATGACTCATCTAATAAGGTTAGGACAAGTGAAAGGGTGTTTTCATATTTTTATAATATCATTTTACCTTAAATTTCACTAATTACCTTTAATAGCGATTAATAATACTTAAATGTTACTATTCACCAAAAATTATTTTAATCCCATTGAACAAAATTTTACATCCTAATGACAACCATGTATGTCGGATTTTTGAAATTAAATTCATAGAAGTGGTAATGATTCATTTAAACAAAAAAACAGTTTTTTAACTACCACTTAGTGGTTTCACTATTCATCAAAAATTGAAGTTTTTCAGAACAATTCCAAAATTTCACCCTATGATATAATTGATATTATGAATTCAAAAATGATGTATATTTTAAAAAATTCCAAACATATAAGTTTAAATAATTAATTTTATAATTAATTCCCTCTTTCACAACAAATAGCGTGTTTGTAAGAAATAATATATATCAAAAGATTGACAATTGTTTATGTCCAATTACGAAGTGAAAATAATTCTAATGACCACCATTGGATAAAATGGTAAAAATATATTCCAATTACACTTTAGAACCACTTAATTGTATAATTTATCACTAAAAATTATTTTGATTAAAAAGTTTTTTTAAGTATTTTTCACTATTCATAAGAAATTGGAAGTTCTCAGAAAATTAAAAAAAATCAACTTAGGATAATTTCGATATTCCGAATACAAAATAGAAGTACATTTTGAAATATAAAATATATATAATTTCAAAAAGTGGGTATTACTATTCATAACTGCTACTTTGATTGGTCGCGGTGTGTTAGAATCTCAAACTTGCGTACAATGCAAGATATTTCATTATTGAAAGAGAAGTGTATCGTGAAAGCATGGGGTGTTACATTCTACCCTCCTTAAATAAATTGCATCCTCACAATTTAAAATTTTTCATTGAAAATAAAAGGTTGAAAATAGAAAATACCTTTGTGGAAACCCACATCAGAAATAGGGTTAATAAAAATATAACATTAAAAGAAAGAAAGAGAAGTAAAAAGGTCACCTGAGATAACCCATAATAGGATTCTATGAAAATATGGATATGGAGGAAAAACAATCCATCAAGGTCTGCTGGAGACTAGTATAAAATAGGATTAGGAGAAAGTTAACTAAAAGAAAATCACAAACTTGTGATTGGATAAACGTTCATTGATTCCCCAATTGGAAAAGTTAACCGACAACATTTTTTTGTTTTAATTTACCTTTCATAAAGTTGAGTAATTTATTTAGGATATTTACTAAGAATATAAGGAAATATACTTACTTGTCATGTAGACTTTCATTCATTAATAAATTTTTACCACAAACCCATCATTCACTCCAAAAGGTAATATAACTCAAAATATTCTATGTATCATAATTGTATAAGGTTCCAAATACTAACACATACCATTTAGATTAGTAATACTATTTTGTAATAACCAGGGACTTCCTGTAGGCTAGTGGTAGGTAATAAAGGACTGTCACACTATGGTTGTCTGTTAGATTCATACAGCTTTGTCCGACGCGACGGGTTATCCCCCAACCTGCAGGTTGTCCTTTTCCTAAAACTATAGTATTATAATATTCCAAAAATAATCTTCATAAATGTTTTAACCTTAAACAATAATATCCAATGTTCAAATTAATCCATTCAAACCTTTATAGTTATCCAAAATACCTTTGTCCAGACTTTCTCTAAAAGTTATCTTATTTCAAAAATCAATTGTATCATCAGATTCCTCAAATAAAGAAATGTTTCTCTTATTATCACATACAAAAATATGATTACCTTCATCATATTAAATCCTTAATGAAAACAACAAGTACTACAGTACAATCCTTATATATCGTATTATTCTTATCACCAGAATATAATCCTTGAGTCCAAAAGCACCCATACATTAATTATTCCACTTCAACTGTAGTAACAACATAAGATTGTCCTTGATCCCTTGGCCTTTTCTGAGGAAAGTTTCCCTGATGCTTAGGACATTCATTTGCATAATTCCCCATTACCCTACAATTGTAGCATTCAACATTAATAGCCTCTTTCTTTCCCTTTGCAACCACGAGCCTGATGACCTTTTTCTCCACATTTATAACAAACTCCCATTCCTTTTAGGCAAGTAATGGGGTGATTCTTCCCACAATTATCGCATAATGGAAAATCCTTCTTTCCCTTTCTCCATTATATATCTCTTGTTCCACCATTCTCTTCTTATCTAGCTTTACTTTATTGTCATAAGATTTAGAGAATTCCTTTTCTGTCTTGATATCACACGAGACTATATATTCGTATGACGAGAAAGATTGTGAGACTAAGGCTCGACGGAGAAATGGTTTTAACCCATCAAAGAAACGATCAATCTTACTTCTTGGGTTACATATATAATCTGCTGCATGCCTCGCTAACCTTGTAAAGTTAGCCTCATACTTTGCGACATTCGCATCCTCCTTCTGCATCAGACACAGAAATTGCCTTTCCATATCTGCTCGATGGTCATGTGGAAAGTATTTTTCTTAGAAAATTTCCTTAAACTCCCTCCATTCCATACTTGACACTTCTTCATCTTCCTTTTTGTTTTGAATCAGCGACCACCATTGATCTACATCTCCAGTGAGGTAGTAAACTGCCATGACAACTTTCTCCCTATCGCTACTCCCCAAGGAATGTAATATTTTCTCTAAAGAGTTTATCCATTGCACAGCTACTAATGGATTTGTACCCCCATTAAACTTTGGTGGTTGTTGCTTCATGAAACAATCTAACATTGATCCTCCATGTTGCGGATCAGGGTTCTCCATACGATTAAGGTTGTTATTCATAACCTGAGTATGTTGCCCCAGTATGGTGATAAGTGGATCAACACCAGTTGTATCACCAACTCCATTATAATTATCTTGAGAAGGAGGGAAATCCCTACATGGAGTGCATGTATTTATATGGTTTCCATTCCATCCACTTGGTGCCATTTCTAAACAATGTCATATACTAGATTAATTTATGAATAAAAATACAAAATTCCATAATTGTAAAACCCTTAACATAAATTGAACTATAATCATAAAAATGTTTTCTTTGAGGAAGTATATACTCATAAATCCTTCATAATGGTTTGTAATGAAAATGGGAATTATCCTAAGAATATCCCCCAGGAGTGTCGTAACCAAGAGTGATGCAAGGCGCATTGTCGTGCACCAGTTCCCGTTCGAGTCTAGCTCAAACCGGTGTTTTCGGGTTTTACCCCTAGGTACATCTGTTCCAGAGCCGCCTCTACCTGATCATATCCAAAGAGGGATGTATCGGTCGGAAAACTCACAAAATCCCCATATTACCTAAATTCTTGGAAGTTCATCTATACTAATCCTCAAAGTCTATCTTTGGGCTATGTTCTCTAATTAGAGTTTATCTATATCTAGCTTCCAAGGTTAGTACTAAACTTCCTCGGATACCAACTGTAACGCCTCGACCCCAGTTACCCAGAGTCAGTGCATTATTGCGTAACATTGGCATGATCACAAAAGATCAAGTCTCGAAAGACTGATTAGTTTTGTAGCCTTGGAAACAATAGATACATTCATAAATGTTACATTACATCATAAAGTGAAAAATCACAATAACATAGTCTCCATTGTCCACACTTCTATCCCCTTCAAGCTATCCCTATAGGTCAGTCATAAAATATTTCTTCACATCCTGGAAAAAATAAAACATTGAAAGGGGTGAGCTTAGATTCTTAGTAAGGATAACAATATAGTGGATGCTTTCATAAATAAACATAAACATTTAAGGAAATGTATATCTAAAACAAAAGCCTTCTAAACATGAACTTCAACATATTATGGAAAAAGTAAAATGAGATAATGACATTTACTTATTCACATGGATATTCTACTGGTCAAATAATCACATACAATATCAATAACCACTTTCATAATGATGGAATGCATAATGCCAGACTATCATAACCACGTAGCCAAGGACTCATTCCAAGACTACAAATAAGATTTTGTCAAGTCCTTGTGCCAAGACACTAGTTTGTCTTATGAGACCTGCCGATGCATCGAGGAGCTATAGCGGGATCCACCCGTCACATATTAAGTCCAATGCATTCCTCGTATGAACTGGTTTAAATATATCATAAACCATAACATAATCATATCATATAAAACATGCATAAAGGAAACATAACATTTACACATTCCAATCACAAGATATCAATACAACACATTGATATAATAAAACCATTTTCAATACCAAAATAAAAGAAAAGTAAAACTTGGTATTTATTTTTCATTTAAAAAAAGGTTATGGCTTGTAGAGGAAGTTGAAACTCAAATAATGGTCATGGAAGTGGAAACGTAGTGGTCACCGCATACGTACGACAAAAAAAACATTCACATTTGTCATTTAGTAAAACACTTCATATAAAAAGATTCCTTTTGAATAAACGTAAAAGTCAATGGTGTTTATACACCATATAAAAGAAAGTTGTGTATAAAATAAAATATGCCTCAATGAAAGGAGATTGAGACGAAGTCCCATAAAAAGAACATTTTTTTAATAAAATAGATCTATTATGTGTGTTCACTATATGTATACATAAATAAAGTAGTAATACAAGATAGGACATAATAATATCATGACATAATTTGAAAGTAGGAGATTAACCCAAAGAATGGAAATTGGGTTCAGAAGTTCCCTTACCTTGTGTCCGACTGGACTCGATAATTCTTTAAACTCCTGAATAATAAAATAGATTTAATTTATACTTTCTTAGGAACCTTTTTCATGTTCATTATTCCTTTTATATAACTTATTATGTATTTTTTTAAATTAATAACGGTCGTTTTGTCGATCATTGGTACTTGAGTTAAAAATAAACTTCTAATAATTACAAGTTGTTCATGTGGTAAAATATCCATTATATACAGAATTATATTAATTATTTAGATATCATACATATCATATATAGCCATTATATACATGGATTTTTAATATTACATAACATTTAGAGGTGAGAAATGAAATGCATCGTTCATGGAGATGGTAAGCCGTACATACGCATGAACGCTACATTCATTTCTATTTCATGTTTAATGGAATGAGATTATAATTATATAAAGGTATAATATAATTCCAGTATAATATAATGTATAATACCATTTACTCCATCCTTTATACATCCCACGTATGACATTAACGATTCAAATCACTTTGAGGGTGCTGTAGTCCGCACGTCCTAAAATGAAATTATCGCGTTACCTATAATGGAAATCATAAAGTTATGCCATAAATGAAAAATACATAATCATAAGGAAAACAAAAACATAATATATATCATAAATAAAAATAGTTTCATCATAATGGCCACCATGAGAGGTGTTAATAGAAGATTGAACAATCAACGTTTCGTGAGGCAGTAATTCACCACCCACAGAAACAGTATGTTCTTTATCAATTAGAGGAAGCTTTGTGTAAATTTAAATAAAATAAATCTCATAAATACATCCAAGTATATTTAGGATACTAGTGTTGTTACAAAATAAATTTATGAAAAGAGTTTAGGGTGTTGGAGAACCAAAATAAAACAAAACAATATAAGAGAAGACATTACCTTTAAAATCGGGTAACTCTTTTTAATTTGAGCCAACGGCTTCCGTGGGAAGACTTCTGCCCAAAGTGAGGAATCTAGGAGTAATATAGAGATGTTTATAGAGTATATGGGAAGAGGTAGGCCGAGAAAAATGGATTGATGGTGTGAATAAGGTGGTAGAGGTGTGGGCCTTTTATAAGAGGAGAGGAGAGGCACTCTTGGAAAGTAATGAAATGTTACATTATTATGAAGTGCTTTTCAGATTTCAAAGGTCCTACAATTATATATTTCAAGTATAAGGTCATAAGGGTTCGAAATGTACCCATCCAATAGGTTTTTGACAAGTGTAAGTCTTAGATTTTACATTATATTTTCATCTTTTTTAAATTGTTAATTAATGAGGTAATTGCTGCATCATCATGGGGTCATAAAACATTAAATTTATTTAATGTCTTAAAATTATATAAAAAATATCATGATGTAGGAAATATTTTTATATTTCCAATTAATATTTATAGTTGAAATTTTAACTTATATAACCCAATGTAATAGTTGTTTTGGTAAAACAACACATGTTTGGGACAATTTTATTTTTACATTAAATAAAAAGTTATTAATGTCATTTTCTTACCCATGTGGCTCCATGGGGTCCCCAAGATGACCCATGGATTTTCTTGATTTTCCATGACACATCCAATAACAGTAGGACAAGTTTAATGTTATTTTAATATTTTTATAATATCATTTTTACCTTAAATTTCATTAATTACCTTTAATCGTGATTAATAAAATTTAAAAGATACTATTCACCAAAAAATTATTTTAATTCCATTGAACCACATTTTACATCCTAATGAAAACCATGAATGTTGGATTTTTGAAATTCAATTCATAGAAGTGGTAATGTTCCATTAAAATGAAAAATTAGTTTTTTAACTACCACTTATTGGTTTCACTATTCATCAAAAATTGATGTTTTTCAGAACAATGCCAAAATTTCACCCTAAGCTATAATTGATATTCTGAATTCAAAAATTATGTTTATTTTAAAAAATTCCAAATATATATGTTACATTAATTTATTTTATAATTAATTCCCACTGTCACAACAAATAGCGTGTTTTTAAGAAATAATATAATACAAAATATTGATATTTGTTTATGTCCAATTTCAAAGTGAAATTAATTCTATTAACAACCATTGGATAAAAAGGTAAAAAAATATTCTAATTAAACTTTTGAACCACTTAATTTTATAATTTATCACTATAAATTATTTTTATTAAAAAAGTTGTTTTTAAGTATTTTTCACTATTCATAAGAAAATGGAAGTTCTCAGAAAATTACAAAATATTCAACTAAGGATAATTTAGATATTCGGAATACAAAAATGAAGTCCATTTTGAAATATAAAATTTTTATAATTTCAAAAAGTGGGTAATACTATTCACAACTGCTACTTTTATTGGTCACAGTGTGTTAGAATCTCGAACTTGCGTACAATGAATGCTATTACATTATTGAAAGAGAAGTGTATCATGAAATCTTGGGGTGTTACATTCTATTCTATTTCAATAAATTGCGTCCTCGCAATTTAAAAATTTTCATTGAAAATAAAAGGTTGAAAATAGAAAATACCTTTGTGGAAAACCCACTTCGGAAATAGGGTTAATAAAAATATAACTTTAAAAGAAAGAAAGAGAAGTAAAAAGGTCACCTGAGATATCCCATAATAGGATTCTATGAAAATATGGATATAGAGGAAAAACAATCCATCAAGGTCTGTTGGAGAGTTGTATAAAACAGAATTAGGAGAAACATAACTACAAGAAAATCACAAACTTGTGATTGGTTAAACGGTCATTGATTCCCCAATTGGAAAAGTTAACCGAATTTTTTTTTGTTTTAAGTTTCCTTTCATAAAGTTGAGGAATTTAATTAGGATATTTACTAAGAACGTAAGGAAATATAGTTACTTGTCATGTAGACTTTCATTCTTTAATAAATGTTTACCACAAACCCATCATTCACTCGAAAAGGTAATAGAACACAAAATATTCTATGTTTCATAATTGTATAAGGTTCCAAATATTAACACATACCATTTATATTTGGAAAACTATTTTGTAATAACCAGGGACTTCCTGTAGGCTAGTGGTAGGTAATAAAGGCCTATCGCACTATGGTTGTGGGTTCGATTCCTTTAGCTTTGTCCGACGCGACGGGTTATCCCCCAACCTGCAGGTTGTCCTTTTCCTAAAACTATAGTATTATAATATTCCAAAAATAATCATCATTAATGTTTTAACCTTAAACAATTTTAGAGACTCGCAGCATGATGTACATGGAAAATACATTACTTTTGCGGAATACATAATACATAACAAAAACAGACACACAAGGACTGTAATAGTTTAGTGTCTTTGGAAACTTGACACGTAATCTTCTAATTGTGGTAAAAGATCTTCAACATCTCCCATAATGATCTTCCACTTTTTGTTTCCTTACCTAAAACCTTTCTTTTAATCCTGGGGTAAAATAAAACATAAAAAGGGTGAGCTCAAATGCTCAGTAAGGGTTAGCATGGATAAAATAAAACATACCATATACATTGGAACTTAAAAACATGAACACAATGATTAAACATCAAAATCTTGAGCAATGACTTAAAACATGGAAGAACATAAGGCATAGATCATAATGGAACATAAATCATGATAACATAACATGGGAATAAAACATGTAATTGTGGCATCCATTAATCACATGTAATGATTTCCATAGTAGCCAAGGCATTTCTACCAAGACCATCTTAATGGACATAGTCCCTTTCTGAATCGAGTTTACTCCTCGTTCTAGTCCTGTAATACTGAACTGGATTAACTTACCATTCCAGCCATGTATATCTCATGAGATATAAATATTTACCAAATGCATTAGAGGGAGATATAGGTCCCACCATCTCATAATGAAATCATTCTTACTTTTTCCACAAAATAAAAATACATCATTCATAATAACCCAATAAATAAAATGGGTTTCATAGACATCATCCCATCATTACATAATCCGTATAAAAGAAATGGATATCATTTCATAATAAGGAAAGTGAAACCATGTAAATCATAGAGACATTATACTTGAAACATACACATATGAAAATAATGTCATATTAGATGGAAAATGGTTTTGATAAAACACTTGAAATGAATTCTTGAGGAAAATATCCATTTTTCATCAAAATCATTTTCTTTTCACAAAACATCATGCAATTTTAAAAGAAAAGGATTTTTTTGAAAATAGCCATGAAATCTTTTGGAGGAAGCTTCATGAAAATATGGCTTTATGAAACCGTAAAAATCTTTTCATGCCGTATAAGTTAAAAAAAATCATTCTCGAACTTTGGACGGAAAAGTCAAAAAGTACCTCGTAAATGAATGATTCCATACATACCATGTACTACAAGTCAAAAATGGGTAAAAATAAATTTAAACAAACATGAATACACTTTTATAAAACATATACATGGATGATAGTAATAACCCAATTAAATACTTACGTACAGGCAATCTCGGATAAAAATGAGATTGAAAATTTATCCCTTACCTTATGTCCGATATGCTCCATATGTATCTGAACCTCTTGTATAATGATTTAAATAATTTCATTGGCTTATTATATAATCATATTTATTGTTATAATATCATATATGGTTCACTTATGACTTTATATTACCCATTCTTTTGTAAATTCCATGTTAAATAGGGTTTTGGGTAAAATCGTTTCATTTATCGTATGTGTTTCGACTTGTCGTTCCTAATATTATTACTTATATCCTGATTTACATAATTCCAGAATGTAAAAATTGATTTATATATTATATATATTCATCATATACATATATATTATATATCGATAAAAGGAATGAAATACACCGTTCATGGAGACGGTAGTCCGTACGTACGCATGAACGTTGTTTTCGTTTCCTTATTGAATTGAATGGAATTAAGTAGATGAAATATATATATATATATATGTATACATAAATCCAGTAGCTTAATTATGTCATATATTTCATTATTATATATACTTTATAATCATTCTTGAATGGTTAATCATGGAATATGAATATCATCGCATTCGTGGAGACGGTAGTCCGTACGTACACATGAGCGATGATATCATTCCCATGATCGTGGAATTGTATTGATGTGTATGTATAATATAAAAGAATCAATATCACTTTACAATTAACATATATAGTTATTTATTTACACCATTATACCTATCCATGTAAAGTGGTGGCGGAAAATAGATTACACCACGGCGTGGAGATGATATTCCGTACGTACACATGCGAGGTGATTTCGTTTTCTATAGGATGGATAGATGATGAAATAGGTTTGTTTCATACTTATAATAACATACCAGTATATGAGTTATACTGATGTTATTACTTCATAGTGAAACAACTAATGAAGAAGACGTGGAAGAAGAAATAGAGTTGAAAGAATCGGTAACGGACATTACCTCTTTTTTGAAGTGCCTCTTTGAGACCTCTTCTTAGGGCACTAAAATTGGTCTTTGAAGAAGACCAGAACCTCTATGATGTTTCTATGAAAATTTATAAGAGTTTGTCAGGGGTTGGCTGAGCATGAAGGCTCAATGTGGTGTGAGGAAAAGAGAAAGGAGGTTCCCTTTTATAAGGGAGGAGAGGGGCACCTTTGGAATAACTAAAAATATTATTTTTTTATAAAGTCAAATTCGGTTTTTAATAGCTCAAAATTGATATATTTCGAAGCTAAGGTGGGGCTGGGTCTAAATCCTCTCATAAAATAGAATTTATACAAGTTTAGGTAATTATATTAACCTTATCTTTTAGTTTTAACTCTTAGTTAATTAGATTGACATTTACCATGTCACTTTTAATTTTTATATTATATAGTTAATAAACAAACCATATACATCCAAGCGACCCCCAAGTGGTCCATTAATGATACACCTATCATGATATAAGTATATTGGATGAACCTTAGATTTTTTAGGAATATAATAACAATTAATAATATAATATTTGTTTTAAAAACTATTTTATGTCAATTTTGACACTATTTGGTAATTGATTTTTGTGAAACCCATAACAGAATGATTATTTCTAAAGAAATTAATTAAATAAATATTAACATGTCATATTAACATAGAAAATTATTTTAATTCATAAAAAGTCTCAAATTAAATTTATTTGGGTATTTATAATATCAATTATGTCAATATTTCATTAATAAGATAATTACTGCACCATCATTGTGTCATAAATAAATTAAATTATTTTAAGTCTAAAAATTACAAATAAAATTCCATTCTGTGGGAAATATTTTTATCTTTCTAATTAATATTTATAGTAGAATTTATCTTATGTATAACCATATATTAAAAATGATTTAGTTATCAAACTTTGATTTTAACTATTTTAACCCTAATTTAAATAAATTAATAATAAATGTCCTAATCTAATCCAAGTGGGCCTAAATTGTAATATTTTATTCCTAAGGTTGTTGTTTTCCGAATTACACTTATACAATAGAATTAGGACATGTGTTAGGGTAATAATAATATCATATTTACCCTTAATTACCCTATTTACTTTTAACCGTGGTAAAAAAAAGTAAAGAGTTAATATTCACCAATAATTATTTTAATCTCATTGAACCACATTTTAGTCCATGATATTATCTTTGTCTCTTGGATTTTCAAAATTCCACTCACCGAAGCGGTAAAATTATGTTTTATAAAAAATTCATTTTTTTTAACTACCACTTAGTGGTTTCACTATTCATCAAAAAATGAATGTTTTCAGCAAAATACCAAATATTAGGCCTAAGATATATTTGATATTATGAATTCAAAAATGATGTCTATTTTACCAAATTCAAAACATATCAGTTGCATTAATTAATTTAAAAATTAATTCCCGTCGTCAAAACAAATAGCGTGTTCTTAAGAGATAATAACTATCAAAAGATTGACACTTGTTTATGTCTGGTTTAATTGTGAAATTACATCCAATGACAAACATTGTATTAAATTGTAAAAATATATTCTAAATATACTTTAAAACCACTCAAATTAATAATTTATCACTATTATTTATTTTGATTAAAAAATTTGTTTTTAATTAAATTTTAGTAATTTTCACTATTCATCAGAATATGAAAGTTATCCGAAAAGTACCAAAATTTCACCCTAAGATAATTTCGATATTCCAAATCCAAAAATGAAGTCCATTTTGAAAGATAAAATTTATAAAATTTCAAAAAGTGGGTATTAATATTCATAATGGCTAGTTCTTAATAATATTATAATAATATATTTTTTAGTGAAACTCGGTATTACGTACTACACACACTATCGAGGAAGGTCGTGATTTTATATAATGAAAGGAAAGTTAGGGATGCGTGTTGTGCAAGCTCCTTTTGGTTTAACGTACCACACAAGACATTAATGAAATTAAAAAGAATATTTTTCATAAAATCTCGGGGTGTTACATTCAACCCCCCTTAAAATGAATTTCGCCCTCGAAATTCGTTGGGGGTTATAAATGGTTTACTACTCGAAAGTTTGTTTAATAGAAACCCACATAGTAAAAAGGAATACCAGAACTTGGCTTTAAAAACTAATGTATGAACTGTAATGGTTACCCAAATTAACTAATCACTGGGTTTCCACGTAGGAGAACATAGGTGAAAATATGGATATGGAAGAAAAATATAACTCTCAAGTTCTGATGGAGAGTGGTAGAGAACATTGCTATGAAAAAGACATCAATCACAAAGCCATATATTTGTGATGATCTAAGGTACCATCTGATTCATCGGATATAAGGGCACTAAGACAACATTATTAGTTTTCAAGATCATTTCCCTAAAGTTGATGAAATTTGAATTAGAAGAAATACTTTCGTGATTTTGGTACAGTCTCACCATTGTTCGTTCTTTGGACAATTTCCACTTCATCTCTTAATGAAATGAAGTTGAATTTGTCATTTGTGAAGGGTTAGCATATCATGTGATAGAATGATGGGTTATTCCATCTGTCTCAAACAAAAGGTTATAAAAGTTATCAAAAATACATAAGTCCATCTATAGTTAGATTAATCATATATGGTTCCTAAAATGGACTTATACTTCACATATCATTCTTCATAATATAAGAAAACTAGTTTCTACTAAACAGGGACTTCCTGTAGGCCAGTGGTAGGCGATAAAGGCCAGTCGCACTTCGGTTGTGGGTTCGATTCCCACAGCCTTGTCCGACGCGATGGGCTGTCACCCGTCCTGCAGGTTGTCCTTTTTCTAAAACTTCATTACTATAACATCCAATAAATAATATCGAAAAAAACTTCTATCCTTAAACAATACTAACTTATGTCCAACATAATCAATTCCAATATTTAGGCTTATCCCTAATACTACAATCCACTCTCATATTATAGTGAAAATGATTACAAGAGATTTCATATAACAAGCATGTCAATTCTATCGTTGATCCCCATATATCATAAGGTATGTCTTGTTGGTCACATTTCAAACCTTTGATGGCCTTAATCATGAATTCTCTTAAAAAACTGAATACCCATTGAATCTTAGTGAAAACATGAATGCTGTCAAATGTTATCTCTTTCCACATACCAAAATCCAAAAATTCTATATACTCAAACCATGATATAACATTCTCCTTATATCATTCATGAGCTCATGAATACTATCAAACATTAAATTTTCTCTTTATCCCTTCATTATGCGCATATCATCTACTTTCCAAAAATATCTGAATAACATTTCATGGTTAATTGTACCATTAATCATACACGTTCAAAACATAAGGAAAGACAACATTGTAACAATACTTAGATGTCTCTTTATTCCATAGTACCATGATATTACTTATACAACATTACACTTGATAAACATGTAATCATTCCACTACCTTCTTAAACCATTGACAGAGCTTCAACAATTCTTTCATCTCACATATCATTTGTAGTCTCTTCATCATCATCAACATAAATACTACCCATACGACTGTACAGATTCTCTTCATGAGAGTTTCTCTTAGGTAATTGGTTTTCATAATGCCTGTACATTCCACATTTAAAACATTTAACCATTGTTGATGTCGTAGAAATACCATTATCCTCATCCATGGTGTTAACTGAACCTTTTCCTTTTCACTTACTGGCTTTGTGTCCTTCTTTTCCACATCCAAAGCATCTTCCAGTTCCCTTGAAATAGTCTCCTTGATGCCTCTTCCAACATGATTTACATTAGGGAAATTGAACTTTCTTTCCTCTATGATCATCATGAAACTCCATCTTTCTCTTATTATCTGAGTCGGGAAACTTACCAATGTTGAGATTATTGATCATATTATGAGATTGCTGATTAGGCATAATAATGATGTGTGGACTTCCAAATCCCATTTCATTTGGTTTCTCATGAAGAATATCATTCCATTGTCCATCATATCCTCCATTATCATGAATCATCCTATTTCCAGCCATTTCTTAAAACCCAAAAAGAATAATGTGAGAGGCAAAAATCTTACTAGGGGAAACAACATATTAAAGGGGAAGCACCCTCAATATCTAACATCATAGGTTAAATTCTAATATCGTTACCGTAGTTCTAGGACTATAACCTATACGTATACTTATCCTTAGGTACATCCCTAGACATACCTTAGAAATATCTCTAGGGATCTCACTAACGTTTTCGCATCCTAGTTTCCAAAGGTTGACTAAACCTTTCCTCTGATACCAACTGTAGATACCCAAAGCTTGACGTACATTGACAATACATTAATTTTTCGGAATACTTAATACATAAAAAAACAGACAGACAAGGACCGTAAGAGTTTATTGTCTTTGGAAACATGGAACGTAATCTTCTAATCGTGGTGAATGATCTTTAACATCTCCCATAAAGATCTTCCAATTTTTGTTTCCTTACCTAAAAACTTTCTTTTAATCCTCGGGGAAAATAAAACATAAAAAGGGTGATCTCAAATGCTCAGTAAGGGTAAGCATGGATAAAATAAAACATACCATATACATTTGAACTTAAAAACATGAACATAATGATTAAACATCAAAATCTTGAGCAACGACTTAGAACATGGAATAACATAAGGCATAGATCATAATGGAACATAAATCATTATAACATAACATGGGAATAAAACATGTAATTGTGGAATCCATTAAGTACATGTAATGATTTCCATAGTAGCCAAGGCATTTCTGCCAAGACCATCTTAATGGACAAAGTCCCTTTCTGAATCGAGTTCACTCCTCATTCCAGTCCTGTAATACTGAACCGGATTAACTTACCATTCCAGCCATGTATATATCATGAGATATAAATCGTTACCCAATTCATTGGAGGGAGATATAGGTCCCACCCATCTCATAATGAAATCATTCTTACTTGTGCCACAAAATAAACATACATCATTCATAATAACCCAATAAATAAAATGGGTTTCATAGACATCATCCCATAATTACATAATCCATATAAATGAAATGGATATCATTTCATAATAAGGAAATTGAAACAATGTAAATCATAGAGACATTATACTTGAAACATACACATATGAAAATAATGTCATATTAGATGGAAAATGGTTTTGATAAAACACTTGAAATGAATTATTGAGGAAAATATCCATTTTTTTTCAAAATCATTTTCTTTTCACAAAACGTCATGCAATTTTATAATAAAAGAATTTTTTTGAAAATAGTCATTAAATCTTTTGGAGGAATATTCATGAAAAATATAGCTTTATGAAACCATAAAAATCCTTTCATGCTGTATAAGTTAAAAAAAACATTCTTCTCATATTTTGGACGGAAATGTCAAAAAGTACCTCGTAAAAGAAAGATTCCATACATACCATGTACTAAAAGTAAAAAATGGGTAAAAAGGACTTTAAACATACATTAATACACTTTTATAAAACATAGACATGGATGATAGCAATAACCCCAGTAAATACTTACGTATAAGCAATCTCGGATAAAAATGAGATTGAAAATTTATCCCTTACCTTATGTCTGATATGCTTCGTATATATCTGAACCTCCTGTATAATGATTTAAATAATGTCATTGACTTATTATATAATCATATTCATTGTTATAATATCATATATGGTTCACTTATGACTTTATATTACCCATTCATTTGTAAATTCTATGTTAAAGAGCGTTTTGGGTAAACTCGTTTCATTTATCGTATGTGTTCCAACATGTCATTCTTGATATTATTACTTATATCCTGATTTCAATAATTCTAGAATGTAATAAATTATTTATATATAATATATATTCATCCTATACATATATATTATAGATCGATAAAAGAAATGAAATACACCGTTCATGGAGACGGTAGTCCGTACGTACGCATGAACGCTATTTTCATTTCCTTATTGAATTGAATGTAATTAAGTATATGAAATATATATATATATATATATATACATAAATCCAGTATCTTAATTATTTCGTATAATTTATTATTATATATACTTTATAATCATTCTTGAATGGTTAATCATGGAAAATGAATCTCATCGCATTTGTGGAGACGGTAGTCCGTACGTAGGCACGAGCGATGATATCATTCCCATGATCATGGAATTGTATTGAAGTGTATGTATAATATTACAGAATAAATATCATGTTACAATAACCATATATAGTTATTTATTTCCACCATTATATCTATCCATGTAAAGTAGTGGCGGAAAATAGATTACACCACGGCGTGGATACGGTATTCCGTACGTACGCACGTGCGGTGATTTCGTTTTCTGTAGGATGGATAGATGGTGAAATAGGATTGTTTCATACTTATAATAACATATCATTATATGAGTTATAATTATGTTATTACTTCATAATGAAACAACAAATTAAGAAGAAGTGGAAGAAGAAATAGAGTTGAATGAATCAGTAACGGACATTACCTCTTCTTTGAAATGCCTCTTTGAGACCTCCACATAGGGAACTAAAATTGGTCTTTAAAGAAGACCAGAACCTCTAGGATGTTTCTATGGAAGTGGAGAAGAGTGTTTGGCAGGGGTTGGCCGAGCATGAAGGCTCAATGTGGTGTGAGGAAAAGAGTTAGGAGGTGCCCTTTTATAAGGGAGGAGAGGGGCACCTCTGGAATAACTAAAAATATTATTTTATTATAAAGTCAAATTCGGTTTTTAATAGCTCCAAATTGATATATTTCGAAGCTAAGGAGGGTATGGGTCGAAATCCTATTATAAAATATAATTTAGACAAGTTTAGGTCATTATATTAACCTTATCTTTTAGTTGTAACTGTTAGTTAATTAGATTGACATTTACCATGTAACTTTGTATTTTTATATTATATAGTTAATAAAGTTACCATATACATCCAAGAGACCCCCATGTAGTCCATTAATGATAAACCTATCATGATATAAGTATCTTGGCCGAACCTTATTTTTTTTAGGAAAATAATAACAATTAATAATATAATATTTGTTTTAAAAACTATTTTATGTCAATTTTGACACTATTTGGTAATTGATTTTTGTGAAAATCATAAGAGAATTATTAGTTCTAAAAAAATTAATTAAATCAATACTAAAATGTCCTATTAACATTTAAAATTATTTTAATTCAGAAAAACTCTCAAATTACATTTATTTGGGTATTTATAACATCAATTATGTCAATATTTCATTAATATGATAATTACTACACCATCATTGTGTCATAAATAAATTTATTTATTTTAAGTCTAAAAATTACAAATAAAATACCATTATGTAGAAAATTGTTTTGTCTTTATAATTAATATTTATAGTCGAATTTAACTGATGTATAACCATATATTAAAAATGATTTATTTATTAAACTTTGATTTTAACTATTTTAACCCTTTTTAAATAAATTAATAATAAATGTCCTAAGCTAATCCAAGTGGGCCTAAATGGTCATATTGTATTCCTAAGGTTGTTTTGGCCGAATTACAATTATCCAAAACAATTAGGACATGCGTTAGGGTAATAATAATATCATATTTACCCTTAATTACCCTATTTACTTTTAACCATGATAAAAAAAGTAACAAGTTACTATTCACCAAAAATTATTTTCTTCTCATTGAACCACATTTTAGTCCTTGATATTAACCGTGTCTCTCGGATTTTCGAAATTCCACTCAAAAAAGTGGTAAAATTAAGTTTTATGAAAAATTTAGTTTTTTTATCTACCACTTAGTGGTATCACTATTCATCACAAAATGAAAGTTTCCAGAAAAATACCAAAAATATGGCCTAAGATATATTTGATATTACGAATTCAAAAATGATTTCTATTTTTCCACATTCAAAACATTTCAATTTCATTAATTAATTTTAAAATTAATTCTCGTCGTCAAAACAAATAGCATGTTCTTAAGAGATAATAACTATCAAAAGATTGACACTTGTTTATGTCTGGTTTAAATGTGAAATTACATCCAATGACCAACATTGTATTAAATTGTAAAAATAAATTCTAAATATACTTTAAAACCACTCAAATTAATAATTTATAACTATTAATTATTTCGATTAAAAAAGGTTTTTTTAATTAAAATTTAGTAATTTTCACTATTCATCAGAATTTGAAAGTTATCCGAAAAGTACCAAAATGTCACCCTAAGCTAATTTTGATATTTCTAATCCAAAAATGAAGTCCATTTTGAAAGATAAAATTTATAAAATCTACAAAATTGGGTATTACTATTCATAATGCCTAGTTCATAATAATATTATGATAATATCTCGTTTAGTGAAACTCGTTATTGCATACTACACACGCTATCAAGGAAGGTCGTGATTGCGTGTAATGCACGGAAAGTCAGGGATGCGTGTTGTGCAAGCTCCTTTTGGTGTAACGTACCACACAAGACATTAATGAAATTAAAAAGAATATTTTTCATAAAATCTCGAGGTGTTACAACAATACTATCCAAAGTTCAACTTAATCCATTCCAACCTTTATAGTTATCCAAAATACCTTTTTCCAGACATTCTCTAAAAGGTCTCTAATTTCCAAAATCAATTGTATCATTAGATTCCTCAAACAAAGTAATGTTTATCTTATTATCACATACAAAAATATGATTACCTTCATCATATTAAAACCTTAATGAAAAAAACAAGTACTGCAGTACAATCCTTATATATATCACACTATTCTTATAACCAGAATATAATCCTTGAGTCCAAAAGCACCAATACATTAATTATTCCACTTCAACTATTGTAAAAGAATAATATTGTCCTTGATCCCTTGGCATTTTCTGAGAAAAGTTTTCCTGACGCTTAGGACATTCGTTTTCATAATGCCCTATTTCCCTACAATTGTAGCATTCAACATTGATATCCTCTTTCTTTCCCTTGCAATCACGAGCCTGGTGACCTTTTTCTCCACATTTATATCAAACTCCCATTATTTTTAGGCAAGTACCGGGGTGATTCTACCCACAATTATCGCATAATTGAAAATATTTCTTTCCCTTTTCCCTTTATCTATCTCTTGTTCCACCGTTCTCTTCTTCTCGTGCTTTACATTATTATCATAAGATTTAGAGAATTCCTTTTCTGTCTTGATAGCACATGAGAATATATCTTCATATGACGAGAAAGATTGTGAGACTAAGGCTTGATGGAGAAATAGTTTTAACCCATCAAAGAAATGGTCAATGTTACTTCTTGGGTACGTATATATTCTGTTGCATGCCTCGCTAACCTTGTATAGTTAGCCTCATACTTTGCGACATTCTTATCCTCCTTCTGCCTCAGACTCAGAAATTTCCTTTCCATATCTGCTCGATGGTCATGTGGAAAGTATTTTTCTAAGAAAATTTCCTTAAACTACCTCCATTACATACTTGATACTTATTCATCTTCCTTTGTGTTTTGAATCAGCGACCACCATTGATCGACATCTCCAGTGAGGCGGTAAACTTCCATGACAACATTCTCCCTTTCGCTACTCCCTAAGGCATGGAATATTTTCTCTAAGGAGATTATCCATTTCTCAGCTACTATTGGATTTGTACCCCCATTAAACGTTGGCAGTTTTTGCCTCATGAAACAATCTAACATTGATCCTCCACGTTGCAGATCAGGGTGCTCCATACAAGTAAGGTTGTTATTCATAACCTGAGTAAGTTTCCCCAGTATGGTGATAAGTTGATCAGCACCAATTCTATCACCAACTCCATTATAATTATCTTGAGCGGGAGGGAAATCCCTACATGGAGTGCGTGCATTGATATGGTTTCCATTTCTTCTACTTGGTTCCATTTCTAAACAATGTCATAAACTAGATTATTTTATGAATCAAAATACAATATTCCATATTTGTAAAACACTTAACATAAATTGTACTATAATCATAAAAATGTTTTCTTTGAGGAAGTATATACTCATAAACCCGTCATAATGGTTTGTAAAGAAAATGAGAATTATCCTAAGCATATCCCCTGGGGGTGTCTTAACCAAGAGTGCAGCAAGGACCATTGTCGTGCACCAGTTCCCATTCGAGTCTAGCTCAAAGAGGTGTTTCCGGGTTTTACCCCTAGGTACATCTGTGCCAGAGCTGCCTCTACCTGCTCATTTCTAGATAGGGATGTATTGCACGAAAAACTCACAAAATCCCTATAATATCTAAATTCTAGGAAGTTCTTCTATACTAATCCTCAAAATCTATCATTGGGATATGTGCTCAAATAAGAGTTTATCTAAATATAGCTTCCAAGGGTAGTACTAAACTGCCTCTGATACCAACTGTAACGCCCCGACCCCAGTTACCCAGAGTCGGTGTATTATTGCGTAACATTGGCATGATCACAAAAGATCATGTCTCGAAAGACTGATTAGTTTAGTATCCTTGGAAACACTAGATACATTCATAAATGTTAAATTACATCATAATGTGAAAAATAACAATAACATAGTCTCCATATTCCACACTTCAATCCCCTTCAGACTATCCCTGTAGGTCAGTCCGAAAATATTTCTTCACATCCAAGGAAAAATAAAACATCGAAAGGGGTGACCACATATGATCTGTAAGGATATCAATATAGCGGAAGCATTCATAAATAAACATAAACATTTAAGGCATTGTATAACTGAAACAACAACTTTTTAAACTTGAACTTCATCATATTATTGCAAAAGTAAAATGAGATAATGACATTTACTTATTCACATGTATATTCTACTGGTCGAATAATCACATACAATATCAATAACCACTTTCATAATGATGGAATGCATAATGCCAGACTATCATAACCACGTAGCCAAGGCCTCATGCTAAGACTACAAATAAGATTTTGTCAAGGCAGCGTGCCAAGACACTAGTTTTTCTCATGAGACCTGCCGATGCATCGAGAAGCTATAGCGGGCTCCACCCGTAACTTATTAAGTCCAATGAATTCCTCATATGAACAGGTTTCAACATATCATAAACCATAACATAATCGTATCACATAAAACATGCATAAAGGTAACATAACACTTCTACATTTCAATCACAAGATATCAATACAACACATTTATATAATAAAACCATTTTCAATACCAAAATAAAAGAAATGTAAAACTTGGTATTTATTTTTCTTTTAAAAAAATGGTAATGGCTTGTAGAGGAAGCCGAAACTCAAATAATTGTCACGGTAGTGGAGAAGTCATTGTCGCCACATACGTACGACAAAAAATCATTCCCTTTTGTCGTTTTGTAAAACTCTTCATATAAAAAGATTCCTTTTGAATAAACGTAATAGTCAAAGTGTTTATACACCATATAAAAGAAAGATGTGTATAAAATAAAATATGCCTCAATGATAGGAGAATGAGACGAAGTCCCTTACAAAGGAATTTTTTTTAATAAAATAGATATATTATGTGTATTCACTATATGTACACGTAAAGAATGTATAAATACAAGATTGGACATAATAATATCATGACATATTTTGAAAGTAGGAGATTAACCCAAAGAATGGAAATTGGGTTCAGAAGTTCCCTTACCTCATGTCCAAATTGACTCGGTCATTCTTTAAACTCCTTAATAATAAAAAAGAGTTAATTTATACTTGTTTAAGAAACTTTTTCAAGTTCATTATTCCTTTTATATCACTTATTATGTATTTGTTTAAGTTAATAACGGTCGTTTTTTTTATCTTTGGCACTTGAGTTAAAAATATTTTTCTTATCATTACAATTTGTTCATTTGGTAAAATATCAATTATATCCAAAATTATATTAATGATGTAGATATCATATATATCATATATAGCCATTATATACATGCATTTATAATATTACATAACATTTAGAGGTAAGAAATGAAACACACCGTTCATGGAGACGGTAAGCCGTACGTACGCATGAACGCTACATTCATTTTATTTCATATTTAATGGAATGAAATTATAATTATATAATGGTATACTATAATTCCAGTACAATATAATGTATACTACCATTTACTCCATCCTTTATACATCCCACATATGGCATTAGCAATTCAAATCACTTTGAGGGGGCGGTAGTCCGCCCTTCCTAAAATGAAATTATCGCGTTTACCCATAATGGAAATCATAATGGTATTACATAAATGAATAATAAAGAATAATAAGGAAAGAAACATAATATATATCATATATAAAAATATTTTCATCATAATGGCCACCATGAGAGGTGTTAAAAGAATATTGAACAATCATCGTTTTGTGAGGTAGTAATTCGCAACCCACAGAAACAGTATGTTCTTTAACCATTAGACGAAGGTGTGTGAAAGTGTAAATAAAATAAAACTCATAAAAACATCCATGTATATTGAGGATACTGGTTTTGTTACAAAATAAAGTAACAAAAAGAGTATAATGGGATAGAGAAGAAAAATAAAACAAAACAACATAAGAGAAGACATTACCTTTAAATCGGGTAACTCTTTGTAATTTTAGCCAAAGGATTCCTTGGGAAAACATCTACCCAAAGTGAGGAATCCAGGATTAAGAGAGGGAATTTGAGAGAGTATTTGGGCAGAGTTTGGCCAACCCAAATTGCTTTAAAGTGTGAATAAGGTGGTAGAGGTGGGGGCCTTTTATAAGAGGAGAGGAGGGGCACTCTTGGAATGTAATGAAATGTTACATTATTATGAAGTGATTTTCGGATTTCAAATGTCCCACAATTATATATTTAGAGGATAAGGTGATAAGGGTTCTAAATCTACCTATCCAATAGGTTTTTTACAAGTTTATATCTTAGAGTTTACATTATCTCTTCATTTTTTTTAAATCGTTAATTAACGAGGTAATTGCTGCATCATCATGGTATCATAAAATTTTTAATTTATTTAATGTATAAAAATTATATAACAAATATCATGATTTATGAAATATTTTTAGCTTTCCAATGAATATTTATAGTTGAAATGTTAACTTATATAACCCCATTTAATAATTGTTTTAGTAAAACAACACATGTTTGTGACAATTTTATTTTTACTTTAAATGAAAAGTTATTAATGTAAATTTCTAACCCATGTGGCTCCATGGGGTCCCCAAGATGACCCGTGGATTTTCATGGTCATCCATGACTCATCCAATAAGGGTAGGACAAGTTTATGGGTATTTTCATATTTTTATAATATCATTTTTACCTTAAATTTCACTAATTACCTTTAATCACGATTAATAAAACTTAAAAGTTACTATTCACCAAAAAATTATTTTAATCCCATTGAACCACAGTTTACATCCTAATAACAACCATGTATGTCAGATTTTTGAAATTCAATTCATAGAAGTGGTAAAGATTCATTTAAACGAAAAATCAGTTTTTTAACTACCACTTAGTGGTTTCACTATTCATCAAATATTGATGTTTTTCAGAACAATGCCAAAATTTCACCCTAAAAAATAATTGATATTACGAATTCAAAAATAATGTCTATTTTAAAAAATTCAAAACATATAAGTTGAATTAATTAATTTTATAATTAATTCCCGCTGTCACAACAAATAGCGTGTTTTTAAGAAACAATATATATCAAAAAATTGACAATTGTTTGTGTCCAATTTCAAAGTGAAATTAATTATAATGACCACCATTGGATAAAATGGTAATAATATATTATAATTACACTTTTGAACCACTTAATTGTATAATTTATCACTATAAATTATTTTGATTAAAAAAGTTGTTTTTAAATATTTTTCACTATTCATAAAAAATTGGAATTTATCAGAAAATTACAAAAAATTCAAATTAGGATAATTTTGATATTCCAAATACAAAAATGTAGTCCATTTTGAAATATAAAATTTATATAATTTCAAAAAGTGAGTATTACTATTCACAACTGCTACTTTGATTGGTCGCGGTGTGTTAGAATCTCAAACTTTCGTACAATGCAAGCTATTATATTATTGAAAGAGAAGTGCATTGTGAAAGCTTGGGGTGTTACACAGTGTGGACACTAGCTACACTTCTTGTAATCCCCATCAAACCACATGCTGACTGGTGGTCATTACATTGTGTGTAATGATACTATGTACCAACACCCACCTATTGAGTTATGGCCAACACAACACACACCTTTTGTGAGTAACTGAGGGTGCATGATATATAATATGATGTTAAATGTGGTGTATCCATTTCATAAAACCTACAACCTTGAAATCTCATTATGGGATCATTGAGCATTCATTATTCATTCTTGGATCGTTCTTAGACATATGAATTTAGATGAATGTGGTATCTCGAAATTTGGATTATGAATAAAAAAATTTGGAAATAAAACTAATAAATAAACATTAAATTGATCTAATAAATAATAAATAATTATAATTTATAATGTGACACTCTGATACCACTTTATAGTTCTAGGCAATAATGTAATTATTAGGTTGGTTCCCAATAATTATTTTTTAATGGATTCAATTAACGTAATATGAGTAACATGTCATTGGAAACTAGATAATCTTCTAGATTGGATCATTCAAATTTAATTTATAATTATTTTAAAATAATTATTACCAAGAAGGTGATAATTTTCCTTGATCAACATTTTTTCGACTCTTGACTTGTCATCATTATAGTGGAAAATCTAATAGATGATTCATCTGGTTACATCCATGTAATCTCTAAGAATCTTGTAACAACACTCCTAATATTTTAGGTTCTAGAATGGACGAACCTAGAATTTTTCATTATATGTGGTTGATCACAACAAATAATTTCTTTTATTCTCTCTATATATTATGAGGGATTGATGTGGATTTTCTCTATAGGTCTTGAATTAATTATTGAGAGATTTTCTTTAAAAAACAAATATATAGTATCTAAAAATATATTAATCAAAATATATAATTAGGGTAAATATTTTATAACTGTGCAATGGAACTTTATCATATTTTCTATCTAAGTTATTCACTATGGATAATAATAATAATAATAGTATTACTATTATTTCACTAAAAATGAATATATTCAAATATCAATATATATTATTTGTCAAAAAAATATCAATATATATTCAATTGATATTAAATAAAATATATTATTTCATTATTTTTTAAATGATAATGAATATAATATATAAATTTAATTAGGACCTTATCTCATATTGTCAATCCTATTCACAATTTATTGAGCCTTTAATAATAGAACATTTTTTAAATAAATGAACATTATTTATTTAATAAATAAATATTATATTTACTATAAATTTGAATATATATTATATTTACTAAACTTGGGATTAAATATTTTTTTAATGTTCCTGTAACTAAATAAATATTTATATAATTCACACTCTAAACATGGGAATAATTTTTTTTCCTTGTGAATAATATATTAGAGATAAAATTAAACTCACAAATTATATACTCTGATATATGATGATTGAATTTATGATATAAACATATAATAAATGATTATTATTCCACAATACATGAATAATATTTATTCTTAATCTTAAATCCAAATATAATTTAATGAGATTATATATACACTTAGTGTGTGACCATCTAAGCCTCTTTCTCGGAGACATTAGGTAACGTTACTTAAAATAAAAGACCAAAATCTAGATACACATCAATGTACCCCAGGATAATGAATCTAATATAATCATGACAATAACCTTATTATGAATGATACTAGTAATATAATCCTTTTGTCTCAATATATAATTAAGGAGGACGCATACTTGTGTCATCACCTGGTTTTCTGGAATTATCTATCTTTGACATTCAAAAATGAACATTTTAATGAACTACCATGGTCATGAAGTTAATTAGATGGTTCCATTTCAATTGAAGGGCCATATATATCTTATTACATTAACTCAAAAGGTAATATCCTTTCTTGACTTATTTATTTAATGTTATTACCCTTATGATGAACCCAACATATGATACCTCTATTTGAGAATATTTTTCAACTATTTTCATATATACATGAAAGAAATTGAATCATGATATACCTAAATAATAATATCTTATACAAGGACAAAAATACACATCCATATAAAGTCATATCCTATAAATCCTATAACATGTGAAATTCTTATTGGTTGGTCTATCCTCATAACCTCATATTTCAATGATTATTAAGAATGATAATCATGAGAAGAAGTATCAATGTCATATGATCCTCTAACACATTATGGTCAATAATTGCCTATGTCCCATTAGAAAAATATTATCTACACCATAAGACATATGTCTAAGAAAATTATCATCAAATTTTTTTGGCTCTCTTTATAGTTAGTAATAATGATAACCTTTAGATGTGAAAAATACTATTAAAAAATTATCACACTAATGTTATATAGAATAATAATCATAATGTGATGAGATATTTATTAATATTTTTGTAATATAATGTATGAAATATAGTTGGATCTTGGGAACCAACACTAAAAATCACTCCCTTATATAAGGAATCCCTCCTATTTGGGAATGAAATCAAATTTTTATATAAAAATCCCAATGAGAGAGAAATATCCATGCCTTAGAATTGACCTATATGATAAGGTTCAATAAATTAATACCCAATATGAAGAAAATCTAGACTATATATATGAAATATCATGCAAAAAATCCTCTATGAAAAATAATCATATCAATATCAAATAAAGGTAGCATGACATATGATTATTTTCAGAGGAAAATAATCAAAAAACCTCAATAGGTTAGTACCAACACAAAATTATCTAAATAATAATATTTGGTAACTTTAAAGGGACATAACCACTTCAAATAAAGTGTTCATCACCAAGAGAAAATTACCATTAGATAATCTATCTGTTGGTAAAAATGGTTAGTTCCGACAAATATTCAATTATGTTGATATTAACTATAGGTACCATAAATTAGGTTTACCAACAGATATATTTGTTTATATTAGTTTTTTAATAACAATAAATCTTTTACTAAAATTTAAATCTGTTTCCTTGTCATGATAATACCATCAATTGATTTAATGATAAATGGATTTTTTTGTTATTAGTTATTGTTACCAAAAAATATTTTACCATTAAAAAATCGTTACCAATAAATTATTTGAGAATATCAAATATTTTACCAACATTATATAGGTTTCTTATTTTTATTGTTTAACCATTATTCATGTTCAAATATATAGTTTTTAAAATTACAATAAATTTTGAATGTCAATTTTTCAAGGATATTGTATGTCAAATTCAATGATCTGGAATAAATGATGGTAACTAATTTTCCAAAGAACCCTTTTTTAATTTTATTATGTAAAATTATCTATTATTTTTTTACACTTATAAATTCATGGGTTAACACACACGAGGGAGTAATATTTAATAGTTTTAACCCTATTAAAAGTGTATTATTTTTAGTTTTTTATTTTATGCACAATTCATTATTTTCTTTTTGGTTTTACTAAATTTAAATAATTTTGGAATTAATCAATATCAATTAATTTTATATAAATTTTTATAAATTAATTTTGTTTTGAACATTGAGATTATGATTGTTTATCATAAAAATAACATTTCTCATTTTTAAGTGTTAAAATCATAAAAATTGGATATTTATTTAATTTAATATGTCTACTTCCAATTAGGATATTGATAAATTTAATGATGATAATGATTTTGATATCTAGGGAATAAATGTTAGAGGTATTACAGCGCAATAAGGGATTCAAGACCCCCTTAATGAATCCAAGAAGATTTTGATTTCCCTTGGAGGTGAACTCAAATTTTTGGATGTATATTTACAGTTATTTAATATGGCCCAAATGTTATCATCCTAACTTTTTGGGATAAATTTATGCCTGATGTTTCAAGAAAACTCTCTATATTGCAACAATTTGATTAAAAATTGAATATATATATATATGAAAAAAGTCTAGTTTGATAGGTTATATAATAATTTTTTTTTAACATTCAAGATCAATATTTAAGCCACAATAGTGATTTTTTATATTAATTCAATTAGATAGTCACTGATCATGAAAATAAATAATTTTAAACTAGAAAATAATAACTTGTCTATAAATCTTTTCATTATTAGAGAAATTCATTTTAAGGTTAAAATAACCAGCTAAGTTTGATAGATAAAATTTAAACTTTTAGGGGGTTTAAAAAACATTAAATTCTAGATGGATATAGTTAAGATAAGAAAACAAATATAACATAGGGTAAAATTTTTAGGATAATTGGAACACAAAAAAATGGGTAAAAAAGTATTAAAAAATATAATAAATTTGTCAAATATATGGGCATACCATTTAAATGTAACATATTTAATAATGAGGTTCATTTAAAAATAATTTTAACAAACATGGGTAAATTTCAATATATTAAATCCAAAATACTAATTTTAATTTATCCCTGATTTTGGAAAATTAATATTATAATTTTGAAGTGTTTAATATTGATACACTACTGGAAATGAACCCTTTACCAACGGCTCCAAACCTTTGGTATTGGAAGGATAACCGTTGGTATAATATATACCAACGGTTATCCAAACCATAGGGAAGTAAGACGTAGGGAAAACGTATGCCAATGGTTTCTGGAAAACCGTTGGTATATGTTCGGAAATCTACATTATACCAACGGTTATGTAAAACCATTGGTATAACTTTTCACCAACGGTTTGAAACCATTGGTAAAAATACTATCCCAACTGATTTAAACCATTGGAATATAGTTTTGTAAATCTTTTTACCAACGGTTTACACAAACCGTTGGAATATATTAACATTTCACCTATATCCTAATGGTTTGAAAACCATCGGGAAAGTATTTTTACCAACGGTTCTCATAGAATCGTTGGTATAAAACACATTCATAGACCTATGAAAACGGTTGTAAACCATTGACATAGGCTTTGTTGTGCAATTTAGATAGCAGCCTGCTACTCTTTGCTTCTCTGTGATTTCTATTATAAGGCTTCCCTTTTGGCATTTCCAGCTTCCCCAACTCCAATTGCCTACAATAACCAACTAAAACACATACAAATACACAATTAATTCATATATATTTAACACATAATGCACCCTACAACTATACACATACAGAATTAAAACATAATTCATAAGTTAATTATAAACATACATAATTGATTTAGAATTCAATTCAGAATTGAGAGTACCTGTGCAATCCGGAATTCAATTCATAATTTAATAATGAATTGAATACATACATAATTTAATTATAAATTATGAATACAATACATAAAAAACAGAATACTTAATTATATGTGTTATATTGAATTAATATTAAATAAAAAAAATTCATTTTTTATAACACATACATGATTGAATTCAGAAATTAGAAGCTAATAACCCCAAAATAATGAAATGGATAAATGATTTCAACCAAACACAAATATAATGTCCCATGGTTTGGGGTAGGATTATTTGAACATAGTGATGATGATAATGGGTGTGTATCAATGAGATTGTGTGACTTAGGAAATGTAGTTGTCCTTGGCGTATTAAATGTCATGTGTTTTAAAATAGGGGTAGGAGTTCCTCACATGAGAAGTGGATTATGTGATCCTAGACCATGGATCCTTTTGCTAAAGTATCAACACAATCAAAATTCATTTGGTTGGTTTTCCACATGCCAGTTGTTTTTACATAAAATGATGTCCATTTTAGACCAAATATAGACACTTCGTTTGATACCGACCACACTGTGCCTCGGATTGAGGTGGAGTTGACTCGTACACTTCACATATGACCCATTGATCATTTTCCGAAAGTATCAACACAATCTGAATGTGTTTGGTCAGTTTTCCATATGCCATTTGTTGTTTTCACATAAAATGTTGTCCATTTCAAATAAAAGTGAGACACTTTGAGTGGTACCGGCCACACCGTGCCTCGTATTGAGGTGCGGTGACTCGTACACGTAAAAAATGACCCATGGATCATTGTGCTAAAGTATCAACACAATTTGAATACATTTGGTTGGTTTTCCATATGCCATTTTTTTACTTAAAATGATGTCAATTTTAAACAAAAGTGAGACACATAGAGTGATACCGGCCACACCGTGCCTCAAATTTATTCTTGGTTGACTCGTACATGTCACAAATGACTCATGGATCATTTTCCTGAAGTATCAATACAATTTTAAATTGTTTGGTCAGTTTTACGTATGCAAGTTGTTGTTTTCACTTAAAATCATGTCCATTTAAAATAAAATTGAGACCATTTGGGTGTTACTGGCCACACCGTGCCTTGAATTGAGGTGGGTTTGAATCTTACATGTCAAAAATGACTCATAAATTGTTGTCCTAAAGTATCAACAGAATCCTAATGCTTTTGTTCGGTTTTCCGTCTTCCAGTTTTTGTATTCACTTAAAATGTTGTCCATTACAAATAAAAGTAAGACACTTTGAGTGGTACCGGCCACACCATACCTTGGATTGAGGTGTGGTTTACTCATACACATCACAAATTACCCATGGATTCTTGTGCTAAAGTATAAACACAATAGGAATACGTTTGGTTAGTTTTCCATATGCCAGTTGTTTTTACATAAAAGGGTGTCCATTTTAAACAAAAGAAAGACACTTCGTGTGATACTGGCTACACCGTGCCTCAGATTGAGGCGGGGTTGACTTGTACACATCAAATATGACCCATGTATCATTGTCCAAATGTATCAACACAATCCAAATGCATTTGGCCAGTTTTTCGGATGCCATTTGTTGTTTTCACTTAAAATGTTGTCCATTTTAATTAAAAGTGAGACATTTTGAGTGGTACCGGCCACACCATGCCTCAGATTGAGGAGGGGATGATCCGTACACGTTAAAAATGACCCATGGATACTTGTTATAAAGTATAACCACAATCCGAATATGTTTGTTTGGTTTTCCATATGCCAATTGTGTTTACTTAAAATGAAGTCAATTTTAAACAAAAGACAGACACTACGACTGATACTGGCCACAAAGTGCCACAGATTGAGGTTGGGTTGACCCGTACACATCAAATATTACCCATGGATCGTTTTACTAAAGTATCAACAGAATCCTAATGCGTTTGGTCAGTTTTACGTATGCCAATTGTTGTTTTCACTTAAAATGATGTCTATTTAAAAAAAGAGAGACACTTAGAGTGATACTGGACACACTGTGCATTAGATTGAGGTGGGGTTGAATCGTACACGTCACAAATGACCCATTGATATTTTTCCCGATGTAACAATACAATTTGAAAGCGTTTGGTCAGTTTTCCATATGGATGTTGTTGTTTTCACTTAAAATCCTATACATTTCAAATAAAAGTGAGATAGTTTGAGTGGTTCCGGCCACACCGCACCTCGGATTGAGGTAGGGTTGACTCGTACACATCAAAAAATGACCCATGAATCTTTGTGATAAAGTATCAACACAATCCAAATATTTTTGGTCTATTTTCCATATGCCAGCTATTTTTTACTTGAAAGAGTTTCCATTTTATACAAAAGAAAGACACTTCAAGTGATACCGGCCACAACATGCCTCGGATTGAGGTAGGGTTGAACCTTACAGATCAAAAATTACCCATGGATTTTTTTCCAAAAGTATCAATAGAATCCAAAAGTGTTTGGTTGGTTTTCCATATGCTAGTTGTTGTTTTCACTTAAAATGTTGTCGATTTCAAATAAAAGTGTGACACTTTGAGTGGTTCCAGCCACACTATGCCTCGTATTGATGTGGGGTTGACTCATACACATCAAAAGTGAACCATAGATCCTTTTTCTAAAATATGAACACAATCTGAATATGTTTGGTTATTTTTTTGTATGCAAGTTTTTTTTACTTAAAAGGGTGTCCATTTTAAACAAAAAAAGACACTTCGAGTGATATTGGCCACACCATGCCTCAGATTGAGGCAGAATTGACTCATATATGTCACAGATGACCCATGGATAATTCTCCTAATGTATCAACATAATCCAAATGCGTTTGGTCAGTTTTTCATATTCTAGTTGTTGTTTTCAATTAAAATGTTGTCCATTTAAAATAAAGGTGAGACACTTTGAGTGGTATCAGCCACATAGTGCCTCTAATTGAGGAGGGGTTTACTCGTAAACATCACAAATTACCCATGGATAGTTTTGATAAAGTATCAACACAATCAGAATACATTTGGTCATTTTTTTGTATGTCTGTTGTTTTTACTTAAAACAGTGTCCATTTTAAACAAAATAGAGACACTTTGAGTGATACCGTCGACACCATGCCTCGGGTTGAGGTGGTTTTGACTCTTACATATCAAAAATGACCCATGGATCATTGTCCTAAAGTATCAATACAATCAAAAAGTGTTTGGTCAGTTTTTCATATGCAAGTTGTTGTTTTCACTTAAAATCTTGTCCATTTCAATATGCCTCATATAATAGGCACTTTCCCCTGGTCCCATTATGTGTTATAGGCATCCCAAATCATTAACCCATGTTCAATATCTCATTATTGGCACCCCTATGGTCATAAATTTCATTACCCAATTAGTTCCCCAAGTCAAGCGCACCCCATGGGTGGATAAAGTTCAGGCTTCTACACTAATAGGTTGTTTATGGATCGTAAAGAGGTTTAATTTCATAATGTTTTGAAAAAAACATTTATTTTTAAATTTGAGATTAATAATAAAGTATGTCAATTATTATACACATCATAAAGAAATCAAAATAGTGATACTTTTAAGGGATTGTTTATAAACCACCTTCTATATACTCACAAACATATACCAATCAAGTATTAGTCATTGATTCAATATCAAATATTGTGAATCATAAAATTTTCCAAAATCCATAGAAATTGGGAATAATGACGTGATCTTTCTATATAGTGAAATAAATGGAGAAAGTTTGAGAATAGAAAGATATCCTTATAACTAGCTTATAGTTGGGATGAACAACTCTAGAAAATGATAAGATATCACAACTCACCATGTTAGCTCACGGATTTTGGTAGACCACACACCAACCATGTCAATTACTTCAATAAGGAATTCTATGTCTGTATTTGGGAAGTGTTTGAAGGAGTCTAACCTAGATGGGGGAGTTACAACCGATCAGATGAAAGACCTCGGGTTAGGGTTCACCTGCACAGGGGGTTCTGTAAATCAGGGGAAATGCATAGTTATCTACTTCTGTGTAATCAAGGGTGGTTTTTCTGCATTTGGGGGGACTTTTCACAAAAAAAATTTAAAAACCTTGTAAAAATCATGGACTTTACCAATGTTTTGTACAAACTATTGGTAAAGGGAGAAATTTTTGTAGATTTCCCAATGGTTTCTTCGAACCATTGGGAAATACTTCACTAACTCAACCTTTACTAATGGTTTATTCAAACCGTTAGTAAAGGCCCCCTATACCAACGGTTCTGTTGAACTGTTGGTATAAAAGCATTAGGGAAACCCAACTTCCCACTAGTGATAATTTCATCATATTTAATGAATGAGTTAAATATATATATATATATATATATTATTTTATTTTTATATGTGTCTAGTTATGAAATATTTTATACACATTTAAAACATTATTTAATTTAATGAATTATTGGTAATCAATAATACATAAAAAAATCATAGTGGTAGAGGATCATATACCATAAACTGGTGATGAATCAATAAAAATTATAAAAAAATTAGGGTGGATAATAAAGCTATATATTTTTAATATATTTTGGAATTCAAAAAATAATGATATTTTATAGGTATCAATCATGATTAATAAAAATTTATAAAGTATGTCTCACAATCATTAAATGATATATATAAATTGTTCAGTATATTTTAATGAGAAATTAATTCCTTAGAAAACAACCAATAGTGAAAAAAAACCCAAAGAATTAAACTATGTTGTGGCATTGAAGGCTAGACCATGTAAGTTAATGTGGGTTCGTTGGGTTCTAAAAAATAAGTGATATCGATAGATATAATAATAAAAATTATATATTACTAAACATTTCATTTATGAAAACACATAAAAGTTTCCAAATTTACTGTAATAGTTGGTTTTCATAAAACAAATTTCATGGAATTTCTACACTTTGACTTATGGGCTCCAAAAAAGATTTTTTTTAGTAAATGAATTTTTTTTGTTACAATAGATAATGAATAATATAGGAATGTATGAATCTACTGGATATCGGGATCATTTTAGGATTGGTTGGAAATTATATTCACTTTGTCTGAGACTTCTCCAGGCTAGCTTCTCCCGGGATAGATTTATCATGGAAAGGGGTAATGTTTGAGTAGAGTGAGAAGTATTTGATTTATTTTGAGGAGTTACAGGTTCATTTTACATCAGCATCAGTTTTGTTTCATCCTGATCTGGGAATGGAATATGCAATGTACTATGATTCCTTGGTGTGGGGTTGGTGTGTGTGGTAATGTGGGATGATCATATGGTGGCTTATAGACCATGTTATATATGCACACATGAGAGGAATTACCATTACCATAACCTATAGTTGACAGATATTATGTATGTGTTGAGGACTTGGTGTCATTACCTCTTCAGGGATTGGTTTACGATCTACTCAGATCATAAGATCTTGAAGTATAACTTCACCTAGAAGGACTTGAACCTCCAGAAGATATGGTGGGTGTAGTATCATAAAAACCTTCATTTTTATATTTCATGTACCCCTAGTAAGGGTAATATGTTTGTTGATTCCTTGATAAAAAATTTATCAATCCAAGTAGTAAAGAATCAGTGGATGGGTGGAGTCTAATGGGTTTATTTGCTAATCTACATCTAGAGATGTTGTAGAATCGAGATCAGGTTTCCTTGGATAGTGTTTAGGTTACGCCCTATCTTGTTAATCGATTTCAGGGTGAGAAGACATTTGAACCCAACTTTCAGTGCGTTAGTAGAGTTTTAAATAGTTGGGATACCTTAAGTGATTGGTCTCATTCTCCTAATGGTACCCTCTTCTTTAGGAAATAACTGTTAGTTCCTTTGACCTTAAGGTTAGAGGTGATGCATGAGGGGAATTATTCAAGTTGGTTTATTCACCTAGGGGATACCATGATTTTTTATACTCTGAGGATTCAGTACTGGTGTCCCTTAATGAGATAGATGGTTTTTAATTTTGTATCTTGGTGTTTTACCTACTAGAGGATCAAAGTAGAGCATCAAAGTCTAGTTGGGGGTTGGTTTAGCCTCTTCCCATCCCAGTGTGTCAGTTTGATGAGATATATATGGACTTTTTTTATTGGTCTAACTCATACTCCTAGTAGTAAATATGATATTTGGATGATTATAGATTGTTTGACTAATTCATCCCACTTTCTTCCCATTAGGGAGTCAATGAAGGTTGAGGAGCTTAGGAAACTATATGTCTGGGAGGTTTTTAGGCTTCATGGTGTTCCTTCAGAAATAGTTTTTGGTTGAGATTCCTATATTACTTCTTGATTTTAATAGAGTATATAGGAATCCATGGGAACCGATATGAAGTTGAGCACAACCTATCAATCATTAATGGATGGTCAGACTGAGCGGGCTATCTAGATTCTTGAGGATATACTTCATGTGCATGTGATTGAATTCAGGGTACATGGGAAATTATATGTCATTGGAAAATTTTTCATACAACCACAGTTACCATGCCTCTATAAATATATCCCCTTTTGAGTAATTTTATGGGAGTTCATGTTAGACTGAGCTGGGTGAACGCTCCTTATTCAGACTGAGTCTTAACTAGGAGGTAATGGGGACAGTGAAATTAATCCAAAAGAGGTTGGAAATAGCTAAAAGAATCCAAAAAACCTATGATTATCATCATCTCCACCTGCTAGAGTTTGAAGTTGGTGATGAGGTGTTTCCCTGGGTATCAGTTCAACTAGGAAATTGTCACTTAGAAATGAAGGGGAAAATGTTGTTGTGTTATATTGATATATTTCAGATTGTGGAGAATATTAGGAAGGTATCCTATTAGTTGGACACATCACCATGACTAACCTCGATCCATGATTTCTTCCATGTATCCTTATTAAAGAAGTACCATCTAGACCCATCTCATGTGATAGAGTGGGAAGATTTGGATATAGAGACTGACACTGTAGAGACCCGAAACTTGACGTACATTGACATTACATTACATTTGCGGAATACTTAGTACATAACAAAAACACCCACACAAGGATCGTAATAGTTTAGTGTATTTGGAAACTCGGAACGTAATCTTCTAATCGTGGTGAAAGATCTTCAACACCTCCTATAAAGATCTTACTTTTTGTTTACCTAAAACCTTTCTTTATATCCTGGGGAAATGAAAACATAAAAGGGTGAGCTCAAATGCTCAGTAAGGATAAACAAAAGAAATATCAATCACATCGTATTCATAAGAACATAACATTTTGGAAATCATAACCGGCAAAAGAGAGCATAATTTCATAATATGGGATAAATCATGGCAGTGAAATGTAATCACAATAATCATAACTTAAAACATGAAACTTTGTGGCATTCACACATAATCATAGAGAATCATTTCTTGTTATTCAAGACTCATTGCCAAGACTATCTTAGTGGACAAAGTCCCTTTCTGAATCGAGTAACCCTCGTTTTAGTCCTGTTTCACTGAACCGTTATAACCTACCGTTCCAGCCCTGTCTATCTCATGAGATATAAAATCTTTACCCAATGCATTGGAGGGAGATATAGGTCCCACACATCTTATAATGAATCCTTTATTATCTGTGCCACATAATCATAAACCATACATCATAGCGTAACCCATGTAATAAAAATAGGATTCTTAAACAACATGACATCATAAAACAATTCATATACAATAAAGGAATTCATAAAAATAATTCCATCACAACATAATCAAATCAATGTAATAATAGGGATAAAAACAGTACCCTTTATTATCTTAGATGGAAAATAATTTTGATTAAAAACATGAACTCCATTCTTGAGGAAAATATCATTTCTTCTTCAAAAACACTTTTCTTTTCTTAACATGTCATACAATTATAAACTAAAAGAAGTTGATTAAAAATAAACTTGAAAACTTGTAAAGGAAGCTTCTTGGATATAATGTTTTAAAAATCCATTCATGCCATATAAGATAAAAAAACATTCTTCGTACTTTTGTCGGAAAAGTCAAAAAGTACCTCGTACCAAAAAAACGACAAAAGATTCCTTTCATATTCTTTACTAAAAACTCACCAAAGGGTAAAATTGGATTTAAACTATTGTTAGTGGATGGAAACAATATTAAATATTGAGGGAACATGGATTTGGATGATAAAATACACCCCAGTAAATGCCAAAGTATAAACAATCTCGATTAAAAATGAGATTGTGATATTTCCCTTACCTTAGGTCCGATTTGCTTCGTATGTGTCCGAACCTCCTCTTCTTTGAAACGCCTCTTTGAATCCTCCACTTAGGGAACTAAGATTGGTCTTTTAAGAAGACCAAGACCTCTAGGATTATTCTAGGGAAGTGGAGAAGGGATTTTGGTAGGGGTTGGCCGAGCTTGAGTGCTCAAATTGGTGTGAGGAGGAGGGGGAGGAGGTACCCTTTTATAATGGAGGAGATGGGCACCTTAGGAATATCTCAAAATATTATTTTATATTAATGTCAAAATCAGTTTATAATGGTTCCCAAGGGTCTTATTTCGAAGCTAAAGTGGGTATGGGTCGAAATCCTATCAACCAATAATATTTAGACAAGTTTAGGGTATTATTTTAACCTTATCAATTAGATTTAACTCTAAGTTAAATAATTTAACTTTTACCGTGTCTTTTTGTTTTCTTTCACTATATGGTTAATACACTTACTATAACATGCCAAACGAACCCCAAATTGTTTATTATTAATACATATATCCTTATCTAAGTCATTTGGCCGAACCTTATATTTTTAGGAATAAAATAACAATTAATAAAATAATATTTGATTTAAAAACTATTTTGTGTCAATTTTGACACTATTTGATATATGATTTTTTTTTGAAAGTCATAACAGAATTATATGTTCGAACCAAGTGGATTAAATCAACACTAATATATCATATTAACCTAGAAAATTAGTGGAATTCATAAAAAGTCTCAAATTACATTCATTTGAGCATTTATAACATCAATTATGTTAATATTTCCTTAAAAGGGTAATTACTGCATCATCGTTGTGTCATAAATAAATTAATTTATTTAAAGTCTAAAAATTATAAATAAAATATCATTATGTAGGAAATCTTTTTATCTTTCTAATTAATATTTATAGTCGAATTTATCTTATGTATAACCCCATATTAAAAATGTTTTAGTTATTAAACTTTGATTTTAACTATTTTAACTATTCATTAAATAAAATAATATTAAATGTCATAATCTAATCCAAGTGGACCTAAATGGTCATATTATATTCATAAGGTTGTTTTTGGTTGAATTAAACTTATCCAATAGAATTAGGACATGTGTTAGGGTAATAGTAATATCATATTTACCCTTAGTTACCCTATTTAATATTAACTGTGGAAAAAAAAGTAAAAAGTTACTATTCACCAAAAATTATTTTCATCTCATTGAACCACATTTTAGTCCTTGATATTAACCGTGTCTGGCGGATTTTCGAAATTTCATTCACAGAAGCGGTAAAATTAAGTTTTATGCAAAATTCAGTTTTTAACCTACCACTTAGTAGTTTCACTATTCATCAAAAATTGAATGTTTTCAGAAAAATACCAAAATTTCATCCTAAGCTATATTTCATATTCCGAATTCAAAAATGAAGTCTATTTTACCAAATTCATAACATAAAAGTTTCATTAATTAATTTTATAATTAAATCCCGCTGTTAAAACAAATAGCGTGTTTTTAAGAAACAATATCTACCAAAAGATTGACACTTGATTATGTCTGGTTTAAATGTGAAATTACATCCAATGACCAACATCATATTAAATTGTAAAAATATATTCTAAATATACTTTAAAACCACTCAATTTAATGATTTATCACTATTAATTATTTCGATTAAAAAAAGTTGTTTTTAATTATCATCTAGTAAATTTTCACTATTCATCAGAATATGAAAGTTATCCGAAAAGTACCAAAATTTCACCCTAAGCTAATTTCGATATTACGAATCCAGAAATTAATTCCATTTTGAAAAATAAAATATAGAAAATATCAAAAATTGGTTATTACTATTCATAACGGCTAGTTTTAATAATATTTTAATAGCATATTGTTGTTTAATGAAACTCGTTATTGCGTACTACACACGCTATCGAGGAAGGTCGTGATTGCGTGTAATGCAAGCCAAGTCAAGGATGTGTGTTGTGCAAGCTCCTTTTGATGTAGCATAAAACACAAGACATTAATAAAATTAAAAAGAATATTTTTCATAAAATCTCGGGTTGTTACATTCTACCCCCCCTTAAAATGATTTTCGCCCTCAAAATTCGTCGGGGTTATAAATGGTTTATTATTCGAAAGTTTCTTTAATAGAAACCCACATCGTAAAAAGGAATACCAAAACTTGGCTTTAAAAAATAATGTATGAAATGTAACGATTACCCAAATAAACTAATCACTGTGTTTCCACATAGGTGAAAATATGGATATGGAAGAGAAATCTAACCATCATGTTCTGATGGAGAGTGGTAGAGAACATGGATATGGAAAATCCAGTAATCACAAATCCATAAATTTGTGACGATCTAAGGTACCATCTGATTCATCAGGTATAAGATCACTAGGACAACATTTTTGGTTTTCAAGATCATTTCCCTAAAGTTGAAAATTTGAATTAGAATAAATACTTTCTTTATTTTGGTACAATCTCACTGTTGTGCATGCCTTGAAAAATTTCCACTTCATCTCTTAAATAAATGAAGTTGAATTTGTTATTCGTGAAGTGTTAGCAGATCATGTGATAGAATGATGGGTCATTCCATCTGTCTCAAACAAAAGGTTAGCAAAAATTATATACATAAGTCGATCTATAGTGAGATTAATCACATATGGTTCCTAAAATGGACTTATACTTCATATATCATACTGATTAATATAATAAAACTAGTTTCTACTAAACAGGGACTTCCTGTAGGACAGTGGTAGGCGATAAAGGCCAGTCGCACTTCGGTTGTGGGTTCGATTCCCACAGCCTTGTCTGAAGCGATGGGATGTCGCCCGTCCTGCAGGTTGTCCTTTTTCTAAAACTATATTACTATAACATCCCATCAATAATATGGAAAAAAAACTTCTATCCTTAAACAATACTAACTTATTCCAACATAATCCATTCCAATCTTTAGGCTTACCCATAATACTACAGTCCACTCCCATAATATAGTGAAAACAATTACCAGAGATTTAATACCATAGTTGATCCCCTTATATCATAAGATATGTTTTGTTGGTCACATTCCAAACATTAAAAGTCCTTAATCATGTATTCTCTTGAATACCTTAGTGAAAACATGAATGCAGTTTAAAGTTAACACTTTCCACATACCAAAATCCTCAAAATTCTATATACTCAAACCATGATATCACTTAGTCCTTATATCAATCATGAGCTCATGAATACTATTAAACATTTCATTTTCTCATTTTCCATTCATTATGCGCATATCATCTTATTTCCAAAAAATATCTCAATCACTTTGAATACCACATCAATAAATATTGCAATACTAAATGATACAACATTATTTTGGAATCCCATTACATAAAAACTTAATCATTCCACCACATCGTTGTCATATTCAACATTGCCAATAGTGATCGCATGTGACTTCCCTTTGTCCTTTTCCTTCAGTGGTTGCTCATGTTGATCATCACTAACCCTTGGATTTGGGCATTTATTAGCATAATGACCCATTTCCTTGCACTTGAAGCATTGAAGTGTTGGTGGTGCCTTCTCTGCAGTGTTTTCTTTATTCACATCATTAGAAACCCTTTTTCCATTACTTAGACACTCAGCTGCTTGATGAACTTCTTTTCCACACTTAAAACATTTTATAGTCCCTTTAAGACAATATTCACCATGCTTCTTTCCACACTTTGTGCATAAGGAAACATTCGTCTTCTTTTCACCATTATTCTGAGATTTCTCCTTGAACTCCATCTTTCGTTTCTTGTCAAAACCATGAGATGGATATGTAACACCAACATCCATTTCTACCTTGATAGCACAACGCACAATTTCTTCATAGCTACTGAAGTCTCTTATATCTAATGCCCTTCGAAGACTTGGTTTTAAGCCACTGAAAAATCGATCAACTTTACTTTCAGGTTGGATGATAATGCCAGATGCATACCTTGCAAGTCTTGTAAAATTCGCTTCGTATATACCAGCAGATTCATCATCCTTCTGCTTCAGCTCAAGAAACTCCTTTTCCATCTTTGTTCGAAGAATACGAGGGAAGTACTTACTGAAAAACAAGTTCTTGAACTCGTCCCATTCCATGGACTCAATTTCATCTCTTTGCCTTGTATTCTTGATAAGATTCCACCATTGATCAGCTTCACCTTCCAAACGATATACTGCTAAGATGAATTTATGATGTTCAGAACATTGAAAACTGAAAATAACTTTTCAGTGGTACTGATCCATTGTTCAGCAACAAGTGGATCAGAAGACCCACTGAAAGAAGGTAGATGTTGCCTCATGATGGAATCAATAGAATATTGTTCCCTTCTCTGCTCATTTGGAAGTCCAGAATGATTCATAGCTTGTGTAAGTATAGAAATAAGATTTTTCACTCCATCTCCCATAACATTTGTTTGTTCAGGAGGACAATCATTGCATTGTCCATTGCATTGATCAACACGGTTCCTTCGGGTTCCATCCATCGTCTAAAACCCAAAAAGAATAGTGTGAGAGGCAAAAATCATGCTAGGGAAAACAACATAATAAAGGGGGAGTACCTTCAATATCTAACATCTTAGGTTTAATTCTATGATCGTTAGCGTAGTTCTAGTACTATAACCTATACATATACTTAACCTTAGGGACATCCCTAGACATACCGTAGAAATATCTCTAGGGATCTCACTAACGTTTTCGCATCCTAGTTTCCAAAGGATGACTAAACCTTTCCTCTAATACCAACTGTAGAGACCCGAAACTTGACGTACATTGACATTACATTACATTTGCAGAATACTTAGTACATAACAAAAACACACACACAAGGATCGTAATAGTTTAGTGTCTTTGGAAACTCGGAACGTAATCTTCTAATCGTGGTGAAAGATCTTCAACACCTCCTATAAAGATCTTCCTTTTTTTACCTAAAACCTTTATTTATATCCTGGGGAAAAGAAAACATAAAATGGTGATCTTAAATGCTCAGTAAGGGTAAAAAAAGAAATATCAATCACATCGTATTCATAATAACATAACATTTTGGAAATCTTAACCTGCAAAAGAGAGCATAATTTCATAATATGGGATAAATCTTGGCAGTGAAATGTAATCACAATAATCATAACTTAATACATGAAACTTTGTGGCATTCAAACATAATCATAGAGAATCATTTCTTGTTAGTCAAGACTCATTGCCAAGACTATCTTAGTGGACAAAGTCCCTTTTTGAATCGAGTAACCCTCGTTTCAGTCCTGTTTCACTGAACCAGTATAACCTACCGTTCCAGCCCTGTCTATCTCATGAGATATAAAATCTTTACCCAATTCATTGGAGGGAGATATAGGTCCCACCCATCTTATAATGAATCCTTTCTTATGTGTGCCACATAATCATAAACCATACATCATAGCATAACCCATGTAATAAAAATAGGATTCTTAAACAACATGACATCATAAAACAATTCATATACAATAAAGGAATTCATAAAAATAATTCCATCACAACATAATAAAATTAATGTAATAATAGGGATAAAAACAGTACCCTTTATTATATTAGATGGAAAATAATTTTGATTAAAAACTTGAACTCCATTCTTGAGGAAAATATCCTTTCTTCTTCAAAAACACTTTTCTTTTCTTAACTTGTCATACAATTATAAACTAAAAGAAGTTGATTAAAAATAAAATTGAAAACTTGTAAAGGAAGATTCTTGGAAATAATGTTTTAAAAATCCATTCATTCCGTATAAGTTAAAAAAAACATTCTTCGTACTTTTGTCGGAAAAGTCCAAAAGTACCTCGTACGAAAAAAACGACAAAAGATTCCTTTCATATTCTTTGACTAAAAACTCATCAAAGGGTAAAATTGGATTTAAACTATTGTAAGTGGATGGAAACAATATTAAATATTAATGGAACATGGATGTGGATGATAAAATACACCACATTAAATGCCAAAGTATAAACAATCTCGGATAAAAATGAGATTGTGATATTTCCCTTACCTTAGATCCGATTTGCTTCGTATGTGTCCGAACCTCCTCTTCTTTGAAACGCCTCTTTGAATCCTCCACATAGGGAACTAAGATTGGTCTTTTAAGAAGACCAGGACCTCTAGGATTATTCTAGGGAAGTGGAGAAGGGATTTTGGTAGGGGTTGGCCGAGCTTGAGTGCTCAAATTGGTGTGAGGAGGAGGGGGAGGAGGTACCCTTTTATAAGGGAGGAGAGGGGCACCTTAGGAATATCTCAAAATATTATTTTATATTAATGTCAAAATCGGTTTATAATGGTTCCAAAGGGTCTTATTTCGAAGCTAATGTGGGTATGGGTCTAAATCCTATCAACCAATAAGATTTAGAAAAGTTTAGGGTATTATTTTAACCTTATCAATTAGATTTAACTCTAAGTTAAATAATTTAACTTTTACCGTGTCTTTTTGTTTTCTTTCACTATATGGTTAATACACTTACAATAAAATGCCAAACAAACCCCAAATTGTTAATTATTAATACATATATCCTTATCTAAGTCATTTGGCCGAACCTTAGATTTTTAGGAATAAAATAACAATTAATAATATAATATTTGATTTAAAAACTATTTTTTGTCAATTTTGACACTATTTGATATATGATTTTTTTTGAAAGTAATAACAGAATTATATGTTCGAACCAAGTTGATTAAATCAACACTAATATATCATATTAACCTAGAAAATTATTGGAATTCATAAAAAGTCTCAAATTACATTCATTTGAGCATTTATAACATCAATTATGTTAATATTTCCTTAAATGGGTAATTACTGCATCATCGTTGTGTCATAAATAAATTAATTTATTTAAAGTCTAAAAATTATAAATAAAATATCATTATGTAGGAAATCTTTTTAGCTTTCTAATGAATATTTATAGTCGAATTTATCTTATGTATAACCCCATATTAAAAATGTTTTAGTTATTAAACTTTGATTTTAACTATTTTAACTATTCATTAAATAAAATAATATTAAATGTCATAATCTAATCCAAGTGGACCTAAATGGTCATATTATATTAATAAGGTTGTTTTTGGTCGAATTACACTTATCCAATAGAATTAGGACATGTGTTAGGGTAATTGTAATATCATATTTACCCTTAGTTACCCTATTTACTATTAACCGTGGTAAAAAAAAGTAAAAAGTTACTATTCACCAAAAATTATTTTCATCTCATTGAACCACATTTTAGTCCTTGATATTAACCGTGTCTGTCGGATTTTCGAAATTCCATTCACAGAAGCGGTAAAATTAAGTTTTATGCAAAATTCAGTTTTTAACCTACCACTTAGTGGTTTCACTATTCATCAAAAATTGAATGTTTTCAGAAAAATACCAAAATTCCATACTAAGCTATATTTCATATTCCGAATTCAAAAATGAATTCTATTTTACCAAATTCATAACATAGAAGTTTAATTAATTAATTTTATAATTAAATCCCGCTGTTAAAACAAATAGCGTGTTTTTAAGAAACAATATCTACCAAAAGATTGACACTTGATTATGTCTGGATTAAATGTGAAATTAAATCCAATGACCAACATCGTATTAAATTGTTAAAATATATTCTAAATATACTTTAAAACCACTCAATTTAATTATTTATCACTATTAATTATTTCGATTAAAAAAAGTTGTTTTTAATTATAATCTAGTAAATTTTCACTATTCATGAGAATATGAAAGTTATCCGAAAAGTACCAAAATTTCACCCTAAGCTAATTTCGATATTACGAATCCAGAAATTAATTCCATTTTGAAAAATAAAATATACAAAATTTCAAAAAGTGGTTATTACTATTCATAACGGCTAGTTTTAATAATATTTTAATAGCATATTGTTGTTTAATGAAACTCGTTATTGCGTACTACACACGCTATCGAGGAAGGTCGTGATTGCGTGTAATGCAAGCCAAGTCAAGGATGTGTGTTGTGCAAGCTCCTTTTGATGTAGCATAAAACACAAGACATTAATAAAATTAAATAGAATATTTTTCAAAAAATCTCGGGCTGTTACAGACACCACCATTTTGCAGCACCCTATTCACATCTTGGACTATCAGAACAAGTTGCATCATGGTAATTCGATCTCGTTGGTCCGTGTTCTTTCGAACTGTTGTGGTGATATCCATGATACTTGGGATCATGGAGTTTCAGTGAGGGAGTAGTGGCCTCATCGATTTTATTCTGAAGTGCCTTAAGAATTTTATGGGGGTAGAAAGTGTCATGGTGGGGAGAATTATGACACTTATCAGGTCACTGGTAATATTATTCCTATATTTATTTAGTTATTTATTATGGTAGTTTTTTAGAGTTGGATATCAAGAGCCCCGTTTTTTGGGAAAACAGGCTCTAGCTTATGGTTGGTGTAGGGTTAGTGAAATTGTGTGGTTAATTGTGTGAGAGGGATGTTTAGGGGACACTGGAGTTTCACGCAACATGACCAGGTTTTGTCTAACCATGCAAGGATCTCCAAAAATTATGTGGGTTGTTTTTTGGGGAGACAATGGATCTCGCCCGATTGGAACGTGGTTTTTCGGATTTTACGACCTAACCGTAAGGTGTTTCTAGATAATTAATAATCGATTTTGATGATTTTTTCCTTCTGATTTTAAGGGTTATCACCCTCATTTCACTAGCCACTCATGTTAAACCCATCTCCAATGCATTAGATCTTTTAACCTCTACATTTTGTTGGATTTAATGCTTCCTTTGGTGATTTCATTCAACGTAAGCTTGATTTCTTCCTAATTTCCCCTTTATTTCTCCTTCTTTATTCTTTTTATTCTATTTTCATGGAAGGTGGAAACCCAAAATTGTGATTTATAAAGACCGAATGTTGTTGATTGGGGTTTTGTGATGTTTCTTTATGTCTAAGGTGTGTATGGACCTCTCTTACTCGAATATTATGGTTTCTATTGAAGGCAATGATATTTGTTTTGATTCTAAGGTAGGTGTCTCTATTTAGGGGTTTTTATCCATGAATTTCCATCGAATTGTGATTTCCCTTGGTTTTTAATAATTAAATTGACCCTAATTTATATTATTAGTGATGTTTTATCCATTCTTATTGTGATCATTGAAATGGGATGGCAATATAATGGTTTAAAGTATATTTTATAAGGGAGTTGGATTGATGCACTCCATGTTTTTGTTAAAATGACTCAAAGAGGCTTTATGATTTCAAATGGGTTTCTTAAAGTGTTTTCAAATAGGTATTTCATGGTGTTAAATTCATGAATCATCGTGGACATGAAATTTTTGTGAAAATGGATTCTAAATGGATTATAAAATTGGAACGTATTGATGTTTATGTGTTTGGAATTGTGTATCACATGGGAGAACTTGGGTGTGTATGTGTGTGCATGACTTAGACAAATGGAATCATATCCTATTTCACGAAAAAGGTAGGCAGTTTTTTCTAAGCTACTGAGGGAGCCTTTGTGACGAAGGTCGAGAGAGATTCTAAAATGTGGCCATGTAGACTAAGAGTGCCCATTTAATTATGGTTGGGTATGTTGAAGACCAAGAGAGCTTCTAAACTTGTTATAACATACTTATTTAGATAGATTTTTTTTCTTAGACTAGGTCACACTAGACTCTATTTGTTAGAGCTCATGATGGGTACAACTTTTTCTGAGTTGGTTTTCATATGCATTGTGCATGATGCCAGTTCTTTGTTTGGTTATGATATATTATGCTTTCCATTTCAATTATTTGACTATAAATATTGATATTAAGTTTATGTAAATGTTTATATCGTGTTTGGGGTGTGTTAATAACATTTATTTTGGGTGGATTTGTTTCATTATTTGAGCCTGCTTTACTAAGATTTGAAAATATGGTTAGTTTTCTAAGAAAAAAATACATTTCTAATGTATTATTTATCAAGTGAACTCAATTTTAAAAGTGAACTTGATTTTGAAAATGAATTTTCAAATAAGAATTAATGGTTTTCATGGGAAACTTTCTTGAATGGATTCATGGTGGTGTCCTACCAGGATTTGTTCCTCACACCTTATATATGTGTTTGGGTATATTAAGTGAATTATAGGGGCAAGAACCTGAACGGCCTAACAGCCCAGCCACAGAGAGATCGACACGAAGCAATACCCAAACAACCCTAGCAGTGACAAGAACCAGACAAAAACTATTGAATGAGAAACAAGATAATCTAGTATAGAAGGCCATGTAAACAATGAATCGCCAGGTTGGCAGCCGGGCCATGGAGCAGGCCATGCTGAGTGGGATTAATTCACAGCCCAACAAGATTCCCATCCAGATATCCCATATCTAATATAAAACTATAAAATTGAGAAAATAATTATTAATTTTCATGTATTATAACATTAAAATGGAATTATGGAAAAATAGTCTAATTTCAAGATGAAAACTAAAATTAAATACCCATATTTCACAGGTTTGGATGTAGAATGGGGATGTCGAGCGGACACGATGAAATGGTGCGGTGGATGGGGGAACGATGAAATGGAGCGGAAGTTGATGGCGAGGATTGAAGGGATCGAAAGAAGAGAGACTTTGTGGTTTGAAGGGAGGATGAGGGGTCTGTATCGTCTTTAATTCCCAATATAACTCGAATATCCAATATAGTGGGGCACGTCCCCTTGAAAAAAAAACTGTCCATTGAATTGAAATGAAATAAAAAAATGGGATGGCTTGACATTTTTGAAAAACCAAATTGAAAAAACCTGAAAAAAATAATCAATTCTTTATCCATATTAATACATTCATCGATAACTACTAATTTGTTAAAACATTAAAAATTAAATAACTTGGAATTGTGCTTTAAATAAATATATTATAAATGAATTAATAAAAATGTGGAAAATTATTTTCAAATAATTAAAAAACTATAAATAGTTTAAAAAGATAATTATTTTTTTACTACTCTAGATAAATTTTTTTACTGGCTACCATTGCATAATAATTCATTTATACCATATAAAAATAAAAATTTGTATTTGTATGTTGAATATAATAATTTGGCACAGAATTAAAAAATATGGAAAAACTTATTCTAAAAAATAAAAAAAATTCAAATTTTTATAAAAATATAAAAAGCAAAATTTCATCCATTTAAAAAATATTTGTTTGAATATTTAAAAATATTTAATAATTTACTACACCTATTAAAAAAATATTTTTTACATATTTTAAAAATCAAATTCAATTCATAAAAATACTTTAAAATAGAAACATCAACATAAGAGAACTTAAATTTTATAAGGAAGATTTTCATTGAAAATGTATACTGGAAAATTACATTCAAAAAGGATTATATAAAAATTCCAATATATAAATTCAAAAGAAATATATGATAATGATTCACTCTAATTTTATATTATAAGGTTTCATTGGAAAACAACATTTAAAAAATTACACTATATAATTTCATTGCAAAGTTCAAGTTGAAAAATTAACTTGAAATTTGTAATAAATAATTCTAGTAGATTTTTAAACTAAAAATTTACAATAAAAAGAATATCCTACATTTGAAATTTTTTAAAGAAATATTATCATTAAAGACATAATATTTTAAATAGAAACGTTTAGTGAAAAGTTCAACTTCATTTTAATGTAAGTTTCGATGAAAGTTTCACTAGATGTTCTAGTGAAAATTGCAGTGGAAGTTCCACTGAAAATTTGACTCGAACTTCCATTGAAGCTTTCACAATGCAATAAAATTATATATTTATAAAACAGAAGAATGTATTAATAAAAAATAAATTTTAATAAATATATCTATAATAAATGAAATAATATAAAAATTTTATTGTATTATATAAATAATTTTTAGAAGTATAATATAATTTACCATTTAAAAATGACTATTCTATGTGAATAAATTTAAATAAAATATGAAATTATAACTAAAACTAAATTTACAATAAATTCACTTATAAGATATATATAATATATTTTTTTTACCAAAATCTATATTAATAGAAATTATTAATCCATTAAGTGAAAGTTCCAATGGAAGAAGTTATGTTGGATGTATTAGTGGAAGTTCAAGTGGAAGTTCTAGGGAAGGATTCACAATTCAATAAAGTACATATTTATAAATCTAAACAATATATTAATAAAAATTAAATTTAGTAAATATATTTATAATAAATTAATTTGTATGTAATATGTATTATATTTGTTGAATAGTTTTTATAAATATAATATAACTTACCATTTAAGGGTACAAATTCTATATGAATAAAAATTTAAATAAAATGTGAAATTATAAATAAAACATATCTTATAATAAATTCACTTATAAGATACATTTAATAGATTTTTTTAATAAATATGTATTAATAACAATTACAAATCCATTAAGTGGAAGTTCCGGTGGAAAAAGTTTTAGTGAAAGTTCTAGTAGAAGTTTCAGTGGAAGTTCTAGTGCATGTTTTAAAATTAAATAAAAGTATATATTTATAAAACTAAAGAATATATTAATAAAAAATAAATTTAGTAAATAAATTTATAATAAATTCAACTATATACAATATGTCTTATTTTTTATGAATAATTGTTATAAATATAATAAAATTTACCATTTCATGATGTATATTTTATATCAATACAAAAGTAAATAAAATATGAATTTATAACTAAAAATAAATTTATAATAAACGCACTTAGAAGATGTATGTAATTTTTTTTTCAAAATCTGTACTAATAACAATTATTAATCTATTAAGTGGAAGTTACAGGGGAAGCTTCAGTGGAAGTTTCACAATACAATAAAAACATATATTTATAAAACCAAAAAAATATATTAATAAAAATTAAATTTTAATAAATATATTTATAGTAAATGAAATGATATAAAATATGTATTTTATTTGTTACATGATTTTTGTAACTATAATACAATTTTCTATTTATGAATGCATATTCTATATGAATAAAAATTTAAATAAAATATGAAGTTATAACTAAAACTAATTTTACAATAAATGCTCTTATAAAATTTATTTAATATATTTTTTAAGAAATATTTATTAATAACAATTATAAATCCATTAAGTGCAATTTTCATTGGAAGAAGTTATAGTGGAAGTTTCAGGGGATATTTCAGTGGATGTTTCAGTAGAAGTTTCAATGGAAGTTTCAATGGAAGTTTTAGTGGAAGCTCTAGAGAAGGATGCATAATACAATAAAAGTATATATTTATAAACCTAAATAACATGTTAATGAAAATTAAATTCAATAAATTAATTTATAATAAATTAAATTATATATAAAAATTATTTTATTTGTTGCATAATTTTTATAAATATAATACAATTTACCATTTAAGAAAGTAAATTCTATATGAATAAAAATGTAAATAAAATATGTAATTATAACTAAAACTGAATTTATTATAAAGGAACTTATAAAATATATTTAATATATTTTTTACAAAATCTTTATTAATAAGAATTATAAATCAATCAGGTGGAAGTTCCAGTGGAAGTCTCAGTGGAAGTTCCAATGGAAGTTTTAGTAAAAGTTTCACAATGCAACAAACATATATGCTTATAAATCCAAATAATATATTAATAAAAATTTATTCTTAATAGATATATTTATAATAATTTCAATAACATAAAATATTTATTATATTTTTGCATAGTTATTATAAATAAAATATAATGTACTGTTTAAAAATGTATATTCTATATGAATAAAAATATGAATAAAATATGAAAACATACGTGAAACCAAATTTATAATAAATGAAATCATAAGATACATTTAATATATTTTTTACAAAATCTGTTTTGATAAAATTTATAAATCCATTAAGTGATAATTCCAATGCAGGTTTCAATGGATGTTCTGGTGGAAGTTTCACAATACAACAAAAGTATATTTTTACTGAAATATCTAGTATAAGAGAGATGATGTCATTGAAAATTCCAACAAAACTTCCTTGAAAAAATTCAATGTTGATTCCACTAGAAATTTTAGTGAAATTTTCACTGTAAATTCCAGTCAAACTTTCTCTTGAACATTTAAGTGTAAACTATAAACATACACTGATCTTTAATGGAAATTTTCATTAAAAAATCAACTAGATAACTCAAAGAAAAAGTTTTCATAAAAAAATTTAATGATTCAACTAGAAACATTCTAGGGATGTTTTTTAATAAAATTTATCATTGAAAAATATAAATATAATTTTCATTTAAGCCATTCAAAGAAAATTTCTAGAGTAATTTTACAGAAATGTTCTTTTAGAATTTTTTCCTGGACATTTTTAGTTAAACATTTCTATGGATTTTTATTACTTAAAAAAGAAGTTTTTTAACCATTTTTTGAAACACATTTGTTTTAACAAATTTATACAAATACTATTTATTATGATGAATAATAAAATTATAAATTTAAAAGGAAAAATTAAACAATTTTTAATGAAATAAGAATATTTTATGCTTATAGAAAAATATCTTCTATATTCGTCCACAAAACATTATTTTTTAAAGAAAATTTATTAGTTTTGTTCAAATAGTTAGAAAACTATTTTATAAAGAGAGATTATTTTATATTTTTTAAATTGCATAAAAACTTTTTTACATAAAAATTTACATTTCATTTATAATAAAAATTTTATTTACAATAAAATAAGCTCAATATTATTTTATTCATTTAAAAAAATCGTATGACTTTAATGATATAAAAAAATCTATTAATTTCCCCCTAAATGATTAATGAGTCCATTTTTATCACATATTTAATTTTAATACTTTTTAAAAGATGTAATATAATTTTTTTAAACAAAATAAAAATTATTTTAATTACAAATATAATTGGTTTTAAAATATAATTAACTCATTAATATTGAACATGTTTTTAAAAATGCGTGCACTTAAAAATGTTAACAAAAATATGTTTATTTTATTCAAATAATCAAAAAAATTGAGTACACTATTATTTGGACATTTTTTAGAAATGCGTAATAATTTTTTTAAGGAAAATATAATTTCCTTTAAAAATATATTCTGTTTTAAAATATATCAAAATTATTATTTTTTTAATATATAATATAATATTATAAATTGCATCGAGGAGATTTTGGTGATTGGAGAGAGGGAGAACATTTGTTATAGTTTTTTTCCTACAAGGCCAATATACTCTTCACTCCATTCCCTTACCCGGTCGTGACATGTGAAAAAAAACTAGGTTTCATCATCTGAGCCTGTGACGGGATGATCCCTTATTTCAGGGAATGAGATATGATAAAATCTAGGGTTGGGAGTGGCATGGAGTCGGGAGGCGAAGAGTAATAATTATTATAAAATTATTACTTATTAATTAATTATTTAGTTACTAATTTATTAATAATTCTGATTAATTATCATTAAAAAATACTAATAAATATTTGAAATTATTATTTAGTTTATATTTATTTAAAATAATAATTATGTAATTGTTAATTAATTAATAACTACTTTTTTTAAAGAGGTTGGGTCAATCCCCATATTAAGAAAATAAAAAAGAAAACATTTCTAGATTAACAAAGTACCCATTACATGGCAAACAACTCAATAGAAACACAACTTGAAGGCTCGAGAAGAAACAAAACAAAGGCCAAAGACCTAGAGGTAAAAATCCCCAAAGTGTAACGCCCCAACCCCAGAAGCTCAGAGACGGTGCATTACTTATTACATTGGAAAGAATTAAAAGGAATAATTTTTTGAAGGAATGACCATTTTAGTAGTCTTGAAGAAACTAGATACATATATGTAACTCATATTACATTGAGAATTGTAACACAATACAATACATAGAAAAATCTAAAAAAAACTGCATCCATGAGAACTCAATATATGGTATCCTCCTCATAACTTGTTGAAGGTAAACAAATGAAATGGGTGAGAAAAAAAATCTCAGTAAGGGTTAATAAAAATGGAAACATTAGTCAATAATAACTAAATCTTGAACAATTTGGAATAGTCAATATGGAATGGGGAATAAATAAAAAACATGTGTCATTAATAAACTGAGAATGAAACTGCATCAATAGGTTTTATCATAGTGAAAACCATTTGGGTAGTAATAACTGAAAATGAATAATGAGAAATTCTTATTATTTATAAGTCATGTATCTATCACATGATACCACAATACCGTCTAAACGGTTTAAGTCTGTGGGTAGAAACCCGTCAGAATTTTGGAAACAAACTCAAAGGGTTTGCCGCCAACTGATTTGTCTCATGAGACCTGTTGATGCATCGACGGGATATAGCGGGCACTTCCTGTCATTGAAAGTCCAAAAAATTATTTATACATAGATTAAATACAATTAAAATATGTCTTTTCAAAATCCACATAGAGTAGAAGATACAGATTCATCAATATTTCCACAGTTAAAATAATATTCTAAATAAACACCGTATGTAAAAGGGTATATGGGTTATGAAAATAATCATATCCATGAAGCCATAATATATATATATATATATATAATATTTACAATTTTAAATGAAAAATGATCTCAAATGGGCAGTGGATACAGCACATAAGAAAGACTAGGTGCACAATTCCAAGTAAATGACAATTAAATGGAAATTGAGACAATGTCCCTTACCACGTTGTAATCAATCGAGTCGTATGACCAAAAATTAATAACCACCAAATTAATCCTAGAATAACATGTATATAAAGATAATTATGATAATATATATCAAATTTAAGTACACAATACACCATATGCAAGAAATAAGTGGTGAACTAAGGAAATCTCATCGAATTAAAAGTGAGATAAGAAACCTCTTACCTTAAGTTCGAAAGTGTTCTTTGACTGATCTTAATGTCCTGAATAATCAATTTTAGATTCATTAATTAATAATTCCATAAGCTCATCCACATTTATTTTATTTATTTTAACCTTATTAGGTTCATTCATGACCTTTTGTATGGGTTTAATAGGTTCAATTTTATTGTTTCGGAAGCATTTTTATCATTGGTTTTAATGATCAGTTTACTTGTATTCATGAATGGAAGTTCATTTGTAATGTGGTTAAGAATCCATAACTGTTAATATATATTTTTAGTGACATTTAAATATATTTAAATGATCTTATAATGATTTTTGTAACTTCCATGAGGATTAATTTTTTGATAAAAGATAATGATAAATGCTTGGTTTACTTGGTGGTTTTGTGCATAATGAACTTGTTTTGTATTATTATTTATATTATGAGTGATTAAGGATAAAATAACCTTTCATAACATGGAATAAATATATTCTGATCGGGTTCAACCATAAAAATGGTTTCATGACTATATTTTAATATGTTAATAAGAATTTAGAACCTGTCATCCTTGAATGTGATAAATTAACACATCTTATATGGTGTTTTCACTTTTAGTATAAGAGGATGGGGGGGGGGAAGAGAGATGATGATAAAATATTCCATTAGAATAATAAAATTAACTTTCATGTAAGGTACCATAATTATCATATAATTTTGATGTGGGGAGATGAGGAAAGAAAAGAAAAGAAGGGATCTCGAAATAATGGAAGAATTGAGAAATCCCTCACGAAAATTCAGCAGCATAACGACATCACATAAAAATTAATAAAAATGAATTGATAAGAGGAAAAGTGTCTCCAATAACTTGGAAATAAAATGGACAAATATAAGGATATATAAAAAAATACCCCAATATAATAAAATTTAATTTAAAAGACATAACATAAGATAAATTCATGAATAAAAGAGGAGGGTGAAAGGTTCTCTTACCTTGTAGAGTAACTCCCAAAACATGAACGTTGGGACCTTGGGGGATTGACGACACCTTTGGATGACTACTAGGGAGGTAAAACCACCATATATTCAAGTATTATGGGTTTTTAATGAAATAAAATGAAGGAATGAGTGGGTATTTATAGTAAAAGATAGGGAGTTTTTTTATTAATTTAAAGGGACACCTCATTAGTGGTTTTGGAAAAACCATGGGCTTTCCCATGGTATTTGACCATGGTTTTAGCCCCTTGGGAAAAATCATGTTATATTTTACTGTTTATAAGTCGACTATCCTTTTATATTAATTATTACATCATTATGGTGTCACTAAACATATTGAGAATTCAAAACTATATTTTTACTATTCATGAAAAATTCATGTATTTTAGAAAAATCCCAAAAATTTACCCCAAATTTTTTTTGACATGTAGAATTCAAAAATGAACTCAATTTTTAAAAAATAATATTCTAAATATTATTAATTTAGTTTTTAAATAAAATCATTATTTATTCAAAAATAACAATTTTAAATCTATATCTCATTTTTAATACCTTGAAAAATTAATAAACATCTCATTACCTTATAACCTCTTGAAAATAAAATAATAATATGATTTAATATTTATAAGGGACATATTACTATTCATATTACTATTTATAATGGTATGTTACTACTCATAAAAAAACAATTTGATTCTGTTGGACTCCAAATAACTTACTGATCACAACCATAGATGACCGTTTTTTGAAATTCAAAACACGGATGTGGAAAAATTAAGATTAATAGATAGGTTATAACATTATCATATAAATAAAAAAGTATAGTTTTTTAGAGAATCAGAGCTTCATTCACTATAGGTTATCTAATTAATTAAAAGTATCTAATAGAAACATGCCATAAAATGTTTGGGGTGTTATATTATTCCCACCTTCAGAAATTTCATCCTCAAATTTTTTTTAACATATAAAGTCCTTAAAAAAGATGTGGCTAGTTATTATTCATAACATCCTCAGGTTCCCATGTCTCTTCCTCCATTTTGTGGTATCTCCAAAGAATCTTTACTAGACGTGTTGTATGAGTTCTCAATACCTTCTCCCTTGTGTCAAGAATCTCGATAGGCTCTTCACAGTATGACAAATCAGGTTCCAGCTCTATTTCTTCATAGGTGAGTACATACATTAGGTCTGACATGTATTTCTTTAACAATGACATGTGGAACACATTATGGACTTTGGAGAGACTTGGTGGCATTTTTAATGGGTAATCTATAGCTCCAATCCTTTCCATAATTTGAAACAGTCTGATGTACCTGGGGCTCAGTTTCCCTTTCTTACCGAACCTTAAGACACCCTTCCACGAATATAATTTTAGAAAGACATGATCTCCTACATGAAATTCCAAATCATTCCTTCGGTTGTCAGCATAACTCTTTTTCCTACTTTGGGCTGCTTTAATATGAACCTGAATTTTTTTACCTTTTATGTTGTTTCATTGATATGTTTTGGGCCTAAAAGCTTCATCTCTCCAAATTCATCCCAACAAGTAGGCGTTTGCAACCTCTTACCATATAATTCTTCATAGGATCCATTTGAATGCTAGAATGAAAACTATTATTGCAGGAAAATTCCACCAAAGTTAAGTATTGATCCAACATACCTTGAAAGTCAAGAGAGAATGATCTCAACATGTCTTCCAGTGTTTGAATAGTCCTTTCAAACTATCTGTCAGTTTAGGGGTGATAAGAAGTACTCATATGAAGCTCAGTATCCAAAGCCTTCTGGCGACTTTTCCATAATTTTGATCAAAATCAGGGATCTCAAACAGACACAATATATATAAGTGCACCATTAAGTCTCAATACTTAATTAATAAAAAGTCTTGTCAGGTGCTCAAGTGGTAAATCCTCTCTTATAGCAAGAAAATGTGCTGATTTTGTGAAACGATCAACAATTAACCATATTGCATCATTCTTTCTAGGTGTCATCGGTATTCCTACTAAAAAATCCATCGTAATTTCATCCCGCTTTCACATATGAATAGGTAGAGGTTGCATCACCCCTTTAGTATGTTCTCTCTCTACCTTCACTTGTTGACAAACTAGACACCTTGACACATAGTCAGCAATTTCCCGATTCATATTATCCCACAAAAACTGATCCTTTAGATCTATATACATCTTAGTGCTACTAGGGTGTATCTAAAAGTTTTAGCTATGAGAATTTTCTAGTAGTTCCCTTTTTAGATCAAGTACTAATGGAACATATAACCTCTTTCCAAATTTCAGAACTCCTTCCTCATACACGACGGCTGCCAATCTCCCATCCTTAACATCATTGATTTTCTTATGTAGATTCTCATCATCAGATTGAGAGATTTTTATCTTCTCTAATAAATTTTGTTTAACAATTATTTGAAAGAGGAAATATGATTCCCCTTCCTTAACTATTTTCATATCCATAATTACTAGATCTATGAATATAGGATCTCTCTCAATCCTTATTTGGGTTATAAGTCCATTATCTTTCCTTCTTAAAGATCTTCCACCATATTTGCCATTCCTAGGTGGTAGTGTATTGAACAATCATAATATTTGAGTAACTCAATCCATCTTATTAGCCTCATGTTGAGTTCTTTCTATGTAAAAATGTATATCAAACTCTTATGATCTGTATATATCTTACGTATTTCTCTGTAGAGATAATGTCTCTATATTTTCAGAGAAAATATTATGGTTTCTAACTCAAGATCATGATTTGGTTAATTTTTCTCATGATTCCTCAATTTCCAAGATGCATAAGCAATAAATTTATCATTTTTCATAAGGATGCAACACATTTTATTCTTTGATGCATCACTATATAGCAAAAATTCTTTATTTCTAGATGGAAGAGTCACATTGGAGCATTGACCAATATTCTTTTCAATTATTCAAATAATTTTGTACATTCTTTCATATATACAAACTTAAACCCTTTACAAGTGAGCTTGTTTAGTGGGTTAGCCAGTCGGGAAAAATTCTAAATGAAACGCCGATAGTAACTTACTAAGCCAATAAAACCACGTACCTCAGTTATGTTTTTTGGTGTGTTCCATTCGTGGATTTCCATTGTCTTCCTAGGTCAACTAAAATTCCATCCATAGAGACAATATGGACAAGAAAATAAACTGATTGAATCCAAGATTCACACTTTCTAAACTTCCCATATAATTAATTTCTTCTAAGAGTTTTTAAAATAATCCACAAGTAATTATCATGGTCTTCATAGATTTTAGAGTATACCAGGATATCATCAATAAATACCACAAAACATTCATCAAGATATTCCTTGAAAACCCTATTCATTAGATCCATGAAAACAGAGGGTGAATTAGTTAACCCAAAAGGCATCACAGTAAACTCATAATGCCCATACCTTGTTCGAAATGATGTCTTTGGAATATATTTCTTCCTCATATGCAGTTGATGATATCCAGATCAAAGGTCAATATTTGAAAAATATTGTGCTCCATGATGTTGATCAAATAAATTCATCATTTCATGGAGGAGGATACTTATTATTTATTATAATAGCATTGATTTCCCTTGATCTCATGAACTTTTCTAAGGCAAGTTTCCTTGGCTCTCAGAACACTCATTTACATAGTGTCCCATCTCTCTACAATTTTAGCATTGAATATCACTGAATTGTTTCTACCCCTTGCATTCATTAGATTGATGACCCTTTTCTCCAAACTTATAACAGACTCTAATTTCTTTCAAGCATTTCCCTTGATGATTCTTTACACAGTTCTTGCATAATGGGAATTTCTTTATTCCCTTGTTCTTCATTGGCGCTTCACCTTTTCCATGGTTATCAGAGTACTTCTTCTTATCTTGGTTTCCCATGAACAAAATTGATTTAGAAAATTCCTTCTCCGTTATCATGTCACTTAATACAATTTCATCGTATGATGAAAATGATTGAGAAGATAGTGTGCTTCGAAGACTTTTCTTAAGACCTTCAAAGAGAGAAGACTTGTAATCCCAAATGGCCTGAAATCCATAACAAAGAAAAATAGAAAAAGTATCATGGTCCAAAAAGACTTTCTAGGTAAGTAAACCCCCCACTGATCCTTTGTTGTTCGACTCCACACAACCACCATCTTCCGTTCTGATTGTCATCACCATCAGCCTAGTATGCACCTATGATAGCCACCATTTTTGCGTCGCACATACCCAACTAATGCTGAATGCTAAATGATTGGATGCCTTGTTCCAACTAAACCACAACCCACGCCTCACCATGTATCTATCTCGCACCTGGGGACAGAAGAGGTCGAGTCTGAAGGGGATCCAATAGATGTCGAGTCGAAGAGTCGTGCAAGCCTCACCGACTAATGGTTCCACTCTAGCACCGCTTACCCATAAAACTAATGCCACCCAACCCCCATCGTCGCCTTGACACCAACTTTGTTCCTGATGACCATAGATCAGAGGAGACCTGGACTGAGTCAGTTGCTTGAATTAAGGTCGTTGTCACCGCAGATCCAACCAAGGGCATTTAAGAACAAGATCTCTTAGAAAAACTGTCGACCTCCATATCAAGTGAAGGATAATCTTCACCACTGCTCATGGCCTACCCCTGTCTTCGGTCAGGGGGTTTTTCATTGTTGGACCTTGTAATTTCCGCATCGTGCTCTTGGCTACATCCCACGGTAGATCCAAGCTCATCGATAACCCTAGTTGCATAGTGCTAGGGTTCGTCGTCACACACATCCTTTGTAACACTAGTGATTTTTTATAAAGAAAACTATGTTTGATAACACATATGACACACAACACCGAGCCTAAAAAAAACAATGCAATATTATTATTTAATTATGACCACTATAACATAGTCATTAAATTGTCGAGTGTCAATACATTTAACTAATTTATTAAAAATATATAGATGTCATACTCAATATAAATTTATTTATAAATTAATTATAAATAATCACTCAATTTTTAGTAAATTCATTTTATTCTTCAAAAAATGTGTTTTCTTCCAAAAATGGTTTTTATTACTTTTTGTGAGGAAATTAAATTTTAAAAAATTTAGAATTTGAATTTCATTAAAAAGATATAATTTTTGAAATAAATCTATAAAAATTATCTTTGTATGATTTTTTTGGGATTTTTATTAATATATATATATATATATTCATGAATAGTAAAATTCTGATTTTTATTGAAAAAAATATATATTTTTAAAGTAATTAAAATGTAAAATTATATTTTGAATTAGTTTTAAAATTTAATTAGTTCATTTTTTTAAAAAAATAATATAATTATAATTCTTGTAATGAATTTTATACTTGAATTTAGTATAAAAACATTTTTATATTTAAAAAGACATCTTTCTGAAAAAATATTTTTCATCATGTTTTTCGGGTCTAATTTTAAATTATATTTTGTCAATTTTTTGAATTGAATATTAAAAAATGGATTCTATATTTTTAATCAGAAGGTCAAAATTTAGTAAATAACTCCCTTTTAATTTTGATCAATATGAGTAATAATCATAGTAAATAATTGTCACCACGATGGAGGTAAAATGAGTTAATTAAGAGTAAAATGTAAAGGATAATGACTAAAACATAACTATAACAATTAATTTAATTTTATTGGATGAATATATTTTCTCCATAATTATTAAATGTTCAAATATAAAACATTTTGTTTTCATTTTTCCATGATTTTGATCTTTATAATATTTTATGTAATGAAAAGTCAAAAATGTTATTCTCTTGATTTTATTATCTCTAAATATTTAATAAATGAATAAAAATAAGGTATGTTCAGTTTTAAATATTAATTTGAAATATAAATTAATTTTTTTATCATGGGGATTTCTTTTTAATATTTAGTGAAGAAATAATTACCTTAAATTCTTATGCAATTTGACACGATATTTATTCAATTAATAGAAAAATAGAATAAAAGATTTAAACAAAAGTAATATAAGTTGAGAGAATTATTTCCTTACATGAATTTTTTAAATAAAAATAACTTATTAGGAAATTTTTAAATCATTATATTTTAATTACATCCGTTTTCATGGTGTTTTTGAAGTCAAATTAAACAAATATTTACAAAAATGGCATTAATGATGTTTTATAATAAATAACATTTTTATTAAATGATTTAAAATTGATAAATATAATATCTTCAGCCAAGTTACTGTAATATGGTTGAAAATATCAATAGTGGTCTATTTATGGGTCAATTTTTCTTTTGTAGTAACTATATTGACACCTAAAGTGAAAAAACTTTGTTATCACGGTAATTGTCAAAATGAGTTAAAGCGAGTTAAAACAAAGAGATAAGGATAAAAACCTAACATAAAATTGTACAATTGTTTTGGATAATACTTAGAACCATACTCATATCATCTTCAAATTATATAATTTTTTATCCTTTTGAGATGAAAATTAATTTATATTAATTTAATACCTTGAGAAATTCTAAGAACGTCCTTCCCCTATCTTATAAAAGGGAACTCAATATCCTCTTTTCTTCACACTTAAAAAACCTTTTTGGTCAACCAATCCTGAAAAAAATTTCTTCATAACATCCCTCCCAACATTTTAAAGGCTTTAGATTGGGTAGAATACCAACCTCAGAGGGTTTAAGGTGTAAAGAAAATGAAGTTATCTGAAGAAGAGGTGTAGTCTTTAATCGAATGTTTTAGTTTTATTTCTTCTTTCACCTCCTACAAATCTTATTAAAATATGATGATATAATAAAATTAGTATCTCATATATGATGATATGTTATTATGCTAGTGTAATAACCTACATCCATCTCCTCTTCCATCAAATGGTAAACAATTCCACCGTTCATGTGTACGATGAACCAAAACACCAAAGGCTGGTAATAAATTCCAAGGGCCTCAAGAACATTTGGGGGATGATTTATCCTTTAAATATAAAAACAACCAAGACAACTTAACAATAAACATCCACTCCTCTATGTGATTAATAAACAAAAAATTACACCTAAAACATAACCAAAAAAATATACCATAAGAAATTACAAGCAGAAACCAAAAGACATACTCAAAAAGAACCAAAAAACACACTGAAAGAGAACCAAAAGACTAAAAAACTCAAGACTCGCAAGTGACATCAACCAGATAATGGAGTTGGTTCCCTAGAACCAACTTCTATGTACATTATATTATAAAAATGTATTCATTGTTTTGAATATTAATTAACTAATTATCACATCATGATTGTTCTTTTGTGTGACATAGTATGTGATAATGTCCCAAGAGTAACTGTTGCACTAAAAGGTCATATTAGTTCCCCGGTATGATGAGAACCTGGAAGTGTTATGACATTATTCTTGAAAATATGTTCTATGTCTAGATGATATCTTTTGAATGGACACAAAATGATATAGGATATCAGAGGTGGATACTCATAGGACCTTGAAGCACCTTCTCATGGTGTATACCCTTGGTAGTATCTAGTAGGATATTATGAGAATGACACCCGATAGTAGGAAATTCACATTTATAAGTGTCATTGGATGTTCCTATTTACTTATGTGGGTATTGGTCCTTAGAAATTATGTTTATTATTAATGGATATTATGAGCCGTGTACTTTGATGTATTGATGAAGACTGTGACGACATATGTTCGTGGTGAGGTAGGATACGTTGGGTGCATCACGAGTAATATTTCATTAATAAATAATGTGATAAAATATTTATCGCTTCTGTTCATTAATAAAAGATAATATCTGATCCCCTTTTATGGAAATGATATAACCTAAATAAATCCATGGTCATGGTGTTCTTCAGGAATGATCTATTTCTGCAATTTCAAAGAAAGATATATCAAGCGCATAGGTTGATGGAACTGGTATGTAACCTATTTTATTTGAGATATTGTGATAAAGAGATTATATTACACAGTAAGTGTTCGTATGAGGTGACTTATCAATACGGTGTTAACTTCTTTCTCTATGGGTTCCTTGACGTGTTGCTAGATACTATCCTTGTAATTTAAGCACGTTCGCCAAATGCCACTGAAAAAAGGTCTAGAGGGTCACACAGTAAGTTTATCTAGAATCTCAGTTGAATAATTTATTATTTAACATGTTGAATAAATATTATTCCATGTTTTGGTTTAATAATTATTCATGTATTCCTAATCACATTTATTCTGTCACTTGTTATACGGAAGAATATATTGTGAGGAGAATATTTAAAAAATATTTAGTTGTAATTTATTGAATAAAATATTTATTTATTTATCGATGAATAATGTAGTGATATTTATTTTAAAAATAAATAGTTATTATTCAAGGGCTGATAAATATTATGGAGGAATGGCGGACCGAGTTAAATGTTCTGGTGATAAATAATAATATTTAATTTATAATTTTCAAGTTAACTGCATGTCATGAAATAATAATATTGCTATTATTATTTAACATGGGGGTCTTGCTAGGATTAATAAAATAATTAAAGAAAAGAGTGAAAATTATTTTATTATAACCATAGGGATATAAATATCCGGTTATATTATTCTCTCATTCTCTACGGGAAAGCCCAGCGATTCCAATTTATTTGTCCACAACATTTTGGAGAAAACATCTCAAACCTAGAGAGTTCATCCTTCACCAAGAACACTCTTAAGAACGAGAGTGATCCTCCTCCACTGGATCAAGGAGAACGCTTTGGAAGCATTTCCCATGGTGATTGAAGGCGGATGACACAAGCACACAAATCTTCCATTCTAGCACCCATAGACTCCTTTGGCAATGTCTGGAGATTCACGTAATACGTGTGGATCACTACTAGAGGAAATCTATTTTGATTTCTACACCACAACAATGATGCACAATAGATCGGTGACCAAATGCATCAAGGAAGAGTGAATAACCATGGAGGTAATTATTATTTAATTAAATTAATTATATATAATATATTTTGATATTCTCTTTTGGGTTATGGGTTTCTATTTCTATGTCTTGTTTCATTGATTCAATTCCATTGATCATGACACTCATCAGCACATAGATCTCGAATTGATCATTGATTATGAAAAAAAAGTTGGGAACCACCCCTCCTATGCTTCCGCTACGCCTGAAACCTATAAGTGGTATCCGACCGGGAATATTATTGTTTATAATTATATAATTTGTTTTTGCTGATTTATGCATTCATAATTTATTTTTTCAATTCCAATTTAATCATTCATTTAATATGAATTACGAGATCTATTTATTCCACCATAATTTATTATATATCTAATAGAAATGATTAATTTTATGACTAAAATAAAATTGAGGACCTCATTCGAAGGTTCCATGGATTATACCCAGATAACACAATAGTACACACCATGTAACCAATGTTACACACCACATAGTTATGTTCAATGCTCCAGGAGATAATTTGGTAATTACTCAACCTGTGTGCATTAATGACATGCGATGCAGTTTATTATTACATCATGTTTTGACCAAGATAGACAGGTGCACAGTCAGCCAAACTACACATTGTGTGGGCCACTGGACATGGCTTGTAGTCCCTTTGGGTTAGGGTTGGTCCGTGTATTCCATACACGACCTACCCGACTGGTGACTGTGTAACACGGAGGCAACATAGTGTATGGCCCACTGAACATGCCGTATACTTAATGATTTCTGAAGTACACCTCACATGATGAGTCCCTAGGAATGTACTTTAGATAGACGGTGAAAGGAATACATGTCGTGTAGTTTGGATCTACACGCCGTGTACATTTACCAAATAACATAGATTTAAAACATTAATATATGCATAATGTTCAGATCTTCATATCATGTATAAGTCATATTACAGGTTGTTACTTTATGTGCATTGAGGCATAACATGTGGATGAAAAAATCATGTGATTTGTGTAATCATCTATGATGTACATGTTGTGATAGTAGGTATTAAATCATGTATTCCATATGTCACAAGAGTAAAACAGTATATGAGAATAATACTTGTTGGGTAGATTCAGATGGGTATTCTCTGTGTTTCCTCCATGATACATTTTTATACAAGGTTAATTTTAATTGAATTTATTTAATTTGATTACAATTATAAAGGATGAGAATATCAAGGAAATTAAAAAAAGGATTAAGATAAAAGGATTGATTAATTAAAGTTAATAATTAATTGATTTGAGCATGATTTACTTTAAATAACAATAATTAATGAATTGAATGCCATTTTTATTAAATTCTTAATTCGTTGCATGTATGCGGATGATCATGAGATGGACCAGACCTTTGTATGTGATTGGTTTTATTTAATTTATTATTAAATTAAATTTTTGGCCTATATGCCTTCTCTCTTCATTAATATGTAAGACCTGTGTGCTCATGGTTTCTTTTATGAAAACCCCTTTTACCCCTCACTTGCATGTGAGTAAAAGCATATATAATGGATGGAGCTCCCAAGCTAGCGGAGGTGGTTCAAGTTATGAGCTGAGGTGAATCCAATCCAAGGAGATACAGAGGTGGACAGGTGGAAATCTGTAAACACGAACCTCAGATTGGTTCAAGGTGTTTCTCCCATAGGCCAGCAATTAGTTTATCAATCTATAGATAAAATAACTTTTAGAACAAGATCATGATCATGCCCTTTATTTTATTTCTGTCCGTTTCATGGTTATTCATTATGGATGTTTTTTCATTATCACATAATTAATTAATTAACAAGCATGCAAGATGAAACTAAAATAAACTGGATTGTGTGTAAATACTATCTAACACATGGTTAGTCACTTAAGTAAATCCAACTTAATATTAAAAAGCATATAATAAAGAAAATAATTGGAAGTTTATGAATAAAGAAATAAAATCCCTCAATAAAATATTAAGTTGGTATAGCCTTCCATTACATCAGTTAGATTCGAACCATAGTTCAAAGTACTGGACCATCTAAGTTTGGGGTCCTTTAAATTAATGGGGAATTCTAATTTGAGGTTTTTTGTTGACTTAGCTTGGTTGACATCAAGAGTTGACTGCCAAAGTAGGAATTGGTGTAAATGAGAGGCAAAGGATGTGGAAATCCAAATTAAGGATTTTAGGATTGGGGAGTCCACTCAATGGATCTTGGAACTATGAGTTAATGCAATTTTCATTTGGAATTCCTACTTAAAACCATTCAAGTTAATTTTCTATCAAAATATGGGTTAATGGGAATGAGAATATGGATCCTTTCCATTCCAAGAAACATGACATTCCATAGACAATGGTGAGAGATATTCGGTTTCAATAAAATAGTGGGATACTAATAAATATAATTTTATTTATTTGTCTAAATTTATCAGATAAATTACTAAATATCTGCTCATATTATTTGTAGAAATAAAAATAAAAATTACAACAAACATATCACTCTGATCCATACTCGATAAGGAAAACCTTCTTACTAGCATGAATTTCAAATAATGAAAGAGGTGTTTACGCGTCATCCTTTGCCATGAAAGCAAATTGTATGTGCTGGAAGAACCATTACTAGTTGTACTTGGAAATGAGGTAATTGGTGATGAGCTATCTCTCTATGAGAAACATCTAAACGATTCTACAGATGTTCAGTGACTCATTCTATCATCCATGTTCAATGAGATATTGAAGCAATATGAGAAAATAGATGCACATAGAATGATGTCCCACCTTCGAGATCTCTATCAAGAAAATACACGACAAGAGAGGTATGAGATCTCTAATTCTTTGTTTACCACTGAGCATGGAGAGTCTACACCAGCTAGACCTTTTGAAGTCAATCTTATTGGATACATTGAATTCTTGAACATCTCAAAGATTAAATTCCAAGATGAGTTGCGTACATATCTTATACTTTCATCACCACCCAAGATCTTCTCTAGTTTTTTATGTGAAATATAATATGAGAAATAGTTAGAAGATTCTATCTGAACTTTTGAATTTAATTCTCTACGTGGATAAGGACATGGGGTGTGACAAACCTATAGTACTTATGGTGAATAAGAAATGTAATGAAAAGTCAAATGAGACTAAGACTTATAAAAAATCTAAAGGCTCTAAGCACTGTCCTACCTAGAAGCTGAAAATCCAGAGGCAAGGCAAGGAAAAGGAAGCAATATGTTTTACATGTGGCAAGTCAGGCCACTAGAAGAGGAACTACACCCATAGGAAAGGGGAAGCTAAAGGTGTGTTCGTTATCAAGTGAAATCTTTCCATTTCTACACATTGGGTATTAGATATAGCTTGTGGTGCTCACATTTTTATTCAAATACAGGAACCATGTAGATTTCGGAAAATTACCAGATGTGAGGTGGATCTGTGAGTTGCCAATTGTGCGATGCTGGCTGCTCTAGCCATTGGTGACTACCACCATTCATTAATGATGAGAATGATTTTTTTTACATGATTGTTATTATGTACCAACTCTTTCCTAAAACATAATTTATGTATCAATTTTAGATATAGATGGTTTTTTTTTCAAGTTCAGAAATAAACGTCGATTCATTTATAAAGAAATCATATGCTATGGTATGAAACATTTAAATAATGGTTTATATGTATTAAATTACGAAAACGAAGTGTTGAAAATCGATAATGAATCATGTTCACACGACTCATATAACACCCAGTTATGGCATCACCATCTTGGTCATGTAAATGAGAAGTGTTTGACAAAGCACTATCAAGATGGTTAGTTAGACACTTTTGATCTAAAACCACTTGAATGATGTAACACTTGTTTACAAGGAATAATGACTAAACCACCATTTGGTGGGTAGAGCTAAAGGGCCACAAAGCTTCTGGGATTGGTACGAACTAATATGTGTGGACTAATTCCAGTAGAATCTAGAGGTGGATATTCTTACTTCATAACTTTTACTGATGACTTTAGTAGATATGGATATATTTACGGGATGAGGCATAAGTCCGAGTCCTTTGATAAATTCAAGGAATTCAAGATTTATGTATAGAATCTTCTTGGTAAGAAGATAAATAATATTCGACCAAATCGAGGTTGTGAATATCTTAACCAATAGTTCATCAAATTTATATGAGAGCTTGGGATTCTATCTCAACTCACTCCACCTTATACACCAAATTTGAATGGTGTTAGTGATAAAAGGAACTTTACCTTATTGGACATTCTAAGGTCTATGATGAGTCATGCAGATCTTCCATTATCATTTTGGGGATATACATTACAAATTGTGGCATACACATTAAACTGAGTACTATCTAAGGTGGAAACAGAATTTCCTCCGTGCTATGGAGCCGAAAGAAATCTATTTTGTTGCATACATGTGTATGGGGTTGCAAGGCATTTTTTAGGCTTTCTTTGTAAAAAAAACCAAAACTATGGGTCATGAAGTGTATCATTATAAGATATCTCAAGGAAAAAAAGGGATATTACCTATACAATCCCTCAGACACGAATGTGATTGTACCTAGACAAGTCATCTCTCATGAGAGGGAGTACATCCTCAAAAAGGATACTGGGAGCAAGATTGACTTTGATGAATTTCATGCTCAATATAGACAGGAGTTAGTACAAGAACAAGTTCCATAGGTCCTCATGGAAGAAGTAGTTCCTGAAACACAAGTACTATGTAGGAGTGTTAGAGAGGTAAGATAACCAGAGAGATATGGTTTTCTAGTCACCGAGGATGGTGACTCATTATTATTGGACAATAATGAACCTCTCTCCTATAAGGAGGTAGTTGAGATATCAAAATATTCAAGATGGCTAGAAGCTAGGAATTCTGATATGGATTCCATGTATCAGAATCGAGTTTGGGTTCTGGTTTATGCACCAATTGAGGTAAAGCATGTTGGGTGTAAATGGGTATTAATGAAGAAACCAAACATGGAAGGTAAATTTAGTACCTATAAAGCTAGGATAGTGGCTAAAGGGTTTAAACAATGTCAAGGAATTGACTATGATGAAAGATTTTTTCTAGCTTCCATGATTAAATCAATCAGAATCATACTTTCTATAATAGCTTATCATGACTATAAGATTTGTAAGATGGATGTCAAAACTACATTCATTAATGGAAAACTTCAAGAAGATGTCTATATGACACAACTAGAAGGTTTTGTGACTCCAGGTGATGCCAAAAGGATTTTCAAGTTGCAGAGATCCATTTATGGATTTAAGTAAGCATCCAGGTCATGAAACATTCGATTCGATGAAGCCATGAGATAATTTGGTTTCATTAAAAATGAATTTGATTCGTGTGTTTACAAAAGGGTTTGGGGAATGCGGTCATTATCCCAGTAGTATATGTTGATGGAATATTACTTATTGGAAACAACATACCAATCTTACAGTTAGTTACGAATTGGGTGAACATGTGCTTCTCCATGAAAGAATTAGGTGAAGAAGCCTATATTCTAGGGATCAAGATCTTTCATGATAGATCCAAGAGGCTACTTGGACTAAGTCAAAGTACATATATTGACCAGATATTAAAGAGATTTCATATGGAACAATCTAAGAGGGGATTGGATCTAGTGTCACATGACTTGCATCTTTCTAAGAAAATGTTTCCCTAGACACAATAAGAGAAAGAGAGAATGAGTAATTTCCCATAGGCCTCGGAGATAGGATAAATAATGTATGCCATGGTATGTAATAGACTTGATGTTTCATATACACTGATCATGATAGGTAGATATCAAGAAAATCTAAGATAACTACATTGGACTTCTGTTAAGGTTATCCTTATATATCTGATAAGAACTAAGGATATGTTCTTGGTGTTTGAAGGAGACGAGGAGCTTGTCATTAAAGGGTATGCTGATACTGGTTTTCAGATAGATCAGAATGATATGAAGTCATAATCAGGATATGTTTTATATCTCAATGGAGGAGCTTTGACCTGGAAGACATCAATGTAGCTAGGTGTCACTGATTCTACACTAGAGTCTGAGTATATAGAGGGTTATAATGTGTCTAAGGAAGCAATTTAGATTCATAACTTTATTCAGGAGCTTGATGTGATACCTAACAGTAGAGACCCTATCACATTTTACTGTGATAATACTGCAATGGTGGCTCTTTCAAAAGAGCCAAGGTCACATCAATGGACAAAGAACATACTCCGGAAGTATCACATCTTGAGGTATTTTCATTAGAGGTTGAAGTTGCAGTGAGTAGTGTATTCATGGAAGAAAACACGGTGGACCCCTTGACTAAAGGCCTATCTCATCAGAAACATGAGTATCATGTGAGAGCTAGTAGACTGAAGGTTGTTAGCAGTTGTATCTAGTGCAAGTGGGAGTCTGTTGGAGTTAGTGCCCTAGAACAAACTTCTATATACTTTATGATAAATATGTAATAATTGTTTTTAATATTAATTAACTACTTGCCACATCATGATTTATCTTTTGTGTGATATTTTATGTTATAATGTCCCAAGAGTAATTGTCTCACTGAAAGGTCATAAAAGTTCCACACTATGATGAGAACCTAGAAGTGTTATGACACTATTCATGAAAATATGTTCTATGGCCAGATGATATCATTTGAAGGGACACAAATGATACAGGATATTAGGGTTGGAGACTCATAGGACTTTGACGCACCTTCTCATAGTGTACTCCCTTGGTAATATCCTGTAGGATATTTTGTGAATGAGACCTGATGGTAGGAAATCCACTTTCATAAGTGTCATTGGATGTTCCTTTCTTCAGACATGTGTATTTGTCCTTAAACATTAAGATTATTATTAATGGATATTATGAGTGGCTTACATTGATGTATTGAAGATAACCATGATGACAGATGTTCGTGACGAGGTAGGATACGTTGGGTGCATCATGATTAATATTACATTAATGAATAATGCGGGAAAGGATTTATCCGTTCTGCTCATTAACAAAATGTAATATCTTAGTACCTTTTATGGAAGTGATATATCCTAAATAAATCCATGTCCATAGTGTTCTATAGGCAAGTTATATTTCTGGAAAGTCATATAAAGAGATATCAAGAAGATAGGTTGATGGCACTAGCATACAAACTGCTTGATTGAAGATATTGTGATAAAGGGATTATATTGAACATAAGTGTTCGTATGAGGTGGTATGTCCTTGTGGTGTTATCTTCCTTATCTATGGTTTAATTGGTGTGTTTCAAGATGCTAACCTAGGATTTTAGACATTTTCTCCTAATGCCACTAAGAAAGAGGACTAGAGGGCCACACAATAAGTGTATCTAGAATCATAGTTGAATAATTTATTATTTAACAAGTTGAATAAATATTATTCCCAGTTGTGGTTTAATAATTATTCATTTATTTCTGATCATATTTATTCTATCACTAGTTATTCGAAATAATATATTGCGAGCAAAATATTTAATAAATATTTATATGTTACTTAGTGAATAAAATATTTATTTATTTATCAATGACTAATGCAGTGATATTTATTTAAAAAATAAATAGTCATTATTCAAGACCTGATAAATAGTGTTGAGGAATTTTGGGATGAGTTAAATGATCTAGTGAGAAATAATAATATTGAATATTATTTGATTAAATAATATTTAATTTATAATTCAAAAGATAAGTGCATGTATGGAAATAATAATATTACTATTGTTATTTAACATGGGGGGTTCGCTAGGATTAATAAAAAAATAAATGCACTAGTGAAAATTATTTTATTATTATCCTAGTGATATAAATGCTTGGTTATATTATTCTCTCATTAGCCAAGGGAAATCCTAGAGATGCCAATTCAGTTGTGCACAATATTTTGGAGAAAACCACTCAAGCCTGAATATTTCTTCCTTATCTAAGAACACTCTCAAGAACGATATGGATCCTCCTTCGTCAGATTAAGGAGAGTGCTTTGGAAGTGGTTCTCAAGGAGATCAAATGTATATGATGCAAGAATAAGGATCTTCTATGATAGAACCCGAAGACTCCTTCAGTGATGTCTGGAGATTCACGGAAGACATGTGGATCACCGCTAAGAGAAATATAATTTGATTTCTACAATGCAATAACGGTGCACTACAGATTGGTGGAAGAATGCATAAATGAAGAAAGAATAACCTAGGAGGAAATTATTATTTAATTAAATTAACTATAAATAATATAATTTGATTTTCTCTTTTGGGATCCATGTTTCTATTCCTCTGTCTTATTTATTTGATTCAATTTTGTTGATCATGACATTCATCATCACATAGATTTTGGATTGATCATTGATTATGGAAAAAGAAAAGTTGAGCACCGCCTCTCCAGTGCTTCAATTCCACTCAGAACTTACACCAGCAACACCCAACCCACACCAAGCTCCAACTCCACATGCATCAACCATGGTATCATGAATAATCGCTAAAGAAATGAGATACCTTACCTTTACATATGTATTGATAGATGACATCTATAAACATACAACAATTCCCAATAAGGGGTGATTCTAAACTTAGAAGGATTTACCAAATGACTTCCCAACTCGCGGAAATAGGAAAAAACTTTTTATAACATTTCATTAAAACATTTTAAAATCAGTTTACAATAGTTTACATCAAAATAGTAAAAACGTTTCAAGGAAAACATTTAAAATCATGAAACCCTTCTCTATAATTTTGAATACCCATTACCATGCATCCACAAACACACACACACACACAAACCCAATTCATGCCTAGGTGATAGTTCCATACTCATGAGCGGTCTCTCATTGATCCACCAAGTCTTCATAAGTTGAACAATACTAGGCGCCCCAATGACACACACCCCTTGCACAAGGTTACATCTATTAATGTACTCACACCAACCATTTATTCCAAATTCCATGCTAAACCATTCTATATAAAACATTTCTTATATTGAAATAATTTAAAAAAGCCTTTTTCATGTGTCAAAAAAAACCTTAATTTTAAAAAACACCATTTTAAAATTATTAATAAAGATAATTGTCTACAAAGCCATCCAATTTCTATAATTCGAAATCCATATCCCCAAGATAGGTTTCTATTAAGAATAAAACACAGATTTCATAGCAATTTTAGGAAATTCATTTAAATAAAACTAACCCTTAAAGGTATAAGTCAAGTGAAGTCAAGAGACAAGCCACCTACCTCTCAATGGTTGGAAAAAATGATGAACGCCAAAATGATTCTCAAAAAATTAACCTAGATCATCTTCAATTCAATAAAATAAACCATATCACATCAAGATTATCATTAAAGAATATGGAATTACAATTTTAGGGGTTCCAAATATATGCCACATGGTTAAGCTACACATTTTAGAAGATCGTACGAAAACCATTTGATAGTACTATCTGAAGCCATCCCCTCACATAGTTGGCTTGCATAATTAGACAAATCATGCGATGATCCTGCATTTTCCCTCTATTTGGAGTTGCATGGTTTCCCCTAAGAACTCTCATGGTTTGGCCAAACTGTATGTTAACCATGCACTTGACCAGTTCCCAATGTTCTCCCTTACAAGGTTTCCTGGAGATGGTTCATGGTTTCTACCAATCGTTCACAAACCATGAACCTCTAGAAAATCCTCCAAAACATGCCAAAACCCCTTAAAACCTCGTAAAACTCAACATGGAAATAATATAAACATAGAATACATGAATAAAGGGTAATGTAATTAAAACATGGTGTGCTAAATTATCCTCACCATTAGTCTTTCCTTACCTAAAAATTTGAAAACCATCATTTTCCTGAAAGATTTTGGGCCATTATTCCATCACTCTGTTTTCATGCCCCCATGTTTCTTCTTGAATCTGACCTTGTTTCCATAAAAACTATACAAGACCGATGATTTTACCATGTAAAATATTTTATTGACTATCCCCAATACGTACTGAAACATTAATCAGCATAGCATCCCTATCTATGTCAATGTGATCCCATCAAATCACATGGTCAGGATTGGGTTGATACCTCTTTAATTGAGATACATGAAACAGATTGTGCACTAAACTGAACCTTAGTGGAAAATCCACCCTATAATCCACTTCAAAAACTCATTCAAGTTTCTCAAAAGGGCCTATGTAACAAGGGTAAAACTTTTACTTGTTACCAAAATGATGATGCCTAAGTCTTAGAAAAATTCCCAAGAAGACATGATCACCCACATCAAATGAAAACGAACATAAATGGTGATTTGCATATGATTTCTGACAAATCAATGCCGTCTCCATCCTCTTTTTAATCAACTGAATTTTCTCCATTGTCTCTTTCACAAGGCTTGGTCTAATTTGTGAAGTATCACATGTTTCTACCTAAAAAAGTGGAGAACGACAAGGACACCCATACAATGCTTCAAAAGGAGCCATATTTATCAAGTCCCAATAACTATTATTGTATTAAACTTAATTAAAGGTATATTATCCACCCTTGAGACACTAAAATCCATTACACAATACCTAAGCATGTCCTCTAACATTTTTATTGTCCTTTCAGATTTTCCATCCATTTGAAGATGATAATCTATGCTTATGTTCAATTGGTTTCCAAGGGATTATTGCAAGGAATTACAAAAAATGAGATGTAAACCTCGGGTCTCGGTTAAATACAATTGAGTCTGAAACCCCATGATTCTTTACAAATTCTCAGATATATATTTTGGACAAGTGTTCCACCATATGATATTCACAAATGGGGATAAAATGAGCCAAATTAATGAGACAATCCAAAATTACCCATGTAGAATCATGTTTCGTAATCATTATTAGTAGACCTATTAAAAAATTCATAGCTATATGCTCCCATTTCCACATGAGAATCAGTAAATACTACATCAAACCTATTGATCATTGATGTTCTACCTTGACTTGATGATAAGTGAGGCATCTCAAGACAAACTATGTCACATTCCTCTTCATGCTAGACCTCCAAAACTATTATTTTAGTGATTTATATATCTTCATGATTCGAGGATGAACAAACCATCTAAAATGGTTGTAGAAATTTTGAATGTGTTCCTAACGAGTCATTGGTACCCCGATCTGATCTCTAGAACACAGGAGTGATCTCCTATTTAGTGTCCAGAACCCAATGGTCTCCCCACCATTGAGTTTTGAACTCAAAGCTAAATAGTCTCGATTAGATGTTTGAGAATCTCTAACCTGCTCAAATAAACATGAAAAATATAAACTGGAATGAAAATTGTAGCATTACCTTGCATTTCATAATCTGGATGCATATCAACTATGACTGACATAAGCTACCACTGATCCAAATCATCTTTAGCCAACTAAGCATATGACTTCCTACTCAAGGAATCTACTACAAAATTCCCTTCCCCTTGTGTATACAACATGTCAAAATCAAACATTATAATGTATTACATCCATTTTATTTTTCCTATGTTCAAATCTCTTTTTGAGAAAATGTGCTTCAAGGTTTTATGATCCGTATACAATAAAAATTTCTCACAAAAAATGATAGTGGTGCTGAGTCTTTAAGGCACTCGCTACAATAACCAACTCCAAATCATTATTGAGTAGTTCTTCTCATGAAAATGTAACTATCGAGAGCTAAAAGAAACAATAAGATCTCCTTTCATGATAACACATCCCAACCCATATCCCGATGCATCACAGTAGACTACATAGCCCTAACCTAACTATAAAAATGTGGGTATAAGTGATGATGTAAGTCTAGCCATATGATCTTAAAAGGATGGAATTCCATATTCCATAGGAAAGGAATTCCTTTCCTCATAAAAGCTATCATAGGTGAGTCAAAATTTGAAAAATAATGTACAAAACTTCTATAGTATCCCGCTAATCCAAGGAAACTACGTATCTCAAAAACATTCATCAGTGGTTACTATGAAATAAGAACTTCTATATTTTTGGGATCCATAGAAACTCCTTATTTCATAAATGAAATTTCAAAAGAAACTACACTTCTTGTATCAAAAAATCAAAATTTGATAACTAATCATACAAGTGATGGTTCCACAAGATTCCCAACACTATAGACAAGTGTTTCTCATAATCAACATTGGTTCTAGAATACACCTGTATATCTTCCATAAACACTATCAAAAAGGAAACCAGATGCCTTTTAAAGATTCAATTCATAAATTCCATGAAGTCTATTAGTGCATTTGTAAAACAAAAATGTATAACCACATATTCATAATGGCCATATCTGCTATTGAAATATGTCTTTGGAATATCCTTCTTCCAATGTCATAGTTGGTGATATCCTAAATGTAAATCATTTTTATAGAACCACTCGGCACCACTCAATTAATAAAAAAATCATCGATTTGAGGAATATGATATCAATTATTTATTGTATCTTGGTTAAAATTATGATAATATACACAAATTCTAAGGGTTCCATCCACCTTCATTACAAATAGGACCGGTGATACCTACAGAGATATGCTCAGTCGAATGAACCCTTTACTTTATAACACTTAAAGATTCACCTTTAATTCACTTAATTATATTGGTTCCATATGATAAAAGAGAAGGGAAATTATATTAGTAACTAGTAAGATATCAATTGTAAACTCCACTTATCCTTTGGGTGGCAACCCAGAGAAATTATCAGAAAAAACAGCAAGAAATTGGTCCACTATAGTAGTAAAATATCAATTCTTGATCTAACCTACAAATTCCATGGTAACTATTGTCAACTGGTAAGAGATGGTTCTAACCACTAGTACCAAGGGTCTTTCTCCACTTGTATCTACTGTTCAGTCTCCTTTAAATATATGATAAACCCAATCAAATATTTAAAACTCACCTATCATGCATAATGATCAATATGGTCTTTAAAGTATTCTTGCCAATCCAATTCCATAATGAGTTCATACGCATCTATCTCAAGAACAGAAAAATCCCATACAAACTTAGTCTCATCCATTGTTATCTAACATGTTGTAAATTTCAAATATCTACACTCTCATTGTCCCAAATGTGTTTGGAGTTTCAAAATAGATGGCATCATCTCAACATGAAAACCCATTAGATTAGTAACATGATTGGTAATAAAAGAGTAGGATAAACATGCATCAAACAAGGTTTGTATGAGGGTAGAATTAAAAATAATTATACTTCTCACTATTGAAGGACCCAATTTATCATACATGATTACTTTATCAGATCCATACAATTTCTCACTCACTGCGCATTTCTCTTTATTACCTTATTGAGATTGCATAGGTTGAGGAGTCATAGTGTTCTTATAATCACCATCGATCGCTCGGTTTTGATGACTATAGTTATTCTGCTGAGCTTATCCAGTCGAATTATATGATACCTGATAAGCATGAGATGTTTACCTAGCACTTGACCTTATAGTATTACGACAATAGTTCTGAAGATGTCTCATGTGGCTGCAATTGTGATGAGATCATGGTGGTGTCGTACAATATCACTTCATATGGTCAAAAGAACCACATTGAAAACATCCCATCTTAATCATTGGTCGATGAGGAATGATTACTGATCCCATAGACTAATTCAATGGTGCACCACCACTTTGGAAATATGTCTCTCTCTTCTGCTTATTCCCATCATTTGAGTTCCCACCTATTCCTGTTGGAATAAACATGCTCCCTCCATCCTTATTTACTAAGATGCCCCTTTCTATCACTTCCACCCTATTAACCAAATTTGTATATTCCATAATACAAATAACACTAATCATTTAGAGAATTTATGGTTTCAATGTTGACTAAGAAATGTGTGCCTTAAAGGACACACTTGTAGCAACTTCTGATACAAAGCATACCAAATTCATAAATTTTTCTACATAATCTGTTACTGAGAGGTTCTCTTGCTTCAAATTGAAGATGTTTATTGTTCTAGAAATTATGAATGTGTGAGGATAGAATTGTTTGCTGAATAATTTTTCAAAATCCTCGCATGCCATGTCTTGGTTCAATTTAACCTAAACTGCTAATTCTGACAATTGGCATGCCGAATCCTCCAGTATATATGTTGTCAACTTTACCTTCAACTCTACTGGTGTCCTAAGGAAATCAATGATTCAACTCATCCTATTCAACCAGATTGTTTATTTTTTTGATTCAGAATCCCCCCGAAAGATGGGTGGGTTCTTCTTTTGGAACTGAACTGAATGATCCACTTTTTGTGGCTCATTATACTAATTCTTCCTTTCCACCACTTGAAAATCCTAAACAATACTTTTCACCAGTTTTTAGTTCACCCATGGTTCAAGTGAAACAACATTTTTAGCAGTCTCTTTTGGTTAATTTCTAAGATTTCTACCCAATTCCGTTGTATAAAACCAAAAAAAAATTTTTTAGTCTCACCCACTAGTAACTAAAGGCTTAACAATGCCAATTTACCACAGAAACACATATAACAATCACCCATTTCTAAAATCCAACCATCTTAATTATTATAATTTATTTGAAAATACCAAAATAAATTTCATCTAAAATCAATCAATTTTAACCATTTCCCAAGAATCAACTCTTTTTTGACCATATTTAGAGAAAATTTACGCAAAATGAAAAATGATGTCCTAATAGGAAGTCTTACTTTTAATGAAGGATATGAATTTCCCATCTACTAAACCCATGAAGATGAGGTGATAACTCAACTAGAATTGTCTTGAAATACTAATTTACCCACACACCATAGTAACATGAAGTTTGGAATAAAAAGGTCAGCTACAACTTTTTATTATATAAATTTCATGTTCTGATAGTCCTCTCTCATTATTACCATACTAATAGATATATAATCCGATCATTTATAACTTCAAGTTCAGAATAAGATTGATATCATTTGTCCCAAAATGAAAGATAGACCAGCCAAGACTAATACAATTTGTAACATCCCACCCCTCATCATTGTCTTCAGAAGAGGCAAAGGTGATACCAAGCCATAGGTAACATCCCCAAAGAACCAAAGGCTAGTAATAAATGTCAAGGGCCTCAAGAGAATTTGGGGGATGATTTTACCTTTAAAGATAAAAACAACTAAACCAACTTAAAAACAAGCATCCAATCCACTATATGATGCGTAAACAACAATGTACAACTCAAAACATAACCAAAACAATAAACCATGTCAGAGTATAGGTGGAAACCAAAATAAATACACAAAGAGAACGAAAAGACTATAAAAACTCAGTACTCTCAAGTGTCATCAACCAGAAACACCCAACCCACTTTAAGATCCAGCTCAACATGCCTCAGTGACGGTATCAAGAATCATCACTAAAAAATGAGATACCTGCCTTAAAATATCACTCAATATATGACATCTGCAAATACACAGTAGTGCCCAAGAAGGGGGTGAGTCTAAACTTACCTGGATTTCCCCTAAGACTTCCCAACTCATGCCACTATAAAAAAACATGTTATCGCATTTATATAAATAGTTTAAAAGTATTTTAATGTTGTTTATATCAAAATAGTAAACATGTTCCAAGGAGAAAATTTAGAAGCATGAAACCTTTATCAATAATTTAGAATAACCATTACCTTGTCTCCACACTTACACATACTCCCAATTCATGCTGAGGTGATAGCTCCATACTTATGAATTGTCTCTCGTCGACCCACCAAGTTTTCACAAGGATACCAATACCTGGTGACCCAATGACGCACACCCCATCCATAGGGTCACGTATATGAATACACTCACAACAAATATGTATGCCAAATACCATGCCAAACCATTACACATAAAACATTTATTTTATTGAAAAAATTTCAACAAACCTTTTTCCATGTGTCAAAACAAATCCATGATTTAAAAATTCACCATTTTAAAATTATTACCGAAGAGATTTTTCCACAAAACCATCCTATTTAAACAATTCCAAATATATACCCCCAAGAGAGGTTTCAATCAAGAATCAAAAATCAATTTCAATGCAATGTAAAGTAATTTATTTAAATAAAACTAAGACTTCGTGTTCTAAGTAATGTTGAGTCAAGAGAGAATCCACCTACCTCTCAATATTTGGCGAAAATTAAGAACGACACAATGATTCTCTAAAATATGGCTTAGTTCTTCTCCAATTCAATCAAATCAAGCATATCACATAAAAAATATCATTAATGAGCATGTATATATACACTAAAAATCAGATATATGATTTCAAAAGATAGAAGAAGACTCGATCTAAGAATAACAACCAAGAATGATGGCTTACCAATGAATTGGGGCCTACAACACAGTTTAATTCACCTAATAATCAACTCTGTATTCAAAGGAATCACATCTCAACCCTATGGAGTAAAAGGTATTTGATAATAAGGATAATTACGGTGAAAACGAGGGATTTAGGTGTAAATTCAGATTACATCCATAATTTTAGGGGTTCCAACTATACACCGCACGGTTTGGTGCACCATGTGACTACCATGTGGTGCTAGTATCTCAATCCATCCCTTTACATAGTTGTCTCATACGGTTAGACAAACCATGTTACAACTGTACATTTCCCCTTTGTTTGGAATTTCATAGTTTCCCATAGGCACTAGCATAGTTTGACCAAACCATGTACCAATTGTGCACCTTCGTAGTGCCTGTTATTATACCATGCACAATTTCATGGAGATGGTGAACTGTTTATACTAACCATGAAAAAGAAAAGTACCTCCATAAAATCCTTAAAAAAATTCCACAAATCCCTCATAGCCTCCCAAAATCAACCCGAACATTATATAAACTCAGAATACATGAATAAAGTGTCATGTACATAAAACTATGGGTGATACAGTTATGGTAATATAACCCTTTGGTTTAGTATGGGTTTTAGTAAAAAAAGTTATATGAGGAAGAATTAATTTAAATTTTTTGGACAAAATTATAATGGTATTGGAAACCTTTAGAGTTTATCTTATCTTTGATATTGAGGTAATAATATTCAATTAAGATTATTTTATTTTGTCAAAAATATTGTAAAGAAAACCATAGTGGTTAAAAGGTGATTTAATGATTAAATTTTTTTTAGGATGTTCATCATATTATTGGGACCATTACAGGAGTTATCTTAATATAGTTTTAAAAAAGTTCAACCTGCATATTAGGTGATAACCTGTCACATCCAGTATGGTTGTGAGTTTTGAACACACAACTGAAGGGAGAATAGGGTGCATCACCTACAACTCGCATATGTGATTTCCGGGTTAGTATGACATTTTTAAACCTAAAAATTTTGACATATAGAGTTTAAGATAATTTTGGGAAGCATATTATATGATTAAATCATTTTCAATTTTGTTATTTTTAGGTGAATAATGATATTTTGGTCATTTTGGATATAATTGTACCTTGGACTAACAATTTTATATAATGTGTAAAGATTTGAGGAATAACTTATTAACCTTTTTTGGATATTTTTATATGTTAAAATTTTATTTTAGTGATTTAGTCATGAATAAAAATTCATCTTAAATACACATCATTTGGAGAAAATATGAATTTGTGGTGGAAATTGATTAAAGGATGAAATTCAACTTGTCAGGTAAGTATATTTCTTTATGTTTTTAGTCTAGATGGAAAATTAATTTATCGACTCTAGGAAAAGAATATTGAAATAAAAAAATTTACCCTCTTATCATCATTTCTGATGAATTGATGGTCTTTTTCTCACCACTTTGGTTTAAGATTTTATTGTTGTTAACTTTCTTATGATCATTCAATTTATTGTGATAATTGATCTATGTACATTAATTTTATTAAATGTATATATTTTCACCTATCAATAATTTTATCATATTTGGAAGCCTATTCTGTTTTATTCTATAAGATCTTCCTACTTCTATTTCTCACTTTTCAGGTGGGTGCTTTATTAACTCTTTTTATGATGTGGGATTTCAACAAAGTATTTTCCAATGTTAAACCGGTGATCATTGAGTTTGATTTCAAATTTATAGGACAAAATTTATTATTGGGGGTAGAATGTAACAACCTAAGATTTAATAAAAAAATTAAAACTATGTTTGCTAGCGTATACGACACGCAACACTGAGCCTAAACGAACCATGAAGTATTATTATTTAAATATGTATGTTATAACCTTGTAGATAAATTGGAAAGTATGAATAATATTTACTACATTATTAAAAATATATAATGTTCATACTCAATATATATGTATTGATAAATTCTGATTAAAAAATCACTCAATTTTTAGTAGAGTCGTTTTAGTTTTCAAAAAATACATTTTCATCAAAATATGGTTTTTATTGATTTTTGTGAGGAAATTAATTTTTGGAACTTTTATAATTTTAATTATATAAAAAAATATATAATTTTTTAAATCAACTTATCAAAATTATCTTAGAGTGATTTTTATGATTATTCTAAAAAGATTGATTTTTTTCAATGAATAGTGAATATAATGATATTTATTGAAAATTATATTTTATATTAAATTATTTACAAAGTAAAATTATATTTTGGATTTGTTTTAAAATTTAATTATTTCATTTTTATTCAACATAATATAATTATAGTTCTTTTAATGAATTGTAAACATGAATTTGTTATAAAAACATTTTTATACTTAAAAATCATTTTTTTTAAACTGTTTTTAGTCACATTATATGGGTTTAATTTTAGATTAAATTACAATAATTCTATGAATTGAATATTAAAAAATGTATTTTATAATTTTAATCATGTGGTCAAAATTTATTAAATATTCCCCTTTTATTTTTTGTCAATATAAATAGTATCATTATTAAATAATTGTCACCAAGGAAGGGGTAAAATGGGTTAATTAAGGGTAAAAATGATGTGATAAGAACTAAAAAATAACTATAATACTTTACTTCTTTTTTTGGATTATTATATTTCACCCATAATCATTTAATGTTCAGATATATAACCCTTTTCCCCATTTTCCTATGATTTTTTCTTTATAATATTTTATGTAAAGAAAAGTTAAAAATTCTATTCACTTTGTTTTATTATCTTTAAATCTTTGAGATAGGAATGAAAATAATGTATGTTCAGTTATAAATATTAATTTGAAATATAAATTATTTTTTTATCATGGAAATTTATTTTTAATTTTTAGTGAATAAATAATTACTTTAAAAGCTTATGAAACACTGACATGATATTTATTCAATTAATAGAAAATAAAAATAAATTATTTTAAAATTATTAAAAGTAATATAACTTGCAATAATTATTGTGTTAAATGAATTTTTTAGGTAAAAATAACTCATTATGAAAGTTTAAAATGATTTTATTCTAATCCCATCTTTGTATTTGGGTTTTTAAAGTCAAATTAAATGAAAAGTTCCAAAATTGACATTAATGATATTTTATAATAAATAATATTTTATTAAATTATTTAAAATTGATAAAAATATAATATTTGGAAATGTTATTGGGATATTGTTGAACATATCATCCATGGTCTATTTGTTGATCAATTTTTCTTTTATAATAACTATATTTACCACTAAAAAGTAAAAACTTCATTATTGTGATAATTGTCAAAAAAGGTTAAAGTGAGTTAAAACAAAGATATAAGGATAAAAACATAACCTAAAGTTGTAAAAAATTTATTATGCGATATTATTTAATCCCATACTCATCCTATATTCAAATTATATCTTTTTTAATCCTTTTATTCATGAAAAGTAATTTATATTAATTTAATACCTTCAGAAATTCCAAGAATGTTCCTCCTCACTCTTATAAAAGGGAAATCACTCTCCTTTTTTTCTTCACATTTCAAAAGATTTTTAGTTCAACATTACCAAAGAAATATATTCCTAAAATCCCTCCCTATATTCTAGAGGCCTTATTTTGGGTAGAATACCAACCTTGCAGGGTTTAAGGTGTAAAGAAAACAAAATATCTGAAGAAGAGGTATAATCTTTAATCGAATATTTTAGTTTTATTTATTCTTAAACCACATTAAAATATTATTCAACCATGATGATATAATAAAATTAATATCTTCTATATACTAATATTTTATTATTTTAGTGTCATAACTTACATCCACATCCTCTCCCATCAAATGGGAAATTAAATCATCATTCGTCTGTACAGCGGACTACCGCCCCGCGAACTGATGTAATTCATTTTTAATCATGGCCTATCACGATTATTTATGATGATAGATTTAATATAAATATGTTATATTAATGGTATATTTATCATTATTTAAAATTAATATGTCATATATTTTATTTCCTTTCCATTTATAAAAAAACGACAACATTGTTCGTGCGTATATGTGGATTACCACCTCCATGAAACGATATGATTCGTTTTTATTACTGCACCACATGAATGATATATATAACTATATTTAAAAAACTTTAAAATTTATGAGATAATTATCATTCTATAAATATTAAAAAATACCTGCCTTCTTTCCATAACGATTGTTGAAAAATAAAAACGTTACTCATGCGTACGTACGACCTACCGTCTCCATGATTGTAACATGGTACATTTTTCATAATTATCTTTGATGATTGGTTATAAAATTATAATTGATGTATAATTGAATTATAATTAGGTTATTATTATTATTCTAGAGATTATGAAATACTGACCCCTTTGACCATGGTCAACATACCATACCCATTTTAAAATTATAAACTGAACATCCTCAAAACACCAGATGTAGATTTAACTAAGTATCTAAATATGAATTTTAAAATAAATGAAATAAATTATTTAAATATAATATATTTATATATTAAAATGTTATTAAGAAATAAAATAATTGATATATGTTTATTATAAATGTGTTAAAGTGCATACATAGAAAGTCTGAAATCGAGGTTAGTGATTTTTGTCTCGCTTTCACTTCTACAAGACACATGCCATATTCACCATTTTTTTTAATTGGTTCATATTCTTCCCATTGATTTTAATTTATGATTATTATCATGATAATTATGGGATATATATATATATATATATCCACCTATTGTTATTTCTTTCCTCGGGATTATGATTCAAAAGTTACCAAAATGGTAAGAGATTTATGTTTCAATACTATTTTAATTAGGATTATTTATGCTTTATATTTAAATTGAGGAAATTATATTATACTTATCTAATAAATCCATATAATTTTAATCTCATTAGGTTATTTTGGTATATTTGTTTTTTATTTTCCTCACTTTAAATAATTAAGAGAGTGACAAAATGGTTTTATGGAAAATCGACCTTATTTCTCTCTTCGATCAAAAATCATTTTTCTTCAATGTCCATGTCTAATAAAAATGTCTTCAAGAATGATTATAATATTATTTTGTGATTATTTAAAGGCATTTTTACCCATGTTTTACTTTTTAAATATTGGTTTAAAAGGAATCTTCTTTTCATTTTCCAAACAAATTGATTTTGACTTTTTACCAAAAATGTGGAAGAAATATTTGTTTTAATGTATATGGCATGAATAGAATTTATGAAAATCATGAATGATTAATGATTTGAAGCTTCCTTTACATATTTTTTAATTTATTTTCAAATAAAACGTTTTCCATAATATTTGGGGAATTTTTATATTTCAAAGAAGTAATTTCCCAATGTAAGGGGTATTTTCCTCAAGAATATTTTTAATATTTTTATAGTATTTCTATTGAAAAGTGACAACAACCTTTAATATTATGGATTGAATATAAATTTTGTAAATATGTATCTTACATATATACCTAGTTTATTCTCTATTCCATTAATGGGGTAATACATTCCTTAAGTTCATTTCTCAAATTCCTTCTTTATTAAATCTCCTTCGATTATGACATGAGGTAAGATTATACAACCCATTTATTTCCATGTTTATTATTATTTTTATGACTTATTATAAATTTTCTTTTAAGGAACACATGATCATGAACTATTATAATGGGTGTACCCATTTAGCACTCCAATGCATTGGGTAATATTTTATTCTCATGAGACATTGTGTATGGGATTTGGGAGTAAATTTAATCCAATATGAGACTTTGTGAACCAAGTGATGTTGTCTTGGAAGTTAACATTGACTTATGATTATGTCATGTTTTGTATTTCTTCTAATTTTCCTATGTTTCCATGATCTTATGATACTACATTCTTTATGTTATGCTCCCATGTGATTACTCATGAGCCTTATCTTTTATGATATCATGTTATACATTTTTCTCACACATTGAACTTCCTAATCATGTTTATTCCCTTATTGAGCATTTGATCTCAACCATTATTATGTTTTCCTTTCCCCACGATCTAAAGGAAATTTTCATGTATGATGTGTCAAAGAAGGGTACTAGTTATGAAGAACCATGTAGGTGACGATGTAGATTTTTTTATGAACCAGTTGTGTATGTATCCAAGTATTTGAAGACACTAAACCTTTATGATCCAAGCATTTATAATCATATTTTATAATGTTTATTCATATAATAAGATTTAATATCTATATATAAAAATCCAGGGTCGCTATAACCTTCATCTTCTTAGGAGTTCCAAGATCACCGTCAACCCCTGTTGCTCAGGGCTAGGCTTCATCACCGCACGTAGACATCCTCCTCTTTGGAGATCCAATCTCACTGCCATACCTTGGTGAATTAATACACATCATCTGGAGATATAGGAATTCTATCATCCTTGTAGATTCCATATTCAACCTCCAAACATCATAGTTATATCTCATATCTTCCACCAGGGATTCAAACACCATTCATAGTGGACACTACAACAACTCCATACATGAATTTATTATCCTGAAATGACTTGGCATTCATGATAACTTCATCCCTCCCAATAGAACTTTGTTATTAATTTAGAAACCTCGACAATACTAAAAATTAGAGCTTTAACATTGTTTACCTTTATCAGTGCTAGCAAAAAACATTGATAAAGGTATCCTTTATCAGTGCTGAAAAAGGGTAACCTTTATAAGTGCTTTTATATAGGGATGATAAAAGGAATCCTTTATTAGAAATTTATTTTTAATGCTGATAAAGAGTACCCTTTATTAGCAATTTATTTTTTGTGTTGATAAAGGTCCTGAATAAAATGAAATAATAAAAAAAATTAAAAATAAAAAGAGTAAACTAAAAAAATATATCAATAATTGTTTTAATTAAATAATTATTGATAAAAATGAATAAAATGAATATACATATATAAAAACTATAAATATTAATAAATAGTATATATTAAATATATAGATATGTAAAATGAATAAAAATAAATAATTAAACAAATAAAAATTAATAATGAGTAAATTAAGTGAAATATTAAACATTTTATTAATTAAATAATTATTGATAAAAGTGAATAAATTGAATATTCATATTATTGAACCCTCTATGAGATGGTTATTTTAATAATAAAAAATCTTTATTATTGTTTTTTATAAGTCAATTTAGTAAATTATTCAATCGTTTCTAAATGAGTTTACATATGGTTAGTCATGTCTACATATGTTTACCTTTGATTATTTATGCTCTACTATTGACCTGGAAGTATTCTGGACAACACAGACACTTTGTGAGAATTTAATATTTTTTGACTCATCATTGGTTATATTTTTTTGACTCACCGTTACTTATATTCTTGAGTCACCAATAGTTAAAGAAATCCTCACACCAATGACAACAGTCTCACCAATGAAAAAGGTCGCACCGACGAAAAAGGTCGCACCGATGACAAAGGTCGCACCGATGACAATGGTCAGACCGATGAAGAAGGTCGCACCGATGACAACAGTCGCACTGATGACAATGGTCACACCGATGATACAACTGTCTCACCGATGGTGATCAAATGATCTACCGAAGCTGATGCTGATCAAATGAACTACTGAAGCTGATGCTGATCAAATGACCTACCGAATCCGATGCTGATCAAATGACCTACCAAAGATGATGTCGATAAAATGATCTACTGAAGATGATACTGATCAAATGATCTACTGATGAAGATGTTAATCAAATGACCTACTGAAGCTGATGCTGATCAAATGACCTACTGAAGCTGATGCTAGTCAAATGACCTACCGAAACAGATGGTGATCACATGACCGACCGAAGCCGATGCTGATCACATGACATACTGATACCGATGCAAATTCAAATAACCTATCGATATCATGACTCACTAATACTCATGAAAACAGTTTGAATTTCTATTATCTATTATTTAATTCCAATGGTCGTATTTGCTAAATTTAATGCACTAGCTATTAATTAATGTTGGTTGTTGGATGTCAGGGAACCGTACCTCGTACCTGTCAATAAGTAATCATTATTTTTACTAGATCTCAAGGAATAAAAAGGAAGATCTATCTGTAGTATAAGGTGGCGATAAATACACAAAAAAACACAGAAGGTGACACAATAGAAGACAATGGAGTACATGTGTGTGATGGACGACGAAAAAAAAAGAAGAAATTGAAGAACACTTGTGAAAACGAGATAGATTCAAGAAGTTAATCCACCTGGAACAAACACTGAAGCCTAGTTGTTGTTCCAACTGAACATCATATGCACAAGGCTGAAGAACTGTATCTGAGAAGAACAATGACACTCGTTTTTTTGTCATCCTCACCAAAAAGGACTCAAATAACATCCGCAACATCCAAACGAGTCCAGCGATCATCTGCAATCACTCAGAGCATTCTAAACTCATTATATATTTATTATCTCTGTAGTGAACTTTTGTTTAACATTTTGAGTAGTGTGTGTGCATCTTTCTATTCAGACACACACTGATTCCTGGGTTGAACTGGAGGATAATAAATCCTCACACAAAACTTTTTACACCTTATTGTATCCCAATGTGTATTGTGTAAGAGGTCAAGTGTGACCTGGAACACCTATGTGCTATTGTTTAGTTTTCACACGTAGAACTATGACAGAGGTCTAAGGACCTGAACAGTCTGAGTACTATTGTAAAACCCTCGATCTAGGGTGTGGATAATAGTTTATATAGACTGTTTGAGAGGACTAAGTCTCTGCTTGAGACTGAACCTCTTGCTTTAAATCTGGTGTTCTTTTTTTCCATTGATAAAAATATTTAGAATATTTCGCTGCTAAGTAATTTAAATATAAATCTATTTTAAAGTTACACCAATAGTTAATCTAGCAAGTGTTTGTAATTAGTTTGAACCAGTAAGTCAGTTTCAAAAGCTAACTTAATCTTAAGATTAAGTTAACAGAGAAGTAATCAATCTTTGTGAAACTGATTGAACATTTACAATCTTTATAAATTCACTACAGTTTAACTTTTTTTACAAATTGGGGGATTTTAATACAAATCTTTTAAATAGAAATTGTTAATTGGAACTCAATTTAACCCCCTCTTGGGTGTCCACTTCGACCAAAACATATATATAGATTATAAATATTAATAAATAGTATATATTAAATATAGATATATAAAATGAATAACTTGGAAAAATTAAACTAAAAAATAAAAATGAATAAATTGTAATAATTAAACAAAAAAAATTAAAAATGAATAAATTAAAAAAATATTAAAAAAATAATTAATGAAATAATTATTAATAAAAATGAATAATTTTAATATATATATATATATATTAATTATAAATAGTAATAAATAATATATATTAAACAGAAATATATAGAAAATGAGTAAAATGTAATAATTAAAAACATATTAATGTCTTATCAATTTTTAATGTTGTTTGATTTTTCAGTTTATCATATATCAAACATGCATTACATTGATTTCAAACACATATATGCAATTAATGCATTTTTATATACAACACACATAAATATTTACACAATTAATGAAATATTATATATATATATATAAAGACATACACCTAATATTTATGTAATTTATTCAAGTTTTAGTATATTTCAGAATTTCATTATAACATGATACATTTTATATATTATGTTTTTAATCGGTCAATTTTATTTATTTATTTTTAATATTATTACAGTTATGTATTATTTATTCATTTTTAATATTTTTTTTATTTTTTTAATTTTATCACTTTCTGTTCTTTATGTAATTAGATTTATTTACTATGTTTTAGTATTTTCCATATTTTTTAATAATGTATATTTAGTTAATAAAACTTTTCCATTTTTACAATATTTTTAAAGTGTACACATTTTTACCAAAACAACTCAGCTGTGGATTTGGAAAATATAAATCCATTACCCCAAAATTTATTAATAAAATGAAAAAGTACAAGGGAGGAGGGAGAAAGCCAAGAAGACATAACATGCTCACAATTGAAAGCAATAAACAGATCATCTAGATCCCAAGTTCCTCGGATATCATCCCTTGTCCTTTGGGTGTCAACCATGCTGCCATGCCTTGACGCTTTGAGGGGCCACACATTCTTCATCTGATGATGATGTAGATTAAGCCTCTAAGGTGGAGCATATCCTGAATTTTCAAGATAGATCTTGAAACTCCTTTTCTGGATTAGAGTGGAGTCCAACTTCGATGTTAATACATAATAACCTTTTTACTCTTATATAATCATTGTATTCAAAGACATATGGCTACATTTATGCGAATGTTACCTTAAGTTGTGAGAAGTACCATTTTTCTACTTCCTTGCTGATGCATGTATTGGGACTTTCACATTTCTAGCCCACCGGGGTCACAATGTTTGATTTTTTTGCTCGTGAAGAATCACATTCTTCATAGGAGGCTCTGCTAAAGGAAACCTATGAATTTTTCATTAAATCCTTAAAATTTGGAGGATAAGCCCACCCCACATTCTTAACACTCCTACAAGAGGGAGCAATAATTAGATGCTCAATCTGTAAGGGAAAATACTGTTTCTCAACACTTTTCCTACATTCAACCTACTCCTTACATGATGTTTCCAATCCCTATGAAATTTTAGCTACAAGGATACATGAGTCATCGGGAAGGATAGTAGAAACTTTCTTGCACGAGCATAGTGGAGACTCAGATTGAGTAGGAAGAATGCAAGGTACCAAATCCATGTCCCTCAAAGGCTGTCCAAGATGAGAGGAACTGGATCTGAACTTCCTAAGGGAACCAATTGGAAACCATCATTATCAACTATGAAATTGGATGAAGGTCCCTTCTTTACATCGAGACCGCTTGTTCTATGAGCCTCCACACCACTGTAAGGAACAACACTAATGCCACTGACCATGGGAAAATCAATATCCCCAATTTGCAGAGCATGACGAGAAGCTGCTAAAGCAGTAATATTTTTGTCCCTTGACGAGGACATGTCCTTAACTTCCAAAACACAAGTAGCTGTAGTAGATGCCTGCTGCTCAGAGGCAAAAATATCAGCATCAAAAGTCTCCTTAAAATCATCCCTACCAATTTGTGGAAGAGAAAAAATAGGTTCCATAGGATGAGCACCAGAATCAACCCATTGAGAGTCTGTAGTTGGAGAGCATTCCTTACATGGAGAACATATCATGTTCACCCCAATAGCAAACATATTCAATGAAACTGTCCTTATCAGACAATTAGAAAATGAGAAAAGATCCTTCTCCAAATTAGAAGCAACAACAATAACTTTAATCAGAGGCTCAAAATCCATTATCTTAGCACAAGCCAAGGAATTATTATCCTTGTTCTGATTATGAGTGCTTCTATGAGACTTTGAATGTGAAGGTGTCTTGAAATTCATTTTTTTCATTTCCTTACGGGAGTATGAGGCAATTATCTGTTTATCAATTATCTATTGATCCGCTAATTCTTATGCAGCCAATTCATCAAAATATTGAACATCAGAATTTGATTCCTCTTTGACAACATCAGCCCCAGACTTTGTTACATTCGACTTATTAAATCCAACCATTTTTTAACCAGTAGGAGGATCCCCACTATCTATCTCCACAGTATCTCGACAAATCTTTTTCTTCTAGGGGTGGCTTCCACCTGAGTAGAATGAACACACATAGCCCCAACAAGACAATCTAGACTAGCTGATTTCTTCACAACATGTTGTGAATGAGCAAGCCCAAGATTTCTAGAAGTACTTTGTACTCTAGTCTTCAAACCCCTCTTTTTATTGAAACATAAACTTTCCTCATGTCCTCTACTAGATAAATAAGAACACAACAGGGAGCTTTTACAATTTGATTCCTCATGGACAATTCTCTTACATTATGAACAGAATCGAGGAACATTCTCATAATCAATGCACAAATTGTATTCATCTTCGTCTATTGAAAGGACCACCCTATCAACAAGAGTAGAGCACAAGTCAAATTCCACCAGGAAAAAAGTAAAATGACCATATCTCTCCAATTCTGTTTAATTGTATATCTTTATGGGTACTCTAATTGCTGAAGCAATATCGTATAGTATAATGGGGTTCCAGAATACCCAGTTCATTCCATAATCCTTAACCCACACCTGGACAATGGAATTACTAACCTCCAAGGGATTGAAATTCTGATCCCATTAATGGATGTGAAGGATGCCTGATTTGAGCTAAATTGATCCCAATCCCCATTCCCTCGTCTTAAAATCATCATAGGGAAATGGCGTACAGAAGATCCTTATCCCAAAGAAACGCACTTCTAGTTGGTAAAACCCCAGATGCCTGACAGTCGATCCATTAAATCATCAATTTTCAAAGGTTTGGATCACTTGGGAAAAAATAATCGTGTGATTATAGAAAACATACTAATTTCAAGGTACTCTGAAATGGCATCCATATTCGCTTTGACAAAGGAAACATTACCCTTATGGTGTATCCCTCCAGCAACGGATTCCTTGAAGAGAGAGAAATACATATTGGTAGTACCCTCGTCTAGTTTGTTATCCACACTTACCCCTCTACAAATGATCTTTCGATTGTCCATTCCAATGGAAACATGTTTGTGGGAATCAAATCACCCATGGGTGAGGAAAACGTCAGGTAGAAGACTCAGAACCGCCATTTTGAAACCCTATATCTCCATCTGGGTATAGCGAGAAGCTCTCACCACTCCCACCTATCCCTTAAAAGTGTACTCATTTTTTATTATTCAATTTCACTCATTTTTAAAATTTATGTATTTAAGATTATATATTCATTAATTATGTTAAAAATATATTTGAAAATAAATATTTATAAATAAATATATTTATAAATGTATATTTACTACATTTATAAATTTGTAAATTTATAATTATTAATAAATAAATATTATTTATATAATTATAAATATATTAATATTATTTACATAATTTTAAATAAATAATTTCATATTTCAACAATTATAAAATTATAATAATTTTTTAAAATAATGAATATACTATATTTATATTTATATTTATATTTATATTTATATTTATATTTATATTTATATTTATATTTATATTTATATTCATTTATTATATATATAATTATATAAATATATATAATGATATGAATATATAAATTTTTTTTATTGTATTCATATATTTATAAAGAAATAATTATATATTTAAATAATTATAAAATAATAATTAATATATTTCAATAATGAATATATTTAATATATTTCTATTTTTATTTATATACATTTATTAAATATATATATATATATAATTATATAAATATATATAATGATATAAATATATTTATAATTATAAATAAATAAATATTAATATATTTATAAATATATTTATTTATAAATGTAAATTTACTATATTAATAAAATTATATATTTATAATTATAATTAAAAAATATAATTTATGAAAAATTATTTAGGTAATTATAAATAAATAATTATATATTTAAATAATTATAAAATCAAAATAAACCAATCTGTAATTATATAGATATATTTGAATGTTTTTTTATTTATAATTATAATTATAAATCCTCTATCAAAACATCTTTAGCACTGATAAAGGGCGTCATTATCATCACATATTAATTCAGCATTGATAAAAGATATCGTTATTAGTGATTTTTTAGAAGCACTAATAAAAGTATCACCAATCTATTTAAAAGAACCCTAACTGTGACTCATTCAGTTACGATTCTGAGGCTCTCATGGAACTCCCCTACTGTCGGTGCTCCTCCTCTATATTCTCTCAGATGAATCAATGCTAGAATCCAAGGTATGTTATTTTCTCCTTTTCCACTCTCACTAATTAATTTTTTGGATTCCATGCTTTGTGTTTTTATAGTGTTCTCATCCAAGAAGAACCATACTTCTCTTCTCCCATAACTCTAGTCATGAGTGGTCTCCCTAATTCTTCCTCATTGTTGTCATTCTTATCACCACCTTCACCCATGGCATTTTCTATTATTATCACTATCATTGCCACCATCACCACTGTCCACATTGTTCCACCAAACATTCCCGCTAATCATTCCCTTAATGCTACATGGTCACTGCAAATCATAGATATCATATTAGACAATATTGGATCTTTTAGTAATGGAAAATGTAAATGGGTTGTGTGCTTCACATATAGTAATGGGGACTCATTCTTTTCGTCATCAAAGTCTATGTTGCTTCCCATGGAGTGAGATCTTATATTATAGAGTAATTAAAGGATGTTTGTTTCAAAATATTATTGAGCATCGATAAGGGAATCATCCCATTAATTGTTGTAATTGACTCTTCATTTTTGCAAACATGTTCCTATCACAAACTATAACCAATTGGAAAATTACCTACTTAATATGTAGTTCAATGTTGTTTATTATAATCTTTTGAGTTTCCCCAAAAATAATATAGACCAAAATATAGATCCAAACATTCTATCTTTAGTTGGAAGGACCATGGTCTTCATGTATATTTTACATGGCTTTAGGTCTCTCTGTGATGTTTTTTAATAATACAAGAGTCCAAATTCACTCAAACTCCACTATTATAGGCCACCATGATTTCTATTTCACAGTATCCTTACTTTTTTCAAAATAATGGTACATCGAAAGGTATATTTATTTATATACAAATGTTAATATTATATGAATTTAAATTTAAAGTGATGTTTTTAATGAAATTTTTGTTGAAACAATATTGATTCTCACCTTCTATTATATGATTTTATGGTATTTTCTAAAATATTTTTGTTTTTATTAAACTGGTATAAAATAAATGATTATGTTTAGAGAGTTAGATTTTTGAAATGTAATTTGTTAGAATGAATAAATAAAATTTCATTTAGGTTATTTTTGAATTAGAGTGTGTTTATAGTGTACATGGGATAAACATATTTTTATAAAATAATATGTGTCGGGTTTTATTTCATTTTTGAAACTAATTTGTCTTTAGTTTTTTTCTAATTAGATGTAACAAATAGTTTCTAATTAAATATATAAATTACTTCCTGATTTCCTTTAAGGATATGTTTATCTATATTAATTTCACAATATATAGATCATGTAGAATATGTAATAGTTTATAATGTATGTATTTTAGAGTATTTTTTAAAAATAGATAATTTATTGTTTATTAACCATTGAAATATCTTATTCATGATTTAAATAATTTAATACTAATTATATAACTCCATTGACTAGGGTTTTAGATTGGTTTTAAATATAATCAATGACCATGAATGATTATAAATTTGATAGATTTGAGAAAACATGGGTTTTATAGAATCTTGATAAATTATTATCTATTACACATGCTATAATAGAAATATTTATGTAATTATCATGTTTAATTATTAAATTATGGAATTTGATGTTATGATTCCATATTAGGTATAGTTTTTATATATGTATTGAATATTCTATTTTTTAGATGAAATAGTTCATAATATATATATGTTGATAGGATAAATATATTCTTCAAATTATTTTACTGTTATCATACACAAATCTGGTTTTAATAATCTTTATATTGTAATATAAACCAATATACATTTATAAATAATTTTTTGACTACGGGAACTATATGAATTATTATAAAATGTAACATGATTTTTTTAGACATTAGAATTTTAGTAAATTGAAAAATTCTATGACTTTTATTTAGTAAGTCTCATTTTTATCTTTGTATACATTTTTTTCTAATTGTGTAACTAATGTTTTTTTACCTGTCTTGTAAATCATTCTCTAGATTATTTTTTTAGAAATTTTTTTTATTAATCATAAAAGGTAACTATTTTTTGTTGAATTTTGATAAATATTTCCCTGTAATATTATTCTTTGAATAATCACAAGATATTATTTTTAATTATTTTTAATATAACTCTGAATGTATGATTATAATATTTTTCTACAAGAAATACATGTGTGGATGTGATAAAAATAATTTTTATCATGTATTAGAATATAATGGATATTATGTGAGGTCTAGGTATGTTATTTTAGAATGTGTGTTACTATAGACATGTCAGTGATTCATTGAGGGCTAGAGTGAGGGTGATGTGAAATTTTTATTATTGATTGTTCTTCTTTATGGTTTTTCATAAGTTAGGATTAACTAATGTATTATGGAACCCATTGTGTGGTTCTTTCCTAAGGGAGCCAATTATGTTAAGAATTTCCCATAGTATGAATGCACTTCTTACGAAAAATGGCGATGTTATATCCATTTCATGATTTGGATGTAATAAGTACATGTGATGGTTATCCCTAAGGGATAGTATTGGATGATAGGGGTCTGAGGTCGAATCTTATGGTACATATTATGTGGTTATTTCTAGAGGGAGTTAAATATTTGTTGCTCCTATTATGATTTAAATGTTAACCTCTTATTAGTGAAATGATTTTAATGTTAGGAAACAACCATGGTATAAAATTATAGAATGATTAGTATAATTCACTAGTATGAAATGAAGTAGGAACCTTTGATTATCATGGTGTCTTGGTTAGTACACAATGACTTGACTTTCATGTGTATTTTGAGTGTTACTACTTTGAATATATACTCAAATGTATTCATTTTTGTATATTTTAGGGTCCCTTTTAGTAGTTACTTATTTATTTTTATACTCACACCATATACATGACCCTCAGTGGATATAGAGATCTAATATTTGAGGTATAGGTGAGGGAAAAAGACCAGTAACATAGATTAGATTCTGTGCATCTCTGTGGGAATGAGTTGATGTTCTAGTCATAGTGTTAGGGACATTTTAACATTTTTAGAAGATATTTGACATTTAAAATTAAGATGTATTAATTTAAAAAGTTTTATAGTGACAAATTTTATCCTCACTAGCTTCATCTCTTGAACAGTTATTATTGATTTTTGTTTCTTGAGAATCATCATCCATATCTTCTATGTTGCTTGAACTACTCTGAGCATTAGTCATCCAAAATTCTCATCGGCACCGGGTATGGGATGACTACTACAAAGATTAGTACAAAAATTATAGGTGCATGCCCAAAAGATATAAAGTATGAGTCTCAAGAAACAAAATGAAATAATAATTATTCAGGAGATGAAAATAATGAGGATTGATGTTTTCTATAACTTTCTCCTTTGGATGAACTCATAGGATAACACCTACCACAATGGATTAATTATTTTCTTAAATTCAATTACCCATTTCCTTCAAAATTGATTTAAGCTAATTGTTTGACAATGAGTATAAAGACGGAGTTATTGAGTTCATCTAGTTTTCAATAGAGCATGCACATAACCCTTATCAAATCATTTTCCCGTGTTTACATTTTTGTTATTAATGAAAAATTAAATGTTTGAATACTCATGAAAGTAATGTATTCTGCACATGATGATGTTACCAATCCCGAGGAAGAACAAACTGTTGATAATGAAACTATAGAATTATTAGGGGTTCAATAACATGTTTCTAAAAAAACAACAATGATGCAATATCACAGTGTTGGATGAAATTATCAAGGCAAGAAGTCATGGTATGAAATTTGAGGTTGGTTGGAATATATGTGGCCAAACAATTGACCAAAACAAGTTAATTTTCATTATTTATGTTGGGGTCACAATGAGGATGAATGTGCCGATTGATATTGATTCGTGGTGCCACATCTAGTTTGTAACAAATGAAACCCATTGGAAAGATATAACTGCAATTTTAAGATATAGTTTCTCTATTTTCCGAAATATTTATATAATGAAAAATTTATTTAATTTGAATTATTCCCTGTAGAGTTCATTTATTTTAGAATATTTTTGTATTAAATTTATCTTAATGGCCATTAGAAGAGAACATAGATGCTTTCAGACTCTTCTTACCATGTTATATATTAGGGATGCTTAGGGAAAAGTAAAGCCCCACCCACCAATCAGTTATTCACACATTATAAATTAAGAAACATAGAATTATTTCATTATTATTCTTAATGATAAATCATTTCATTTGAAATACAGTGGATAATATATTATTTGAAATTATTTTTTATCCAATTTGATTTAAAAATTTTAATTTATGAAACCAAAATGTGTGTTGAAAATAAAGAACGTGCATCAAAACCAATATACCCCTATCGTAAAGAAATGATGGGGTACACTTCACTAGATAAGAAATTGGTATGTACTTTAAATAAATAATAAAAGTTTTATGTGATATCAAACAACATATGTTCCTTTATTTATATTCAAATTGATGAATCTATATCCAAATCCACTTCCAACCCACATCATGTGCTATGGATGGAGGCTGATGTAAATAAAGAGGTTAAACTAGTTGATGAAGACACAAAAGCAGTATGAGAAACATGTGTATGTATGACATAATAGTAATTAATTTTTCTTTATAATAGTATTATAAAAATATATATATTTACGTTCATATTTTTTTATACGGTTTAGAAATAAGAATCAGTAGTGACCGTACCAGAAGAAAAACTACTTTCAGTAGCTTTGATGCGGCCAAAACAATATGGTCATGTTAGAGGATTAGGTTTTGGAGTGTCTCCCCAAACATATTTCGAGATAAAAAAACCACATGAAGATACATATAATATGTCGAAAGGATTGCAGACAAAAATATATTCTTTGGAAGATATTATTGTTCAGCCTGGTTTGACATACTAATGTACGAGAAAGGATCAAAGATAACCGGTAGTGGAACAAAGACCCGCACATAATCCAAATGACCCCACTATATTTGAGGCTAGTCATTACCCTAAACCGCATACCTTACCCATGGTAATCAATTTTTTAATTACTCTTTATCCTAAATGTGAATCAAACAACTTTTGATAACATTATATTACTAAAATTCTTAGGGTACAATTATATGTGTTTTTTATCTGTCAACACCCACACATAGCCTTGTTGCTTGGGGTATGGTATATAATATCCACAGAGACAAGCTATACCAGAAAGACCTCCCAAAATATCACATGAGAGTGGGGATTGAGGTAGCTCATGAGACGACTGCTCAGTTTCCTATTCCATTTGTTTTTTTGTGGGTTTTAGTTTTTGCATTTTTTTAATAAAAATATATAGTGGCTATTTAAAATGACACTATATATGGTAAAACTATTTTTTTCAGTAGTTTAAACCATCAAAATATCAGACAGAATATATAGTGGTTGTTTAGACCACCACTAAATATTAATAATTATAGTAGTGGTTTAAACCACCGCTAAACCTTCGAGACTTTTAATTGCTAAAAACCACCGCTAAAAATAAAAATAACAACCACTAAATAACGTTTCATGAAACTTATTATAAACCATAGCTAAATTGGTGAAAATGATGTGATATTATTCCCGATTCCAAATTTTTCATTGGTTTAAAAAAACCGTCATGGAACCATTTGGCAGTGGTTTAATTGGCTGCCAAACCAAAAAAAACCAACTCCATCCCACTGCTTTGTTATAGTGGTTGGATTGGTTTAAAACGATATGAATACTATATTAAAACAATAATATTATTGTTGATCATAGAAAGGGAGAAAACACCCATTGAAAAAAGGTTGGGGGATGGGAACATGGGAAGTCCTTCACCTCCAGTAATCAGTTGATAGTGGAAGGGTTCCAAATGAGGAGAAACATGTGTGTTGAATGAATGGGATAGGAGGAGATGTGATTTTTAGAGTAGGTAATGTGGATGAGAATCATGGTAAAATAAACTAAGGCATGTGTGACTATAGGTTGATTTTGTAGAGAAATGGGGAGTAGTGCAGATTAGTGTGGGGAGAAGGTGGGGAGTGAAAAGAAGTGCTAATGTGTGAGGGTTGGAGTGGAAACATGAGAGAGCGATTAGGGTTATTATTTATGTTTATATACATTTTTATTTTGGAAAAAAAAATTATTTCATTATGAAAAATACTAAACTGTCCTGAATGAAAATAAGAGATTTTGTATTTTTCACCTTTTAAAACTTATGAATAATAATTATAAATAATTGAATCATGTTGTGATATACTTTTTATTATATAAATATTTTTTTCAATTATGTTGAGAGGGAGACCTTACATAAATCAGAGGCCCTAAGAACTACCTGTCCTGAAAGATCAGATGATGATGTCCCAAAATCCCAACTGAATATGGATCAAAGGCCGCAAGAGATGACCTTGACCAACCGAACAAAATTTATCACTCCACAACTATATAATTCACATCACACCACCTACTTATAATGTCATGGGGAGGGGTTGGGAACATGAGTGATCCTTTGCCTCTGGTAATCATGTGATAATGAAAGGGTGTTGAATTAGGAGAAACTTGCGTGTGGAGTGAAGGGGATATAAGGAGATGACAGTTACACTATAGGTAAAGTAGATGAGGATCATGAAAAAGGTAACTATGACATGCACGACTGCAGGTCGACCAGATAGAAATTTTGGGAAAATGCAGATTAATGTGGGGAGGTTGTGGGGAGTGTTGTTGTTTTCAGGCAAACTAGATGTGCCTGTATGGAATGACCAACTCAAATTTTTAGACTTAATTTATGAATAATAATTGATGTATATAAATATAGACGTCATAACCAATGAAAATCATAGATTACTTTACATGATTAAACACTAGAACCAAAAGAGATGGATCTTCACCTGTAATTTATAATGAATTTATATACCGATCTAGAATTACTTGTACTTGTAATTCTTCCTTTGTCGATGATTTAGCTGATTTGATCTTGTCATACCATCATTATGCTATAGTATCTAATTGAAAAATCCCTTTATCTATGATGCAAACATGAACTATAATCTCTAAACATCATCATAGAATCACTGGGTGCTAGCACAACCGATCCTATTCGCTTACATCATTCATAGTCGATCTCAACAGAATTCTTATATGAGGATGAAGAACTCTTGATGATCTCTTAACAGATTGAGTGAATAGGAAGATAGAGAACACATTTAGATCTATATAACTCCCTCTAGGGATTGAGATAGCTTCTCTCTATCTATTTTAAAACATTTAGCATCTCTTAGGAAAGTGATATAATTATATATTTATAAAGATAGGTCTAGGATTTGCAATTGGAACATAATCACCATTCCAATTCTTTATTTATTAGTGAACCCCGTGTCTTAATAATACTATATCTATTATTCAATTAACATGTGTATTACCTAAGAATAAATAAATATCATTTATATAATTTATAATCAGACCATTAAACTCAGTTCTCATTTCCTCCTTGACATTTATCAGTCCTTAAATAATGGCTATTAATTTAAAAATAAGAATCACTACATTATTCATAGATATATATAATGAATATTATATTCACCAAACCATGTATATAAATATTTATTAATATGATTTAACTCACTTATATTTTTGAATAACTTGCATTTAAATCTTAGCAATCAACCAAAACCCAAATAAAAATTATTTATTATAACTTTTTATATTCAATACTAAATTCAACTAAGATTGCAGATACACATAGTGTGTGACCCTCTAGGCCTCTTTCTCGGTGGAATTAGTTTGAACCTCTTGAAGTCCAAGGTTATCATATAGAAACACATAAATAAATAGGTTTATGTAAAAATTACACACAACCTCCTATGAATTCTTACTGTGTAATATAACCCCTTTATCATGATATCTCGAATCAAGTTAGTTGTATACTGGTGTCATCAACCTATGTGCTTGATGTATCTTTCTTTGACTTTCTGAAATTTAACTCACCCACAGAACACTATGACCATTGATTTATCTAGATAGTTTCATTCCCATCAAAGGCCCTGAGATATTAAATTCCATCAAAGGAAAAAAGAGATAAATTTTTTCTCGCATTATCCATTAATGCAATATTACTCATGACACATCCAACATAACCCACCTCACTATGAGAATATGTTGTCATAGTTTTACTCAATACATCAAATCATAAAACTCATGGTATCCATTAATTATAATTTTAAAGTCTATGGATGAATACAGACATTCACAGAAAGGATCACCCAATGACACATGTAAATGTGACTTTCTTATTGGTGGGTCTCGTTCCCATAATCTCCGGCACTGGAAATTACCAAGGGCATGCACTATGAGAGGGTTCCTCAATGCCCTTTGAGTCTCCACCCCTGATATCCTATATCTTCAGTGTCCCATCAAATTATATCATCAAGCTATAGAAAATATATTGAAGAATATTATTGCAGCACCTCTTGGTTCTCATCATAGAGAGGAACTTCTATGGAATTTTAGTGTGACATATATTCTTAGGAAATTATCACATAAAAATTTCACGCATAGGAACACTCATGACATGTTAAGAAACTTCATTAATATTTATGATAATGAATACATGTAATCAACTACTTAGAATTTTGTTATAGGGAACCAACCACAACAGACTCCCACTTTCACATGAACCAACCACTACGGATAAATGGCTTTTTGCGATGGGTTATTTGCGATGGGAGTAGATCTTGTTGCAAATAGTCCGTTAAAAAGATTATTTGTGACAGGGAAATTTACCTGTCGCAAAAGGTTTGGTGCGGTTTTTGCGCCAAACCGCTGGAATGATATTTGCGATGAGAGGTGCCTCCCCGACACAAATACCCTGTGACGGTAAATACTATTTATGATAGGGAGGCACCCCCCGTCGCAAATACCCAGCGACGGTAAATACTATTTGCGACGGCGATATGCCCCCGTCGCAAATAGTGTGTCGACAAGTCACTATTTGCGATGACACCTGTCGCAAATACCCTTTTAACAGCTGACAGTAATTAATGCGGCCGAAGGTATTTGCGACGGGAGTATCGTCACAAATAGTTCTGTCGCAAATAATACAATCTATATATACCCCCATCTGTTTTTCACTTATTCCTCTCTATTCATACTTTCTCTCTCTCTGTAAACTCTAATTTTAGAGTTAAAATTTCTCTGGGTTAATTTTTTTTACGAACAGGTTTTGAAGTCGTCTACACATATAAGAGATCAAGTTTAAAGGTATTTATGTTTTATTTAATTTAATATTTATTTCATTTTTTATATTAATTTTAATTACTGTTAATTAGTTGTAATTAAATTAGATTTAGATTGTTTTGTTATAAATATTTATTAGTAATAATAAATTGAAATTTTAGTGTTAATTATAGAAAATTAGTGGTAATTTGGAATTATTAACGATAATTAATAATGAATATACATAATTAGTGGTAATTTGCAGCAATTAGGAATAATTAGGAATAATTAGTAGTAATTAGTAATAATTAGTAATAATTAAAAATAATTAGGATTAATTAGTAAAAAATATTAATAAATAGTAATAACTAATAATAATTCGTAATAAATATTAATAAATAGTAATAAATAGTAATAATTAGTAATAATAAAGAAAAATTAGTATTAATTATGATTAATTAGTAATAATTATGATTAATTAGTAATAATTAGTAATAATTAATAGTAAATAGTAATAAATAGTAATAAATAGTAATAATTAGTACTAATGACTAATGATTAGGATTAATTAAGATTAATTAGTAATAATTATTAATAAATAGTTATAATTAGCAATAAATAGCAATAATTAGCAATAAATAGTAAGAAATAGTACTAATTAGAAATAATTAGGATTAATTTGTGATAATTAATAATAATTAGGATTAATTGGGATTAATAAGTAATAATTGGTAATAAATATTAATAATTATTAATAATTAGTGATAATTAGTAATAAATAAAATTAAATAGCAATAATTACTAATAATTAATACTCTTTAGTAATAAATAGTAATAATTAGTAATACTTAATAATAATCATGATTAATTAGGATTAATTAGTATTAATTAGTCATAAATATTAATAATTACCAGTAAATACTAATAATTATTAAAAAATAGTAAAAATATTAATAAACAGAAATAATTAGTAATAAATGTTAATAAATAGTAATAATTAGTAATAAATAGTAATAAAAAAATAAAATTGTAATAATTAGTTATAATTAGCAATAACTAAAAGTAAGTAACAATAATTAGTAATAAATAGTAATAAATATTATAATTAGTAATAATTAATAATAATTAGGATTAGTTAGGATTAATTAGTAATAATTATGATTAATTAGTAAAAATAATTAAGATTAATTAGTAATAATTATGATTAATTAGTAATAATTATTAATAATTAGTAATAATTACTAATAATTAGTAATAATTACTAATGATTAGTAATAAATAGTAAAATAGTAATAATTTGTAATAATTTGTAATAATTAGGATTAATTATTAATAATTAGTAATAAATAGTAATAATTAATAATAATTAGGATTAATTATGATTAATTTGTAATAATTAATAATATTGAGAATTAATTATGATTGATTAGTAATATATATTAATAAATATTAATAAATAGTATGAAATAGTTACAAATACTAAAAAATATTAACAATTACTAATAAATAGTATTAATAAGTAATAATTAGTAACAAATATTAATAAATAGTAATAATTAGTAATAATTAAAATTAAATAGTAATAATTAGTAATAAATATTAAAAAATAGTAATAATTAGTAATAATTAGTAATAATTAGTTATAATTAGTAATAAATATTAATAAATATTAATAAATATTAATAAATAGTAATAAATAGTAATAAATAGTAATAAATAGTAATAATTATTAATAAATAGTAATAATTAATAATAATTAAAAGTAAAAAAGTGATAATTAGTAATAATTATTAATAAATAGCAGTAATTAGTAATAATTAATAATAATTTGCATTAGTTATGATTAATTAGTAATTATTAGTAATAATTAGTAATAATTAGTAATAATTAATAATAATTAGTAATGATTAGTAATAAATAGTAACAATTATTAAAAATTAGTAATAAATAGTAATAAGAAGTAATAATTATTAAAAAATATTGGTAATTAGAAAATGCTTCAAAAATGAATACAACCATCATAAAAATGTGAATTCTTACTAATTTTTTAATTAATTTTGTCATAATTTTATCTACTATTTTTAAGTTAATTTCCTTATCATTTTTATCTAATAGTTAATTATTATTTTCACATATCTTTTGGGAAGTCACAAAATAGATAAAATGATTCTTTCTGCCAATATAACCACATTTTCCATATTTATCATCTTTCTTTGTCGAACTGCCAACACTGCATATTGATTCATTGTTGTTAACTGAAAAACCTTTCTCATTTTTGAAAGATAAAAGAGTAAAGAAATCTCATGTGCCCATTGTTGTGAATTCTCATGATATAATGGTCACATGAGCTTATTCTCCTCTTTGACATTAAACAATGGGAAAAAAATTGGCTAACAAATTTCAATTAATATGTAGTGTCAGCAGTTCGACATAGAATGAAAATGGAAATGTGGTTACATTGGTAGTTAGGATTGTTTTGAAACTTTGAGATTTGTACGAATCAACCACACTTTAATTTGACACACGTTGTGATTGATATATATCGGGGAATACAGAATGTGACTTGTTAATAATAGCAGCAACAATAAGAGGAGAAGATACGTTGTTTACAAGAGTAACAACACCAGCAGATGATGAAGTACATGTGATGCATGACTCATGGTTTAGTGTGTTTTTTATATTGTTGTGAATATTGGTTTTTTATTATTTTATTATTTATTTAATATTTAATATTTTAATATTTTATTATTTATTTATTTACTATTTTGTTAAAAATATTTATTATTTATTATTTTTATTTTTATATTTTTCTAAATATTGAGGTTTTTATTATTTTATTATTATTATTCAATTTTATTAATATTAAATATTTTATTATTAGTATATTAATATTTATTATTATTATTATTATTATTATATACATATTATTTATATTTTTATTATTTTTATTATTTTCTTAATATTTTTGTGTTGTTATTATTATTATTATTATTATTATTATTATTTCTATATTATTTTATAAATATTATTTTTAATTTTATTAATATTAATTTTTTGTTATTTTTTTTGATGAGTATATTTTTCTGTCACAAATAGTATTTATAAATATTATTATTAATATTATTATTTTTTTATTTTTTTTATTTTTGCGACGAGCCTGTCGAAAATGAGTTTTTTTAAAAACTCGTTGAATGTATTTGCAACAGGTGAATTTCCCTTCCCAAATATTACTTTTTGTGATGGTCAGTCGCAAAAAAAGTATTTGCGATGCCGTTTTCCACAACGGGTCATTTGCGATGGGGCCCCGTCACGAATACTCATTTTTCCCGTAGTGAACTGTTAATAACCTTAAGTCTGTTATATCTCAAATGAAACTCATGCCTCTACTGAGATAGATCCACTTTTAAGGGATCCACTATGTTATCCTATTGGATAATCTCCTCACTGTAACTTTACCTCATTGAGAAAAATCCCTTAAGAGAGGACACTTCTAAAGTATATAATTTTTCCTTTCATATAACCATGGATCTTTGGAAATATCCATCAATGCAGGGTTATCTCAGAAAACCATGATAGATTATTGACTTCTAGGCACCTCATCAAGCTCTTGGAAAAAGTTTCAAATATACACTACTTCCTTGGCGGCATCGAAAACCATAACATACTCAGACTCCACTAAAGATTCAGTGAAAACTTGCTATTTTGAACTATTCCTATAACGACCCAGTGTTTTATCAATGGGAATTCCCCTCTTATAATAGTGTCATATAATTACATGAAATCACAACACAATGAAATACTAAGTACTATGTGACCTTTAAACACAATATTGTCATTTCTATGATTTGAATTTTGAAAATCTGACATACACAGTCGCGATCAGTAAGATGATTGGAGTCCAATGGAACAAACTTAATTTTTCATGAATAGTAACATACCCTTATAAATAGTAACACACCCTTATGAATAGTAATATGACCATTATGAATATTAAATTATCCAAAAGAATAGTATCCTCAACCATGAATGTATAAATAAATATTAGGCATCTTATAATTAATAATATAACCATAGTAAAAGTATTGGTATTTTAATAAGTCATAAATAATTAATTTCAATTAATTAATTAGTTTAAAAGAAAATTTATTTTCCTAAAATGTGTTCATAAATTAAATTTTTTATGTCTTCTGGTTTTATGATAATTTTATAAGACCTTATGTAATTTTTGAAAGCATTCTTAAATCAGTTATTGATTTAAAATTCATATTTTTTCAGTTAATTATGATTTTAATTAAAAATTAAATTATTCATATTTAAAAAATTATTTTTGAATAAATGTAGTTCATTTTTGGATTCTACAAATTAAAAAATGGTTAGGGTAAATTTTTGAGATTTTTCTAAAATAGTTGAATTTTTTATGAACAGAGTAATACGAAAATTTAGCGTATATGTACATTATAAGCTAAATGAACTATTCCCTGCATCATCCATGATGTAAGAAACCTTAGTTCAAATTCATATGCACTTATTACTATTTTTGGTCATGTAATCATCACAATTTCTTGTCTTATGGAAAAATAATAAACTAATGATTAAAATATTATGAAAACCCTCCTCCCCTCCACTATAAAAACTACCCACACTCCCCTCTTCTCTTAACTCCTCTCAAGCATTGTGCCTTACCTAAATTATTCCTAAATATCTTTCCAATATCCCCCTATGTCCAGCAGCCCTTGGTCTCCTAAAAATACCAAATACACTCCCCTTAAGAGGCTCTCAAAGGAGATAAACTCGAGAGGAAAATTCCAATTTCCGATTCTCTTATTTACATTCAAGTTCTTTTATTTTCTTCTTTATTTCATCACCTACCTTCAACCAGATGGTATGATAACTCCAGTAACATAAGTATATAGTAATTGTATTATACTAATGGGATAATTTATCATAATCTCTCCTTACCTCTCCTTTTATACAATAAATGAAAACATTGTTCAAGATGGGTTGATTTATCACATTCAAGGACGACGGGTTTTCAATTTGAATTACCATCTTCAATTCTTGTCATGAAACAATTATTATTGTTGAACCAAAATATTAAATATTTATTTTATCTTATGTGTTTTTTTGGAATCATTTTTCACACATGATGCAAAAAAATAATACAAACTGAGTAAATTATGAACAAAATCGCCAAATTAATTCAACTCTTTACCATTAATGTTTTATATAATGATTCACCTTCACTCCAAATAACCAAATTAATTTTATAACCATGTAATATTATGGATGTTCACTAATTTCATATAACTTCAATTCGAAACAACCACTCTCATCATACATATGTATCTGAACATGAATATAATTAAACCGAACATGAAACAAACGGACCCGAACAATGAAATCGAACCTCATAACCAATCAAAAAATTCATGAATGAACATAAAACGATTATAATAAATCAATTACTTGTAAAATAGGATCTATAATTAATAATTAATGAACCTAAATTTATTATTCATGTCATTAATATCAAGTGGAGCACACCATCAGACTTAAGGCAAGGGATCCTCTCTATTCCACTTTTATTCAAGAATGTCCTCTATGGGCTATGATTCTGAAACTCTCCCATACTACCCTCATTATGTATAAGTGATGATAAATCTCTTTAACTCTCATTAATACCTCTCATTTACACCCTATACCATGTTCATAATCCGTAAGGGATTCTACCCAAACCTCCTTTATTCCTTCAGCTTGCCTTATCTTCCTTTTACCAAAATGAAGTTATCTTATCTTTTTATGTACATATTATAAATACTATTTACATTTAACAAATTGATATATCAATACCCATTAATCATTATCTTTCGGGGATATACTTTTTTTTAAGTGATTCCCTCCTCAATACTTCCTGATAAGAAAACCTGTTGTGAGGGAAATTCCTGAATTCTTACTCGATTTCAAGTGAACTATATCTTCTGATTTAAGCCATAGTTGTCCTTATAAAATTATTATTTTTTATGAATGCATTTTTGGTTCACTTCTAGTTTTATATAAAGTATTGTTCCCTTTTCTATTTTAAAGTTTGTATAGTATTTTCATTCAAATCGCACCAACATGTTTTAATGCTAAAATTTCATAAATACTTTTCTTACATGTTATCACTTCTATTTTACATCACCTACCATGATACATGAATATTTTTCGTTATGAATTTCCATGTATATTTTAGATCCTTTATTTCTTGGACACTTTTAAGATACACCAATTCATTATGCTTTATGACATGATTATGATACCCATTTCTTTCCATGGGTGTCCTTTTGTATATGATTGTTTATGTATGATTTTATATGGGGCAAGCATATTCATGAAAATTTTAAGATGAGTGCGCCCAGATAGAGATCCAATTCATTGGGTAATTTTGATTATCAAGAGATGTTATGTGCGATGATCATGGCGGTTAGCCTTGGCTTGTGCAACCATATGCGGCGGTCTTGACGGCTAGCCTTGGCTTGTGATACCATGTGCAATGGTCTTGGTGGTTAGCATTGACACATACTAAAGTCATGTATTATGTTTCTTCCACATTATTATTACTCCATGTTTATATTATTCCTTTTTTATATGTTATGATTCCATATGTTACATGCCTTTTTATATCATTATGTCATGCCCTCTATCCCATGTGTTAATGCTTTGTTCTTATGGTTATTCCCTTACTAGGATATTTATCTCATCCCTTTGTTCATGTGTTCCCCAAGGTACCCTATATAGATGTTTGAGAAAAATGGAAGTTATGAGATCCATTTGAATATTAAATAATGAAATGTTTTATTTAGTTACATGTTTTTAGTTTTATGTACCTAGTCTTCCAAGACACTATACTTTATGATCCTTGACTTGTACTCTGATGAATAATTATGTTTAAAATCATGTAATGTTATATGTAAAAGGATAGTGTCACTATACTTCTAGTTCACAACTCATATATTGAGACAAAATTGATATCCTAATTGTGAATTCAGAACATTTTGATATGTCTGAAAGCTATCATCTATATTACCTTCAATGAATATATCTTTATCTCCTCCATATATGAGGAGCATATCCTTAGTTATCATTAGATACTTAAGGATATCCATAACAATAGTCCAATACTATTCACATGGATCATCATGATATATTTCTACCATAATCAAAACATATAAAACATAAAACCTAATATGTAACATGATATTAATGATATATCTTATCATAAATTTGTATGGGATCTTACTAATTCTCTCTCTTCCCTCTCGTTTTGGAGGACACATTTTCTTTGAATGATGTGTACCATGTGACATTGTAATAGATCCCAAATTATATTGTTCTATACTAAACATATTCGGTATCCAGTCAATGTATGAACTTTGAACTGTTCCAAGAAGCCACTTAGATCCATCATTCGTGAATTTGATCTCTATAATATAGGTTGTTTCACCAAATTACTTGGTTGCGCCCAAATTTACCCTACTGGTAAAAGTGGTCGATTTAGTACATGTAGGGATTGAATCCACAGGGACCGAAGAAGTAACCTTGTGACGCTATAATTTATTGATGGATTGGCTATGAAGTGGCCAACTTTGAGGTAGATTTTAATTGGGGAACTAAAGATATAATTTAAATAACATATAAAAAATGATGTTAAATAAACAATTATTGATGGTGGGTTGATCCTTGGTTGTCTCTTGGGCTTGATTGGATGTATTTGTTTTTCATTTGATTTTCTGTTCATCGGTTCAAGAGGTATCCATTAAATGAAATAATTCATCAATATCATTCTCTGATTTAATCCTTACAAAATTTCAAGGCTAATCACCAATTCACTTAGAGGATCAAATAAATGAGCACTCCAAGGAATTGGATCGTACTAGCACTCAAAATTTATCGTCGTTAAAGTCGGTGAAGACAAAGAAGAAGACAAATCAAAGAAAGGAACTCTTAAAATAAAGAACAAATTTAAGAATTTAAGAACATAAAATAACATTCAATCCAACTCATGAAACTCCCTAGGATCAAAAAATAAAAGTTTAGCCCTCCATTGATGCTATTCTATCAATGGAAGTGGGTAATTGACTTAAAGAAGCGGGATTGAAGAATGAAAAAAACATTAATCAAAATGAACACTCCACCGTTGTGTGATGAACTCACAAGTGTGGGTGTGAATAAATTCACACTACGATTCAACGGTATCAACGTGTGAAGAAACGGAAAATAAAAAGTGAAGAAGAAGAAGAAATTTTATTAAAATACTAAATGTGAATGAAAAACTTACATTATAGAAATTGACGATGCCATTACAAAATGAAAGCGGGAAATTACAATTGAAAGAAAAACATGGAATCAAGGAAAAATGTTAGATTCAAGGGAAAATGATAGATGATTATTCACTTCACCACCAACTCCTTATATAGTCATATTAGGATCCTTAGGTCCACCCCCCAACCATTAATTCACCCCCAACAATTAAAAGAGTCAAATGGAGGGTGAATAATCAAAAGGAAATTGATGTTTTGAATTTGACCTGGAACACTGTCCAGATTCGTCCACCATATTGACGTGTGAATTCAAAATTGAAGAAAGCCGAATACGGAGGGGTTGTAGAATAGAAATATTTTCGTCCATGTGACTTATAGAAGATCTCAAAATTTCAGGACATTTAGATCATCCGTTTGGAAGTTATGGTCGAAAGGGTGGTACGGATTTCTGTGCATTAATGACGAGTCCACCATTTAAATCTCAACTTCAGATCCCTTTATCATCATGAAAACATCAGAATTAGCTCCATCCACAGTTGAATAAAATGATCCTCATATTTCTATATTTCTACTGTATAAATTTGAGCTTCATTGGGGTTGGTTTCTGGGCCCCACATTTGTTTGATGGGCCTTAGGCCCATTATGCTTTTTCCAGCAAGTTTCTGACTTCAGGCGCAAAATTCTCCATCTTCCTTTGGGATTCATCCAGCGGACCTAAAAGATAAAATGTTCCAAACAAAGTGATCAATAATATCCCAAAATTTAATATTCAGAAAATGAATAAAATATTGTCAACAAACAAATGAATTATTGGGCCCAAATTTTCATTTTAAACATGAATTGCATTTTTGATGAGAAATGAAGTTCTATTTTTGTAATGCACTAAAAACAATGTTTATGGACTTTGGAACATTGAATATAATGATATTAATAATTAATATTAGCCACTTTCAGTGACTAATCACACCCCCCAACTTGAGTCTTGCTAGTCCCGAGCAAAATAAATTACAAATATGAAATTCAAATCCCCTTTTCCAAAAACATTTTAATACACATTGCTCACCAAAATATCTAATATCAAAAAAAAATTATGAAACCCCATGAAAATCATTAAAAACAAGCTACGTCTATAAGCATATCCCAAGCCCAAGCCCATTCCTTTGTTCAAATTCATCACCACATTTCATCCAATTTCAATTAAGCATGATAAAGTGTTGTGCATCATAAAAGATATGGGGCCCATTTTATTGTTCAAGGGGATAAAATGGAAGTGCTAGGTGGGAATCACATTAAACCATAAGATGAGTATCCATTTTTTTAGTTTTTTTTATTTTTTTTAACCACAATAGATATGAAAAGACTAACTCTGGGCAAGACAACTATGGAGTCACGATCCCCAAGTGTCGGACGCCACGCATTTTGTCAATTTCATGCTCTACAATAGAGACATAAAGTCTAACTCTGGGAAAGACAACTATGGAGTCACGATCCCCAAGTGTCGGATGCCACGCATTTGGAAAAAACATTGCTCTATGTTGTCATTATTATTTTTTTCAATTTTTTTTTGTTTTTTTTGGATACTCAAATTAAACTAAAAGTGACCCCAGAACCCTATGCTATAATGAAAGGGACCCAAGAACTCAAATTTACACCCACGATCCAGTAGACGTGCATTGTGGCATTTTTATTAAGAGGATGAAAATATAAACATTGAAAAATCACATCGGACAACCGCACTTTCCAAAAACAATGCTCATGAACTTAAACTTGCATTAAAATCAGAATCAAGGCATTCAAAATTTATTTGATATCCAATTTTAGAGTTTGCAATGTGTCTTATCATGTTTATGGTTAATGGAATTTTTCTTTTCATGCATGTTTTTATTCAAAAAAAATCATTTTTTATCCCCCCCCCAACTTAGAATAACACTATCCCCAGTGTTTAAAGAAAATAAAAGTTAGAAGGGGTAGGAGAGGAGTTCAATGAAGAAATTTAAAATGAAAATCATGGAATGAAGTCACCTGGTGGTTGATGATGATAGCGCATTCCAATGTCTCCCTTCAATCCTGGGTTCGAGTCTCAGCATCTTGGATGGTGGTGAATGGATTTTCCATATGGATTTCAACATGTCCTTTTATTTTTTTTAACCTATAAAAAAATAAAACAAAACAAAATAAACTGATGATACATTGCCTTCTTTATATTTTCTGGGTAAGGTATTACTCAGAGATCACACCACGTGACACGGATGAATATGGCACTCCCCTTTCATACCCATCCTTACTCATAAAAGAAGAATAGGTCAACAGCTTATGGTAATTTATTATATGAAAAATAAAATTATTCAAAATGATTAGAAAACATGAAAACCATGGTTTGCCTCCCATGCTGCGCTTTTGTTTAACGTCGTTGGCTCGACTTTTACCCCCCAACTTATCCAATTCAAACTTTCATCATTTTAATTAACCCATATTTTTCCACTTCAATAAGATTGAGATTGATTATTTTTTTAGAATATTTTCCTTTTATAAATCCATGTTCTAAAATAAATCTGAAGATACAAGGAATGTCAGAAATGGATGATCTAGTTGCATTTTTTGTCTTGCCTAAGACGTCAAGGTTCAATCTAACATTATTGCTTTCATGAGAAGAATGAATGAATAAATTATGGTTGTGGGTATCACCTACTATGTAATTATTGTGTGGGGAATGAAGTATGATGATTTGGAGTTTTGTTTGACTGCATTTTCCTAATGAAGATTGGAAATTTGAGTGAATGTCAGTTTCTTCTCCAAAACATTTAGAAAGAATTGGTTCCGTTTGAAAATATGATTCATCCCCAAAAGTGTCTAATTGAATTTCAGGAGTGTGTATGGGTTCAATGTTTGGTATTTTTCCCAATTGTTCAGTGATTTGTCTTTTTGAAAAATCATTAATGGAGTTATATTCAGGAAACCCAATCCATGATGTCAAATTTTCCTCTTTTGAATCCAAAAAATCAATTCCCTCCTGATTTAAAGACCCTTCAAAAACTCCATGATCCTCTCCAATTATCCCAAATCCTATGGCTGGTTCTTCAATAAATGGATGAGGGGTTTTTGTGTTACAATATTATTCTATAAATATTGAGGAAGGGATGGTTTGAGTGGGAATGGGGTCCACACAAGTTTTAATGTTTTGTAGTTCTAGTCTAAAACTTGATACCTCTGAATTCATTTTTTCCATTTGTTCACACAATTTTTGATGAATTGTTTCAGTATTAGGATTGATAGATAATTGGACATCATGGACTTCCTCATTATTCATCTTTTCAATCAATCATGATAGGTATGGAAATTGATCTTTTAAACATTCATCATTACAAATTTCGTTCAAGTTATCGGGTGTGTGGTATTTATTCAAAGGTTGATTAAAAAAGGTTGGTGATTCCCAATGTGGATTTTCAAACTGATTCCATCTTGAGTTTATGAAGGGATATTGTTGATGATACTCCATTGGAGTTGAATGAAATTTGGATTTGGATTTTTTTGGGCACACGAAAATAGAAAGGGGAAAAGAAAAGAGAAATATAGGTGAGAAAAGAGAAGTTAGGTGAGAATAGAAGGTGGGTTTCTAGGAAAACATACTTGGGTCCCCGGCAATAGCGCCAAAATTTGGTTGCGCCCAAATTTACCCTACTGGTAAAAGTGGTCGATGTAGTACATGTAGGGATCGAATCCACAGGGACCGAAGAAGTAACCTTGAGACGCTATGATTTATTGATGGATTGGCTATGAAGTGGCCAACATTGAGGTAGATTTTAATTGGGGAACTAAATATATAATTTAAATAACATATAAAAATGATGTGAAATAAACAATTATTGATGTTGTGTTGACCCTAGGATGTCTCTTGGGATTGATTGGATGTATTTGTTTTTCATTTGATTTTCTGTTCATCGGTTCAAGAGGTATCCATTAAATGAAGTAATTCTTCAATAACATTCTCCGATTTAATCCTTACAAAATTTCAAGGCTAATCACCAATTCTCTTAGAGGATCAATTAAATGAGCACTCCAAGGAATTGGATCGTACTAGCACTCAAAATGTATTGCCGTTAATGTCGGTGAAGACAAAGAAGAAGATAAATCAAAGAAAGGAACTCTTAAAATAAAGAACAAATTTAAGAATTTAAGAACATCAAATAACATTCAATCCAACTCATGAAACTCCCTAGGATCAAACCATAAAAGTTTAGCCCTCCATTTATGCTATTATATCAATGGAAGCGGGTAATTGACTTAATGAAGCGGGATTGAAGAAGAAAGAAAAAAAAATTAATCAAAATGAACAGTCCACCGTTGTGTGATGAACTCACAAGTGCGGGTGTGAATAAATTCACACTACGATTCAACGGTATCAACGTGTAAATAAAAGGAAAATAAAAAGTGAATAAGAAGAAGAAATTTTATTAAAATACTAAATGTGAATGAAAAACTTACATTAGAGAAATTGACGATGCCATTACAAAACGAAAGCGGGAAATTAAAATTGAAAGAAAAACATCGAATCAAGGAAAAATGTTAGATTCAAGGGAAAATGTTAGATGATTATTCCCTTCACCAAAAACTCCTTATATAGGCATATTAGGAGCCTTATGTCCACCCCCCAACAATTAATTCACCCCCCAACAATTAAAATAGTCAAATGGAGGGTGAATAATCAAAAGGAAATTGATGTTTTGAATTTGACCCGGAAAACTGTCCAGATTCGTCCACCATAATGACGTGTGAATTCGTAATTGAAGATGGCCGAATCCGGAGGGGTTGTAGAAGAGAAATATTTTCTTCCATGTGTATTATAGAATCTCTCAACATTTCAGGACATTTGGATCATCCTTTTGGATGTTATGGTAGAAATGGTGGTACGGATTTATGTGCATTAATGAAGGGTCCACCATTTAAATCTCAACTTCAGATCCCTTTATCATTATGAAAACACCAGAATTAGCTCTGGCCACAGTTGAATAAAATGATCCTCATATTTTTGTTTTTCTACTGTAAAAATTTTAACTTCATTGAGCTTGGTTTCTAGGCCCCACATTTGTTTGATGGGCCTTAGGCCCATTATGCTTTTTCCAGCAAGTTTCTGCCTTCAGGCGCATAATTCTCCATCTTCCTTTGGGATTCATCCAGCGGACCTAAAAGATAAAATGTTCTAAACAAAGTGATAAATCATATCCCAAAATTCCAAATTCAGAAAATGAATATAATATTGTCAAGAAACAAATTAATTATTGGGCCCAAATTTTCATTTTAAACATGAATTGCATTTTTGATGAGAAATGAAGTTCTATTTTTGTAATGCACTAAAAACAATGTTTATGGACTTTGGAAAAATGAATATAATGATATTAATAATTAATATTAGCCACTTTCAGTGAATAATCATTACTTCATGGAGAAGAACTTTCTCAACCACGACATAACCAATTATAAGGCTGGAATTTTGTTTCTAATTAGTAATATGTCATCAGTATATACTACTATTATAATGAACATACTCCCACTTAACCACGTGTAATCTCAGGGCGCACATTCATTATTAATAAAACCAAACTCTTTTATAGCTTCATCAAACTGAATGTTCCATAACTTGGATGTTTTATTTTATCCACAAATAGATCCCTTCAAATTTCATAACTTTTTCTAATTTCTTAGAGTCACAAAACCTTTTGGTTGTTTCATATACACATCCTCATCAAGGTTCTCGTTAAGGAAGGAATTTTTGACATCCATATTCCAAATCTCATAGTCATGGTAAGCTATTATGACACAAAAAATTCCAATGTGTAGAAATTGGGTAAAATATTTTTTCACAACTAATTCATTAATGTAATCTAAACCCTTTAGACACTAGAAATTCTTTATAGATATTTTATTTACCTTCCATGTCTAGGTCTCTCTTGAATACCTATTTACACGTGATGGGTTTTACATCAACTGGTGGATCGGTCAGAAACCAAATTTGGTTTTGATACATAGAATCCATATTAGAATTCATGGTTTATTTCTATCTTGAAGATTCTAGTATCTCTATTTACTCATTTGAGGTGAGTGGTTCATTATTGTTAATCAATATTGATTCACTAACATTTATGAATAAAAAACCATATCTTTATAGTTCTCTAACCTCTATAGTGCTCCTACACATTACTTGTGTTTCAAGAATAACTTCTTCCTCTGGGTCCTGTGGATTCTTTTCTTGTACAGACTCTTATGTATATTGAGCATCAAATTCAACAAAGTAAATCATTATCCTACTATAATTCTTGAGTAAGTGCTCTACCTTATGAAAGATTACACACCTTGTGATATATACTTTTTTTCATAAGGGTTATATAGATAATATCCCCTTATTTATTTGGGATACCCTATAAAGATACACTTTATACCCCTAGGTGAAAATTTGTTACTTGAGCTAGTCTTAACAAAAAAATCACACCCTATGCACAAAAATGTGAACAAAGGGTTTCTTTACACTCCATAACTCAATGGGAATACCGTTTTATGCTTTAGTTAGTACTCAATTTAGAATGTATGATGTCATGTGTAATACATATCCCCAAAAGGATAATGAAATACATGAAGGAATCATCATCATCCGTACCATATCCAGTAAGTTATGATTCCTACATTCATTAAAACCATTCCAATACGATGTATAAGGTAGTTTGAGTTAAGATAAAATCCCATAATCCCATATAATTTTGATAAACTCTTAGATAATATATTCACTACCTCAATGTGATCAAATCATCTTTATCTTCTTACCAAATTGAGTCTAAACATCTTTATTGAATTTCTTGCACTTCTAAAAGGATTCATACTTATACCTCATTAAGTAAATATAACTATACCTTCTCAATCCATATGTATAATTAATAAATTATGAGAATCCACATCTAACTTCTACTTGAAAAGTTCTACACAAATCATTATGTACCCATTCTAGAATCTATGTGGCCCTTTCACCTTGACCACTAAATAGTGTTTAGATCATATTTACTTGTAAACAAGCATAAAATATTTCTATTGGTTTAAGCATAAAATATTCTAAATAACCTTCTTAGTAGAGATTTTTCAAACACTTCTCATTTATGTAACCAATTCAGTGATTCCAAAACTACATGTTAAATGAGTCATGTGAATTTGATCCATTATCATTTTCCAATATTTTATTTTCAAAATTTAAAACATAAATACTATTATTCAGTTGTTCCATACCATAAAATATGTTTTCTTTAAAAAAAACTATTCTTTACAAAACTGAATATTAATCCATCTATGTTTAAACAAGATATAGAAATGATATTCTTGGTAATTCTAGGAACATAATAAAAGTTATTGAAAAAAAAATCAAGCATGTTGGCAATGAGAGGTGTTAGTCTTCAATGGCTAAAGCATTTAGCCTCACTCTATTGGAAGCTCATAGATCTACCTCTCCTCTGGAAACCTTCATAAATCTAATTAGTTCCTATACTTGGATAAAAATGGAAGCACCACATGAAATATCTAATACTCAAATTGCTGATATAAAAATATTACACTTGATAAGAAATTCACTTGATGCTTTCTCTTTATTCTTTGTCTATGTGTTGTTCCTCATTGTAACGTCCCAGTTCCGGAATCCACCCTGAGATACCTCGTACCCAATTGTTCACATGGCCTCAAGCGCATTTCCCTGAATGCCAGAGGCTGCCGACTAGAAGCGAGGGCCTTGGGTGTGATAGTGGGGAAACTATGCCATCATTGGAAAAGTACACAGCGGAAGTAACAACACATACAACAACAAAATCAGTAAATATCCGACAACAGTAACTGCGGAAGACTCATAGTAAACAACTGGAGCACACACACACACACACATATATATATATGAAATGATGCATGATACATATATGTCTAGGAAAACAGCCAAAAAAATCACAATACTGAACAAAGTACTAAACCAAAGTACAAAAGAAAAGTAAACAGATAACTCCTTAGCACAGAAAGTAATAGCTTGGTCCCATGCTCTCCATCTCCAGTGCAATCAATAACCTGATGTAGAAGGGCTCTTGACCTTTTCTATACCTACAACAATATAATCTGTTTGGGCCCAAAAGCATGACCCAAACAGGGTGTGAGATAAAAATCCCAGTAGGAAACCACCCGAAGATCTGTTCCTAACAGTCAGTGAGTATATGGCAGGTAAGGTGTAGTAAGCAGTAAACAGTAAGCAGAAAACAAGATAATATACAGTAGTAAACAATCCACAGTTTCTATAATTTAATTTACAAACAAGTAAGCAGCCACTCAAGCAAATAGAACAAACAGGTAACCCTCTGGTTAGTCTGCAAGCCTAACCCTTATGGTTCATCCTACAAGTACTAGCAACCCTTTGGGAGTCACACACAATCTCACCCCTCTGGTTCAGCTAAAGAAAGAATCGAATCTCAGGGGAATCCCTCACCGTCAATTTCCACTATAGTCTCGTATCGTACTAAAGGCGCTCTGGGGAAGCACTCAACGTCTCATTCCCCCTGTGGCCCACATCGAGGAATTACAGACACTCTGATGAAGCACTCAACGTCAATTCCCCATGTAGTCTTGCATCGTACTTTAAAAACACTCTGGAGAAGAACTTATGTCCATTATCCCTATGGTCGACTACACTAGGTTCTCACAGCCCTATGTAACGTCAGCAAGTATCGCATTGCGTAATGGCCAAAATGAACCACATGAACTACTTGTCTAGTATTCTGCAACATCTCAGCATGGAAGAACAACAGTCACACCATCCTACAACTAGGCATGTAACTAGCGATAGCCTAATAGGAAAAACTAGACCAAACAGACATAAACAGGAAGACATGCATGGGAAAAACATCCAAAACATAGTAAATTACCCTATTCACAAACAATAACCTCCACTCAGGAATATAAGGAAAGAAGGAAAACAACAAGGGAAAAACAAGAAACACACAATACCTCGTTCGAGGGTATTGGTGAAATTTTCAGAAAATACTCAAAGAATTTCTACAGAAAGGCACACACCACCTACCTGGATGTTAGGAGATTGATATACATGAACCAAGATTCTAGAATATCCTTAGAACATCATAGATATACGAAAACGCACAAATCGGTCAACCCACGATAACTTGAGAAAGAGGAGAAAAAGGAAAACAAATCTCTAGGAGAAGGAACAGCTTATCGTTGCAGTTCTAACTAAATCAACGGCGGTCAATTCAAAGAAAGGATGGAGGCTCGGGGACTCGGACGAGATTCGCAGCCATACGGGATGCTCTCGGTCAATGAAGCTAGGGATGAATTGTTTATTGGTTATTATACATGACCCCATCCCATTTAATGAAAAAAAACGTACACTGTGTGTACTTTTGGAGTACACGATGTGTACTAGGATTTTCATTAATCTGCTTTAGGCGGCCTCCATGTCACCCCTACAAGGCCGCGTGTGTGGCCGTGACACGGCCAACACCTGGCCTCGAGTAGCAATAATGCACACAGTGTGTACTCATAAATTGCATGACGTGTACTTCAAAAATTTCCAGAAACTCCTCTTTTCTCGAAAACTCAAGAAAAATGATAAACATACCTGAAAAGAAGGTCTGTGTTCTTACAAACATCCCCCCTTAAAGAAATTTGTCCCCGAATTTCCTTAGCGCAGAGTAGAAGAAGAAACCCAGAACAACTCCGGCCACTGCGATCGTACATCAGCCTCCCTCTCCCAAGTCTCATCTTGTACTCGCCCCTACTACCATAGCAACCCTACCAGAGGAACAGACCGACCACGGAGAACCTGTTTACTATGATGGGAAATCTAGATAGGATGCTCCTCAAATGATGCATCTGCTTCGAGCTCAACCTCCTCTGGTTGAAAGACATGAGATGGGTCTTAAAAGTAACGTCAGAGCTGAGAAACGTGGAAGAAGTCATGCATAGACTAGTACCTCTGAGGTAAGTGAAACCTATAGGAAACTGGCCCAACTCTCTCCAACACCTCAAATGACCTGACGTACCACGCTGAATGCTTAAACTGTCTCTAAATCCTCTTGCATCCCAACCTCGGTGCGACAAGTAGGAAAGCATGATCCCTGAACTCGAACTCTAGAGGTCATCTCCGCTGATCAGCATAAGACTTCTGTCAAGACTGTGTTGTAGCCATCCTCTTCTGAATCAACTCTATCTGCTCTGAGGTCTCCTAAAAAAGTTGAGGTCCCAGCAAAGCTGCCTCTCCTTCCTCCAGCCAAAAAAAGGGTGATCGGCATGGCCTACCATATAAAGCTTCATAAGGTGTCATCTGAATAGTTTCTTGAAAACTATTATTGTAGGAAAACTCCAGAAGAGGTATATGCTTCTCCCAAGAACCCCCAAAGTCTAGAATAAAAGCTCAGAGAATATCCTCAAGCACCTGAATCATACGCTCGGACTGGCCATCTGTCTGGGGATGGTATTTTGTACTCAAAAGTACCTGAGTACCCAAAGCCTTCTGAAGCCCCTCCCAGAACCGAGAAGTAAAGCGCGCATCCCTGTCTGAAACAATGGAGTGTGGAACTCCATACTGACGTATAATCTCCCGGATGTATAACCGCCCCACCTCATCAACACTGAAGGTCTCCTTGATCGGCAAGAAGTGAGAAACCTTTGTGAGTCTATCAATGAAAACCCATACAACATCATTCCCTCATGGTGACCTCGGAAACCCGGTCACGAAATCCATCGCAACATCATTCCACTTCCCCTTAGTAATGGGTAACTTCTGTAGAAGCCTTGTCGTTCACTGGTGTTCTTCCTTCACCTGCTGACAAGCGGAACATCTCAAGATAAAACCAGCAACATCCCTCTTCATACCTGGCCACCAATATTGATAGTGTAGATCACGATACATCTTGGTGATGCCAGGATGAACTGCCCAAACCGAAGAATGAAAGTCTCGCATCAACTCTTCGTGTATGTCTACTAGCACCCATACGCATCCCTGGAAATGCAAGATCTCATCCTCGCCTACCATCCATCCAGGAATAGGGTCCTCTCCGGGCATGCTTTCCCATAAGACTAGGCCTTCTGAATCTGATAGTTGTCTCATTCGAACCTGATCACGAAGGGTAGAGGTAACAGCTACAGAAGAAATAAAAGTCTTTCCCTGTCTATCGTGCACCTCCAAATGCATCATAGAGAATAGATTCATAAGCTTCCACTCACTACTGGCCTCTTGAAATGCTTGTATCTGAGTCCTCCTGCTCAACACATCAGCTACTACGTTTCCTTTACAAGGTTTAGAGGAAAGCTCAATGTCAATGGACTGAAGATACTCGACCCACCTAGGCTGTCTCAGATTCAGATCAAGCTGATTGAAGATGACTTTGAGACTCTTGTGGTTGGTAAACACCAAAATGTGCTCTCCTAGAAGATAATGTCTCCAAAAGTTCAAAGCATGAACAATAGCTTCTAGATCCAGATCGTGCGTCGGGAAATTCCTCTCATGTGGTCTCAATTGCCGAGACCCATACACAACGACTCCATCTCCCTACATAATCACAACTCCTAGCCCGATACCTGAAGCGTCACAATAGAATTTTTAGCTCTTTCCTATATCTGGAAAGACTACTATCGGTGCTGAAGTCAACCTACCTTTCATCTCCTGAAAGGATGACTCACAAGAATCTGACCATAAGAAATTTGCACCCTTCTTTGTCAAGCTCATCAGCGGTGCTGCTAGGTGTGGAAATTCTTGTATGGAGCGTCTGTAGTATCCATCTAAACCTAAAAAAACATTGTACCTCAAAGACGTTCTTTGGCTACTCCAATGAAACTACCGCTCTCACCTTCTCTGGGTCTACTAATACTCCTGTCTCTGAGATAACATGACCCAAGAAGAGAATATGATCCATCCAAAAGTGTAATTTTGAGACCATAACATATAACTGATGCTCACTTAGTGTACTCAAAATGATCTCAAGATGGGTAGCATGGTCGTGTCGAGTGTGATAGTACACCAAGATGTCGTCCACAGATACCACCACGAAATAGTCTACGTATAGATGGAATACTAAGTTCATCAGTGCCATGAAAACTGTAGGCACTTTCGTGAGGCATAACGGCATAACCATATACTCGTATAGACCATACCTTCTCCAGAAAGCTGTAAGAGGTATATCAGATGGTCTAACACGCAACTGATGATAACCGGACCTCAAATAGATCTTCGAGAACACCTGGGATCCTCAAAGCTAATCAAATAGGTCATCAATCCAAGGCATGGGGTATCGGTTATTGACCATTAACTGTTTCAGCTTCCGATAATCCACACAAAGCATAAGGTTGTCGTCTGCCTTCTTCGCAAATAGGACAGGCGAACCCCAAGGAGAAGTACTTGGTTGGATGAAACCCTTAAACTTAAACTCCTACAACGGATTCTTGAGCTCCTAAGAATCATGTGTAGCCATCCTATAAGGTGGAATGGACACTAGTGCCGCTCCTAGAACAAGCTCAATCGAGAATTATACCTATCACTCTGGAGGAAAACCTGAAATGTCCTCTAGAAAGTCATCCCTGAATGATCCACCACTAGTGTAGAGTCTAACAGTGAAGCCCCCTGGTCATCCAGATAATGACTCGAAATCTGTGCTGTAACTACTCCTAAACCATGATACTCTGGACTCGCTCTTCTCTCCTAGACATCCCACTCGCCTATATGAATAAAGGTTCAACCCTCTGGTGATACGAAACTCACTCTATGGTAATAACAGACGATGAATTCCTAGAAGGGAACTATCCAGTCCATTTCGAGAATGATATCATAGCTCATCATCTCTAGGACATAGAGATCCCATAAGAAGTGATACACAACCACCTCCAGAGGGAACTCCTTGCACTGATGTACAGTAGTCATCCTAGTCCCCAACGGTGTGCCTAGAGCCAAGGTATCGGTAGAGGAAAAGATACAGAGACCAAGGATCTCCACAACAAGAACATAGATAAAGCTATGGGAAGAACCTATATCGAAAATATCTGAAGATAAAACTGACGCTACTAAGATAGTACCTCAAACGGTAGAGGGCCCAGGTTCCTGCTCCTGAAGGGTCTGCTCCACTGCAAAAGTCTGGCTTGCACCATGGCCCTCTAACCCTGCCTAACTGCTTTGAGCTGATCCACCCTACTATCGCTGAAAGACCAGTGATTGGCCGCCATGGACTCGACCTCCACCTCGGCAAGAACGGCTAGAAGAACTCCAATTCCCAGACTGGTGGGAAACTGGTGGTGTTTCTCCAGAATGAGGAGTCATGGAATAACCCCTATCACCAGCTTTTGGTGAAAAAACCTGACAGAAGAGCTGAAGGTGACCCATCTTGCTACACGATCAGCAATCCACTAGGTCTCTTTGGCACTGTGGCCTCATATTCCCAACCCTTCCACACTGGTATCATACCACTTGGCTACCTGAATATGTGTCTCACCGCTTCAGATCACCATACGTAGACTCCCTACGGCGCTTCCTGCTGTCATCTGGTGAAGCACTATCTCTGGAAGCAGAACCACCCTGGCTCTCAACTCCGGAGTCTCTCAGATTTTGCTCTGCAATCAGTGCCTGGTTGACGATGGAAGTGATGGAAGTCAGCCTGAAGATATTCACCTGTGAGTGGATCTCTTTTCTAATACCATCCTCAAACTTCCTTGCTAGGAACAACCAATATCCACCCTAGAGGGCTGTGAAACGCTGGAGATCACTGATACAAGAGGAATACTCCATGAATGAAAGAGTACCCTGCTCTAGGCTCATGAACTCTCGGGCTCGGTCGGCCCATAGGGTCTCTGGATAGAAGTAGTCGTAAGAGACGTGATGAAACTCCTCCAATGCCAAAACTGGCTGATGACCCGCCTGTGAGATCATGTCCCACCACCTCATAGAAGAGTATCGTAACATGTAGGTAGTGAGCTTGACCCGCCTTTCTGGGGGCGTCTCTACATGCTCAAAGATCGTCATCATGGCTTCTATACATTACTCTGCTGCCTGAGGTCCTCCTTCCCCTGAGAAAGTGGAAGGATGCTGCTGCTGTAAAACCCGCGTCAAGTCTGCCATAGTCGAGGCAGGAGGTGGTTCTTCATGGAAGGTCTAGATCATCCTCAGAAATCTTTCCCTAAACTCCGCATTGGCACCCGTAACCAGTATCACCGATGGTGCCAAGGCTATCCAACAGTAGGATCTGTGGGGAGTCCCTGATCAGCCATATCTCACGTCTGATCACTGCCCTGCAACTGGCAGACAACTGGAGGACGTCTCAGTGCCATGACTCTGAATGTTTAAAAGCATACCATAGATTCAGTATTAACAAGGATTAAAAACTAAAGGCACAAGAAGGAATATGGAAAATAAGGCATTCAAGTTATGCAAAATATGACTACACGGCGTGTTATTTCCCTACACGCTGTGTTCCATTAAGCCATTCACATGGGCGTGTACTTCTGCCACCACTGGTCGTGTAACACCCCAAATACATGGTGTGTTGTCCTAACACATGGAGTGTACTTGAATCCTCTTCCCTTCCCGAGTACTTCTCTATGGTTAAGCCTCACGGCTCCTCTGAGAAAAAACTACACGGCGTGTTCAAGGTAAACATGACGTGTACTAGACATGCCTTACCTAGCCTGTGTTGTTATCGACATGGCCTAGCACACGACTAACACTACACGACATGTTTCAAGCAGACATGGCGTGTATGAGAAAGGATGACATCATCCTGTGTTGTTCGTGACACGGTCGGAACCCGGGTCAGCCTACATAGCATGTTCAAGGTGGACACGGCGTGTATAAGAAAAGACTTCACTGACCGTTTTGTTAACTACACGGTCAGACTCCTAGGATTACACTACATGGCGTGTACAACTAGTACATGGCGTGTTCTTGAATATTTTTCTACGAGCCCGTGTTTTTTCCCACATAGTCAATGACATGGTTTAAAAACAACACGGCGTGTATTCCTAAATTACACGCTGTGTATTCTAGGTCTTTCTGGGAAATAGCTCAAAAACCGCTCTGAAGACCATAAAACATTGGAAACAAGCATGAAGGTTCCAAATTCCAATCCGTGAGGGCCCATACATCCCATGAATAAAAGTATGGATTCTCTTACATATCATATACAAGGGAAACAAGTAAATGATCCACCATGTTCCAATTCACGAGGGCCCATAACACCTCAAGAATCAAAATTTTGTGTTCATTCGAGTAAATATCTACACAAACAATTCCCTATCAAATATAAAGTATTTTTATCAAGGAAACTATCACAACAACATGCATATTTTACACATCATCTATCACTACAACATGAAATCACTAATGCATCCTAGATGGCATGGAAAAAATGCATGACATGTGATTCTAGAAAGTGCCTATATGATGCATGAGATGGCATACCCTAATCTCATCGGTTTTCAACTGAAATAAAACTTCAATAATATCAATAGTAACAACACACATCATGTGAGTCACTCAAGGTGGAATTAATCAACTGTAAAATTGAAAACCAGTACATTTTCAATAAATGAGGTAGTATGGCTTTTCCCTATACACAGGTTAGCTACTCCCGGGCACAGCGTATTACCATGTACCTATTCTATCCTATCCCTAGCTATAGGCTCCAAACAGTAAGTCAAGAGAAAAGAATTTTCTCTGATACCACTTTGTAACGTCCTGGTTCCGGGAGCCACCCAGAGGCACCCCGTACCCGGTTGGTCAAATGGACTCAAGAACATTTTCCCGAACGCCATAGTTTGCCGACTAGAAGTGAGGGCCTTGGGTGAGATAGTCTAGAAACTATTCCCTCATTGGAAGAGTATATAGCGGAAGTAACAACATATAAAACAGCAGAAGCAGTAAATATCTAACAACAGTAACCGCGGAAGACTAACAACAAAAAACTGGAGCACACACACATATATATGAAATGATACATGCTACATATATATCTAGGAAAACAGAAAAACAAATCACAATGCTGAACACAGTATTAAACCAAAGTAGAAAAGAAAATTAAACAGATAACTCCTCAACATCGCATGTCATAGCTTGATCCCATGTTCTCCAGCTCCAGTGAAATCAAGATCCTGAAATAGAAGGGCGCTTTCCCTTATCTATACCTGCAACAACATAATATTTTTGGGCCCAAAAGCATGACCTAAACAGGGCGTGAGATAAAAATAACAGTAGGCAACCACCCAAAATCTATGCCTAACAGTCAGTGAGTATATGGAAGGTAAGATGCAGTAAGCAGTAAATAGGATAATACACACTAGTAAACAATCCACAGTTTCTAGAATTTAATTTACAAACAAGTAAGTAGCCACTCAAGCAAGTAGAAAAAACAGGTAACCCTTTGGGTAGTCCCCATAACCTAACCCTTATGGTTCAACATACAAGTACTAGCAACCCTATGGGAGGCACACACAGTCTCACCCCTCTGGTTCAGCTAATAAAAGAATAGACTCTCTGGGGAAGCACTCACCATCAATTCCCCCTATACTCTCGTATCATACTAAAGGTACTCTGGGGAAGAACTCAACATCGCATTCCCCTTGTGGCCCATATAAAGGTACTACAAACACTCTAAGGAAACACTCAACATCAATTCCCCATGTGGTCTCACATCGTACTATAAAGACACTTTAGAGAATCCCTTACGTCCCTTATCCCTATGGTCTACTACACTAGGGTCTCACAGCCCTGTGTAATGTCAACAAGTATCACATTGTGTAACAGCCAAAATGAACCTCAAGAACTACTTGTCTAGCAGTCTATAACATCTCAGCATGGAAGAACAATAGTCATACCATCCTACAACTAGGCATGGAACTGGCGATAGCCTAACAAGAAAAACTAGATCAAATGGTCATAAATAGGAAAACATACATGGTCAAAACATCCGAAGCATAGTAAATTACCCTATTCACAAACAATAACCTCTACTCAAGCATATAAGCAAAGCAATAAAATAACAAGGGAAAAATAGGAAACAAACAATACCCCATTAAAGGGTATTGGAGGAATTTACACAAAATACTCAAAGAAATTCTACATAAAGGCACAAACCACATACCTGGATGTTAGGAGATCGATATACTTGAACCTAGAGGATTGAATCGCCTTAGAACTTTGCAGATCTATGAAAATGCACAAATAGTTCAACCCACAATAACTTGAGAAAGATGAGAAAAAGGAAGACAATGCTCTAGGAGAAGGAAGAGCTTACCATTACGGTCAAACATAATTAACAGTGGTCGATTCGGAGAACAGACAGAGGCTCGGAGGCTCGAAAGAGATCTGCGGCCATACGGGACACTCTTGGTAGATGATACTAGAGAAAAAACATTTTCTGGTGATAATACGCGACCCCATCCCGTTTAATGAAAAAAAAGTACATGGAATGTGCTTTTGGAGTAAAGGGTGTGTACTAGGCTTTTCCATACTCTGCTTTAGGCGGACTCCATGTCACCACTACATGGCCGTGTGTGTGGCCATGACACAGCCAGCACGTAGCCTCTAGTGGCAATGAAGTACACGACGTGTACTCATAAAGTACATGGTGCGTACTTCATAAATTTTTAGAAACACTTCGTTTCTAAAAAAACACCAGAAAAAGGAAAAACGTACCTAAAAAGAAGGTTCGGGTTCTTACACTCTTCCAGTGCACTTACTTTCCAAATGAAAAACACACCATATTATATTCCATTGCTTTCCTCTTGATCTTTTTCTTGTTAGATGGACAATTCTCTAAATCCTTAGACTTTGAATGAGTCTTCAGACCCTTTAACTTGTTCATTTTATTCTTATCCATTATAAGGACCATGGATTTTTCATGCCCCAGGTATTTATTAACTTGGAAAATAAGATTAAGAAGTTCTGAAAGAGTCTTCTAGTTTCTACTCATATTATAATTCATAATAAATTTGGTGAAGGTTTTAGGTAGTGAGGAAATAATGAGATCTATCCAAAAGTCATTAGGGATATTAAACCCCCTGATTTCAAAGCATTATATATATCCATTCATCTTGACTACATGACCCCCAACTGGCTCCAAATCTCTAAGATTTCACATGAATAGTGCACTAGAGATCTCATATATCTCATGTATCGCTATTTCATAATAAAAAATATGATGGTGAGAATGATGCTATATGCATCCATATCCTCATAGTGCTTTAGAGTCTCACTAGACATTGAGGATAGCATGAAACATTGGACATCCATTTTGACATCAACATGTTTCAATTCGAGAGATACTTGTTCCTCACTAGACACTTTGGTAAATGAATCAGTAAGTATGGTTTCAAGTAGTTATAATTTATATTCATAGTGTAGTATAACATGTATGTTCCTATAGAATTCCTAGAAATTCATACTAGTTAGAAGGTTATCCTTCTCTAGTAAGGATCATAGTGATATTGTAGAATTTATATGATTTTCCATTTCTACAAATTAAGAGAAGATTATTTGTGCTTTATTGATTACAGAATCATATTACTAAAATTAAATATTATTAATCTCATACTATTTTTTGAAACCTAATAAACCTCACCATTAGTTTTGGAATATCTAGTTTCATAGATATTCTAGTGGTAAGGACCCGTATTCCCTTCTCATAACCCAGACATGGGACTGAAAAGTTAATTAAAGGGTTTTAGGCTGGTGTACCATTCCAACTACATTAACTCATAGTCCCTCTATCTGTTGAGGCGACTCCCCAATATTAAAATCCTAGATAAATATTTCCTCAAACCTAGCCTCTTAGTTACACCAATTCCTACTTGGGCAGTCAACCCTTAACATGAACTAAGTTAATTCAACCTGAAACTTCAATATAAAAGTTCCTTGATAATTGAAATCACCCTAAATTGGGTTGATAAATCACTTTAAACTACAGGTTCAACTCTTTAGTTATGTATTGGAAGGCTATACTGAATTAATATTTTAGTTGGGAGTTTTTTCCATATGCATAAAATCCCATTTTATTTTATCACATGCCTTGATAATATTATGTAGACTTTACTTAAGTGATTAAACATGTATAGTAAATTTTACACATAATACAGATTTATTTTATTTCATCTAGCATTCCTGTTAATTCATTTATAAAGTTATCACATAGCATCCACAAACTTAAATATTCAACCATGAAACTAACAGAAAGAATATATAAGTGTCATGATCATGATATTATCTAATGGTTAGTTTATCTAGTAAATGATAAACTAAACCTTTATCCTAGGGGGAAAACACCTTGAACCATAGCTTGGTTTGTGTTGAACATTTCACCTTGGATCCTATGTATCACCTTGAGTGGTTTCACCTCATCTCTTAGACTTGAACCACCTATTCTCACCTTATAGCTCTATCCTTATATAATATTTTACTCACATGAAAGTTAGGCGATCTAATGATTTATATAAAAGGGGTTTACATAAAAGAAACTTTGGGCATGTAGGCCCTTACATAATAAGGAGGATGGGATGAATTGTAGGCCATAAATTTTAACTTAATCATAATAAATTAATAGAAACCAATAACATGCTAGGAAGATCTAATCTCATGATCATCCACACAACATGCAATGAAAATAAATTTTCAATTTATCCATTAATTACTTCAATTAATTCTTTAATTAAGATAAAACACCATGAATTATTCCAGTTAATTTAATTTATCATAAGACTATTTGATTATCCTTGAATTTCTATCATCCATAATTTTAAGCAAATTAAATAAATTTATCTCATTTAAAATTAATGAAGCACATAAGTATACTTAGAGGCAATGAAATGTACTCTTCTAAACTATGTGACACGATTCTTGTGCTTATGAATTACCTCGGCATCCAACACATATTGAATGGTAGGTAATTACATGGTGTGTACTGACAAAAAAATGACACACATAACACATGTGATTTACATTGTATGTGATGATCTTGATGCACATAGAATACACTATAAGAAAATAACATACATAAATTTTAGTCTTAGAATTTAACCTGGAAATTAATTCAATATATAATTATCAATACTATTACATGACATGTTTCGGTAGATAAATTTCACACAAAAAACATGTGAATAATTTCAATTATATAATAAATTCTTCTCTATGTATCAAATTGAGCACATAGTCTACAATAAACTACATGAAGTGTATTGGGTTACATTGCATGTAGTCTCTTTTGACTATGTCTGTAGAACACACATTTGAGACTGGGCATGTTTCTAATGACTCAGATTTTACATATATTATTTATGGATATTGTATGGAATATTTTTGAGAGCAGATGCTGAGATTATGTGCAATTCTATGGCCTAGTGTGGCTGAAATAAATGTTTGAAATATATTAAATAGACAACGCATGAAATTTTCCTGAAATGTGGAATAAATTCTAAATGGATCCACAAATCAGAAATCTGAGTGCATCGTTGACTTCAGAATGTGTGGTTTACCTTAAGCGCAACATAAACATAGTCGACGTGGGACATTTGTGAAAAATTCAACACGGGCATAAAATGAATAAAATAATAAAATAAATTATTTTATTTGTTTTTCAATGCAGTGACCAAATTCCCTCTCTTTGTGTAAATACCATGTATTTATATTTATTTTTTTTCAAATCTATGGGAATTTTACGAGTCCACAAAAATTGATGGTGTGTGATTTTGAGGCCCGGAGTGCCCGGAATGAATTTCTGAACTTTATTTCAGGTACGTTCAGTAAATGTGAAAGTGTGTTTTTCTAACATTTGAACCGGTGCTCGAAATTGAAATATGTGGGCACCGTTGAACTCGTAGTGACGGTATTCTCTTAAGGAGACATTCAACTCGACGACAGTTGGTCGATGGTGAAATCTGTATTTGGGTTTTTCGTGAATGAAGAAAATAAAATAAAAATATGTAACATTTTATTTTTATTTGAAGAAACCATGTGAATTTTGAGAGGTTATAGAAGTGGGGACCACCATAATTAAACCTCCCATGAGATGTTATGGTGGTGGGGACCACCTGAACTAACCTCCCATGAGAGGTTATGGTGGTGGGGACCACCCGAGGATAAACCCCCTTGAACTCCCTCATAAGTGTGGGCAAGCCTATTAAACTTCCCCCCACTTAAATGGTGCCACCCCCTTTAATTTACTATACAAACCTATGTAATTAATTAATCCAATTGGAAATTGTGACAATGATTAAAAATGGGGGAAACACAACAGTATTGGATACATGGAATTTTTTGTGGGATTGGTGAGAGAAGAACTTGGAGAAAATTATTCTCACCAATGAAGAACGCTCCTCCCAATGAAGAACGACCACCGGAGATCGAAGAACGAGGAAACCGACCTTAAGCCGGATCGGAAGCACCTTGAGGAGGAAAACAAAATAGGACATCTTCATGGACAGTCCTTCCCTACTCTTCAAATACAAAAAATGAAAAAGGTAGGGTGGTTGTTTGATTTTTCTTCTCCTTTCCAATTCTTGATAATTCTCCTTTCCTGATCACACTACGACCCATTTACGCTCTTTTGGCCATAACATTGGCACCATAAATCAGTTGGACGAACTGTCAGCGGCGATGGAAAACTTGGGGAGAGACAGTCTCATTGAGTATACCCTACAGGAGTTTTGGATTGAGATGGGGTACGGTTAGTTTGGATCAAGCATGAATCCAACTGCCCCCCAAGACTAAAAGGCTAATAACTCACAGATCGGTCGTCCGAACGATGAATCGTCTAATGCGTTGAGACCCCTTTGGCATGGAGGTCCTTTGAGATACTTCCTCATGGGATTTCATGGCAGTTATAGTATCGTCCAATGGCTTGTGGAGAGAATCCTCCCGGAGACAAGCGAGCGGAGGGTGGGAACCCTGTAGCTAGTTGTGACGTGAAGAATGATTAGCGATCCTGTGTAGGTCAGCACCGAGTGATCCTGTGTGGGTCAGCACCGAGCGATCCTATGTGGGTCATCACTAAGCGATCCTCTGTGGTCAGCACCTTGAGATCCTCTGTGGGTAAGCACCTAAAAATTCGGTGTGGGTCAGCACCAAGCGATCCCGTGTGGGTCAGCACCGAGCAATCCTGTGTGGGTCAGCACAGAGTGATCCTGAGTGGGTCTGCCTCTTAATGAAGTTAGATGATTTAGTAGTTATAACAAATCATCTTTACCACCGTACCTAAGTTATACCAGGTGTGAGATGAGTGTGTACACGTGTGGTACTTTCCTTCGTGGTAATACCTTGGTGGTATTCTTCTGTGTGGCGTACCTGTGTGGTACGTGCCATCGTGGTATTGCTTCCTTTGTGGAACAGTTGAGCTTGGTGCTTTGGAGTGGGACTCTGTGTTTTCCTCATGATTGAGATGGGCTTGATTATTAACTTTGGTATATGTATGGGCATATACCTAAGTAAGGTTATCAGTTGTTTCACTCTTTTTGGTTTATCCTTTGTAGATTTTGTTAGACCTTGAGGGTCTCAGGGTCCCTAATGTGTATCATTATACTCACCCCTACATGGAATATGCCCGCACCCCATTTTGTTTAGTGAAGATGACAGACATCACTAACTAAGGACGAGAGTACCTGGACTAGATGGTGCCTGAAGGTGGACCATACGACGTGTCGGTACGCAGAGGAGACGGGCATACGTGGAGTGCTAAGAAGGCGATCTCTACCTACCCTTCTGGTAGGAACCTCGGAGGACGACCTAGTAGCTGCCTTTTTCCTTTCTTCAATTGTATTGTATTTCAGTTGTACTTGTACCTTTACTGTTGGGATTGCATTCTGTCCCCTTTTACTTTCAGAACACTTTTGGTTATATAGTTTTCTTTTGTTCTTATATTGTTGTGTGCTTGGTTACGTGAGTTTACAGGTTATAAATGAAATGCCTTCCTAGTTTTAGGTAATACGCCTTTTGGTGCAAGTTTCCAGCCCCTCGCCTATGGAAGGCGGGCATGGGGTAGTCACGTCATGGGCCCCGGGGAACGGGTCGTGACACATTGGTATCAGAGAAGTCGGTTCTACCATAGAACATAGGACTCTAATATTTTCTTTTAACAACAATAGTGTTAAGTATAGAAAGTGTGGTTTTCAGTTTAGGAAATCCAATGTCGGTGTGGCGGCTGATGTATCCATACACCAGGACCCTGACTTTTGATTTTCTGACTCAGTGCACGAAAAAACTGATTTTGTGTGTGTTTATAAGAGTTTTATTTGTGATCTCTTGAGTCAGCTCATCAGTTATTACTTATTGATCATGGTGCACCTGTTTCTTTTAAGGATGCCTCTATGAAGACAACCAGCTAGGGATCTGAGAGTTGTACGCACTGATAGCCCACCGAGCGATGAGGCCTCAGTGCAGGGCCCTTTTCCAGCACCAGAGGCCACCCAGGTTCAGTGGAGAGACGGACCCACAAATGGATGAGTATTGGATGAAGGCTATAGTGAGAGTCTTACGACTGGTAGGGACACTAGTAGATCTCATGGTGATACTTGTCTCCATCCTTATATAGGCAGCAACAGGTAGATGGCGGAGCATGATGCTCCAAGTTCATGACGAGATGATGCTTCTATGGGAAGACTTCGAGAGCCTATGTCGGGTAGAGTTTGTCACAGCGACTCTTCGCACTGTGCACTTACATGAGATACTTCATCTATAATAGGGTAGCATGACCGTAGCTCCGTACTCAACGAGGTTCACTAACCTCCCATGCTTCTCCACTGATATGGTGTGGGACCCATTCTTCAGGGTCTGGACCTTCGAGCAGGGGCTCAGGCGAGAGATTAGGGATTCGATGATTTCTCTTAACATCCCGATGCAGGTGGGGGTGTTAGAGAGAGCCCTATTAGTAGAGAGATTATTTTCTGAGCAGTCAACAGTAGTGAGACCCACCATCGGATGCCATATAGCAGACTCTTCTATAGCTAGCAGTAGGCAGATGCTGTAGAGGTTCAAGAGGACCAGACATTCGAGTGGACGACCTCAGGATTTAGAGTCGGTTGTGCTGGGCACCCGAGGCAGAGCCGGTCATCCCAAGAGCGGGCATTGTTATGCATGCGGCGAGCATGGTCACATGGCTTGTGACTGTCTGAACCTCCATGCAGAAGATCAGCAGACGATCAAAGGACCACCCAAGCAGAGACATAGATTTAATCGAGGTGGTCCACAGGGAGCAGGAGGGCGTGGCAGAGGAGCAGGCCATGAAGCTAGCGGTGGGAGACGATTAGAGAATTATAGCCACCACCACTAGGTGGTCCACCCCAACCGCAGGGAGCTGGTGGACAGGGGCGAACTCAGCTCCAGGTACTTAAGGCCTACGATCACAGTGCTCTAGAGATGATATGAGGTACAGTCTGTGTTTATTCCACCTTAGTTGTAGTACTTATAGACACAGGTGCTAGTCATTATTTTATTGCCACTACCCTCGTTCAGAGCTCAGAGATTCCGATGGAGCTGTTGGCTCGATCCTTACAGCTCGAGACTCCTACAGGAGCGAATTCGACGATTAAACATGGGGTGATGGAAGTGAGAGTTTACTCTAGGAGGTGAGAGCTTCGGCTGAGATCTCCTAGTAGTAGCGTCGAGGCCTTACGACGGAATCTTGGGTATGGACTGGTTATCAATAGTCCATGCTCAGATAGACGGTATTAGGCGAAAAGTGTGGTGTGTCTGCATGGATTGGACCAGGTTTATCTTTATTGGTGAGAAGGGAGCCTTCGCAGTAGATGATGGACTTACCCGGAGGATAATGCAGCCGATCACTCATCAGTTGGCTAGCCTTACCCACAGAGCGATTGATGTGGAGAGTCTGAGCTATCCTATCATGGTGGACCAGTATGAGGATATCTTCCCTAATAATGTTATGGGTCTACCTCCTCATTGATAGGTATAATTTTACAAAGACTTGTACCCAAGGATGACACCGATATCTACACTAGTGTATCAGATGGCTCCAGCGGAGCTTCGTGAGCTGCGGGTATAGCTAGAGGACTTGTAGGGGAAGGGATTCATTCAGCCCAGTGTATCTCCCCAGGTAGCCCTGATATTATTTTCCAAGAAGGCGGATGGGAGCTTGAGACTTTTTATTGACTATCGGAGCCTGAACCAGGTGACTGTGAGGAACAAGTACCCACCCTCGAGGATTGATGACCTCTTTGATCAGCTGAAAAGAGCACGATGGTTCTTGAAGATAGACCTCAGATTAGGATATCACCATCTCAGAGTATGATATGAGGATGTGTAGAATATGTCTTTTAGATGTCTTTATGGACATTACATGTTCTTGGTTATGCCATTGAGTGTGACCAATTCTCTAGCAGTGTTCATGGGACTCATGAACAGGATCCTTTAGCCATACCTTGAACACATTGCCATAGTCTTTATCGACGACATTCTGATCTACTCGACTACTAAGTAGGTTCATGCCTATAATTTGCGTGTAGTACTGGACACACTCTGAGAGAACCAGCTTTATGGTAAGCTCTCGAAGTGCCAGTTCTGGATCCGAGAGGTTCACTTTCTATGACATGTCATCTTGGAGGCTGGATTTGTAGTGGATCCAGCGATGATTAAGAAGTACTTTCATGGGAGCCACCCAAAAGTGTGACAGAGGTACAATGTTTTTTGGGTTTGGCCGGATACTACCAAAGGTTTGTTCCAGATTTCTCTAGAGTTGTAGAACCACTTTCAATGTTGACAAAGAAGGGGAAACCCTTCGTGTGTTCGGAAAGATGCCAGCTGAGTTCTCAGGAGCTGAGGTAGAGGCGGACTAGTGCCCCCATCATGAGGCTTCTAGAGGAGGGAATTGGGCACGCAGTCTACTGCAACACATTAGGGACCATACTCGGATGTTTCATGATGCATGAGCGAGCAGTGATTGCATATAGTTCGTGACAAATGAGACAGTATGAGCAGAACTACGATACCCATGACCTATAGTTAGTAGTAGTAGTCTTCGCTTTGAAGATGTTGAAACACTATCTGATGGGAGAACACTTTACAGTCTACTCGGATAACAAGAGTCTTAGGTATATCTTCACTCAGAAGGACCTGAACCCGAGACAATGACGTTGGCTTGAATTCCTCCAGGACCATGATGTTGAGATAGTCTATACTCCTTGGAAGGGGAATGTTGTAGTAGATGCACTCCGCAAGAGATCTGGTATAAAACTGTTAGGAGAGGCGACAGAGAAGCTGGCCGCTTTGTAGATATCCTTTGTGGATCATGATAGAGTAGCTTTTCTTCAGTCTCTTACAGTCACTCCCCCACTTCTTCAGCGAGTCAGGGAGGCGCAGCATGGGGACACTGACTATGAGGCGGGACGTGCTTAGATATCCACAGGGCAGACACCTAATGGATTTTCTGAAGATTGGGAGCACATCATCATCTTTAGAGGACGTACTATGGTACCAGGGTTGCTTCATGAGAAATTTTTGAAGGAATTCCCCACATCCCCTCTAGCTGTACATCCATGAGTGGTGAAGATGTGCCAGGATCTCCGATGACAGCACTGGTGGCTAGGAATGGTGAAAGCAGTTGTAGAGTTTGTCTCTCGATGCCTCACTTATCTGCAAGTGAAGGTGGAGTATCAGGTACCAGTGAGCTTGGTTTAGCCTTTAGAGGTCCCAGAGTGGATGGTATATCCATGGACTTTGTTACAGTACCTCTACGTACATCCATAGGTCATGACTCGATTTGGGTGATCGTCGATCGACTCACCAAGTCAGCCCACTTCCTACCAATCAGAGAGCCGGGTTCAGTAGAGAGAACAGGACACCTCTATGTATAGGAGACTATGTAGTTACATGGAGTACCCTCGAGGATTGTCTCCGATTGTGATGAAAGTTTTACTTCCCGACTATGGAAGAGATTGCAGGAGGCTTTCGGGACACAACTTTGTTTGAGCACCGCCTTCCATCCTCATACAGATAGACAGACTGAGCGGACCATTCAGACCCTCAAGGTGATGCTACGTGCATGCGTCCTCGACTTTTTTCGTAGCTAGGAGTATCATTTCCCTTTGGTAGAGTTTTCATACAACAATAGCTCTCACTCCGCCATTGGGATGGAACCTTTTGAGGCGTTTTACGGGCAACCTTGCAGATCACCTTTATGCTGGAGTGACCCAGGGGAGTCAGCACTCGTGAGACCAGAGATGGTACGGACTACCATAGAGAAGGTGAAGATCATCTCGTAGCGGATGAAGACTACATAGAGCAGGAATAAGTCATATGCCGATAGGAGGTGAAGACCTCTGGATTTCGAGGATGGCGACCACATCTTTCTACGAGTCTCACCTCGACAAGGTTTGTGGAGATTTGGCTGAGTCAGAAAGTTATCTCTGAGGTTCATCAGACCCTTCTAGGTCCTCAACAGAGTTTTTGAGGGGTCTTATCACTTACCACATCTACCTCAGTTGCACCGGGTGCACGACGTCTTCCACAGATCCCAACTGAAGAGATACGTGCACGACCCTTCCCACGTCATTGACTACGGAGAGCTGGACATCGACGATGGGGTGAATTTTACAAGGGTTCCAGTTGAGATTGAGGATCGATAGGAGTGGGTCCTTCGTGGGCGGTTGATACCTCTGGTGCACGTTCATTGGCAGCACATGAACCCCCAGGAGAGAACATGGGAGCGGGAGGCTCAAATGTGTGCTTAGTACCCCCACTTGTTTACCTAGTTTAGATATGTGTCTTAAGAGGACGTAGAGACTTGAGGTGGGGAGAATGTAAAGATCCACAATTTCTATGTATTTGTTTTAAATATATGGGAATTTTATGAGTCTGCAAAAATTGACGGTGTATGATTCTGAGGACCGGAGTGCCCGTAATGAATTTCTGAACATTATTTCGGGTACGTTCAGTAAACGTGCGAGTTGGTTTTTATAACTTCTGAACTGGTGCTTGGAATTGAAATATGAGGGCACTATTGAACTCGCAGCACTGGTATTCTCTTAAGGTGAATTTCACCTCGACGACAGTTAGTCGAGGTTGAAAGTTAGTATTTGGGTTTTTCGTAAAAGAATTGAAAAAATGTGTAAAATTTTATTTTTATTTGAAACACCCATGTGGATGTTGAGAGGTTATAGAAGTGGGGACCACCAAAATTGAATCTCCCATGAGAGGTTATGGTAGTGGGGACCACCGGAACTAATCTCCCATGAGAGGTTATGGTGGTGGGGACCACCCAAGGCTAAACCCCCTTGAACTCCCTCATAAGTGTGGTGACGCCTCTTAAACTTCCACCGCATAAATGGTTCCGCCCCCTTCAACTTTTTATGCCAACCTATGTAATTAATTTATTCAATTTGAAATTGTGCCAAAAATTAAAAATGGGGGAAACGCAAAAGTATTGGCTACTTGGCATTTTTGGTGGGATTAGGGAGAGAAGGAATTGGAGAAACTTATTCTCACCAACGAAGAACGCTCCTAACAACAAAGAACGACCACCTGAGATTGAAGAATGAGGAAACTGGCCCCAAGCCGGATCAGAAGCACCTTGAGGAGGCAACCAACATAGGACATATTCAACGACCGTCTATCACTCCTCTTCGATGACAAAAAACGAACGTTGTAGGGTGGTTGTTTGATTTTTCTTTTCCTTTCCCGTTCTTGATAATTCTTTGTAATACAAGAAGGAATTATAGACGCTTACTACCACTGTAACGCAGAGTGTGCAGGCCAAACAAACATGGCACATCCTCTCTGCAAACCTTTTGATTAATTTTTTATTGCGATGAAGGAACGACTACCAACACAGAAGGGGCACCAGAATGGTTTTCGGCACCACCGTCTGCCGCGACGAAGGCAACGGCCCACAGGGCCACCTCGTGTCCTCGCCGCCCCACCCACGGCCCCGCTGCACCGACCGCGACCCCGCCGCACCACCCATGGCCCCGCCGCGTTGTCTTGCTGCTGCTCCACCTGCGGCCCCGTTACACCGCCCCTGCGGTACCCTCCGTGGCCGGGCTTCCCCGTGACCTTGGGTCGCCCACTGCCAAACCGCTCTGTGGCCCTCGCGGCCTACCAGACCAGGCTGCCCAGCACGAGCGGGGCTGGACCCAGCGGGTCCGACTGGGTCGACCCAAACCGGGTCGTCCCAGGCCGGGTCATGCTGAGTCGGTCTGACCGGTTTGGACAAGACCTGAGCCCACTACGACCCATTTACGCTCTTTTGGCCATAACTTTGGCACCGGACGTTCGTTTGACGAACCGTCAGTGGCGCTGGAAACCATGGAGCAACACGGTCCCTTTGAATATACCCCACTGGAGTTTTGGATTGAGATGGGGTACGGTTAGGTTGGATCAAGCACAAATCAAACCGGGCCCCCGGGACTAAAAGGCAAATAACTCACAGACCGGGCGTCCGAATGACGCACCGTCTCATGCGTTGAGACCCCGTTGGTGTGGCGGTCCTTGGAGATACTTATTTGTGGGACTTTGTGGTAGTTGGAGTATCGACTAGTGGCTTGTGGAGCGGCACCACCTGGAGACAAGTGAGTGTAGTGCGGGAACCCTGTACTTGGCTGTGACGTGAAGAATGATTAGCGATCCTGTGTGGGTCAGCACCGAGTGATCCTGTGTGGGTCAGCACCGAGCGATCCTGTGTGGGTCAGCACCGAGCGATCCTTTGTGGGTCAGCACCTAACAATCCTGTGTGGGTCAGCAGCTAGTGATCCTGTGTGGGTCAGCACCTAGCGATCCTGTGTGGGTCAACATCTAGCGATCCAATGTGGGTCAGTACAGAGTGATCCTATGTGTGTTAGCATCGAGTGATCCTATGTGGGTCTGCCTCTTAACGTAGTAAGATGATTCAATAATTATAGCTAATCATCATTACTATCATACATAAGTTATGCCTGGTTTGAGATGAGTCTGTACCTGTGTGGTACTTTCCTTCGTGGTAATACCATGGTGGTATTCTTCTTTCTGGCATACCTGTGTGGTACATGCCTTCGTGGTATTGCTTGCTTTGTGGAATAGTTGAGCATCAGGCTTTGGAGTTGGACTTTCTGTTTTCTTCATGATTGAGATGGGTTTACTCTATAATTTAGGAATATGTATGAGCATATACCTAAGTAGTGTTATCAGTTGTTCCACTCTTTGTGGTTTATCCTTTGTGGATTTTGTGAGACCTTGAGGATCTCGGGGTCCCTATTGAGTATCGTTATACTCACCCCTGCACGGGCTATGCCCGCACCCCATTGTGTTTGTAATAATTAAATGTAAATAGCAATAATTAGTAATAATAAATACTAATTTGTAATAAATAGTAATAATTAGTAATACTTAATAATAACCTGCATTAATTAGGAATAATTAGTAATAATTAGTAATAAATATTAATAATTAGTAGTAAATACTAATAAATAGCAATAAATAATAATAAATAGTAATAAACAGTAATAATTAGTAATAAATGTTAATAAATAGTAATAAATAGTAATAAATAACAATAATTAGTAATAATTAGTTATAATTAGCAATAACTAAAATTATGTAGCAATAATTAGTAATAATTAGAAATAAATAGTAATAAATAGTAATAATTAATAATAATTAGGATTAATTAGTAATAATTAGGATTAATTAGTAATAATAATTTGGATTAATTAGGATTAATTAGTAATAATTATGATTAATTTGTAATAATTAGTAATAATTAGTAATAATTACTAATGATTAGTAATAAATAGTAAAAAATAGTAAAAAATGGTAAAAATAGTAAAAAAATAGTAATAATTAGTAATAGTTAGTAATAATTAGGATTAATTAGTAATAATTAGTAATAAATAGTAATAATTAGGATTAATTTGTAATAATTAGTAATATATAGTAATAATTCATAATAATTAGGATTAATTATGATTAATTAGTAATAATTAGTAATAATTAGAATTAATTAGGATTAAATAGTAATTATTAGTAATAAATATTAATAAATATTAATAAATAGTAATAAATAGTAATAAATAGTAATAAATAGTAATAAATACAAATAAATAGTAACAAATACTAATAAATAGTAATAATTAGTAATGATTAGTAACAAATACTAATAAATAGTATTAATTAGTAATAATTAAAAGTAAATAGTAATAATTACTAATAATTACAAATAATTATTATAAATTAGGATTAATTAGTAATAAATAGTAATAAATAGCAATAATTAGTAATAATTAGTAATAAATATTAATAAATATTAATAAATATTAATAAATAGTAATAATTAGTAATAATAAGTAATAAATAGTAATAAATAGTAATAATTATTTATAAGTAGTATTAATTAATAATAATTAAAAGTAAAAAACGTGATAATTAGTAATAATTAGTAATAAATAGTAGTAATTAGTAATAATTAATAATAATTTGTATTAATTATGAATAATTAGTAATTATTAGTAATAATTAGTAATAAATAGTAATGATTAGTAATGATTAGTAATAAATAGTAACAATTATTAAAAATTAGTAATAAATAGTAATAAGAATTAATAATTATTAATACATAATGGTAATTAAGAAATTCTTCAAAAATGAATACAAACATCAGGAAAAGGTGAATTCTTACTAATTTTTTAATTAATTTTGTCATCATTTTATCTACTATTTATAAGCTAATTTCCTTATTATTTTTATCTAATACTTAATTATTATTTTCATAGATCTTTTGGGAGGTCAAAAAATAGATAAAATGATTCTTTCTGATAATATAACGACGTTTTCCATATTTATCATCATTCTTTGTCGAACTACCAACACTGCATATTGATTCATTAATGTTAACCGAAAAAGCTTTCTCATTTTTGAAGGATAAAAGTGTAAAGGAATCTTATGATCCCATTGTTGTTAATTCTCATGATATAATGGTCACATGAGCTTATTATCCTTTTTTAACTTACAACAACGGGAAAAAAAAATTGGCTATGAAATTTGAGTTAATATGCAGTGTCAGCAGTTCGACATAGAATGAAAATAGAAATGTAGTTACATTTTTATTTAGGATAGTTTGGAAACTTTGAGATGTGTACGAATCAACCACGCTTTAATTTGACACATGTTGTGATCGATATATATCAGGGCAGACAGAATGTGACCTATCGATAACAGCAGCAACAGTAAGAGGAGAAGATACATTGTTTACTAGAGTATCAACACCAGCAGATGATGAAGTACATGTGATGTGTGACTCATGGTTTTGTGTGTTTCTTATATTGTTGGGAACATTGTGTTTTTTATTATTTTATTATTTATTCAATTTTTAATATTTTATTACTTTAATATTTATTTATTTATTTATTTATTATTTTGTTAAGATTATTTATTATTATTTTTATTATTTTAATATTTTTCTAAATATTGAGGTTTTTTTATTTTATTATTATTATTCAATTTTATTAATATTAAAAATATTATTATCAGTATATTAATATTATTATTTATTATTATTATTATTATATAGATATTATTTATATTTTTATTATTTATATTATTTTCTTAATATTTTTATGTTATTATTATTATTATTAATATTTTATTTGTATTATTTTATAAATATTATTTTTAATTTTATTAATATTAATTTGTAATTATTATTTTATGTTTTTTGTGATGAGTATATTTTCCAATCGCAAATAGTATTTATAAATATTATTTTTTATTTTTACGACGGGCTTGTCGCAAATGTGTTTTTTTAAAAACTCGGTGAATGTATTTGCGACAGGTGAATTTCCCGTTGCATATATTACTTTTTTGTGATGGTCAGTCGCAATAAAATGTATTTGCGATGCCATTTTCCACAACGGGTCATTTGCGATGGGGGCCCTTCACAAATACTAATTTTTCCCGTAGTGAACTGTTAATAACCTTAAGTCCACTATATCTCACATGAAACTCATGCCTCTACCGAGATAGGTACATTTTTAAGGGATCCACTATGTATTTCTATCAGATAATCTGCTCACTATAACTTCACCTCATTGAGAAAAATCCCTTAAAAGAGGAAACTTATAAAGAATATTATTTTTCCTTTAATATAACCTTGGATCTTTGGAAGGAGTTATCATTGCAGTGTTATCTCAGTAAACCATGATAGATTCTTGACTTCTAGGAACCTCATCATTCTCTTGGAAAATGTTTCAAATATACACTACTTCCTTGACTGCATCGAAAGCCATAATGTACTCATACTCCACTATAGAATCAGTGATAACATGCTAATTTGAACTTTCCTATAATGACCGAATGTTTTATCAATGGAAATTCCGCTCTTATAATTTTTTCATATAATCACATGAAATCACAACACAATGAACTACTATGTACTATGTGACCTTTAAACACAATATTGCCACTTCTATGATTTGAATTTTGAAAATCTTACATACACGATTGTGATCAGTAAGATGATTGGAGTCTAATGGAACAAAATTAATTTTTCGTGAGTAGTAACATACACTTATGAATAGTAAAAAAGCCTTATGAATATTAATATGACTCTTATAAATAGTAAATTATTCAAAAGAATAGTAACCTCAACCATGAATGTATAAATAAATTTTTGGCATCCTATAAGTGATAATATGACCACAACAAAAGTATTGGTATTTTTATAAGTCATAAATAATTAATTTCAATTAATTAATTAATTTAAAAGAAAATATATTTTCCTAAAATGTGTTCATAAATTAAAAATTTTATGTCTTCTGGTTTTAAAATAATTCTATAAGACCTTATTTAATTTTTGAAAGCATTATTAAATTAGTTATAGATTTCAAATTCATATTTTTTAAATTAATTAAAATTTTAATTAAAAATTAAATTAATCATATTTAAAAATTTATTCTTGAAAAATGGAGTTCATTTTTTGATTCTACACATTGATAAATAGTTAAGGTAAATTTTTGGGATTTTTCTAAAATATGTGAATTTTTGATGAACAGTGAAATATGGTAATTTACTGTATAAATACATTATAAGATAAATGAACTATTCCTAGCATCATTCATGATGTAAGAAACCTTAGTTCAAATTCACATGCACTTATTACTACTTTTTCATGGAATAATCACTATTTTTTGTCTTATGGAAAAATAATAAACTAATGATTAAAATATTATGAAAACCCTTCTACCGTCCACTATAAAAACTACCCACACTCCCCTCTTCTCTTAAATCCTCTCAACAATTTTTCCTTACCTAAATTATTCCTAAATATCTTACCAAGATCCCCATACATCCAGCATCCCTTGGTCTCCTCAAAATACCAAGTCCACTCCCCTTTAGAGGCTCTCAATGGAGATAAACTCAACAGGTAAATTCCTCTTTTCGATTCTCTTATTTTCCTACATGTTCTCTTCTTTTCTTCTTTATTTCATCACATAACATCAAACAGATAGTATGATAACTCTAGAAACATACATGTACTGGAATTCTATTATTCTAATGGGATATTTTATCATAATCTCTCATTACCCCTCCTTTTATACTATAAATGAAAACACTATTTGAGATGTGTTGATTTATCACATTCAAGGACGACAGGTTTTCAATTTGAATTACCATCTTCAATTCTGGTCATGAATCCATATTTATGGTCGAACCAAAATATTAAATATATATTTTCTATTATGTTTTTTTTAATCCTTTTTCACAGATGATGCAAAACAATAATACAAACTGCGTTAATTATGAACAAAATTACCATATTATTTCAACTCTTTATCATTAATGTTTTATATAATGATTCACCTTCACTACAAATAACCAAATGAATTTTATAAGAATTTAATATTATGGATGTTCACTAATTTCATATAACTTCAATTCAGAACAACCACTCTCATCATACATATGTATCCGAACATGAATATAAGTAAACCGGACATGAAACAAATAGACCCTAACAATGAAATCTGACCTCATAACCAATCAAAAAAATTCATGAATGAACTTAAAACGGTTATAATAAATCAATTACATGTAAAATAAGATCCATAATTATTAATTAAGGAACCTAATTTTATTATTCATGCCATTAATATCATGTGGAGAACACTATCAGAATTATGGTAAGGGATCCTCTCTATTCCACTTTCATTCAAGAATGTCCTATATGGGGTATGATTTCACACCTCTCCCATACTAACCTCATGATTTATAAGTGATGATAAACCTCTTTCACTCTCATTAATCACTCTAATGTACAACCTATACCATGGCAATAATCTGTAAGGGATTCAACCCAGACCTCCTCTGTTCCTTCGAGTTGCATTATCTTCCTTTTACCAAAATGAAGTTATATTATCTTTTTATGTAAATATTATAAATACTATTTAAATGTACCAAATTAATTTATCGAGACCCTTCAATAATTCTCTTTTATGGATATACATGTTTTTAAGTGATTCCCTCCTCAATACTTCCTGATAAGAAAACCTATTTTGAGTGAACTTCCTGAATTCTTACTCGATTTCAAGTGCACTATATCTTCTATTTTAAGCCATCATTGTCCTTATAAAATTATTATTTTTATGAAAACCTTCTTGGTTCACTTCTGGTTTTATATAAAGGATTGTTCCCTTTTCTATTTTAATGGTTGTATAGTATTTTCTATAAAACCGCAAAAAAATGTTTTAACGCTAAAATTTATTAAATACTTTTCTTACATGCTGCCACTTCTATTTTACATCACTTACCATGATACATTCCTATTTTTCCTCATGAATTCTCATGTATATTTTTGATCCTTTCTTTCTTGGACACTTTTAAGATACACCCATTCATTATGCTTTATGACACGATTATGATACCCATTTCATTCCATGGGTGTCCTTATATATATATGATTGTTTATGTATGATTTTATATGTGTCTATCATATTCATGAAGATTTTAAGATGATTTCACCCAGATATAGATCCAATGCATTGGGTAAAGTTGATTATCATGAGATGTTATGTTTGATGATTTTGGAGGTTAGCCTTGGCTTGTGCAACTATATGTGGCGGTCTTGGTGGTTAGCCATGGATTGTGATCCCATGTGCAACGGTCTTGGCGGTTAGCCTTGACTCATAATAAAGTCATGTTTTATGTTTCTTCCACATTAGTATGACTCCATGTTTATATTATTCCTTGTTTATATGTTATGATTCCATATGTTACATGCCTTTTTATATCATTATGTCATTCCCTCTATCCCATGTGCTAATGCTTTGTTCTTATGGTTATTCCCTTACTAGTATATTTAGCTCATCCCTTTTTTCATGTGTTCCCTAGGGTACCTTATGCAGATATTTGATAAAAATGGAATTTAGGTGATCAATTTGAAGATTAAACAATGAAATGTTTTATTTAGTTACATGTTTTCAGTTTTATGTACCTAGTCTTCCAAGACACAAGACTTTATGATCCTTGAATTGTACTCTGATGAATAATTATGTTTAAAATCGTGTAATGTTATATGTAAAAGGAGAGGGTCACTATACTTCTAGTTCACAACTCCTATTTTGAGGCAAAATATATATCTTGATTGTGAATTCATATCATTTTGATATGTCTGAAAGCTAGCATCTGTATAACCTTGAATGAATATATCTTTATCTCATCCATATATGAGGAGCGTATCCTTAGTTATCATTAGACACATAAGGATAGCCATAACAATATTCCAATATTGTTCACATGGATCATCATGATATATTTTTACCATGATCAAAGGATATAAAACATAAAACCTAATATGTAAAATGACATTAATGATATATCTTATCCTAATTTTGTATGGGATTTTACTCATTCTCTCTCTTCCCTCTCATATCTGAGGACACATTTTCTTGGAATGATGTGTACCATGTGACATTAGAATAGATCCCCGCTTATATTTTTCCATAATGGACATATTCGGTATCTAGTCAATGTATTTACTTTGAATTATTCCATGAATCCTCTTAGATCCATCATTTGTGAACTTGATCTCTAGAATATAGGTTGTTTCACATAAGTATTTCATCGAGAAGAACTTTCTCAACCACGACATAAAAAATTATAAGGCTGGAATTTTATTTCTAATTAGTAATATGTCATCATTATATACTACTATAAAAATGAACATACTCCCACTAAACCACTTGAAAACTCAGGGCACACATTCATTATTAATAAAACCAAATTCTTTTATAGCTTCATCAAACTGAATGTTCAATAACCTAGATGTTTTATTTAATCCATAAATAGATCCCTTCAACTTTTATAACTTTTTTTAATTTCCTAGAGTCACAAAACCATTTGGCTGTGTCACATACACATCCTCAAGAAGGTTCTCATTAGTGAAGGAAGTTTATACATCCATCTTCAAAATCTCATAGTCATGGTAAGCTATTATGACAAGAAAAATTCCAATGGGTAGAAATTGGGTAAAATATTTGTTCACAGCTAATTCTTTAATGTTATCTAAACCCTTTAGCCACTAGAAATTGTTTGTAGATATTTTATTTACCTTACATGTCTAGGTATCTCTTGAATACCTATTTACACCTGATGGGTTTTACATCTACTGGTGGATTGGTCAGAACCCAAATTTGGTTTTGATACATAGAATCCATCTTAGAATTCATGGTTTATTTATATCTTGAAGATTATTATTTCTCTATTTACTCCTTTTAGGTGGGTGGTTTATTTCTGTTAATAAATAAGGATTCACTAAAATTGATGAATAAAAAACCATATATTTCTATTTCTCTAACCTCTCTAGTGCTCCTACACATTACTTGTGTTTCAGGAATAACTTCTTCCTCTTGGTCCTGTGGATTTTTTTCTTGTACCGACTCTTATGTATCTTGAGCATCAAAATCATCAAAGTAAATCTTTCTCTCACTATACTTCTTGAGTACGTGCTCTGCCTTAAGAAAAATGACACAACTTGTGATAATTACTTTGTTTTCCGAATGGTTGTATAGATAATATCCCCTTATTTCCTTGACATACCCTATAAAGATACAATTCATGCCCCTAGGTGAAATTTTTTTACTTGCGCTAGCCTTAACAAACAAATCACACCCTATGCACAAACATGTGAAAAATGGGTTTATTTCCACTCCATAACTCAAATGGGATACCATTTTATGCTTTAGATAGTACTCAATTAAGTATGTATGATGTCATGTGTAATACATATCCCCAAAAGGATAATGAAATACATGCACGAATCATCATCATCCTTACCATATCTAGTATGTTATTATTCCTCCTTTCATTAAAACCATTTCACTATGATGTATATGGTAGAGTGAGTTGAGATAAAATCCCATAATCCCATATAATTTTGATAAACTCTTAGATAATATATTCACTACCTCAATGTAATCAAATCTTGTTTATCTTATTACAAAATTGATTCTCAACATCATTATTGAATTTCTTACACTTATAAAAGGATTCATACTTATACCTCATTAAGTAAATATAACCATACCTACTCAAGCCATAGGTAAAATTAATAAAGTATGAGAATCCACATCTAACTTCTACTTGAAATGGTCTAAACACATCATTATGTACCAATTCTAGAAGCAATGTGGCCCTTTCACCTTGACCACTAAATGGTATTTATATCATATTTCCTTGTAAACAAGAAGAAAATATTTCATGTGGTTTAATCATTAAATATTCCAAATAACCTTCTGGATAGTTCTTTTTCAAACACTTCTCATTTATGTAACCAATCCAGTGATTCCAAAACTATGTGTTAAATGAGTCATGTGAATTTGTTTCATTATCGATTTCCAATATTTTATTTGCATAATTTAAAACATAAATACTATTATTCAGTTTTTCAAAACCATAAAATATGCTATCTTTATAAAAACAAGTATTATTTACAAAACTGAAAATAAATCCACCTATGTTTATACATGATATATAAATGATATTCTTGGTAATTATAGGAACATAATAACAGTTATTTAAAAAAAAATCAATCATGTTGGCAATGAGAGGTTTTAGTCTTCAATGGATAAAGCATCTAGCCTCACTCTACTTGAAGCTCATAGATCTACGTCTCCTCTGGAAACCTTCTTAAATCTACTTAGTTCCTATATTTGGATAAAAATGTAAGCACCACATGAAATATCTAATACCCAAATTGCTGATATAAAAATATTACACTTGATAACAAATTCACTTGATGCTTCCCCTTGCTTCTTTGTCTAGGTGTAGTTCCCCTTTGTAACGTCCCAGTTCTAGAAGCCACCTAGAGGCGCCCCATACCTGGTTGGTCACATGGCCTCAAGCGCATTTCCATGAAGGCCAGAGGCTACCGAGTAGCAGTGAGGGCCATGAGTGTGATAGTGGGGAAACTATGCTCTCATTGGCAGAGTACACAGCGAAAGTAACAACAAATACAACAACAGAAGTAGTAAATATCCAACAACAGTAACCGCGGATGACTAATTATAAACAATTGGAGCACACACACACACACACATATATATATATATGAAATTATGCATGATTCATATATGTCTAGGAAACCAGCTAAAGAAATCACAATGCTGAACACAGTAGTAAGCCAAAGCCCAAAATAAATGTAAACAGATAACTCCTTATCATCACAAGACATAGCTTGGTCCCATGCTCTACAGCTCTAGTGTAATCAAGAAACTGAAGTAGAAGGGCGCTTTCCCTTATCTATACCTACAACAACATAATCTGTATGGGCCCAAAAGCAAGACCCAAACAGGGTGTGAGATAAAAATCTCTGTAGGAAACCACTCAAAGATCTGTGCCTAACAGTTGGTGAGTATATGGTAGGTAAGGTGCAGTAAGCAGAAAACAGTAAGCAGTAAACAGGATAATACACAGCAATAAAAAATCCACAGTTTCTAGCATTTAATTTACAAACATGTAAGTAGCCACTCAAGCAAGTAGAACAAATAGGTAACCCTCTGGGTAGTCCTCATAGCCTAACCCTTATAGTTCAACCTACAGGTACTAGAAACCCTTTGGGAGGAACAGATAGTCTCACCCCTCTGGTTCAGTTAAAGAAATAATAGACTCTCTGGGGAAGCACTCACCGTCAATTCTCCCTATAGTCTCATATCATACTAATGGCACTCTAGGGAAGCACTCAAAGTCTCATTCCCCCTATGGCCCGCATCGATGAACTGCAGACACTCTGAGGAAGAACTCAACGTCAATTCCCCCTATGGTCTTGCATGGTACTATAAAGACACTTTATAAAAGCCCTTACGTCCATTCTCCCTATGGTCTAATACACTAGGTTCTCACAGACCTATGTAAATTCAGCATGTATCACATCGGGTAATGGCCAAAATGAACCTCAAGAACTACTTGGCTACCAGTCTTCAACATATCAGCATGGAAGAACAATATTTACACCATCCTAAAACTAGGCATGGAACTGGTGATAGCCTAACAGGAAAAACTATACCAAACGGTCATAAACAGGTAAACATGCATGGGAAAAAAACCAAAGCACATTAAATTACCCTATTCAAAAACAATAACCTCTACTCAGGCATATAATATGTATAGGAAAACAACAAGGGAAAACAGAAAAACACACAATACCCTGTTCAAGGTTATTGGTGGAATTTGCACAAAATACTCAAGGAATTTCTATAGAAAGGCACACAACACCTACCTAGATGTTAGGATACTGATATACTTGAACCATGAGGCTTGAATGGCCTTAAAACATCGCAGATCTACGAAAATGAACAAATCGTTCAACCCATGATAACTTGATAAAGAGGAGAAAAAGGAAAACAAAGCTCTATAAGAAGGAAGAGCTTACCACTACGGTTCCAACGCAATCGAAGGAGGTCGATGAAGAGAACGGATGGAGGCTCGAGGGCTCGGAGGATATTCGTGGCCGTACGGGACACTCTCAGTCGAAGAAGCTGGAGAAGAAGTGTTGTTTGGTGATTAGACATGACCCCAGGACGTTTAATGAAAAAAATAAAGTACATGTCTTGTACTTTGGGAGTACATGACATTTACTAGGATTTTCCGTACTCCGCTTTAGGCGCCCTCAATGTCACCCCTACATTGTCTTGTGTGTGGCCATGACACGGCCAACACACGACCTCAAGCGGCAATGAAGTACACAGTGTGGACTCCTAAAGTACACGGCGTGTACTTCAAAAATTTCCAGAAACTCCCCTTTTCTAAAAAACTCCATAAAAATGAAAAACATACCCGAAAAGAAGATTTGGGTTCTTAAAAAATTCCATACTTAACGAAATTTGTCCCAGAATTTCCCTAGCGTGAAGTAGAAGAAGAATCCCCAAAAAACTCTGGCCACTGTTATCGTACATCGGCCTCCCTCTCCCAAGTCTGTTCCTGTACTCGCCCGTGCTACCATAGCACTCGTACCAGAGGAACAGACTGATCATGGAGAACCTTTGTACTACGATCGAAAAACCGGATAGGATGCTTCTCAAATGATTCATCCGCTTCGAGCTCATCCTCCTCAGGTTGAAATACATGAGACGTGTCTGAAAATTAACGTCGAAGCTGAGAAACGTGGATGACGTCATGCATAGCCTGGTACCTCTGAGGTAACTGAAACCTATAGGAAGCCGGACCAACTCTCTCAAACACCTCAAACGGCCTGACGTACCTCAGTGAAAGTTTACCCTATCTCTGAATCCTCTTGTGTCCCATCCTCGGTGCGACACGTTGGAAAACTTGATCCCTGACCTCGAACTTCAGAGGTCATCTCCGCTGATCAGTAGAAGACTTCTTTCAAGACTGCGTTGTAGCCACCCTCTTCCGAATCAACTCTATCTGCTCTGAGGCCTCCTAAACACGATGAGGTCCCAGCAAAGCTTCCTCTCCTGCATCCAGCTAACATAAGGGTTATCGGCATGTCCTACCTTAAAATGCCTCATAAGGTGTCATCTGAATAGTTTCTTGAAAACTATTATTGTAGAAAAACTCCACAAGAGGAATATGCATCTCCAAAGAACCTCCAAAGTCCATAATACAAGCTTGGAGCATATCCTAAAGCACCTGAATCATATGCTCGGACTGACCATCTGTCTATGGATGGTATGTTGTACTCAAAAGTACCTGAGTACCCAAAGCCTTCTGAATCCCCTGCCATAACTGAGAAGTAAAGCGCAGATCCCTTTCTGAAACAACGGAGTGTGTAACTCCATGAATATGTAAAATCTCTTGGATATAAAACCGCCCCATATCATTAACACTGAAGGTCTCCTTGATTGGAAAGAAGTGAGAAACCTTTGTGAGTCTGTCAATGACAACCCATACTGCATCATTCTATTGCGGTGACCTCAGCAACTCGGTCATGAAGTCTATCGTTATATCATTACACTTCCACTTAAGAGTGGGTAACTACTATAGAATCCATGTCGGTCACTGGTGTTCTGGCTTCACCTGCTACAAGCGGAACATCTCATGATGAAACTAATAATGTCCCTCTACATACCTGGCCACCAATATTGACAGTTTAGATCACGATACATCTTGGTGATGCCATGATGAACTGCCCAATCTGAGGAATGAAAGTCTTGCATCCGCTCTTCGCTTATGTCTACTGGCACCCATACGCATCCCTAGAAAAGAAATATCTCATCCTCACCTACCATCCATCCAGGAATAGGGTCCTCTTCTGACACGCTTTCTCGTAGGACAAGGCCTTCCGAATCTGATATATGTCTCATTCGAACCCGATCAAGAAGGGTAGAGGTAACAGCTACAGAAGAAAGCAATGTCTGTACCTATATGTAGTGAACCTCTAAATTCATCTCAAATAATAGATTTATAAGATTCCACTCACTACTGGCCTCTTGAACTGCTTGTATCTGAGTCCTCCTGCTTAATGCATCAGCCATTGTGTTTTCTTTCCCAGGTGTATAGGCATGCTCAAAGCCAAAGGACTGAAGATACTCGACCCACCTGTGCTGTCTCAGATTCAAATCATGGTGATTGAAGATGTATTTGAAACTCTTATGGTCGGTAAACACCACAAAGTGCTCTCCTAGAAGATAATGTCTCCAAAATCACTAAACATGAACAACATCTACTAGCTTAAGATTGTGCGTCGAGTAATTCCTCTCATGTGGCCTCAACTACCGAGACCCATACGCAATGAATCCATCTACCTGCATAATCACGACTCCTATACCGATACCTAAAGTGTCACAGTAGACAGTGTAGCTCTTTCCTGGCTCTGGAAAGACTAGTATCGATGCTGAAGTCAACCTCCCTTTCAGCTTCTGAAAGGTCGACTCACAATAATCTGACCATAAGAACTTCGTACCCTTTTTGGCCAGACTCATCAGCAGTGCTGGTCGGCGTGAAAAGTCATGTATGAAGCGTCGGTAGTATCTAGGCGGCCCTAAAAAACATCGTACCTCAAATATGTTCTTTGGATGCTCCGAGGAAACTACTTCTCTCACATTCTATGTGTCTACTGATTCTCCTGTCTCTGAGATAGCATGACCCATGAAGTGAATCTGATCCCTCCAAAAGTGGAATTTTGAGAGCATAGCATATAACTGATGCTATCTCATTTTACTAAAAACAATCTCAAAATGGGTATCATGGTTGTGTCGAGTGTGAGATTACACCAAGATGTCATCCATGAAGAGAACCATGAAAGATTCAAAGTAGGGATGGAACACTCGGTTCATCAGTGCCATGAAAACTGCAGGCGTGTTCGTGAGGCCGAACGGTATAACCATATACTCGTATAGACCATACCTGCTCCGGAAAGCAGTAAGAGGTATATCAGATGGTCTAACATGCAACTGATGATAACCAGACCTCAAATTGATCTTCGAGAAAACCCAGGATTCTCGAAGAAGATCAAAGAGGTCATCAATCCTAGGAAAGGGATATCGGTTCTTGACAGTCAACTGTTTCATCTTACGATAATCCACACAAAGAATAAGGGTGTCGACTGCCTTCTTCGCAAACAGGACAGGAGAACCCCAAGGAGAAGTATTGGGTCAGATGAAACCCTTCGCCTTCAACTCCTCCAACCACTTCTTGTTCTCCTGAAACTCAGGTGTAGCCATCCTATAAGGAGGAATGGACACTGGTGCTTCTCCTGGCACAAGCTCAATCGAGAAGTCTACGTCTTTCTCTAGAGGCAAACCTGAAAAGTCCTCTGGAAATACATCCCTAAAACGATCCACCACTAAAGGAAAGTCTAAATGTAAATTCCCCTGGTTATATAGATAAACACTAGTAATCTAGGCTATAACTGCTCCCAACCCATGATACTCTGGACCCGCTCTGCTCGCCTGGACATCCCACTCACCTCTATAAAGAAAGGATCCACCCTCTGGTGATATGAAACTCACTCTGCGGTGATAACAATCGACAACTTCCTAGAAGGGAACTAGCCAATCCATTCTGAGAATGACATCATAGCTCATCGTCTCTATGACATATAGATCCCATAATAAGTGATACCCATCCACCACTATAGATAACTCCTTGCACTGACATTCACTAGTCATCCTAGTCCCAAACTGTGTGTCTAGAGTCAAGGTATCGGTAGAGGAAAAGATACAGATCCCAAGGCTCTCCACAATAGCAACAGAGATGAATCTATGGGAAGACCCTATATTGAAAAGAATATAATATAAAACTAAGGCTACTATGATCGTACCTCGAATGGCAGAGGGCTCAGGATCCTGCTCCTGAATGGTCTTCTCCACTACAAAGGTATGTCCTGAACCACGACCCTGTGACACTGCCTAACCACTCTGAGCTAATCCAACCTACTATCACTGAAATACTGGTGACTCACCACCACGACCTCGACCTCCACCTCAGCCCAAACGGCCAGAAGAACTCCAGTTCCCAGACTGGTGAGAAACTGGTGGCGCTACTCCTGAACGAGGAGTCATGGAAGAACCCCTATCACCAGCTGCTGATGAGAAAACCTGACCGAAGCACTAAAGGTGACCCATCTTACCACAAGATCAGTACTCCACTAGGTCTCTCTGGCACTACGACCTCGTATGCCTAGCCCTTCCACACAGGTATCATACCACTTGGCTACCTGAAGATGTGTCTCGCCGCCTCGGATCACCACGCATAGACTCCGTATGGCGCTTCCTGCTGTCAGCCGATAAAGAACTAACTCTGGAAGTGGAACCGCCCTGGATCTCAGCTCCATAGTCTCTCAGATTTTGGTCTTCAATCAGTGCCTGGTTGACAATGGAAGCGTTGGAAGTTAGCCTAAAGATATTCACCAATGAGCGTATCTCTCGTCTGAGACCATCCTCAACCTTCATTACCAAGAACAACCCATCTTCACCCTGGAGGGGTGTGAAAAACTGGAGCTCGGTGAAACGAGAGGAATACTCCATGATAGAATGAGTACCCTACTCTAGGATCATGAACTTCTAGGCTCGGTCGGCCCTCAGGGTCTCCGGATAAAATTAGTCATAAAAGACGCGTTGAAACTCCTCCCACGCCAAAAACTACTGATGACCCGTTGGTGAGATCACGTCCCACCACCTCTTGGTAGAGTCTCTTTGCATATAGTTAGCGAGATTGACCCGCCTTTCTGGAGGCGTCTTTAGATGCTCAAAGATCGTCATCATGGCTTCTAGCCAAGACTCTGTAGCCTAAGGTCCTCCTTCCCCTGAAAAGGTGGGAGGATGTTGATGCTAGAAAACCCGCGTCAAGTCTACCATAGTCGAGGCAGGAGGCGGTGCTCCCTGAAAGGTCTGCATCATCCTCAGAAAGCCATCCCTAAACTGTGCATCGACGCCCGTAACCAGTATCACTACTGGTGCCAAGGTTGGCACAACAGGAGGATCTGCGGGGTGTCCCTGATCAGCCATATCTGACATCTCATCACTGCCCTACAACTGGTAGACAACCGGAGGACGTCTCAGTGCCATGTCTCTGAATGGTCAAAAGCACACCTTAGATTCAGGATTAACAAGGACTGAAAAATGGAAGGCATAAGAAGGAACAGGGAAAATAAGGTATTCAAGTTATGAAAAACATGACTACATGGCGTGTTCTTTCCCTACACGGTGTGTTCCCTTAATTCATTCACATGGGCATGTACTTCTTCCACCACTGGTCTTGTAGCACCCAAAATACGGCATGTTGTCCTAACACATGGCATGTACTTGAATCCTCTTCCCTACCTGAGTCCTTCTACATGGTTAAGACACATCGCTCCTCTAAGACAAAACTACACGGTGTGTTCATGGAATACACGATATGTAATATACATGCCATACCTGGCCTGTGTTGTTAGAGACACATCCTGACACATGGTTGAAACTAAAAGGCTTCCTCCAGGCGGGAACGGTTTGTATGAGAAATGATTACATCATCCCATGTTGTTCGTGACATGGCCGATACTTGGGTCAGCCTACACGGAATGTTCAAGGTGGAAACAATGTTTATAAGAAAATACTTCACCGACCATGTTGTTAACTACAAGGTCGAACTCCAAGGAATAGACTACACGGTGTGCACAACTGGTACATGGCGTGTTCTGGATGATTTTTCCACAACACCGTGTTTTTTCCACACAGTTAGTGACATGGTTTAAGAACTACACTATGTGTATTCCTAAAGTACACACTGTGTATTCTAGTTTTTTCTGGGAAGTATCTCAGAAACTACTCTGAAGCCCATAAAACAGAGGAAACAAGCATGAAGGTGCCAAATTCTGATTCGTGAGGGCCCATACTCCCCACGAATCAAAGTTTGACATCTATTACTTATCATATACAAGGGAAACAAGTTAATGATCCACCAAGATCTGATTCATGAGGGCCCATAACACCTCAAGAATCAAAATTTTGCATTCATTCGAGTAAATCTATACAAAAAAAATTCCATTTCAAACATTAAGTATTTCTATCAAGGAAACTATCACAAAAACATTAATATTTTACACATCATCTATCACAACCACAGGTAATCACTAATGCGTCCTAGATGGCATGGAAAAAATGCATGACATATGATTCTAGAACGTGCCTGTATTATGCATGAGATGGAATGCCCTCATCTCATTAGGTTGAAATAGAAATAGAACCTCAATAATATCAATAGTAACAACACACATCATGTGAGTCACTAAAGGTGAAATCAATCAACTGTAAAATTGCAAACTAGTAAAATTGCAATAAACGAGTTAGTATGTCTTTTCCCTATACAAGGGTTAGTTACCCCTAGGCACAAATTATTACCAATTACCTATTCTATCATATCCCCAGATATAGGCTCCAAACTGTAATTCAAGAGAAAAGAATTTCCTCTGATACCAATTTGTAATGTCCCGGTTCCGGAAGCCACCCAGAGGAGCCCTGTACCCGGTTGGTTACATGGAATCAAGTGCATTTTCCCAAACGCCATAGGCTACCGACTAGCAGCGAGGGCCTTGCGTGTGATAGTGGGGAAACTATTCCCTCATTGGTAGAGTATATAGTGGAAGTAACAACACATACAACCACGGAAGTAGTAAATATCCAACAATAGTAACCGCGAAAGACTATTAGTAAACAACTAGAGCACACACACATATATATGAAATGATGCAAGATACATATATGTCTTGTAAAACAACCAAAAAAATAAAAATGCTGGACATAGTACTAAACCATATTAAAAAAGAAAATTAAACAGATAACTCCTCAGAATCGCAAGCCATAGCCTGGTCTCATGCTCTCCAGCTCCAGTGAAATTAAGAACCTGATGTAGAAGGGTGTTTTCCCTTATCTATACCTACAACAACATAATCTGTTTGGGCCCAAAAGAATGACCCAAAAAGGGTGTGTGATAAAAATCCTAGTAGGCAACCACCCGAAGATCTGTGCCTAACAGTCAGTGAGTATATGGAGGGTAAGGTGCAGTAAGCAGTAAATAGTAAGCAGTAAATAGGATAATAAATGGAAATAATAAATCCACCGTTTCTAGCATTTAATTTAAAAACAAGTAAGCAGACACTCAAGCAAGTAGGAAAAAAAGGTAACCCTCTGGGTAGTCCTCACAACCCAACCCTTATGGTTCAACCTACAGGTACTAGCAACCCTCTGGGAGGCACACAAAGTCTCACCCCTCGGGTTCAGCTAAAGAATGAATAAGCTCACTGGGGAAGCACTCCCCATCAATTCCCCCTATATCCTTGTATCATACTAAAGGTGATCTGGGAAAGCACTCAACGTCTCATTCCCCCTGTGGCCCGCATCAAGGAACTACAAACACTCTATGGAAGCAGTCAACGTCAATTCCCCCTTTGGTCTCGCATCGTACTATAAAGACACTCTGGAGAAGCCCTTACGTCCATTATCCCTATAGTCTACTATACTAGGTTCTCACATCCCTGTGTAAAGTCAGCACGTATCACATCATGTAACGGCCAAAATGAACCTCAAGAACTACTTGGCTAGACGTCTATAGCATCTCAGCATGGAAGAACAACAGTCACAACATCCTACAACTAGGCATGGAACTGGCGATAGCCTATCAAGAAAAACATGACCAAACTGTCATAAACAGGCAAACATGCATGGTCAAAACATCCAAAGCACAGTAAATTACCCTATTCAAAAACAATAAACTCTACTCAGGCATATAAGAAAATCAGGAAAACAACAAGGGAAAAACAAGAAACACACAATACCCCATTCAAGGGTATTGGTGGAATTTGCACAAAATACTCAAAGACCTTCTACAGAAAGGCACAAACCACCTACCTGGATGTTAGGAGATCGATATACTTAAACCATGAGGCTTGAATAGCCTTATAACTTCACAGATATATGAAAACGCACAAATCATTCAACCCATGATAACTTGAGAAAGAGGAGAAAAAGGAAAACAAAGCTCTAGGAGAAGGATGATCTTACCGATGCGGTTCCAACGCAATTAACGATGGTTGATTCGGATAATGGATGGAGGCTCATGGTCTCGGGGGATATTCATGGCCGCACAGGACGCTCTCCGTCGAAGAAGCTGGAGAAGAATCATTTTCTGGCGAATTAGACACGACCCCATCCCATTTAATGAAAAAAAGGAAGTACATGGTATATACTTTTAGAGTACACGTTTTGTACTAGGATTTTCCATACTCTTCTTTAGGCGGACTCCATTCCACCATTACATGGTCGTGTGTGTGTCCATGAAACGGCCAGCACACAGCCTCGAGTGGAAACGATGTACATGGCTCGTACTTCAAAAATTTCCAGAAACTCTTCTTTTCTCAAAAACTCCAGAAAAAGGAAAAATGTACCTGAGAAGAAGGTATAGGTTCTTACAATCTTCTAGTGGACTTAGTTTCCGAATGAAAAACACACCACATTCTATTCCTTTGCTTTCCTCTTGATCTTCTTCTTGTTGGAAGGACAATTCTATGAAGCCTTAGACTTGGAATGAGTCTTCAGACCCTTTAACTTGTTCTTATTATTATTATCCATTATAAGGACCATGGGTTATTCATGCCCCATGTATTTATTAACTTGGAAAATAATATTAAGAAGTTCTGAAAGAGTCTTATAGTTATTACTCGTTTTATAATTAATAATAAAATTGGAAAAGGTTTTAGGTAGTGAAGAAATAATGATATCTATGCACAACTCATTAGGGATATTAAACCCCATGATTTCTAAGAATTATATATATCCAATCATCTTGACTACATGATCCCAAACTGGCACTAAAACTCTAATATTTCTCATGAATAGTGCACTGGAGATCTCATATATCTCATGTATCCCTATTTCATAATAAAAATTATGAAGGTGATAATGATGCTATATGCATCCATATCCTCATAGTGCTTTAGAGTCTCACTTGACATAGAGGATAGCATGAAACAGTGGACATCTGTTTTGTCATCAACATGTTTCATATAGAGAGATACATTTTCGTCACTAGCCTCTCTGGTAAATGACTCAGTAAGTAGGGTTTCTAGTAGGTATAATTTCTATTCATAGTGTAGTATAACATGTATGTGCCTATATCATTCCTAGAAATTCATAATAGTGAGAAGGTTATCCTTCTCTAGTGAGGATCATAGTGATATTGTTGAATTTATATGATTTCCCATTTCTACAAATTATGAGAATATTATTTGTGCTTTGTTGATTACAAAATCATATTAGTAAAATTAAATATTATTAATCTCATACAATTTTTTTAAACCTAATAAACCTCAACATTAGTTTTTTAATATCTAGTTTCATAAATATTCTAGTGGTAAGGACCTATATTCCCTTCTCATAATGCAGACTTGGGACATAAAAGTTAATTAAAGGGTTTTATGCAGGTGTAACATTCCATCTACATTAACTTATAGTTCCTCTATCTATATAGGGGACTCCCCAATATTAAAATTGTAGATAAATATTTCCTCAAACCTTGCCTCTCAGTTACACCAATTCCTACTTGGGCAGTCAACCATTAACATGAACTAAATTAATTCAACCTGAAACTTCAATATAAAAGTTCCTTGATAATTGAAATCACCCTATCGTGGGTTGATCAGTAACTTTAAACTATGGGTTTGACTCTTGAGTTATGTAGTGGATGGCTATACCGACTTAATATTTTAGTTGAGGGTTTTTTATCCATATGTGTAAAATCCCATTTTATCTTATCAAATGCCTTGATAATATTATGTAGACTTTACTTAAGTGATTAACCATGTATAATAAATTTTACATATAATATAGTTTTATTTTATTTCATCTTGCATGATTGTTAATTCATTTATTAAGTTATCACGTAGCATCCACAAACGTAAATATTAAACCATGAAACTAACAAAAATAAAATATAAGTGTCATGATCATGATAATATATAATGGTTATTTTATCTAGTAAATGATAATATTAACATTTATCCTAGGGGGAAAACACCTTGAATAATATCTTGGTTTTTGTTGCAACATTTCACCTTGGTTCCTATGTATCACCTTGATTGGTTTCACCTCATCTATTAGACTTGAACCACTTTTCTCACCTTATAGCTCCATAATTATATAATATTTTACTCACATTATAGTTAGGAGATCTAATGATTTATATAAAAGGGGTTTACATAAAAGAAACATTGGGTATGTAGTCCCTTACATAATAAAGAGGATGGGATGAATTGTAGGCCATAAATATTAATTTAATCATAATAAATTAAAAGAACCCAATAAAATGTTGGGATTATCTATATCATGATCATCCACACAACATGCAACAATAATAAATTCTCAATTTATCCAGTAATTACTTCAATTCATTCTTTAATTAGGATAAAACACCATGAATTAATCCAATTAATTTAATTTATCTTAAGACAATTTTAGTATCCTTGAATTTCCATCATCCATATTTATAAACAAATTAAATAAATTTATCTCATTTAAAATTAACAAATCACATAAGTATACTTAGAAGAAATGAAATATACTCTCTTAAACTATGTGACATGAATCTTGTGCTTATGAATTACCTTGGCATACAAGACATATTGAATGATAGGTAATTATATAGTGTGTACTGACAAAAAATGACAAACATAACACATGTGATTTACATTATATGTGATGATCTTGATGCGTATAGAATACACTATAATAAAATAACATACATAAATTTTAGTCTCAGAATTTAACATGGAAATTAATTCAATATATAATTATAAATACTATTACATGACATGAATTATCATATAAATTTCACACAAAACACATGTGAATAAGTTTAATTATATAATCAATTCTTCCCTCTACATCAAATTGAGCACATAGTCTACAATAAACTATATGATGTGTATTGGGTTACATTTCATGTAGTCTCTTTTTCCTATGTCTACAGAACACACATTAGAGATTGGGCATGTTTCTAATGACTCGGATTTTAAATATGTTATTTTTGGATATTGTATGGAATATTTTTGAGACCATACACTGAGACGATGTGAAATTCTAAGGCCCAGTGTGCCTGAAATTAATGTTTGAAATATATTAAATAGACAACACATGAAAGTTTCCAGAAAAAGTGGAATAAATTATAAATGGATCCACAGATGAAGAATCTGAGGGCACCGTTTAGTTCAGAATGTGAGGTTTACCCTAAGCGCAACATAACCTTAGTCGACGTGGGTCATTTGTGAAACATTCAACATGGGCATAAAATGAATAAAATAATAAATTAAATTATGTTATTTGTTTTTTGATGTAGTGACCAAATTCCCTCTCTATATGTAAAGGCCTAAAATTTCTATGTATTTTATTAAATATATGGGAATTTTATGAGTCTGCAAATATTGATGGCACGTGATTCTGAGGCCCGGAGTGCCCGTAATGAATTTATGTACTTTATTTCAGGTACTTTCAGTAAACGTGCGAGTTGGTTTTTCTAAATTTTGAAGCAGTGCTCAGAATTGAAATATGAGGGCACCGATGAACTCGCAACACTAGTATTCGCTTAAGGATACTTTCAACTCGATGGTAGTTGGTCTAGGGTGAATGTTAGTATTTGGGTTTTTCATGAATGAATAAAATAAAAATAAAATTGTGTAAAATTTTATTTTTATTTGAAGCACCCATGTGAATGTTGAGAGGTTATAGAAGTGGGGACCACCAGAATTAAACCTTCCATGAGAGGTTATGGTGGTGGGGACGACCTGAACTAACCTCCCATGAGAGGTTATAGTGGTTATAGCATCCTGCATTTTTATCACATAAACTTTCATTACATTTTACAAAACCGAGGATCTTTAAGGTTTAGTGTCTTAGAAACCAGGAACATAAAACATGAAAACATAAAAGATTCTTCTTAAACACTTGAAAGGATTCTCCTCATGTTCATCCTAGGTTAATTACTGCATCTCATAACCTGGGGACATACATCAAAAGAATGGGTGAGCAGAAGGCCCAGTAAAGGAAACAAGAGAAACATTTTACATGTGAACTTGAGATACTTCAATAAGGTCATGAAAAGAACATTAAGTCCTGAGAAAGAAATAATGAGGCATATCATAATAAAAATAATATTTTTCATTACTTGAAGATGTGGATGAAACATTTAATATTGACAATCATTTCATTTCACCAAGGTCCATCCCTAAGGTGTCATTAAAAATTACCAAGGTTATTCACCAAGGTATCAGTCTAAAAAGTCATCTCTAGAGATTAAGTCTTTACCCAATGCATTGGAGCGCTATCTGGGCACACACTTTAAATGTCTTTATTATCATGTGAGACACATATATCATCATCAATCATTTCATAAACAACCCATATATCAAAAAAGAAATGGGTTTCATTTCATAATCATAACGTTTTAAAAACTGCTTTAAAGACATGATCTTTATGTCACTTTAAACCCACGGAAAGGGAAAGCGGGTTTCAACTATGTAAATACCAGAATTTAAAATAGAACATTTTCATATATATGTGAATACCCCTGTAGAAATAATTTCTTTGAGTATTCACTTAATAACATAAAATAATTTGGAGAGAAAGAGAGAGACAATTTGAGATGAAAATTCTACAGCATAACGGCTATGTTACAGGGTTTTAGAAAACATTGAAAAGAGAGGGGACATGGGCCACCCAATCATAAATGATCCATAAAATAGTAGGGGTATAGAATATAATGGATTTAAGAACATGGTAATTTAATTTGAATGATATACCATATGAAATGAATAACATGAAAGGAAGACAAAAAAATAAGATTTCTCTTATGAGAGCACAACAGCCTAACGACATCACTTAAAACATCCAAAAATTGATTGATGAGATAAAATAGGGTCTCTCATCATATGAATGTAAATAATAAGTATGATAGATATAGAGATAATACCCCAACATAATAAAAAGGAACTTGAAATACTTGACATGAAAATAGATCTTGAAAATGAGAAGGTTGGAAGAACCCCTTAGAAATTCAGTAGCCAAACGACGTTACATAAACTTCAACCAAAAATGAATTGATGCAATAAAATAGGGTCTCTCGTCATATGAAAATAAAATAACAGTATGATAGATATAGAGATCAAACCCCAACATAACAAAAATTAATTGAACGAATTGACATGAAAGTAGAACTTCAAAACAAGAAGGGTGAAGAACCACTTAAAAATTCGGCAGCCTAACGGCGCCACTTAAAACTTCAAAATACTGAATTGAAGAGATCAAATGGGGTCTCTCATCATATGATAATAAATGATCAGTATGATAGATATAGAGATCATACCCCAATATAATAAAAAAGAAAATTGCAAGACTTTGCATGGAATTATAATTTTGAAAAAGGAGAAAGGTGAAAGAACCACTTAAAAATTTGGCAGCCTAACGACGCCACTTAAAACTTAACAATAATGAATTGAAGTGATAAAATGGGGTATATCATCATATGATCATAAAATATCAGTATGATAAATTTAGAGATCATACCCCAACATAATAAAAAGGAGCTTGAAATACTTAAATGAAAATAGATCTTGAAAAATGAGAAAGGAGAAAGAATCCGTTACAAAAATTCGGGCAACCTAACGGCGCCACTTAAAACTTCATAAAAAGAAATAATGAGAGTAAGAGGGGACCTATAATTATATTAACATAAAAAGGGAAGTATGATGAGTATAAAATAACATCCTTTAACATAATAACATGGAGAATAAAAGAAATTACATAAAAGAGATTTCTTGAAAAGAAAGAGAGAGGTTGGATCCCTTACCTTAAAACGTAACTCTTAAAACTCAAAGGTTGGGACCTTGAGGGCTTGGGAGCACCTTGGGAGGACTCCATGGGGGGTAATGAGACCATAAATTCGTGGGGGAAGAGTGGGGAGTCGAATGGATGAGAGGATGGCTTGGTATTTATAGGGAAAGTGAGGGGATAAGGCATTAATGGCCAAGGGACACCTCATTAGTGGTTTTGGAAAAACCATGGGCTTGCCCATGGTATTTTCCCATGGTATTGGCCAATTGGGACACCTCAAAACTTATCTTACTATTCATAAGTCTAAAATATTGATTACATACTTAATACATCATTTAATGATGTCATTAAACACCCGTAACTTAAAAACTGTATTTTCACTATTCATCTAAAATTCATTTTTTTCAGAAAAAACCCCAAAAATTACCATAACATAATATCGGTGCTCTGAATTCAAAAATGAAATCAATTTTATAAAAATAATTTTTTAAATATTTTTAATTTAATTTTTAATTAAAAAATACTATTCACTCGAGAAAACTAATACTTGAATAATAATTTATGAAATCGTTATTTAACCATTTTATTGAATCACGTTACTTAATCAAGGTGCCTAGATTATATAAATACTTTATTTAAGTGAGATTACTAATCCATTTGGACACATTAATAATCCTAATCATAAAATCACTGTTCATAATCTACTATTCATCAAAAAATTAAGTTGATCTTATTAGACTCTAAATTTCGTACTGAGCATAATTGTAGAAGACCATTTTTTGAATATCATTACACATTTTTAATTATTTAAGGTTTACATAAATTTTTTTTAAAATATCATTTTTCTAAAATTCATCAAAAATATGCATACTATATTTATCAGGTCATTTGAAAATTCATAAACTTCATCATAAGAGTAAATCCCAATTTTTATTTAAAACAAAGGATTACACAATGCAGTTATGGTCTCCTTACATAGCCCCTTATCACACCAGCATAAGACATAAGTGTTAGGTGTGATAATGTGAGAGAATATGAGGGAGGCTCGGCTAACATCGCACGAGTAGTAATTTCAATCAGTTTGAACTTTTCGCAAAGGCGATTCCGTTCTAGCTTCACACGATGAAGTTCGGCTTGGGTTCGGTCCAGAGCAAAGCCCAGTGGTGCTACCTCCTTCCCAAGTTCTGTTGAGATGGGCTTCGATCGGTCCAAGACTACTGGGTGAGGCCATCGAATCTTCTTTCTATAATAATAAACCAAAATTACTTGTATTTAGAGACAATAATCAAAAGGTTTAGTTTCTAGGGGTCATATTGACCAATGGTCATATAACAGTCAAAACTCAATGGTCTCATTTTAATTATACTCATGTTATCAAATGAAACATTTTTGTTGAGTATAAAAAACAAAATAAAATAACACATAAAATTAGGAAACAAGATTTATTCAAAATTTCGGGTCGTTACAGTGGTGGGGACCACCCAAGGCTAAACCCCCTTGAACGCCCTCATAAGTGTGGGGAAGACTCATAAAATTCCCCCACTTAAATGGTGCCACCCCATTTAATTTACTATACCAACCTATGTAATTAATTAATCTGATTTTAAATTGTGACAACAATTAAAAATGGGGGAAACACAACAGTATTGGATACTTGGTAGTTTTGGTGGGATTGGGGAGAGAAGAACTTGGAGAAAATTATTCTCACCAATGGTGAACGCTCCCCCCAATGAAGAACGACCACCAGATATCGAAGAATGAGGAAACCGACCCCAAGCCGGATCGGAAGAACCTTGCAGAGGCAACCAATGTAGGACATCTTCAACGACCATCCTTCCCTCCTCTTAGAAGATGAAAAACTAAAGAGGTAGGGTGCTTGTTTGATTTTTCTTCTCATTTACCATTCTTGATAATTCTCCTTTCCCGATCCCCAAACGACCCATTTGCGCTCTTTTGGCCATCACATTGGCACTAGACGTCAGTTGGACGAACTGTCAGCGGCGATGGAAACCTTTGATAGAGACAATACCTTTGAGTATACTCCACTGGAGTTTTGGATTGAGATGGGTTATGGTCAGGTTGGATCGAGCATGAATCCAACCGGACCCCCGAGACTAAAAGGCTAATAACTCACAGACCGGGCATCCGAACGACGCACCGTCTGATGCATTGAGACCCCTTTGGTGTGGCGGTCCTTTGAGATACTTGTTTTTGGTATTTTGTCGAAGTTGGGGTATAGACCAGTGGCTTGTGGAGTGAACCCTCTCAGAGACAAGCGAGCATATTGCGAGAACCCTATATCTTGCTGTGATGTGAAGAATGATTAGCGATCCTATGTAGGTTAGCCCTGAGCGATCCTGTGTGGGTCATCACTGAACGATCCTGTGTGGGTCATCACCGAGAGATCCTATGTGGGTCAGCACCTAGCGAACCTATGTGGGTTAGCACCAAGAGATCTGGTGTGGGTCAGAACTTAGCGATCCCATGTGGGTAAGCACCGAGCGATCCTATGTGGGTCAGCACTTAGTGATCCCATGTGGGTCTGCCTCTTAACGGAGCAATATGATTCAGTAGTTATAACTAATCATCTTTACTACTGTATATATGTTATACCTGGTGTGAGCTGAGTATTTACATGTGTGGTACTTTCCTTCGTGGTAATACCTTGGTGGTATTCTTCTTTGTGGCGTACCTGTGTGGTACTTTCCTTCGTGGTATTGCTTTCTTTGTGGAATAGTTGAGCATGGGGCTTTGGAGTTGGACTCTTTGTTTTCCACATGATTGAGATGGGTTTACTTGTTAACTTAGGTGTATGTATCGGCATATACCTAAGTAGGGTTATCAGTTGTTTCACTCTTTTTGGATTAACCTTTGTAGGTTTTGTGAGACCATGAGGGTATCAAGGTCCCTAATAAGTATCATTATACTCACCCCTACACAGGCTATGCACGCACCCCGTTGTGTTTTTTGTAGATTACGGATAGTGCTGACTATGGATGATAGTACCTAGACTAGATGGTGCTCGGAGGTAGACCATACGGCGTGTCGGTACGTAGAGAAGACATGCAGACGTGGAGTGCTGAGGAGGCGATCTGTACCTACCCTTCAGGTAGGAACCTCTGAGGACGACCCGGTAGCTGCCTATTCTCTTTATTTAGTTGTATTGTATTTCATTTGTACTTGTACCTTTACTATTGGGATTGTATTCCGGCCCCTTTTACTTTTAGCACTCTTTTTGTTATACAATTTTCTTGTGTTTGTATCTTGTTGTGTGCTCGGTCACGTAAGTTTACATATTATAAATGCAATGCCTTCCCAGTTTTAGGGAATGCACCTTTTGGTGATGGTTTCCAGCTCTAGGCCTATGGAAGGCGGGCTTGGGGTAGTCACGACACATGCCTTGGGGGACGGGTCGTGAAACATTGGTATGAGAGGAGTCAGTTCTACCATATAACATAGGACTCTGATCTTTTATTTTAACGACAATAGTGTTCTGTGTAGCATGTTTGGTTATCAGTTTAGGGAATCCAACATTGGTGTGGCGGCTAACGTCTCCATACACCAGGACCCGGACTTTTTATTTCCGACTCAGTACACGAAAACAATGATTGTGTGTGTGTTTCCATGTTTTTTCTTTATGATCTCTTGATTCATCTCATCAGGTATAACTTATTGACCGTGGATCCCCTATTTCTTTTCAGGATGCCCCCATGAAGACACCCAGCTAGGGTTTCAAGAGTTGTACACACTAATAGCCCACTGAGCGATGAGGCCTCAGTGCAGGGCGCTTTTCCATTAGAGGTGCCAGCGGAGGCACCAACGGTACCATTATCCATTGGGCCACCAATGCCACTGGCCCCAGTAGTAGAGGGTGCATGCCTCTTTAGCGCGTTGCATGAGATCCGACGTGAAGGTTCTGGGTGCTGTGGAAGCGCGAGGGTGGATGTGCCCACTTGGCTTTTTGTCATTAAAAATGATCAATCGGGGATCAATACGATGATAAACGCCAGTCTCCACAGATCGAATCACATAAAAATACAAAGAAGAAGGTTTGTCCCAGAACCACAAAGTAGGATCGTTACATGTTGATTATAATTAATTTAATTAATTGAAAATAAAAACCTTTTGGGTGTTCTTTCTTCGTTGATTTTACTGATCACATTCCGATGTGATTCGTCGTTGCGTCGTAGAAGCCAAGTGTAGAAAACCTCTTGTGGTGATCCACACATGTACCTCATATCTCGGGACGTCGCCAAATGAGTCCCCAGGTGCTAGGATAGAGAATCCTTTACTTGTGTTGTCCGCCTTAGATCATCTTGATCCGATGGAAGAGGATCTCTCTCAGTCTTGAGAGCATTCTTGAAGGAAGAGGTTCTTTCGGGCTTGAATGAATTCTCCAGAATTTTTGTTTGTGTGTTGGAAAATAGTTGGGGTTGTGAGGATATTTATAATCAGATTTGAGGTTGTAGAGTTATGAAAATAAATAAATGTGTTATGCGTTTTATTTATTTCATTGACTCTTATTTAATACCGCCATGTCGAATAATTAATTCCTTGACATGCGCCCAAACTGATTATAATAAATATCATTAAAATCAATATTATATCTTCAAAATCCCGACTGAAAAAACTACACTGCGTGTATTAATAAATACACGGCGTGTACTTATTCTTCACTGAAATATACACAGTGTGTACATTCAATGTACCTGGTGTGTATATATTGTTTTCATTTATTCATTTCCTTTCCAAAAACGAAAAACTGCACGGTGTGTACTTTTCCAAAAAGAACCTACACAGCGTGTAATCAATGATACACGCCGTGTACTTGTTTTTTTCTTCTTCCACCATTAAAACGAGTTAGGCTTCATTGAATAATTATTAAACCACCTATGGAAATAATATTTATTCTACTTGAGATACGTGAATACACTTAGTGTGTGACCCTCTATGCCTCTTTCTCATTGGCATTAGGCGGACTTGCCTAAAGTCCAAGATTACTATCTAGAAATGGGTCAAGGAACCCAAGAGAAAGATGTTCCTTCCACATTGACGTATCACATCATACGAATGCTTACTGTGTAATTTATGCCCTTTGTCTCGATATCTCATCAAGCAGGTTTCATGGCAGTGTCATAAACCTATATGCTTTCTCTGTCGTTCTTTGACTACCTGAAATAAACTTGTCGTTTACACCATGGCCATGGAATTTAATGCGAAATTTCTATTTCAATCAAAGGGTCGAGATATCAAATTATATAAATGGAAGGGACAAATCCTTCCTCGAATATCCATTAACAACATGTCACTCGTGATGCACCCAACGTACCCTACTTCCCGCCAACTGTCTGTGTGACAGTTTTCGTCAGTAAATCTATGTGCCCGAGTCATCACATGAGTTAATGATAATATTCCAGTATAAGGACCATTACACACGCTCGTAGATAGGAATGTCTGATGACACCAAGACATGCAGAATTTCTACTGGTGGGTCTGTTCTCATAATCTCCTATCTTGTAGATTACCAACTGAAAAACTCCATGAGAGAGAGTCTCGTCTTCTTATGAGTACTTGCACATGACGATATATATACTATGTGTCCTATCATAGTATGTCATCCAACCGCAGAACATTATTTAAGAATATTGTTGTAGTATTTCAAGGTTCTCATCATAGCGGGGAACTGCCATGACCTTGTTAATGCAACAAATATTACAAGACATTATTATATTATAGTCAAGCAGAATAATGAACAATATATAATAAGTTAATATTCATGTAATCAAAGTACAAAACAGTTGTTTCTTAGGACACCAACCGTTACAAACTCCCACTTGGACTAGAGCCAACTGCCTATGACTTTTAGTCCACTAGACCTCACATGATGATCATGATTCTGTTGAGTCAAGGCTTTAGTCAAGGGGTCAGCCACATTGTCTTCTATGGAAATAACGCTCACTGCAAATTCACCTCTCTGAGAAATATCCCTCAAGAGATGATACTTTCGAAGTATGTGCTTTGTTCGCTGATGTTACCTTAACTCGTTTGCAAGGGCCACCGCTGCAGTATTATCACAATAGAGTGTGATAGGATCTTTACTGCTCAGTACAACATCCAACTCTTGGACGAAGCATCGCATCCAAACTACTTCATTAGCTACCTCAGAAGCTGCAATATACTCGGACTCTACTGTAAAATCTACCACCACACTTTTCTTTGATCTCTTCCAGCTCACTACACCTCCATTCAAACTCAAGATGTATCCAGTCTACAACTTCATGTCATCTTGATCATTCTAGAAACTAGAATCTACATGTCCTCTGATGACTAGTTTCTCATCTCCTCCATAAACCAGGAACATATCCCTAGTATGCCATAGATACTTAAGGATAGTCTTGACTGCCATCCAATGGTGGTCTCCTGGATCAGCTTGATATCTGCTTACCACACTTAATGTGTAAGAAACATCTATCCTCGTACATATCATATCATACATGACAGAAACAATCACGGATGCATAAGGGATCCTTGCTTTTCTTTTTCTTTACTCATGTGTCTGAGGAAACATTTTCATGGAAAGATTAATACCATGTGAGACTGGCAACAATCCCATCTTAGACTGTTCCATACTGAATCTCTTCAATATCTTGTCAATGTATGTACTTTGACTCAGGCCCAGCATTCGATTGGATCTATCACGATGGATCTTGATCCCAATAAAATATGCTGCCTTTCCCAAGTCTTTCATGGAGAATCATTTATGCAACCATGCCTTAACTGACTATAAGACAGGTACTTCGTTTCCATTAATTAATATGTAATCAATATATACTATTAGGAAAACGACTGCACTCCCAAAAAACCTCTTGTAGACCCAAGTCTCACATTCATTCTTAACAATGCCAAATTCCATTACAGCTTCATCAAAATGAATTTTCCATGACCTTGATTCTTTCATTAATCCATAAATGGATTTCTGCAACTTGCATACCTTGTTGGCATCTTTTGGAGTCACAAACCCTTCATGTTGTTTCATTTAGACATCTTCCTGGAGGTTCCCATTAAGGAATGCTATTGTGACATCCAATTTCCAAATTACATAGACAAGGTAAGCGGCAATGGCCAATAGGATTCTGATGGATTTCAGCATCGCAACCGTTGAAAAGGTTTCATCATAGTCAATTCCGTGATGCTGTCTAAAAACATTTGCAACAAGTCGTGCCTTGTAGGTGATGACTTGTCCCTCCATGTCCAGTTTCTTCTTGAATACCCATTTATTACCAATAGGCTTTACATCAACTGGAGGATCTACCAAAATCCATACACAGTGTTGGTACATGGAATCCATTTCATAATTCATGGCTTCTTTCCACATGGCAAGGTCTGTTCCTTCAACCGCTTCCTTGTAGGTAAGAGGGTCATCATTTTCAACCAATAATGAGTCACCATCCTCGGTGACAAGAAAACCATATCATTCTGGTTCTCTCACCTCTCTCATGCTCCTACGCAGTTCTTGTGTCTCCCGAAAAGATTGTTCTTCCTCGAGGCTTTGTGGAATCTGTTCTTGTACCAACTATTGTGTATCTTGTGCATCAACTTCATCGAATTCTATCTCGCTCCCACTATCTCTTTTGGAGATTTTATCCCTCTCAAGGAATATGGCGTGTCTTTCCACTGTAACCTTTTTGTCTGAGGGGTTGTATAGGTAATATCCCCTTGTTTCCTTGGGATATCCTATAAAGATGCACTTTGTGCCTCGGGGTGCATGTTTGTTACCTGAATAGGCCTTAACAAATTCATCGCTACCCCACACATGTAAATTCGATAACATGGATTTGCGTCCACTCCATAACTCGTATGGAATACCATTTATCGATTTAGTTGGTACTTGGTTTAGTATGTGTGTTTCTGTTTGTAATGCATATCCCCAAAAGGATAATGGAAGACTCTCATGACTCATCATTGATCTCACCATGTCCAACAGGGTGCAGTTCCTCCTTTCACTTACACTATTCCACTATGGCATGTAAGGATAAGTGAGTTGAGATAGAATCCCAAACTCCCGTAAGAAATAAATGAAGTCCCAATTAAGATATTCTCCTCCTCTATCTGAGCGGAGTTTCTTAATCTTCTTACCAAGATGGTTCTCAACATCATTCTTTTATTCTTTGAACCGATCAAAAGAATCTGACTTATTCCTCAGTAAGTAGATATATCCATATCTACTAAAATTATCTGTGAAAGTTATGAAGCATGATAACCCACCCCATACCTCAACTGGAAATGACCCACACACATCTGTGTGAACGAATTCTAGAATCTATTTGGACCTTTCACTTTTCCCACTAAATGGGGCTTTGGTCATTTTTCCTTGTAGACACGCATAACATACACCAAGTGGTTTTAGTTTGAAAGAATCTAAATACACATCTTGATGAAATTTTGTCAAACGTTTCTCAATGACATGACCTAGCCGGTGATGCCAAAGTTGGGTGTGGTATGAGTCTTGTGAATTGACATTGTCCTCGATTTCCATCACATGGTTTGTGTAGTCTAACACATAAAGGCCGTTATATAAAAGTGCCCTACCAAAACAAATGATATCTTTATAAAAGTAGCAACATTCATTTCCAAACTTGAACATGAATCCATCAGTATCTAATATGAATACTGAAATAATGTTTTTAGTAACAGAAGGCACATAATAACAACCCTTTAACACCAAGATCATTCCAGTTGGCAACGTGAGGTGGTAGACTCTGACAGTTACAAGAGCAAGTCTGGATCTGTTTGCTGCTCGTAGATATACCTCACCTCGATCAATCTTCTTGAATCTAATTGGTTCCTGTATTTGGATATAGATGTGATCACCACAAGCAGTATCTAATACCCAATTCATAGAAACAGATAGATTGCATTCGATAAAAAATGCACCTGAAGGTTCCCCATGCTTCCTTGGCTGGTTGCAGTTTTTCTTCCAGTGGCCCTTCATGCCACATGAGAAACAAATAGCATCATGTTCCCTTAACTCCCCTTTGATCTTCCTTTTCATGGAAGTCCTTGAAGAATCTTTGGGCTTAAACCTCTTCACCTTCCCTTTCCTTTTATTCACCATGAGGAAAGAAGGATTTTCACGCTTCATGTTAGTGTCCACATGCCGAATGACATCGGTACCCAGTTCATCGGCGAGTTTAAACCCTAGAACCTCCAATCACTCAATGTAGCCAATGATCGTGACTACATGAGGCCCGGATGGGGCACCCTCTCCAAGATTGCTCTGGAATAGAGCCTTGGAGATCTCAAACCATTCCTATCTTGCTCTCTCCTGGTATAGACCATGGAGGTTCTCGAGAATGAAGTAGGCATCCATGTCATCATGAGACTGCATGATCTCACTATACACTGATGAAAACATAAAACATTAAACATCAAGAGTGTCGTTCAAATTTTGATCATAGACCAGGAAATCTTCATCACTCGCCCCTGGGGTAGGAGAATCAGGAAGTGAGGACTCCAGCACGTAAAACATTCGTTTATGGCATAGGATAATCCAAAGGCGCCTAAACCATTCTTGAAAGTTACTGCCGGTGAGGATATTGTCTTTATCCAATATTGGTCACAAAAAAAAATGTGGTTGATGAGTTTGTCATTTCTATTCAACAAATTAAAGGAGCAGATTTATTAGTACTTTCTTGATTACAATTTTATGAGAAATAATAAATTAATTAATTCTCCTACTATTTTATCATGTCCCAATGGCCCTCACCATTGAACTCGGAATGTCTAGTTGCTTTAACATTATAGTTGCAAGGATCCATATTTCCCTTCTCATAAACCCAAAAAGGGTTGGTCAAGCTATTTGAAGGTATTTAGGTTGGCAGGTCTTTGACAACTGTGAGCTTACAGTTCCTTGATCTGTTGAGTGGACTCCCCAATCCTGAAATCCTGACTTGGATTTCCTCAACTCTTGCCTCCAATATTACGCCAAGTATATCAAGGGCTACTTATCTTGATGTAATATGGTTAGGTAAACCCGAAACCTTTCATAAGGGCTTCCTTTATAAAAGTATGTGTCCCAACAAGGGTTGGTCAAACACATAGTTTTATTGAGTCTTGCCCTTAATCAAGTAACCGAAGGCTTGGTCTGACTTAATATGGTATTGTGGGATTTTATTCCTTTATGCGTAGTTTCTCATTATCACATGGTTGTTAATATTATGTGATGCTTGCTTAAGTGATTAACCATGTTCTGATAATGTTTACATATAGTCCGGTTTTTATTTTATTCCATATTTGCATGCTTGTTCATTTAATTAATTATGTAATCATGAAAACACATACATAATAAATAAACCATGAAATCAAAAAAATAATAATAATATGGCATGATCATGATCTTCTATTGGTTAGCTTATCTAGCGGTTTTGATAAGCTAACCCTGACCTAGGGAAAACAACTTGAACATTAAGGTTCGTGTTTTGCAGCTCCCACATGTCCACCTTTGTATCTTCTTGTGTCGGTTTCGCCACAGCTTTGAGATTAGAACCGTCTCCTCTAGATTGGGAGATCCTTTATTACATGGGTTTATATTAAAGAAACCATAGGCACGTAGTCCCTACATTTTATTGGAAGAAGGCTCGCAGGCCAAAAAAATTTAAATTAAATAAATTTAAATGAAACCATAATCATAAAAATGTTCTTTGGTCTAGCTCATGATCATCCATATCATGCAAGGACATTTACGCATATTTAGAATTCAAATTATTTTAATCGTTCTTTCATTTCTGATAAGTCATGCTGAAATTCAATTAATTATGATCTTATAATTAATCAATTCTTTACCTTAAATTCCTTTCTGAATTTCCTTGAGATTCTTCTCATCCATATTCCGTGTACGGGTCTTTGAACATTGGAGGAAACCTGGTGAAATTCCATTTCTAGAAAGTACACGGTGTGTAGTTTATACTTACATGGCGTGTATTTATTTTCACCTTTTATCCAAAGTACACGCTGGGGGATTGGGCTTGTTTTTCATTACATTGGAAATTTTGGAGTACACGACGTGTAGATAAATCATAAATGGCATGTACTTCCTTTTTACGCGTTAACCGGCTTTGCAATCCCGTGTACGCGAAAAACGGCTTCTCCTTGTACACAATTTCACCTGGATCGGATCAGATTATATGGTGTTTTGTTCCAACATACACGCTTTGTATTCCGGTTCCCACACACCGTTTGATTCTAGTCAACACGGCGTGATTAATACTTAGGCATAATCAATTCACATAGCGTGGTTTGGTGGACCAGTGCTGGTTCATTGAACCTAAGTACATGACGTGTAGTTTAAAGTACACGTTGTGTAATCCCGTGTTGTATAGATAGAAAGAGAATCTCCTCCGGATGAGATCCTCATTTTTATTTTAATCAAAAAATTAAAAATAAAAGGTCATTTCTGTGATATGAATCGATAAATGAAGGAGAAAGAACAGATCTAATTTATTCAGATTTATAGAACGATTTATTTCTAATTGAATCAAATATAAATGCGTAAATTATTAGTAAAAATTAAATAACTATAATCAATGTTGTAACCTTGCACTGATACCATTTGAAGGTTCTGGGCACAGCGGGAGCGCGAGGGTGGATGTGCCCACTTGGCTTTTTTTCATTAACAATGATCAATCCAGGATCAATACGATGATAAACGCCAGTCTCCACGGATCGAATCACATAAAAAGACAAAGTAGAAGGTTTGTCCCAGAACCAAAAAGTAGGATTGTTACAGGTTGATTATAATTAATTTAATTAATTGAAAATAAATTCCTTTTGGGTGTTCTTTCTTCATTTATGTTCTTGATCACGTTCCGATGTGATTAATCGTTGTGTCGTAGAAGCTAAGTGTAGACTTCCTCTAGCGGTCATCCACATGTGTACCTCGTATCTCAGGACGTCACCAAAGGAGTCTCCAGGTGCTAGCGTGGAGAAACCATTGCTTCCGTTGTCCGCCTTAGATCGTCTTGATCTTATGGAATAGGATCTCTCTCAGTCTTGAGAGCATTGTTGGAGGAATAGGTTCTTTTGGGCTTGAAGGAATTCTCCAGAATTGTTGTGTGTGTGTTGGAAAATTGTTGGGGTTCTGAGGATATTTATAATCAGGTTTGAGGTTGTCGAGTTATGACAATAAATAAACGTGTTACGTGTTTTATTTATTTCATTGACTCTTATTTAAAACCCCCATGTCGAATAATTAATTCCTTAACATGCGCCCACACTGATTATAATAAATATCATTTAAGAAAATATTATATCCTCAATATACTGACTGGAAAAACTACATGGCATGTACTTGTTTTTCATTGAAAACTAAACTGTTTGTACATTAAATGTACATGACGTGTATATCTTGTTTTCATTTATTCATTTTATTTCAAAAATAAAAACTACACGGCGTGTATATTTAATAATACATGGCGTGTACTTTTCCAAAATAAAACTACACTGCGTGTAATCAATGATACACGGTGTGTACTTGTTTTATTCTTCTTCCATCATTAAAACGATTTAGGATTCCTTGAATAATTATTAAACCATGTACGAGAATAATCATTATTCTACTTGAGATACTTGAATACACTTAGTGTGCGACCCTCTAGGCCTCTTTCTCGTTGGCATTAGGCGGACTTGCCTAAAGTCCATGATTACCTTATAGCAATGGGTCAAGGCACCAAAGAGAAGGAAGTTGATGCCACATTGATGTATCACCTCATACGAACTCTTACTGTGTAATTTAGTCCCTTTGTCTCGATATCTCATCAAGTAGGATTAATGGCAGTGTCATAAACCTATATGCTTGATCTGTCGTTCTTTGACTACCTGAAATAAACTCGTCGTTTACACCATGTCCATGGAATTTAATGCGACATTTCTATTTCAATCAAAGGGATGAGATATCAACTTCCATAAATGGAAGGGAAAAATCCTTCCTCGACTTATCCCTTAACAACATGTCACTCGTGATGCACCCAACGTACCCTACTTCTCGCCAACTATCTGCGTGATGGTTTTCGTCAGTAAATCTAAGTGCTCGAGTCATGACATGAGTTAATGATAATCTTCCACTCTAAGGACCATTGCACACACTCGTAGATAGCAATGTCCGATGACACCAAGACATGCGGAATTTCTACTGGCGGGTCTGTTATCATAATCTCTTATATTGGAGATTACCAAGTGCGAACTCCATGAGAGAGAGTCTCGTCTCCTTACGAGTAGTCACACATGATGGTCTGTATACTATGTGTCCTATCATAGTATTTCATCCAACCCCAGAACTTTATTTAAGAATATTGTTATATAATTTCAAGGTTCTCATCATAGCGGGGATTTTCCATGACCTTGTTAATGCAACAAATATTATAGGACATTATTATAGTATAGTAATGCAGAAAAATGAACAATATATAATAAGATAATATTCATGTAATCAAAGTACAAAATAGTTGGTTCTCAGGAAACAAACCCTTACCTGACGCCAGAGGCCACCCAGGTTCAGGGGAGATACAGACCCATATGCAGCTGAGGATTGGCTGGAGGCTGTAGTGAGAGTCTTAAGACTAGTAGGGACACTAGTAGATCTCATGGTGATCCTTGTCAACAGCCTTCTATCGGAAGCTATAGGAAAATGGTGGAGCTTTATGGTCCAATTTCACTACGAGATGACGCTTCTCTATCCAGACTTCAAGAGCCTGTTTCGGGCGGAGTTTGTCCCAGCGACTCTTCGCACTGTGCACATACAGGAGATGCTTCATCAACAATAGGGTAGCATGATCGTTGCTCCGTACTCAATGAGGTTCACTAACCTATAACGCTACTCCACTAATATGGTGCGGGACCCAATCTTCAGGGCTCGAACCTTCGAGAAGGGGCTCAGGAGAGAGATCAGGGCTTCAATTATATCTCTTAACATCCCGATGCAGGCGGGGGTATTAGAGAGATCCATTTTAGTAGAGAGTTTCCTTGCTGAGCAGTCACCGGCAGTGAGACCCACCACCAGATGTCACATAGCAGAGTTTTCTACAGCTGGCAGTATACAGATGTCACATAGGTTCAAGAGGACCATACCTATGGGTGGACGACCTTGGGATTCAGAGTCGGTTGTGCGGGGCACCCAAGGCAGAGCCTGCCATGCCAAGAGCGGGCAGTTTTATGCATGCGGCGAGCCGGGTCATATGGCCCGTGACTGTCCGACCCGCCATGCAGATGACCAGAAGATGGTCAAAGGACCACCTAGGCAGAGACAGAGATTTGATCGAGGTGGTCCGCAGGGAGAAGGCTGACGTGGCAGAGGAGCAGGCCATGCATCTAGCGATGGGCCACAATTTGAGATGTTACCGCCACCACCACCTGGTGGTCCACCCCAACAATAGGGAGCAAGTGGAAAGGGGCGAGCTCAGATCCAGGAAGCTGAGGCCTACGATCAGAGTGCTCTGGAGATGACATGAGGTACGATCTGTGTTTATTACACCATTGTTGTAGAACTTATAGACACAAGAGCAAGCCATTCGTTTATTTCCACTACCCTCATTCAGAGCTCAGAGATTCTGATGGAGCTGTTGGCTCGATCCTTACATATAGATACTCCTACGAGAACACATTAAATGATTATGCACTAGTTCTGGCAGTGAAAGCTTACTCTAGGAGGTGATAAGTTTGGCTGAGATCTCGTAGTAGCAGCGTCGAGGCCTTACGACATCATCTTGGGTATGGACTGGTTATCAACAGTCCTTGCTCAGATAGACTGTATTAGGTGCAAAGTGCAGTGTGTCTACATTGATTGGACTAGGTTTACCTTTATCTGTGAGAAAGGAGCCTTTGCAGCACATGATGGACTTACTCTGAGGAGAGTGTAGTCGATCACTCATCAGTTGGCTAGCCTTACCCTTAGAGCGGTTGATGTGGAGAGTCTGAGCTATCCTGTCGTGGTGGACCAGTATGAGGATATCTTCTCTAATGATGTTATGAGTATAAATTCTCGCAGATAGGTAGAATTTTACATAGAATTATACTCCAGGATGAAACCGATATCTACACCAGCGTATCGGATGGCTCCAGTGGAGCTTCGTGAGCTGCAGGTACAACTAGAGGACTTGTAGGGGAAGGGATTCATTCGGCCCAGTGTATCTCCCTAGGTAGCTCCGATTTTATTTTCCAAGAAGGAATCTGGGAGCTTGAGAATTTTTTTGACTATCGGTGCCTAAACCATGTGACTGTGAAGAATAAGTACCCACTCCCATGTATTGGCGACCTCATTGATCAGCTGAAAGGATCACGATGGTTCTCGAAGATAGACCTGAGATCAGGATATCACCAGCTCAGAGTATGAGATGAGGATGTGCAGAATGTGGCTTTTAGAAGACTTTATGGCCCTTAAGAGTTCTTGGTAATTCCATTCTATGTGACCAATTCTCCAGTAGTGTTCATGGGGCTCATGAACATGATCCTTCATCCATACCTTGATCGCTTTGTCATAGTATTTATCGACGACATTCTGATATACTCGACTACTGAGGAGGATCATTCCTATCATTTGTGGGTAGTACTGGACACACTCCATGATAACCAGCTTTATGGTAAGCTCTCGAATTTCCAGTTCTGGATCTGAGAGTTTCACTTTCTGGGGCATGTTATCTCGGAGGCTGGAGTTGCAGTGGATCCAACGAAGATTGAGGGGGTACTTTCTTGCAATCAACCCAGGAGTGTGACAGAGGTACAAAGTTTCATGGGTTTGGCCGGATACTACCAGAGGATTGTGCCATATTTCTCCAGAGTTTTAGCACCACTTTTATCATTGATGAAGAAGGGGAAACCCTTCGTGTGTTTAGAGAGATGCCAGCTGAGTTTTCAAGAGCTAAGTTAGAGGTAGACTAGTGACCCCATCATTAGGCATTAAGAGGAGGGCGTAGGGAACGTAGTCTACTGCGACGCATTAGGGACCATACTCAGATGTGTATTGATGCTGGATCGAGAAGTAATTTCATATAGTCCTTGACAGCTGAGACAACATGAGAAGAACTATGCTACCCATGACCTAGAGTTAGCAGCAGTGGTCTTCGCCTTGAAGATGTGGCAACACTATCTGATGCGTGAACACTTTACAGTTTCCTCAGACCACAAGACTCTCAGGTATATCTTCTCTCAGAAGGACCTGAACCCAAGACAATGACATTGGATTGAGTTCCTCCAGGACTATGACTCTGAGATAGTCTATAATCATGGGAAGGGGAACGTTGTAGAAGATGCACTCCATAGTAGATCTGGTATAAAAATTCTAGGAGAGGCGACAGAGAAGCTGACCGCTTTGTAGATATCCTTTGTGGATCAGGATGGAGCAGCTTTTCTTCAGCCTCTTACAGTCACTCCCCGACTTCTTCAGTGAGTCAGGGAGGCACAACATGGGGAAACTGACTGCGAGGATTGACGTGATCAAATATCCATAGGGAAGGCACCTAATGGATTTTCTGATGATTGGGAGCACGTCATACTCTTTAGAGGACGTACTATGGTACCTGTGTCACTTCAGGAGGAAGTGTTTATAGAGTTCCCCACATCCCCTCTAGTGTTATATCCAAGAGTGGCGAAGATGTACCAGGATCCCCGATGACCGCACTGGTGGCCTGGAATGAAGAAAGCAGTTGTAGAGTTTGTCTCTCGATGCCTCACTTGTTAGCAAGTGACGGCAGAGCATCAGGTACCAGTAGGCTTGGTTTAGCCTTTAGAGGTCCTAGAGTGTATGGGTTATACATGGAATTCGTTACAAGACCTCCACATACATACGGAGGTCATGAATCGATTTGGGTGATCGTCGATTGACTCGCCAAGTCATCCCACTTCCTACCAATCAGAGAGCATGGTTCAGTAGAGATCTTGGGATGCCTCTATGTACAAGATATTGTTAAGTTACATGGAGTACCCACAAGGGTTGTCTCTGATTGTGATTCATGTTTTACTTCCCGACTATGGAAGAGGTTGCAGGAGGCTTTCGGGACGCAGCTTCGTTTGAGAACCACCTTCCATCCCCAGATAGATGGCCAGACTGAGCGAACCACTCCGACCCTCGAGGGTATGCTACATGCATGCGTCCTCGACTTTGGTCATAGCTGGGAGGATCATTTTCCTTTGGAGGATATTTCATACAACTAAAGCTCTCACTCCATCATTGGGGTGGAACCTTTTGAGGTGTTGTACGGGTGACCTTGCAGATCACCTTTGTGTTGCACTAACCCGGGGGAGTCAGCATTCGAGGGACCAGAGATGGTATGTCCTACCATAGAGAAGGTGAAGATCATCTAGAAGTAGATGAAGTCTACATAGAGCAGGCAGAAATCTTATGTTGATAGGAGATGAAGACCTCTGGATTATGAGGATGGAAACCACATCTTTCTATGCGTCTCACCTCGACGAGGTTTTTGGAGAGTTGGCTGAGGCGTAAAGTTATCTCTGAGGTTCATCAAACCCTTCCAGGTCATCAATAGAGTTGGCGAGGTGGCTTATCGCTTAGCACTTCCACCATAGATGCACCGGCTTCATGACGTCTTCCATGTATCCTAGATGAGGAGATACATGCATGACCTTTCCCACATCATTGACTACAGAGAGCTGGACATCGACGATGGGGTGAATTTTACAAAGGTTCCAGTTGAGATTGAGGATCGAAAAGAGCAGGTTATTCGTGGGCGGTTGATACCTCTGGTGCGCGTTCATTGGCAGCACGAGAACCTCCAGGAGAGCAGCTGGGAGTGGGAGGCTCAGATGCGTGCTCAGTACTCCCACTTGTTTGCCTAATTTTTAGTTGTGTTTTATGGGGACATAGATCCCTGAGGTGGGGAGAATGTAAATATATAAAATTTCGATGTAATTTTTTTAAAAATATATGGGAATTTTACGAGTCTACAAAAATTGACGGTGCATGATTTTGGTGCCCAGAGTGCTCAAAATGAATTTCTAAACATTATTTCGGGTAAGTTCAGTAAAAATGCGAGTGGGTTTTTATAACTTCTGAACCGGTGCTCGGAAATGAAATCTGAGGGCACCGTTGAACTTGCATCGCCGGTATTCTCTTAAGGAGACTTTCATCTCGATGACAGTTGGTCGAGGGTGAATGTTAGTATTTGAGTTTATCGTGAAAGAATAAAATAAAAATAAAATGGTGTCGCAATTTATTTTTAACTGAAACACCCATGTGGATGTTGAGAGGTTATAGAAGTGGGGAACACCAGAATTAAGTCTCCCATGACAGGTTATGTTGTTGGGGACCACCTGAACTAACCTTCCATGAGTGGTTATGGTGGTCGGGACCACCCAAGGAAAAACCCCATTGAAATCCCTCATAAGTGCGGGGAAGCCTCTTAATCGTTCACCACTTAAATGGTTCCACCCCCTGTAATTTATTATGCCAACCTACATAATTAATTAATTCAATTTGAAATTCTGCCAACAATTAGAGATGGGGGAAACACAATAGTATTGGATACTTGGAATTTTTGGTGGGATTGGGGAGAGAAGGACTTGGAGAAACTTATTCTCACCAACGATGAATGCTCTTACCAATGAAGAAAGACCACCAGAGATCGAAGAATGAGTAAACGGACCCCAATCCGGATAAGAAGCACCTTGAGGAGGCAACCAACGTAGGACGTCTTTAATGACCATCCTTCACTCCTCTTCGACGACAAAAAAACGAATGAGGTAGGGTGGTTGTTTGATTTTTCTTTTCATTTCCCATTATTGATAATTCTTTGTAATACAAGAAGGAATTATAGCCGCTTGATACCACTGTAACGCAGAGAGTGCGAGCTAAAAAAACATCACCCTTCCTCTCTACAAACCTTGTGATTTATTGTTGATCGCGATGGAGGAACCACTACCAACACCAGAGGGGCAAAAGAATGGCTGTCAGCACCACCACCGGCCGCGACAAAGGAAAAGGCCCACGGTGCCACCCTGCGGCCCTGCCTCGCCACCCGTGGCCCCACCGCATGGCCCTGTGGCTCCGCCACCTGCGGCCCCGTTACGCCGCCCTCGCGGCACCGTCTGCGGCCAAGTCGCCCCGCGACGTTGGGTCATCCGCGGATGAACTACTCTGTGGCCCTCACGGCCTGCCGGACCGGGCTGCCCAGCATGAGCAGGCCCGGACCCAGTGGGTCTGGCTGGGTTGGGAAAGTTCGGTCCGACCGGGTCGGACCGGACCTGAGCCCACTATGACCAATTTATGCTCTATGGGCCATAAATTTGGCACCGTATGTCCGTTTGAAGAACCGTCAGTGGTGCTGGAAACCTTGGAGCGAGACGGTCCCTTTGAGTATACCCCACTAGAGTTTTGGATTAAGATGAGGTATGGATAGGTTGGATTGAGCTTGAATCCAACTGGGCCCCTGAGACTACAAGGCTAATAACTCATAGACCAGGTGTCTGAATGACGCACCGTCTGATGCGTTGAGACCACATTGGTGTGGCGGTCCTTTGAGATACTTCTTTGGGGGACTTCGTGGTAGTTGTAAAATCAACCAGCGGCTTGTAGAGAAGAACCTCCCGGAGACAAGCGAGTATAGTGCGGGAAACCTGTAGTTGGCTGTGACGTGAAGAATGATTGGAGATCCTGTGTGGGTCAGCACCGAGTGATCCTGTGTGGGTAAGCACCGAGCGATCTTGTGTGGGTCAGCACCGAGCGATCCTGTGTGGGTCAGCATCTAGTGATCTTGTGTGGGTTAGCTGCTAGTGATCCTTTGTGGGTCAGCACCTAACGATCCTCTGTGGGTCAGCATCTAGCGATCCTGTGTGGGTCAACACCAAGCGATCATGTGTGAGTCATCACCTTGCGATCTTATGTGGGTCAACCTCATAATGTAGTAAGTTGATTCAACAGTTATAACTAATAATCTTTACTATCATACCTAAGTTATACCTGGTGTGAGATGAGTCTATGCCTGTGTGGTACTTCCCTTCGTGGTAATACCTTGGTGTTATTCTTCTGTGTGGAATACATGTGTGGTGCATTCCTTCGTGGAATTGCTTCCTTTGTGGAATAGTTGAGCATAGGGATTTGGAGTTGGGCCCTCTATTTTCCTCATGATTGAGATGGGTTTACTTGATATCTTAGGTATATTCATGGGCATATGCCTATGTAGGGTTATCAGTTGTTTCACACTTTTTGGTTTATCCTTTGTGGATTTTGTGAGACCTTAAGGATCTTGAGGTCCCTACAGAGTATCGTTATACTCACCACTACATGGTCTATGCCCGCACCCCGTTGTGTTCGGTGAAGATGACAGACAGTGCTGATTGAGGACAAGATTACCTAGACTAGACATTGCCTAGAGGTGGACCATACGGCGTGTCAGTACGCAGAGGAGACGGGCAGTCATGGAGTGCTCAGGAGGCGATCTCTACCTACCCTTCAGGTAGGAACATCCGGGGACAACCCAGTGGCCTCCTTTTTTCTTTATTCAGTTGTATTGTATTTCAGTTGTACTTGTACCTTTACTGTTGGGCTTGTATTTCAACCAATTTTACTTTCATCACTCTTTTGGTTATACAGTTCTCGTGTGTTCGTATCTTGTTGGGTGCTTGGTTATGTGAGTTTACAGGTTATAAAGGCAATGCCTTCCCAGTTTTAGAGAATACACCTTTTGGTGGTGGTCGCCAACCCCTGGCCTATGGAAGGCAGGCTTGGGGTAGTCACGGAACGGGCCCCAGGGGACCGGTCATGACACATTAAACATATGATTATAGAAAATTTGTAGGGTTATCCACATTACCCTGTAAATCATTAGACATGTATCATTAGGGTGAATTCGCCTTATCCTTTCCTTGAGGGTTAATATGGAATCATGTTCTACTCCTAGGATAATGATCCCTTCAACAAGACTTCTTGGAAAGAGTTGTTGGAATCCCTCTATGAGGCTCAGAGTGAGATCCTCTATTCATATTTGTTCCCTAAGTAGAGTTTTTGGTATTATCATGACCAACAGTACATGGGATCCAATCATCTACTTGGTGGTTTAATCCGAATTAAGTTGTTGGTATCACCCCATGTCCTTGGAAGTGATCCTCAACTATGTATCGTATTCTCATTGAACTACCAGTATGTACTTCTAATGGTGAGACCCAACAGACATTACCTCTCAAAGGGATTTCATCAATGCAATCAGACTCAGGAGTGTGTTATCCTAAATGAGTGCTATGTTGAACCTTCAAGATGGAATCCTATGCTGGTATACTACAATTGTGACTTAATTTTAGACTACATGTCTTTGCTGAGTATATATGGATATTCTTATTATACATGTTGTAGACATATACCTATGTAGAGATGATTATATTTCCTTTTTTGTATGTTTTGTGGTTTCAGGGTGTCCTACTAAGTATTTTTATACTCATTCCTACATGGTCTTTTCACACGCACCTGTTGTGTCTTGTATAGACGATCGAACTTTTGGAAGAGTCGTAGACAGAATAGGACTAGATGGTTCTTAGTGAGACCATACAGAATGAGGTGTGTTCCTATGGTAATCTGATAGCAGTCCTAGTTTTCTTTCAGGATGGACCATCCCCTTATCACATCGGGTAGGGTGATGATACCATGAGAGGTTTTTTTCTCTAGTAATCATGTGAAAATGGAAGGGTTCCAAACGAGGAGAAACACACATGTTGAATGAAGGTGATATGAAGAGATGAGAGTTGCAGGGTAGGTAAAGTAGATGAGGATCTTGAAAGATGGAACTATGAAGTGCACGACTGTGATTCAACCATGTAGGGAAATTTGGAGCAGTGCAATTCAATGTGGAGAGGAAGTGGGTAGTGATGATCCATGCCAATTTGTGAGGGATGAAGAGGAAACATGTGAGAGTAATTAGGGTTATTATTTATGTTTACATTTTTTTATATTTTGTAACATTGAATTTTTTTTCATGATGAAAAATAACTAAACCGACCTGAATGAAAATAAGATATTTTTTTAGAAAAAATTCTCTTTTTTAAACTTATGATAAATAATTTTAAATAATTGGAAGATGCTGCAATCCCCTTCTTATTAATGAAAGAAACCACTTTTTAATTATGTTGAGAGAGAACCCTTACATAACATGAAGTTATTAGGAATTACATGGACCAAAAGCTCAAATGATGATACTCCAAAATCCCAAATGAATATGGATCATAATCCCCAAGAGATGACCTTGAAGGACCAACTGAGTAGTATTCATCATTCAATAACCATAGACTTTATTCCATGCTTCCCCTTGTCATGTCGCACCCCCAAAAATCATGCCGCAATGTACCAAACCACCTTTGTTACACATGAATCTATGCATTATCCTGCTAGCCTCCATCCCACCATGCCACATATGTCGCATTGTGATAGTAAATACCACCAACACATATTGATAAACCATGTAGTTGGAGGGCTAGAAGATGGATGTCAACAGACCTATCACTGGTCAGAGCTTCCAATTTCCCAAAAATGTCTACATGTCATCACACAACGCTACACCCATCACATCACAATGTTCTCCCATGTCACATCACCACACCTACCAATTTATTTCTCCTTAAATGAGCTCCCCTCATAAGATAATGGAATGGAGGCCTAATGGCCTGAAGTACAGATGGATCGTAGGCCCAAATATGTGGCCCCAGGGCCCAAATCAGTTGAATAGTGCTACTTCTATAGCACCCTGATACATCACCTCCTACAGTGCCACAAAAATATTTCCCCACCCAGATTTATGATTAATGTTATCCGTTAAAAAATTAATTTATTTATTAATAATTCGAATCATTTTAACAAATATCCCTAAAATACAATTAAATAAATGATTATTAATGATTTTTAATGAATTCGGTAATAAAATTGATTGAAACTGGAAAGTATTTCAAAATTTAAACCTTTTTGTCAATCATAAATGAATATGTATGAATTTTTTAATATGTTCCTTAGAAATAGTGACTTCCTTGTAGTATTTTTTAATTTTTTTTATTTTTTTTATCTGTATGATAAAATTTTACAACCTTTATTCAATATACTATGTATCTATAAATTTACAATTCACATTCAGTTTATTAATATCATACAAGTACATTTATATTTCTCTTCCTTTATACATAAATCATATTCATAATCTAAATTTTTTTATTACATTTTCAACTATAAAAGCTTCTATTTGGTCATGTACTATGAGTTTCTTTATGAAACCAACTTAGATACATTGGAATTTAATATCCACTTTTTAGATTCAGATTATAATTAATTTACTAGTTTTTAGTTTCAGAATAGAATATCTACAGTCATTTTTTTGCATCATAAATAAATTGAACTCCTTAAAAAATGTCCAAATATTTCAAAGATGAATTTCAATTCTCGAGAAACATCCAAGGAAGAATGATTTCAATGAAGGTCAATGAGGTTGTAAAAACAATATTCTATTAATCATGGTTTTCAAATACACTTGAATGATATAATTTTTATTCATGTGAGATTATACATAGAATAATATCCATTATATTTATTTATTCTTAATGAATATCAGCAAAGAAACATAAGTATCTCACCTCCACTCATAGTAAATGGGCCTTGGGTCCTCATTCATATAAAGAGGATCCCAAACTCGCTAAAGGGGTACTAGCACCTTCTTCAAAAGATAAATGAAATTTCCGGAAGGACGTGAGTTTTAGAGTTTTGGCTTTGGATATTTATTATCCAAGGTACACTAAGTGAGGGATAATATCCCTTTTATATACTCTCCTCATTTAACAAAGAGTGTCATGGTGTGACTACCATCTCATGGTGTTACTTCCCTTTGATTCATCTATTCATTGAGCAGTTTAATGAATCTGTCTAGTTTCAAAAATCTATAAATGGATCAATCTCAGTGATCCATAATAAAATAAATTATGAAGAGGATATGTCCAGATGCATGCAAGAACATCCCAAGAAAATTGTATAGAATTCCAATCATATGGTACAACATTGGTAGTATATGGAAACCAATGCCTCTTTATGATATAATCATATCGTTGGACATTTCATGCATCATATACATGTCACTATTTACAATATAAGGTATATAACTAAATATGATTATCCCTTTTAGATAATTTCCAACAATCTCCCACTTGTAATAAAACACCATAAGTACTTACATAACTTCACAACTCTTTGTGAGTATATCCAAGTCTCTTTTGGATACAGTTTATCAAACTCTCTTCATTTTGGAATTAACACATTATTCGAAACCTAATCCTTATCCAAAGGTTTGACTATGTGAATATGTGATACTTATTAAAAATGATAACATATATATATATAATGTTTATTTTATAGATGTAATCAAAGAGAGGACTCTAGAAAAGAATCAATGCTTCTTAAGATGCAAAAGTGTTTGGTGCGATCTCCACAAAACATAACCATATCTCAATATGAACATATCCAATAAAAGATATATCATAACCATCATATATATACCCACATAACCGCTTTTAACATGATATTGAGTGAACACTAAACAAAGAACAATTTCAATCTAGTATAGGTCATCTTAGACTTTCTTGATTATCTGGAAAAGACTAACCTGATTGATGAATACATTACATATCATTCATCTAGAAGATGATCACAATGCATGTCTCTCATCCATGTAGCTAAAAACATCATATGTGATATAACTTATCATGTCCATATATTTTCTCATTTTGATTTAATCATGTTCTAGATGTATTTTCTCAAAATACGAATGGACAAATCCCATGTTAGTTGAGCTCCAACCGATGACATGATTAGTAACACACCCAATGACCCATTGATTAGCTAATTCTAAATTCTTTCATAAGAAAGGTATCAAGTTATAAAGGTTCTCATGCTAGGTATATTTCCAACCATAGGTAAAAATTATTGATAATATGCATACACCCCTATGTATATCAATTATTGTATGAATTCTATGGGATATACATTAGTGGGTCAGTCCAAATAATATGTATCCACTTATTTTCTCATGAGTCTACTACTCATGCTAATCTTAACATATCATCACAACCCATAACACTCTATGATAATCATCAAATTAGGGAAAAGTCAAATTAATAATTTAAGGGGATATTATCATTCCACTGTTTATATAATGTAAATTAAAATACACATGAATGAATGATAATAAGATATTTAATTTATTATAAAATCATGATACATTATACAACCATTAAATCAATCTCTTATGTATCACATTACAAAATAATCAACATGACATTTGTAACTCTCCGACTCCAGTAACTCGGACCCAGTGGTTATCTTACAAAATTGGCTCAAAATATATGATATCTCATCCCAAAGGATCAAATAGTTTAGCATTATTGGAAAACATGATTTATACATGATTCTCACATTACATTTAAAAACATGAAATATAACTTAAAATTATAGTGATATAATATTATTTCTACTATTATATCCCTCGTATCATTCATAGATCCCTTATTAGTATCCTGGGGAAAGGAAAACATAATAAAGGGTGAGTTCATATGCCCACTAAGAGAAAGAGTACAATAGAAGATATCACATAATAAATAAATCATGGATAATGTGGCTGAGACAAACAATAATAAAATATTCCATATAACTAATATCATAAAATAAGAATATACCTATATATGAAATAATAACATAAATAATCACATGGATAACAATAAATTGTTTTATAATGATAGAATACATATTTTTCCTCCACATATATTTTATTAAAATTATTTTATTAATGTATTTAAATAGAAATAAATGAATTATAAAGGACATTTTATTTGTCCTTTTTATTTCTTTCAAGGTTTTTTTAAATGAATCTTTTTATGTGTTTTATAGAAAATGTTTTGAATTTCTTAAAAAAAGTAGAAAGTAATGTCCTATTTTAACATATATGACATCGAAATTTTTTACCACAACTATAAATGTTAGATAAATTTATTTATAATATTACATTATTTATTTAAAAAAAATATTCCCTATTTCTGGGTATTTCAATTTTTCAAAAAGGGTTTTCAGAGGAAGGTTATTTCAATATGTGAAAATTCTATTCCAAATTTCTTCAAATGTGTTTTCAATGGATTTATGATTAAAATGTGAAAGCTTAAAAAAATTTATTCATGATATGGTACTTGATAATTATAAATGATGACTAGTGATCCCGATGCAATTTATATGTTGGGTAATCTGGATACACCATATACTGTTGGTGAGCTCGATATTTCTCTACAATGCATTGAGTAATGTTATTTATGTTAAAAGGAAATAAGGGGAGTGTTAACCAGGGAGTTTTATCCTATATATTTAACTAGGGTCTAGTTATTTGTGAAATTAGTGAGAATAGTATATAAATATGATGATATAATATACCTATAAAGGTTTTCTATTTCTTACTATGGGTCTCTAAAAGATTTTCATTGAACTAGAAATGTTTTTCCATGTGGATATGATTTATTTTATTGACTCAAAGAATAATGTGAAAAAGGTAAACATTTCATGGGTTTTCATGTTTTTAGTAGATTAATGATTTTATTTACATTATATCCTTTAATGATATTTTTGTTCTCAACCCATATTTTCAATTATTTTTCACAGTGTTTTTGGATGAGTTGAAAAAAAGAAAAAATAAACTTGAAAGTCTTGGTGATTTGTTATGAAAAAGAAAAAAATTGTTTCATTTTAAACGTTTTATATTGTGTAAAAAATGGACACCAAGAGGAAGTATCTTCTTATAATATATTAGTGTATTATGTATTTTTGATTATCTAATTCTCTAAAACTATAACCTTAAAAGATCATGAGAATGTAAGAAAGTGAAATAATTGTTATAAACCATGTAATTTAGGGTTGATTATGATACTTGTCCTTACAGTTGGTATCAAAGTAGGATTTAGATAATTTTAGAGGTTTGATAATAAAATAAAAACCTTCAAAGATTCTAATTTATGGTTATGTTGATATGATATAACATTTAAAGATCACCATGTTGCTTTATTTAATCTATGTCTCTTCATAATGGTTTTACACATAGGAAACAAGAAAGCTAATGTAGGAAAGTATCAAGTGGAAAATATTCTTCCAAATTAGCAGCATGGAAAGGTTAGAAATAGAACTAAATAGTTTGTTGCTATGATGGATCAGTTGACACAGACTATAAATAGTGGTGGCATTCATGTTAGATAGAAACTAGATTTACCATAGAGTAACATGTCCATTATAGAGAATTTTATGAAACAAAACACTCTAGATTTCAATGGAACCTCAAACTTAGTGGTATCTGAAGGATGAATCAATGTTTTGGAAAATATATTTTAAGTCATGGGATATTCATAATGTCAAAAGTTAACTCTTTCCTTTTATAATTTTTAAGGTAAAGACAATAGATGGTGGTAAATGTTTAAGAATACCAAGGAAATATAAGAGCACAAGGTAATGGAATAGAATGTATTTAAGAAAATTTACCAAGAGAAATATTTACCTAAGGTTTTTTAAATAAATATGGATAAACAATTTATGTAATTGAAGAAAAAATAAGAGGAGTTAGTTTCCTTATATGAAGTAAATTTTACTCGATTGGTCGGGTATGCACTAAATATTATTTGGTATCTTGAAATTAAAATGAATATATTTTACGTAGGATTGAATCCATGACATCAAATAGATTTGGTCTCTTGAGAATTTAAAAGTTATGAGAAAATTTGTCATTATGCTGAGAAAGTATAAATGGAGTTTTCTAATTATTATCCAACATATGACATCAAAGGGAAGAAACAGTCAAGGTGGAATGTAATTTAATTGTAGTCAACAAAGAAATCAAAAGGCAATCAAACCAACTATTCCATGTGTGGAAAGATAAATTTTAAAGAATATTTATCTACATATGGGAAATGTTACCGATGTGGTATGTTTGATTATATGGCTCATAAATGCATGGAAAAGAGTCATGATCTAACCAAGAATGGTAATATATATCTCCATCCAACAATGATATGTTTTAGTTATAAGGAATTGGTCTATTATGCTAGAATATGTACAAAGTTAGTTAATCAAGCTGGAAATCAATAAAATCTGAGAAAGAAGAGTGAAAAAAAATCTTTTGGGACTATCGCGGTGGGCATTGGACCTTCGAACTAAGTGTTTCCAAGTATATTAGTTCTTTATTTAGATTATGCCAATTATTTTCTTTTGATTTAGGGTCTACATATTCGTTTATTTTTTGACAAATTCACTCATAAATTAGAAATTTCACCCCATGAAATGGAGTAGAAATTTTGATAAAACCATCTAGTGGTAGGATTAAGCCGACATAAATCTATAAGAATCTTCCTATTAACGTATGTGTAAAGTATTTTACTATAAATATTATTCTCAAAGCTATTTTATAATTTGATGTTATTCTAGGTATGGATTTAATTTCAAATTATCATGATAAGAAATATTTCATAGATTAAGATGATATTTTTTAAAATGAGTTCCAATTTATGTATAAGAATGAATTTATACATTTGATAAAGTTTTAATAAGATAGGAAACTGATAAAATGTGGAATTGAAAGTTACATAAATCATGTTATTAAAATGAAGGAAAATGTTTAGATTAGTTATGTTACAGATATAAATGAATACCTAGCTGTATTTCCTAACAATTTTCCAGGTATTATTCTTGATTTAGAGGTTGAATTAACTATTTAATTAGTTCTTTATGTTACGAAAATTTATGAACCTCCTTATGGAATGGATCAAGTAAAACTTTTGGAATTGAAAAAATAGTTATTGGCGTTGCTTGATAAATTTTTCATTCATCCTATCACCTCACCTTGGGGTGATCCTATTTTATTAATTAATAATGATTTTCAATGTGGATGTGTATTAATTATATAGCCTTTTATAAAATCACTATTAAGAATAAGTATCATTTACCTCATATTGATCATTTTTTTGATAAGATCTATAGAGTGTAATATTTTTGGAAGATTTATATCAGGTTAGGGTTCCATCATTTGAAGCTGAATGAGGAAGATATTCTAAAGACAATGATTCAAACTAGATATGAGCTTTATGAGTTTTTGATTATGAAATATGAGTTATATAATTCCCCATATGTATTCATAGATATTATGAATAGATTTTTCTATAACTATTTGGAAATGTTTGTGGTTATGTCTATTGATGATATTTTGGTATATTCTAAAATTCATAAGGATCATGGATGATGGTTAAGGATTGTTCTATGAACATTGAATGAAAATAAGTTTATAGAAAATTTATTAAATGTCAATTTTAGTTGCATCAGATTTCATTCCTTGGGAATATTATTTCAAAATATGTTATAAATATTGACCTTACTACAACTAAAGTGGTTAGAGAATGGATAAGATCTAAAAATGATTTATAGACTCATAGTTTTCTTAGATTATCGAGAAACTACCGATTATCTGTTGAAAACATTGCTCATTTATCTACCCTACTAAATAAGTTAACTTGAAAATGAGTAAAATTCATCTAGATAAAAGAGTGTGATAAATGTTTCTAGAAACATTATAGAATACTGGTTAATCCTCTAATTTTTCAATACGATCCAAAAATAGGTTGTTTGCTATCTATAATTATGCTTCCTTGAAGGGACCTGGTTGTGTTCTGATATAGAATGCTTAGGTAAATTCTTATACTTTACATCAATTGAAACCTCATGCGATAAATTATCCTAAGCATTATCATAAACCAGTTGCTATGGTTTTTTAAAAAAAATATGGCGACGTCATTTAGGTGGAGTAAAATGTGAAATATATACTGATCACAAAAGTTTTATGTATATATACTCTCAAAAATATTTGAACATGTGATAGAGAAGCTGAATTGAACTCATAAAATATTATTATTACATGATTCACTACCATCCATGAAATGAAAATAGAGTAGTTTATTCTTTGAGTTGAAAAGATAACACATCATTAGCTATGTTTCATTTATAACATGATAATTTGGTTTTTGATTTGTTGAATATTTACCTAGAAATTAAGTTTGCAGGAACTCCTTAGGTTTTGTCTCTGGTGACAATGAAGTCATTATTGACATAAAAAAATTAGAAATCTCTAAATTAAGACAATAATTTTTTGAAAAAGATATAATTTTTTAATAAGGGTAAGCTTCCTAATTTTAACATTGACAAGAAATGCATTTTGAGATTTGGAAAAATATTATGTGTACCAACTATCTCCTAGTTGAAAAAGGAATCATCAAGTAACACTCATAGATCTACCTTTTCTATTCATTATAATTGTATTAAGATGTATAGATACCATTAGGAATATTTTAGGAGGGATAGAATGAGAATAGATATTGTTCACTTCATGTTGAAATGATTGAATTTTCAAAAGGATAATTTAGAAAAATAATTTTTAAAGGGGATGCTTCAACATTTTATAGTGCTAGAGTGGAAATGAGAGAATATATCTATGGATTTTTTAGTTTTATTACCAAATAAATCTGAAGGTAATAATGAATTTTGAGTTATTATTGTCTGATTGACTAAATCTGTGCATTTCCTTCCTATTCAAGATCAAATGTCTTTAGATAAACAGTATAGAATTTATGTTAAAGTCATAATCAGATTTTATTGAGTCCCTATTTCCATTTTATCTAAATATGAACCTAGATTTACCTAAATTTTTCGGAAATCCATTTGAATTTGATTGGTATAAAATTAAATTTTAGTACATCTTTCCATCCTCAATCTGATAGGTAGTTAGAGTGAATGATTCATACATTGAAAGATAGGCTTCGAGCATGTTCATTAAACTACCAGGGATTTTCTGATCAATATATGTATTTATTTAAAAATTTTTATAATAATAGTTTTCATTCTAGTATAAATATAACACTTTTTTAGGCATTATATGGAAAGCGATGTAGAACACCATCTTGTTGTGATGAAGTTGGTGAAAGGAAGATGTCGGCACCAGAGTTAATCAAATAGGTGGTTGAAAAGATGAAGATAGTTCAAAATCATTTGAGATTATCTCAGAGAAACAAGAAAAGTTATGTAGATAACTAGAGGAAAGATCTTTCATTTGAGGTAGGTGATAATGTTTTTCTTAAAGTATATTCTTTGAAAAGTGTCATGCATTTAGATAAAAAGGAAAATTTATGTTCATGTTTTATTAGAACATATTAAATCCTATAGAAAGTTAGATCAATTTCTTACTAATAGGCCTTTCCATTGAGTCTATCTCAGGTACATGATTTGTTTCATGTTTCATTATTGAGAAAATATGTACCAGATGCATCTTATATATTGATCCCTGAAATAGTACAGTTGGAAGAGAAATATTCCTATTAAGAATAGCCAATTAAATTTATTGACCATAATGATAAAGTATTGTTTAATAAATTTGTTCAATATGTTAGGTTTTTGGAAAACAATATTATTTAAAAAGAAACATGAGAATCAAAAAATGCTATGAAGGGAAAATATCCCCACTTATTTAGTAATGAGTAAAATTTTGAGGACGCAATTTCCAAAAGGGGGGAGAATGTGGAAACATGAGAAATATTAAAAATAAATAATTTTAGTGACTCATTTTAAAATCCCTGAGATTTTGTGAAATACATTTTCAAATGAATTTAATCTTTTTGATATTTTTAATTACACACAAGACCGAGTTTAGAAGTAACATGACATACTATTAAAATATTATTATTTAATATGATATTTATCACCTAAACATTAGAATGATGAGTATGAATAAGATTAACTAAATTAGGAATATATATGGTTTAAAAATCTATATAAAATTAATTCTTTGGTGATCAATTAATTAAAAATAAAAATAAAAAGTATTTGAAAATAAAGGAAATATTTTTCCGAAAAACCATTTTTATGAAAAAAATGAATTTTACCACATTAAATTAAACAATTCTATTTGAATTATGATAATTATATTTATATATTATATATTTAATCAAAATTTTAACATTCATTTTATGTGTTTTCTACAATAGATATGAATAAATCCAATTTTACGCTTAAAACTGTATTTCTTTAAAAAGTAGTTTTTTCGCCTTTTGCGCACTTATCTTAAAATTAGTTTTCAACATTTTTAGAAAAAAATCTATAAATTAAAAATAATTTTTGAAATAAAAATTTAAAAATTCTCTTGTAGTGAATTTTTTATAATTTTTTGAAAAGATAAATTTTTCGATAAATAGTGAAAAATACTGGTTTTTATTATGAATTTTCGTTTCTTTTAAATAATTTTAAAAATTAAAAATGTTTTAATATTGTTTTGAATTTAAAATTATTTCAATGGTATGACTATTAATCCAATTTAGTTTGTTATATTGAATTTCAAATTAAATTCTGATATAAAATATTTTCAAACTTTTGAACATTTTCTCTTTCGAAAACCACTTTCTCATCGCATATGCATGATTAATTTTAAATCCAAATTTACCAATTATTTGAATTGAATTTGGAAAAATGGATTATATGTTTGGAATAATAGTAATTTATATTATCTAATAAGGTCAACTTATTTTTTTGACCATAATTAATAGTAAAAACTGTAAAAAATCCATGATTAAGGTAATAATGGGTTTACGAGGGGGGGGGGGGTTTAAACTAAAATGATAATGGTTAAAAGTGACCCAAAACATTTACAAAACCAATTTTATGAAAATATTTAAATATTATATCTTATATTTTTTAAAATTGGTCATTTTGTAGCCTTGTGGAATTTGAAAAACATGGGCACATCATTTTCTTTTCAAAAATTACAATGTGCCCCTCACCTCACTTATAAAAGGAAACCCTTCTCATATCCTATTCACACATTTAAAACCCATTGGATTAAAAAAATACTGACAAAAACCAATTACTTAATTCCCTTCTACCATCCTATAATCCTTATTTTTTTTCAATAATTCAACATATAATGACTTTTGGTGAAAACCAAAAGAAGTTGTCCAAAGCTGAGATAACACCCCAAATCAAGCGTTTTATTTTATTTATTCATCAATATATTTAAATTATTATTAAAAATGATGATATTATAACCTCATTATATTCCATATAATGGGATATTATATTAATTTAATAATCTAAATCCTTCTCCTCTTCCATCAAATGGGTCCTGAAATCATCATTCATGTCTACGACGGACTACCGCCTCACGAACCGATGTTATTCATTTTTCATCACCACCTCGCACAGATGTAAATAATTATGTATTTATTATTTATATATGATATTTATAATATTATTATAATTTTTGGTCATTATATCAGATATTACTTATTACTTTCCATTCTATGGTCATATGATAACGTTGTACGTGTGTACGGCGGACTACCGCCCCATGAAAAAATTTAATTCATTCATGCTTTAAATGGAATATAATAACGATGGTTTTAATGAATATATGTGATACATATTATATAAAAATTATTATTTAATGGGAAAATATTATTTAAATTTATTTCTTTCAACCTGTCAAGAAAATGGAAACACCATTCATGTGTACGTACGACCTACAGTCTCTATGAATGGTGTATTTCATTTTCTATCTCATAATTTTATAGATTTATATAAAAAAATATATACATAAAATATATTATATTTATATAATGTTTAAAATTATTTAGATGATATAAACATGATCAAATAAATAGGACCAAAAAAACACTAAAATAAAACATACATGAAAAACAAAGCGGTTATTTATCGAACATGACTTTAGCATGAAATTGTTAATAAATTGTTAAAAGGACAAGAATAAATAATATATAGTATGATATATATAATTTTCCTTCTATAATATATTTATAATAATATTATATTTATTATATAGGAGGTTTGAACATGTACGAAGGAAGTCGATACATAAGGTAAGAGATTTCTATCCCCTCTTTGATTTCTAGGAGACATAAATTCACAACTCATTTCTTTTGTGTGGTGTATATACCAAAAATTTGACATATTATATCATTAATATAGTTATTTTAATGAAATTAAAAGTTTCATTTTATGTTATTATTTGTTTTTTCTTATGATCCAAAAGATTACTAAAGCGATAAGTGATTTCCATCTCAATTTTTTCTTCTATGAGGCACATGCTATATTCAAAACCTATTTCTTTTATGTGGTGTATATACTACCCATTAATTTATCTTATTATGATTATTCAAAAAATTATTAGGATTTACAAATCCATTTTTTTATTTTTCTTTCATGTGGTTTGTGGTAAAAAAGTTACCAATGTGATAAGGGATTTTTGTCTCATTTTTCCTACCTTGAATCATATATTATGAATCCTTCTTCTTTTCATGGGTTATGCTCTGATGAAATGATGAAATGATTATGAAACCTGTGACTTTTCCATTGGTTGTGAAATGATGAAATGTTTATGAAACCCATTTAATTTCATGGGTTATAATATAGTGAATGTTTTATGATCTTATGGCACACATATATATGATTTTCCATATGTGACTTGTGGGACCTATATCTCCTTCCAATGAATTGGGTAATGATTTATATCTCATGAGATAAATAATAGTGTAATATGGAGTAAACCTGATTTAGTAAGGGAATTTTTCCACTATGATGGTCTTAGGAGTGAACCTTTACTATTATGGTGGTTTAGGGAGTGAACCCATTTCACTATGATAGCTTTGGCAGTGAGCGTTGAGTACTATGGAAATGATTTTCTATACATATTTCTATGACAAAATTCAATGTCTTATGCCAATGTTTTTCAATCATGGATCATGTTATTTGATTTCCTTATGATCCATGTCTTATGAACTTCCAATATTTATTACATGACTCAATATCAAGATATTTGATATAAAGGGTATTGTTTTCCAATTTTATTCTCATGTTCTCATATCCTTGTGCTTCTGATAGGTTGATATGTCTTTTTTTAGCATTACCGAGCATCTTAGATCACCCTTTCTTATGTTTACTCTCGTTATATTATGAAGAAATGTTTTATCTATGGAATGTCTATAAATATAACTTAATGGAAATATCTTTGTGGCATACATTGAAGATCTATAATGAAATAAAAAGATAGAATATTTAGTCTCCAAAGACACTAAACAAATATGGTCCTCACGCATTTATTTTTTGTGATGTAATAGACATTCATCTAAAAAGATTTAATAATTATTTATGAGAATCCCAGGTTTATTTATTATTAATATTCATTAATTATATCTTATATAGTCACATTCATTATACGAATATCAGATTTTCACAATCAATAGAAAATAGTTATATTCTAACAATGTTGTATTATATTGTTTTTAAAGGATTAATTTCTAAATTTTAGGAATTTAATTTCATATAATGTATATTAATTTTTAATTCATCATGTTGAAAGTAGTTTATTGTGAATTTTTGTAAATTTCCTAAAAAATTTATTTTTGTTTGAATAACATAAAATATTGATTTTTAAAGAAAACTATATTTTATTTTCCAGTATTTGAAAAGAATAATTTTTATTTTGATAGGATTTAAAATGTTATTAGTTTATTTTTGTTAAAATTAATTCAATTTATACCATTTGGATCCAAATTATACTTGATATAAGTATAAAATCACTTTATACTTAAAAGTCATCTTCCATAAAGCTGTTTTTCATTACATTTTGTGTTTTTATATTAAATTAATTACTTAAATTTCTTGAGATTTAATATTTAAAAATTGATTCCATATTTATAATCATAATTCCCAAATTTATTAATGATGTCAATTTCATTTTTGGTCATTATGAATAGTAACTTCGGTAATAAATGTGTCACCATGGAAAAAGGTGGGTTAACCAAGGTTAAAAATATGTGATAAGGAAACAAAATTTCATCCTAATTCTTATTAGATAATTTTTTTTCAAAAACTATCACCATAGTCTTAGAATTTATTTTTTTATGAGACACTTCTCCATGAAAATGAGTTAATAATGTTTCAATGTTTTGAAACATTCCATGTGTGTCCTCTCCCTCACTTATAAAAGGACACCCACTATCCTCTCCTTTCCACACTTAAAGAGACTATTATATAATCCAATACCTACCCATATCTTTTACTAGACTTCCTCCCTACATCCTAGAGGTTTTTTATTAATCAAAACACACACCATTTAATGTTGAAGGTGAAAACCAAGAGAGGTTATCTGAAGAAGAGGTGTAAGTATCAACTGGGATCCTTTGTTTTATTTATTTCTCTACCACCTTCAAAACTCTAAAAAATATTTAGATATATTAAAATAATTATATAACATATAATTAAATGTTATAATGTCTATTATATAACCCTTTTCATCTTTTTTAACCGTCTAATAGAAAATGAAAACATTGTTCGTGTGTACGATGGACTGCCACCTCATGAACCAATATAATTTTATTCCATCAACGCCTCTTATGGATCGTCATAATGATGGATAAAAATGAATAATATGACATATATGATATAAATATAATTTTAAAATAATAAGTAAAATATTATACTTCTTTCTTTACCATCTAACAAAAATTAAAAACATTGCTCATGCATATGTGCAGACTACTGCCTCGCGAGATGATGTATTTTATTTTTCTTTGGAGCCCATTTTTTAAGCATAATCTAGGATTTGATCCTGAGAATCGAAGCACCGCTTGCCTCATTAGATACACACTGGTACGTTCATAATTTACTTTAAATATTTAATTATAATTATTCTTATTATCGATGATACTAGATACATGCTCATATGTCGTATTTTCATGGTGTTGATCCAATCTTCATATCTCTTCAAATCCAGGACAAATTAGGGGATGATACTGGACGAGGAGAGTCGTACGAGTATGAGGAAGGTGGTATATAAATCCTTTCTCATGATTTTTTGTTTTATAAATTGTTTTGGGAATGCACTGATTTTATCAAGCATCATTTATTTAATTAATATCCTTACATGTAGTTATTAGAACTGTGTTCTAAGTCCCACACCATATATGTTAATCATTATTGGTGGTTTCATCCAAAACACTGACCAACCCATGTTGGGTGATTTTCCATAATGGGATTTTAGTTATTAACATGTGTGTCTGGACCACCATTCTGGTGTGCCTTTGATTTAACCAGCTAATTGTAATCCTCTCACATTAAGGATCTATTAAAATTTGAATTGATGAATGTCTTGGACCATTTTTCTTTTCACTTGACCCACATAAGGTAAGTGATTCAAATTGATTATCCAACCATAAATGTAATTGAAAAGTATACTAAGTATCTGAATTGGATATATTAATTATAAATGAAATGTTGGTTTCATGTATGTATCACCCCTTTCCACTTATTATGTAATGTACTATAATGAACCTAATGAAATTATTTTGACTTAAATGAAATGAAATGGTTGCGTGCACCCTTAGCCTTTTCACACTAATAAAATGCAAGGATTGAACCAAATGAACTCTTTAAATGGTATTACCATTACATGGATTAATTAAATAAAAGAATAAATTATAAGGTGACTACTATTATGGACCTTTACATCATTTTAGGAGTGGTCAGACATGAGTTAGCTTTTGGATTCCTGAGGGAATGATTTGAGTTCTCGTGGATGCCATTCTGATTTAGAGAAGCCTATTTACAAGGGTGATACCCACCTTGGAACATGATATTTTTCTATTAGTGGATGCCCGGTATAACACCATAGGATCCATACATTAATATTATAGTATTCCTTGGATAAAATCTTTGGATCCAGCATGGCTGCAATGGATATGAGATACCTTGGTTGCATACTTGGGTCTAGCCAATGCTTATCCTATTTTACCATGGATGTATTACTTTGACTCGATTATATTCTCTATTATGGAATTCCTTGGATGATGATCCTTGGATTAGTCTCTAACCCCTATATCCAGGCTATAGTTACAACTGAAGATTGTTCTAAGGCATGTGATTGGCATTTGTAGACCAATGTTGCCCTGACGTCCTCATGTCATGCACCAGTGGGGTGGTGATGACCATGCTCCAATCGTGGTGGGCCCTAAACCGCCTGTCTTACTTCCAAGAATTCCAATTGAGGAATATCCTATTGTACCCAATATGGGAACTAATTCTTAAGTTTGTGATAGTTTACAATGTATAATGTAGTCCATGAAAGGTGATCTACAACATTCACCTATAATGGTTAATCTGACACGCGATTTATAGTAGCATCATCCTCATACCTTCTTAGGGGATGGTGGTCCATAGGCTGGGGAGTCTTGAATAGAGGCCACCCTTTCTATCTTTGATCAACTAGAGATTCCTCTAGATTGGAGGGTCAAGCTTTATTTGTACATGCTGCATGATTCTGCCAAGAGTTGGTGGGATTTGATTACCTAGGCCAGTCGTAATCAGGGCATCGTATGGGATGATTTCCAGACTTCTTTATATGATCAATTCATTCCTAAGATGATGAGAGATGATTGATAAAGAGATTTCATGCATCTTGATTAGGGGTCTATTTCAGTAATTGAATATTTAGCTCGTTTCAATGGGTTACTGTGCTTTGAACCACTTCTAGCCGGTGATGTGATTTTGTGTGCTAGACACTTCGAGGATGGGATCATGTATGCCATTCATGATTAGGAGAATTTAGTTCACCTACTAAACTTTTCTAAAATAGTCAAACGGTCTCTTATCATTGAGAAAAACTAGAAGAATGTTGATAGTATCGGTCATAGAGGACTAGTACAGAAGTAGGACAATAGTTCATCATGTAGTAGGAAATGTTCAATTGAGGTATCTCGTCAAGGAAGTGGCAGCCAGAGTACCCATACTGATAGCTCAATGGTGTTTCATTAGTAGGGATGATAGGGTCATATGAATCCTCAGTGTGATTGATACCCTCTGATGTATCGGGTATACAGCCCTATAAGGCACCTTTAAAGATTCTGTCGGACCTTTCTATCGCCTTATAGAGGAATAGGATTAGCAACAACACCACCATTAGGGGTAGGTTCTTTTACACCATGTCAGGTGAGGAGTTAGAGTAGCACTGGTAGGACTAGACAAGGAGGAGGTCATGACCATGGTATCCAGACTTCAGATTTCTAGCAGTGCCAGAAGACCAGCCTTGATCGTGGTAGTCAAGTTGTTGCACAATGCCGTGGATTAGGATAGTTTTCTGCATTATAGTCGATACCCAAGGATCAAGCTATAGAACCATATATATTACATGGTATTATTCTAGTATCCTCAACTATAATGTTTTCTTTGTTTGATATAAGTTCTTCACACTCCTTCAAATCCTTGTATATCATGGAATGTCTCGGACTATAAATACAATATTGCTATGGTGAAATGACCCTAGATACACTGTAGGGAGTACAGTCAGGGGGAATACACCATTGTAGGGACTTCCCCCATGAGGTAGGAAGTTAACCTTTATTATGGGACCCCTTTTTTCTCGAGATGGTGGGATTCGATGTCACTCTTGGTGTGGATTGGTTGGTTCTGTATCATTCCTTTGTAGACTTCTATCATCACAGGGTATTGTTTACATCACCAAAAGGAGGTAGTTATCTACACAAGGGTGAGTGGGATATCCAAGCTAGTAGATCTAGACCAGAGTATCATGGGATAGGTGGAGTGACCTCCTATATTTCCATTCTCTTCATGGAGGATCAGGGTTTACATCAGGGTGAATTACCTCCAGTAGAAGATCATTTCATGTATGTTTTTTCTAACAATTTTTCTATATTACCTTCTGATATAGAGGTAGAGTTTACGATTGATATCATTAGAAGTTCATATCTAGATTCTATTACTTAATATAGTATAGATCCTATAGAGATAAAGGATCTCAAGCAGTAGTTAGAGGATCTAGAGGCCAAATGTTTTATACATCCTAGTACTTCCTCTTGGGGTTTTCTCGTGATTTTTACCAATAAGGTAGATGAGAACCTTCATCAATTCATGGATTACTGACAGTTGAACCAGCTCACAATAAAGAACTAGTATCCACTTGCATATATAGATGATCTTTTTTACCATCTCTATGGAACTAATGTATTTTTTAAGATGAACTTAAGATCTGGCTATTATTATGTGAATGTCAAGCTATCAGACATACCTCATATAACTTTATATAACATGTATGATCTATATGAGTACCTCAGTATGATGTTCGATCTTATGAATGTGCTCTCCATTTTCATGGATTTTATGAATAGGGTGCTCCATCCCTATCTGGATCCCTTTTTCATTGTATTTATGGATGAAATCTTGGTGTATTCTTACACTCATAGTGACCATTCTAAGCACCTTGAGATTGTTCTGAGTACACTGAGAGAAGATCATATTTATGCCAATATTTCTATGTGATACTTCTAGATAAAAAAATTTCACTTCTTGGTTCATATTATCTTGGAATTAGGAGTATCTATAAAGCTAGAGAAGGTGAGTGATGTGGTATCTTGGGAGAAGCCAAAGAATGTGTTTGATATATGGAGTTTCTTGGGGATGGAAGGTTATTACATGCATTTTATAGAGTATTTTGACATCTTTATTCACCTCTTACCGGTCTTACAATGAAGGGTGTCATGTTCCTATGGTTATAAGAGTGTGAGAAATCCTTTCAGGAGATGAAAGAGAAGCGTGTATCACCTCCTATTCTGATTCTTCCAATGGATGGTAGAGGTTATATAGTGTTTTGTGATGCATCAATAATTGGCATGGGAGTAGTACTAATTCATGAGGAAAGAATCATTTTATACAGATCTTGGTATTTGAGGCCTCATGAGAGAAATTATCTGACACAAGACCTTGAGCTAACATGAGTTGTCCTTGACTTACATTTCTGGAGACATTATCTGTTGGGTAAAGTACTCTTTGGTGTAAAAAGACCACAAGAGACTCACATATATCTTTAAAAATAATTAATTGAACCTCATACATCAGATATGGATCGAATATCTTTAGTACATTGATTTTGAATTTACTTATAATCCCAAAAAAGGCAATGCGATTACGGATGTGCTGAGTCAGAAAACTCATGCACAGGTCGTACGAGAATCCAGTGATGAATTGAAATTGATGGCCCTCTTTTTGAGCTATATCTAGAGTATTATAACAATCAAAAGTATTATTATCTCTCAACCTTGATAGTAACCTATTACCTCCTTGAAAAGGTGAATATCAGGAAGTTTTTCTGATCCTGAGGGTTTGGTTCTTCGTGAGAGTATTTCAAGAGATGACCCACCTCCAGATTAGTCTGTGGGGAGAGAAAACATCTTATGTATACATTGATGTGTCTGCGTTCCTACAGATATAAGAGAGGAACTAATGCATGAGTCCCACATTTCTCAATGGGATGTTTGTCCATGAATCTCCAAGATGTATTGAGATTTGTGATGCCAGTATTTGTGCTCTAAGATGAAATGTCAGATGGAGGGATTTACCACTAGGTGTTCCACCTGTCAGTAGGTGATGGGGGGATCCATATACCTATAGGATTTTTACATCCATTTCTAGTTTCATAATTTAAATGGGAAGATATTTCTATGGATTTTTTGGTCCGATTTTTGAAGTCACCTAGAGGTAGTGATTTTGTATGGGTAGTGATTGACCAACTAAAAAAAAGTAGCCCACTTCCTTTCTATCAAGGTGACATTCTCAGTTGATGAGCTGGGAATACTATATGTATGTGACATAATATGATTAAATGAGGTCCCTCATAATATAATTTTAGATAGGGAATATCTATTTACATCATGGTTTTTTGAAGGGTTACAGAAGGCTATGGGTACACAGGTGATTTTGAGAACATCTTTACACCCTAAGATCGATGGACAGTTGGAACAAATGATAAAAGTTCTAGAGGAAATTATATGGGCATGATTACTTGATATTTATGGTTCTTAGGAGAATCATATCCCTCTCATCGAGTTTTATTACAATAATAAATTTCAGGTGACAATTCAGATGTCTTATTTTTAGGCCTTGTATGGTAGGCCATGCTATTCACCCCTAAGATAGCTAGAGGCAATAGAGGAATCCCTACTAGGTCCTCGTATCATAAGGAGACTTTGGGGTGGGTTCATCTGATTATGAAGTATATCTCTACTGCTCAGTCTAGATATTAATATTGTGGCGATCACCATAGATAACCTCTAGAGTTTGAGGTCAGGGATCATGTTTTTCTACAGGTATCACCCAGGATAGGGATTAAATGGATATAGAGGCAAGTAAAGCTATCACCATTGGTTTTTAGGCTATTTTATATTATAGAGAGAGTTGTCCCAGTATCCTATCAGTGGTTATTACCTTATAAGTATCATTCCATGAACAACGTCTTCCATGTTTTACAGCTTTGCAGGTATCATGCCGACCCATCTCATAATTTTTATCCCAAGGAAGTTGAGTCAGATGAAAATGTTATCTTTGAGGAGTATCATATACGAATTGTTGAATAGATCATAAAGGCTATATGATTCCATTATATCCCTTTAGTATGATTGAAATGGAATAAAAGATGTGCACATGATGAGACTTGGGAGCATGAGGATGTTGTATATGCCCAGTGGTCAGAGTTATTCTCAGACAGTGTTTCATTTCCCTTGGAAGGTGAACTCGGGGATGAATTCCATTAAGGGGGGAAGGCTATAAGAACCCATTTTTTCACATAGGTGTGGATACATTAAATTTTGGTCTAATTATCTTTTATGGACCTAATATGGATTCCTATTGAGTTTTCACATGTCTCAGGGGTGTTTGGGGCTTGTTCGGAGCCAAACACCCAGCTTCTTGGGAGAAAATATCTTGCCTCATGGTTAGAGGAAACAATGAAAGACATTACACATGGTTAGTTTTAACCATAAGAGGATATATATTGTGGTGATATGGGACATATAGTTTTCCCTAACCATGAGATTTGGGTTTCATGGCTATTCAAGAAGCTGTAGAAAACTTTTAGAGGTGATTAACATATTTGGTGCATGGTTTACCTTACTATGTGGCCTAACCATGTAGGTGCCTCCTTCCAATATAAAATCATGCACATTTGGCATATGGTTTGAAAAATGGTGCGGCCAAACCATGCAGAGGCTATTTTTGGGTGATTTTACCTTTTGGACGTTAAATTGTGTTTTAAAACTCACCCCTATTTTTTTATTTATCTCTAGTGGACAACCCGTCCTGTTTTTCTTATTTTGAAACCCATTTTAAGACTAATCTAGGATTTGATACCAAGTGTCTACATGGTTTCTGATCGAAGTTCCATCTGTCTCATTGGATCTATACTGGTACATTCTTAATTCCTTTTTAATATTTTATCATTATTATTCTTATAGACGATGGTACTTAGATGAAGGCTCATATTCCCTATTTTGTGGGTGTTGATCCATTATTTAGATCTCTTCGAATCTAGGAAAAACTAGAGTTTGATACTGGATTAGGAGAGTCGTACGAGTATGAGGTAGGTGGTCTATAAATCTTTCCTCATGATTCGTTGTTTTATAAATTTCTGTGTGCGCATGCCGATTTCATTAGGTGTTGTCTGTTTAATTATCATGCCTTTCTTGTAGTCATTAGAAATGTGTTCTAAGACCAATTCCATATATGTTAATAATTTCTTGTGGTTAGGTCCACAATTCCAACCATCCCATGTAGGGTGATTTTCTATATTGGTCTTTTACTTCTTGACGTGTGTGTCTACACCACCGTTCAGGTGTTCCTTGGCTTAACCCCTCTAATGGAAAACTTCTCTCATAAAAAGACTATTGAAATGTGAATTTATGAATGTATTGGACTGTTTTTCTTTCCACATGACCCACCTAAGGTAAGTGATACAAATTTATTAACCAAACTTGAATCTAATTGGAAAGTATATTATGTATATGACTTGGCATTATTAAATCTAAATGAAAATTTGGTTGTATGCCCATATCACACATTTCTACTTATTATGGAAGGTATTAGAATGAACATAATGAAATTATTCTGTCTTATATGAAGTGAAATGGTTGTGTTCCCCCTTATCCTTGTCATGATAATGAAAGACAAGGCTTGAACCAAACAAATTCTTTAAATGGAATGACCATTACATGGATTAATTAAATAAAAGAATAAATTTTAAGGTACCAACTTTTATATGAACCTAAAAATAAATATAGGTGTTGTTAAACTTGATTGAGATTTTGGATTCTTAAGGGAATTCCATGAGTGCTCATGGACGCCATTCTAATTCAGAGATGCCATTTTCCAAGGGTGATACCCAACTTAGAACTTGATCTTTTGCTATTAGAGGATGCTCGGTATGACATCATAGGGTCCCTCCATTACTATTATAGTATGACTTGGATACTCTCCTTGGATCCAGAATGGATTATATTGACATTAGATGCCTTAGTTATATCCTTGGGTATAGCCATCGCTTATCCCTTTTTACATTTGATTTATTCCATGGACTCAGTTAGATTTACTATTGTGGAATTATTTGGATTATGATCCTTGTATTAAACTCTTATACCTATATCTAGGGTCTAGTTACAATTGAGTTGGTTACCCTTGAGGTCCGGGTTTCCTTAGTTATCACCTTGGAACGTTTTCATTATAAATAGCATCAAGATGCCCTGTTATATCTTGGATACATCACAGGTATCATACAAGTGATGGCTATTCCTAACAAGACTTATATATATATAAACTGGAACTTAATTAATTAAGGAACTGGATACATGTTTAGAAACCAACTGAGGGCTGAAGTTGGTACTTGGGTATTTACATTACAATATTGTTTTACTTTTATATATATAAGTTTCAAAACTATTTAAATTTATAATACATGGATTGGATGTTATATATTCCATTGGTGGTAGACTACTGAGGTTTATATCACACCCTTTCTGGGCATCCATTGGAACCTGGGATGATTACATGTATGCAGGTGTTAACAAAGGGAAGCATTTTGATTTGGACACTTGATTTCTTGATTGCTTGGGATGGAGCTGGTAGGAGATGACTGAGATGAAGCTAGGGATTCTGGGGGATAGTTTCAGGATTCCCTTTTTGCTACTTTTCTATATATTTTATTTCCTACTAATGTGTATCCATGTTTTCTAGATTTCTAGATACATGACATATGAAATCATTGGATTATAAATATTTATATCAGTCTTCTTCTGCATTTCCATCTAATTATATATAATAATTACCCTCTCTATCTTATTTTTTATTACTTATCTTCTATTCTACACACTGATAATGAGGGAATAGTCTCTCTAAAAATACACCCTATAACCTCACTACTAGTTGGCAACCTCTAGAGTCATAGGAGATGCACATGAGGCCATTTGTCCCACCAGGCTCGGGGCACCATTGAGTGGCATCCGGGTCTGGGCGTCACAATTTTATTCATGATATGGTACTTGATAATTATAGATGATGATGAGTGAGCTCGATACAACTTATATGACCAGTGATCCTTATATATATTATATGGTGGGTGATCTTGATATAGCTCTCTAATGCATTAGGTAATGTTCCTTATCTTTAAAGGAAAGAAGGAGGGATTTAACTAGGGATGTTTCTCTTATAGATTTAACTGAGATCTAGTTATTTATGATATGAGTTAACACGAGTTATGAATATGATTCTATATGATGCATAAAAAGGTTTTTGATTCATTTATATTCATATATAAAGGTTTTTATTTGAGCTATAATTTGTTTCCGCATGGATATAATTTATTTTATTCGCTCAATGAATATTGTGAAAAGGTAAAAATTTCATGTTTTTTCATGTTTTTCACTAGAATAATAGTTTTATTTCCTTTATATCTCTAATTGATCTTTTCCCCATCATTCCATGTTTTAAAATGTTTTTCATAGGGTTTAAGGATGAGTAGGAACAAAAAAGAAATCATGTTGAAAGTCATGAAGATTTTTTATGAAAAGAAAACATGTTTCATTTTAAATGTTTTATATTATTGTAAAAATGGAAACTAAGTAGAATTATTCACTTGTAATATACAAGTTTGTTATATATTTATTATAAATTTAATTATCTAAAATTATAAACCTAAAATACCATGAGAATGTAAGAAAATGAATACCTTTTTATAAATCATATAATTATTGGTTGATTAAGATAAGTGTTCTTATATTTGGTATAAAATCATGGTTTAGATAATTTTATAGGTTATATACTAAAATAAAACCCTTAAAATATTGTAATTTATGGTTATGTTGACATGATATATCTTTTTAAATATTACCATGTTGTTTTATTTAATCTATATCTATTCAAAAAAAAATTTCATAGAGGAATGAGGGAAGATGAAGTAGGAAGGTATCAAGAGGACACTATCCTTCCAAATCAGTAGCCTGGAATAGTTGAAATTAGAACTGAACAATTATTTGCTACGATGGATCATTTTATGAATTCTATAAATGGTGGTGGCATCTATGTTAGAGAGAGACTAGATTTAACATAGAGGAACATTTCCATTTTAGGTCATTTTATAAAACAATACCCTCTAGCTTTCGATGGAACCTCATATCTAGTTGTAGTTGAAGGATAGATCAATGTTCTCAAAAAGATATTCGAATCCATGGGATTTTCATAACATCAAAAGGAAAATCTTACAATTTATCATTTTGAAGGTGAAGTTAATCGATGAAGATCAATGGTTAATAATACTAAGTGATAGAATAGATTTAAGAAAGGAAATTTATTGAATTTAATAATTATACCCTATGCAAATATTTCCCTAAGGAAACTTGAATCATGAAGAAGAAAAAAAATTGGGATTTATGAGAAAGGAGGAGTTAGTTTACACATATGAAGTAAATTTTACCCAAATGTCAAGGTGTGCACAAAATTATAGTTGGGATCTTAACAGAAAAGATAATCAATTTTTCTTAGGATTGATGCCAAGATATCAATGATAATTGGATTCTATGAATTTAAAAGTTATGATAAAAATATTCATTATTATGAGAAAGTAAAAAAAGAGTTTTCTAATGATTATCCATCATATGAAATGAAAGGGAAGAAGTGATCAATGTTACAAGCAATGGAAATCTAATCAGTAAATAAATCCAATGGTAATCCCCCAACTATTCCAAGTGTGGAAAGAAAAATTTTAAGTAATGTTTAGCTTGATCTGGGAAATGTTACTAGTGTGGTATGTTTGGTTATATGGAATGGAATTTTAAGGAAAAGATTCATGATCTAACCTTGAATGGGAAGATAGATAGCTAACCTAAAATGAGATGTTTTAGTTATAATGAATTGGGGCATTATGATAACATATATATGAATTTAGTCAACCAATGTAGAAATAAATAGGATCAAAAATTGAAGAGTGCATCAAAATATTTATACAAACATATGATGGTAAATTAAGGTAATAATAATCTAAAAGAATCTCCCAATTAATATTTAGGGAAGTTATTTTCATGAAAATATTTTTGTCTTACCTATTGTATAATTTGATGTTATTCTAGGAATGGATTCAATTTCAATTTATCATGATAAGATATATTGTATAGATAAAGTGTTTTTTCTTCAAAATGAGTTATATTTACTTTATAAAAATGAATTCGTAGCTTTGATAACTTTTCATTAAGTTGTAAAACTGATAAAACGGGAAATTTAAAGTTATATAACTCATATTATTAAAAGAAATAAAAATTTCATATTATATATGTTCTAATTATAATTGAATATATAGATGTATTTCCTAATGATTTACCAGATATTATTCCTGATCAAGATATTGAATTTATTACAGACTTAGTTATTTATGTTAGGACAATTTCTAAACATCCATATCAAATTCCTTAGGTAGAACATTTGGAATTGAAAAAGTTGTTGTAGGAGTTTCTTAATAAGGGTTATATTCATCCCATAAATTCAACATAGAGTGATTCTAATTTATTTTTTTATAATGAGCAATGGTCAAATGAGGCTTTTTATTGATTATAGATCCTTGAGTAACATCACTATTAATAATAAGTATCATTTACCTCATATTGATGATTTTTTTGATCATCTCCAAGGAGCATGAAATGTTTTGAAGATTGATCTCAGGATAGGGTACCATCTATTAATGGTGAATGAGGAAGATAACATAAATATGAAATTTCCAACTAGATATGTAAATTATTATTTTTTAGTGATTCCATTTAGGTTATCTAATGCACTGATGTATTCATGGATACCATGAATAATGTTTTTTTATGACTATTTGGATAAGTTTTTGTCTGTGTTTATTGATTAAATTTTGTTATATTCTAAAGGTCATGAGAATTATGGAAGAATACTAAGGATTGTTTTGTAAAAATTGAAAGAAAAGAAGTTATATGGAAAATTTAGTAAATTTGAATTTAGGTTGAAATAGATTTAATTCTTTGGGAACATTATTTCTAAATATAACATCAATTTTGACCCTATTAAAATTAAATTGGTTAAAGAATGGATGAGACCTACACATTTTATCGAGATTCGTAGTTTCCATTGATTATATGGATACTCCTGAAACCTCTTTAAAACATTGCGTGATTATCCATACCACAAACTATGTTAACTAAAAAAGAAGTAAAATTCATCTGGATGAAAGAGTGTGGTGAGTGTTTCCAAGAATTAAAAATAAGATTGTTGAGTGCTCCAGTTTTATTCCTTCCATGGTGAGTTTGTTATATAAAAAATGATTATTTGAAGGGACTTGGTTTTGTTCCCATGCAAAATGATTCAGTAATTTCTTATTCTTCAATATATTTGAAACCACATGATCAAAATTATCCAACACATGATCTTGAACTAGATTTCTTGTTTTTTACTTAAAAAATATGGATACATAATTTATATGGAGTAAAATGTTAAATATATACTAATCATAAAATTTTTATGTATATATTCACTCAAAATGAGTTGAACAAGAGGTTAATAATATGGATTTAACTCATAAAGGATTATAATTTCATGGTTTACAATCTTATAGGAAAATAAAAAAGAGTATTGGGTACTTTTATTTAGAAATATAATGCTTTATAAACTATTCTAGGTTTATAATATGATCCTTTAGTTTGGGATTTTATAAATTTTGAACAAGAAATTATGTATGTGGGAACTCACTCTGTTTTGTTTTTGGTGTCAATGCAGTCATCATTAATAGACTAGATTATGAATGCTCAAAAGGAAGACTGTTTTTTTATAAAAAAGGAAAAATTGTTTAAGAAGTGTTAGTTTCCTGATTTTAACACTGACAAGAAATGTTTTTTGAGATTTGGAAAAATATTATGTGTGTCATCTATCACCCATATGAAAGATGAATTGTTGTGTGAAGCTCACAACTCTCCTCTTTTTTATTCTTCCCAACAATACTATGATTTATAGATACCTTCAAGAAAAATTTTGGTGGGATGGAATGAAAATAGATATTGATGAATTTACCATGAAATGTTTGAATTTTCAATAAGTTAAATCCAGAAAGAAATTATTGAAGGTGATACTTTATCCTTTCTATCATTAGAGTGGAAATGAGAGAATATATTCATGGAATTTATGGTTGAATTACCATATACATCTCGAGGTAATAATGAGATTTGGATTATTTTTTATTGATTTAATAAATCTATATATTTTCTTGATATTCTAAATACTTTGTATTTGTATATGATTTCTAGACATTATGTTAAAGAGATAATCATATTTTATTGAGACCCGATTTCCATTATATCTGACAATAATCCCATATTTACCTCAAATTTATAGAAAATACTTTGGAAGTTGATGGGTTCTAAATTAACATTAAGTATGTATTTCTATCCTCGATATGATGGACATTCAGAGTGGATGATTCAGACATTGGAGTATATTCTTTTATCATATTCATTAGACTACCAAGGAATTTGGGATCAATATCTATATTTAGTTAAATTTTCTTATAATTACAGTTTTCATTATAGTATAAATATGACACATTTTGTGGAATCATATGCAAAGGGATGTAAAACTTCTAATTTTTGGGAAAAAGTTGGTGATAGGAAGATGTCGGGGGCCAGAGTTAATCAAAGAGGTGGATGAGAAGGTGAAGATTATTTAACATCAAATGAGAGAAACTCATAGAAAATAGAAAATCTATACAGATAACTGAAGTATATATATTTCATTTGAGGTAGGTGATCATGTTTTTTTAAGTATCTCATTGGAAGAGAGTCATGTATTTGAGTAAAAAGTGAAAGTTAAGTCCATGGTTTATTAAACCATATGAAATATAGAAAATGTTTGGATCAATTACTTATAGATTAGACTTTCCTATGAGTTTATCTATGTTATATGATGTGTTTCATGTTTCATTGTTGAGGAAATATTTTACAATGCTTCTCATGACTTGAGCTTGAAAATAGTATAGTTGAAAGAGAAAATTTCCTATAAGGAATAACCAGGTCAAATTCTTGACCATATAGAGTAGGTATTGTGGAATAAAGTGATTCATCATGTTAATATTTTTTAGAAAACCCATATTATTGAAGAAGAAACATGGGCTACTGATATCTAATGAGGTATTCATGAAAACTATTCAATGTTCTAGTGATTTTTATAATTGGGAATGATTTGAAAGGATTTATGGAAAATTATTAGAATCAAAATAGGTTGTGGTGTCTACATAAAGAGAATATTTACTTATAAAAAAATAAAATAAGAAGAATAATCATATAAAGAATACTGGGGCAGTGGACTCTCCAATCAAGTCAATCAATTCTGAATTTGTTTTTAAATCCGATTCTAACAGTGTTTTGGAATAACTTTGCAAATCATTAACTCTGGATAACCCCATAAAAGTGGTATAGGATGGTTATTCCAAGTAAGGAGTGGAAACAACATCAATTAAAACATTTTGATAGTCATTATTTAGCAACCAATAAAAGATCTAATCCATACATAAGAAGGAGGTTCAATGGGTGATTATGAATGAAGTGGGATATGCATTCATAAAAGATCTTTCTATAAAGAAAAAAATGCTAAAACAAGTGGAGGTGTCCTTGAATTATGAAAACATGGAATTGGGTGAAAAAATGAAGGGCCAAAGTCATCTCTTTAATAAATTGCACAAAATATAGGGAAACTTTTTTTATACAGAAATAGTTGAAAGTAAGTATTTTCCCTCTCAAAACAAAACATGATAAGTGGATAAAATCAAGGATAGAATCTATATTAAGGATGAAGGATATGAATAGACTATTATTATTAAAAATTGATAAGATAAAGGAACATAAAGAGTGGTTCAAGACCTATAATGAAAATAAGAAGATCCTTATCATGAAAACCTTTATTAGTGGAGTATGAAAATTTTCATATCCTAAATTAGTGAATAAATAGATTAATCTTGCAAAATTTGGAAGATATAAGTCTCAAAAAAGGGTATCCAAAAAAAATTACTTCTATGGAATATTGGGATACTCTATGATTGTGTGTTTAAAAGACCAAGGTATAAATGGTGGAAAGAAATCTTCTACAACAAAATATCAATCAAATCATAATTATACACGGTAATATTTTAATGAGTTATTCTTTATTTGTGTTAACCATATCAATATGGATATAAATTATAGAAAGGGTAGTTCTCAATGTTTCATTAAGAAATCCTATATTCCTAGGAGGAATAGGAACAAAACAAACACATACATAATCTCTTTTTATCAATAATATATATTTACTACATTAGAGGAAAGAAACGTTTGATCTCAATGAAGGGTGAACCAAGAATAAAAATTGGTTTAATCATAGCTTACCACATAGAGAGAACATAATAAAATATGTAATAAAATTAAAGAATCTACCCATATATGAGGAATATGGATGAGCATGTAAACAAGGATTCATCAAAGAAGAAAAATTATGAGGGGAACTCATGTCCTTTATAGATGAGAAATATGAAGCATGTTGAAATGGTCTCACATAAAATAATATAAGGAAGGAGATGAATTTTGATGGATGTTTTTCCAAAATATGTTACCAACCAAAAAAACAAATATTTCAGGGGTTGGTTGAAGATCTCCATGTTGAAATTATCTTAAAAGGAGTTCCAAATATGTTGTTGAATAAAAAAATAATTAGTAATACAAGATGATTTTTAAAATGGATAGAAGTTCACCTGCTGATAAAGCTGATCAAGATCATGTGAAAGAAGCATCCCAAGGAAATGTATATATTAAGAAACCTAATTATTCTTGGAGGGAAAATCAAGGAAGCAATAAGTTTTTTAAAAGAAAATTACAAATAGAGAAGTTATAAGATATCCTTAATGGTAAGAGTACCCACGAATGGAGAGCTTGTGTGAGGGGGAATGAAGAGAAGATCGATCCCAAGGAAGATAAAGTGAAGTTGGATTCCATAAAAACTAATTCCGATCTAAATATAGATTCCAAAATAATGGATAAATGAAAAAAAATGGTGTTATATAGTGACTCACCATGCTTCCTGACTTGAGGAAGTTAAAATCCCCATTATCCCCATGTTTTTAAATGTTATTAATTTTTATTGAAGACTTTCTAGTTTTAGGGGAGATATGATCCATGGGGAGGTTGAGTCAAAATAATTAAGCGATATTGTGATATTTTTTGAAATTCCAAATTTATTATTAGAGTAGTAAAAGTGACATTTGGATGAATATAGAATTAAAAGAATAAAGGTATAACTAGAAGCATCATAGCAATGGTTGTAGGTATCTTAATAAGAATCAAGGTATAATTGAAGTGATGGTTTCAATAGAACATATTAATAATTCATATCATACCTTGAAGATGGGGGAAGATACCTTGATGGAAAAGTGTAAAAAATGGTTTTTATGATATACTTGAGTTATTATAACATGTGATATCATCTATGTGACAGCTTTCAGGTCATTGGTATATTTTATTTTGAGATTAATTTATTTATTAATTTATTTCTTATGGTAGTTACCTATAGTTGGAGGTCAACAGCCGTTATATTGGGGAAAATAAGCCATGCAACAGGGGTGGTGCATGGTTAGTAAAAATATATGGCTAACCATGAGGTATGGATGTTTGGGGGTTAGTGGGGTTTCACACAGCTTGAGCATGGTTTTTATAACCATGTGAGGATCTCCAAAAACCTTTCTAGTTCTGTTTTGGGGAGACAGTAGCATCTACATGGTTGGCACAGATTTTATCTAACCATGCAGCCAAAACATATGGTGTGTCTATGTCATTGAAAAATGGTTTTTAACCATTTGTTCATTTTTATTTATAAGGTTTGTCACCCTTTTTTATCCCCTACTTGTGCACAACCTCTCTCTCATGACTTTGAACTTCTTCCCCCTTCATTTTTGTGGATTTATTTCTTCGTTTGGAAATTTCATTCCTGGTAATCTTTATTTATTGATGATTTCTCCTTCTTTTCCCCTTGTCTATCCTTGTTCTTCCATTTTCATGGAAGGTGAAAACCATCGATTATGATTTAGTAAAACCTAGGGTTGTTGATGGGGATATTTGTGTTGTTTCATTGTGGATTAGGTGTGTGAGGACATCTCTTACTCTAATATTGTGGTTTTCGTCAATGTTGGAAATATTTAGTTTGATTATGAGGTATGTTTCTTTATTTAAGGGAACTTTTTCATTGATTTTCTTTGATTAATTATAGATTTCCCTTGGATTTTTCTAATTAAATTTCCCCAAATTTGAGTTTTTAGTGATGGTTTATTCATGATTGTTATCCTTGAAATGGGTTGTTAATTGAATGTTTTAATGTGTCTTTTCAAAGGGAGTTTTCTTTGATGCACTCAATGTGATTGTTAAAATGTCTTTGAGGTTTTATGATTTCAAATGGGGTTTTAAAAGGGTTATAAAATAAGTATTTCATGGTGTTGAATTCATGGATTTTTATGGGTAATAAAGGTTTATGAAAATGTATTGTAAATGGATTATAAAATTGTCCCTTGTTGATGTTTATGTGTTTGGAATTTTGTAGCGCATGGGATACCTTGGTGTGTGTGTGTGTGTGTGCATAACATAGACAAATGGAACCTTAACCTATTTCTTGGACTATCTAGAGAGTGTTGTCCAAGGGACCTAGGGATCCTTTGGGAGGATGATCGAGGGAGCTTCCAAAACGTTTCCATGTAGATCTATCGTGCCCATGGAATTATGGTTGGGTCAAGGGACAAATGAGAGAGCTTCCAAACTTGATATATCTTTCATATCTGGCTAGAAAAATCATTTATTATGCTAATTTTTGCGTTACCCTATTGGTTAGATCCCATGGTGTGTACTTCTTGTTCCCGGTTGGTTTTCAAATTATTTATGCATTATGTTAGTTCTTTGTTTGGTTATGATATGTTTTTCTTATGCCACGTACATTTTTTGGTTGTATATAATGTTGCTAATCTTATGAACATGTTTATTCCATGTTTGGTGTGTGTTGAGGTTGTTTATGTTGGGTGGTTTTGTTTCTTTATTTAAGCCTTATTTACAAAGTTTTGAAAAGCTGGTTTGTTTTTTACAAAACCTAATGGGGTTTATAAAGTATTGTTTTCAAGTGGACTTGATTTAAAAAGTGAAATTGGTTTTGAAAATGAGTTTTCAAACTATAATTAACGGTTTTCATTGGTAAATTCCTACATAGATTCATGGTGGCATACTACTATTCTTTTTAATTCACACCTTGCATATGAATTTGGGAATATCCAGACCTTCGTTATAGGACATAGGTAAGGTAAAGGGAACCTTATAGTTTAGTGTAACTTCTCGAATACTGACATCCTTGGTTGGTTGGGATAGTGTAGATGTGGTCTCATAGAGTTGGATTGTGTGAATCAGTTTTGAGATTCTTTATCAATGGGATTTTATATATTGGAATATTTGGGACTTATTCCCTATTTTTAGTTTTCATTATGGATATCATATATATATGTCTCTTTATGACTTTTTATGGGATAATGTTATGATATTTTTGTATGGTCATTATTGTATTTTCTCTACTGTACATTTATATATGTTATATAAGTTGGTCTTCTTTATTTTTTTGGTGTGGTCTCCCAATTCATGGATGTGTAATGTTGTATTCTCATGGGTGAAACTATTACCAAATGGTTATTTATGATGTCATGGTGCTTGTCTCTAGCCCGTAATGATTGGGAACGCACTTCAGGTCTTGTAGCGTGTCATCTCGAGTGACGAGTTTGGTCGACCTGGTCTAGTTCCCTATAAAATGGTATCATATACCTATTTTTATTTGGGAGTCAGTGGTACACAAGATATGATATCGTCAATGGTTGAGAGGTGGGTGTGGAGGAGTTTCTGGAATGTTCTTCTTCGTGTCAAACATCGAGAATCCATGTGTGTTTGGGAGTTTTTTTAATGATTTAAACCTAATTTTGGGCTGTTTTATGAGATCTAATGTTTTACATCATTACCTATAGGTTATAGAAATAAAAAAACTTAGTTTTTTGTTTTTTATGATATTTTATGTTTTTCATCATTGGCTCTGGGTTTCAGGAAGAACCCAAAAATGACTTTGAAAAATCTTGATTTTAAGGGTGGAATGGAGAAGATAATAGACACACAGTTAGTGGTAACCATAAAAAGGCTATGTGACTATGTATCTGATCTTCTGGTGTTGTTTCATATGGTTGGAACACTATTTTTTTTGACCATGCATCCAAACCATGCATAGTGGAAATTTTTTAAAACTTTTACGTTTTCAGCCCTTCTTTATTTAAAAGTCTTTTTAATGTAAATTTTGTTTCTTTGAGGTCTAGTATAAGGGTTTCTTATAGCTTATTTGGTGGGTTTTGATATTTAATTATGTATTGAATAAGTTATACCTTGTTTTTTTTAGAGAATTCCTCCCATAAGGACCTCGTCTTGGGTGTGGAGGGTGTGTTGTGAAGCATGTCCCCTAAGAAACCCCTCTATTTGATATCATTTTGGTGGAATCGGTGATCTGTATGATTCAGTCCATAGGTCAAGAGGTTGGAAGAGTTTTGGAATGGATAGTGGACCAAGATCAGAAGTTCACTATGTAGAATCCATTGGTCTTTTATGGTGATAGAGGTACCCATGAGCCTAGTAAATGGATCATGTGGATCAAGTGCATCTTCGAATTTTTGAAGACCCCTGAGAGGCATGAGGATATCACCTGGAATACCTTCAAAAAGGATTTGCATCAATATTTTTATCCTTAGAAACTATAGGTGGTGAAGGCCTATGATTTCGTGACGTTGGATAAAGGAGACCATATAGTGATGGAGTATGATACATATATAGTTTGGTGAGTTATTCTACTCTCTCTTGAACGCCCCACAAATTACTATCTCAAGTAATGAAATTTTTAAATGGGATTGAAGTATGAGATCATATCAATGTGTATTTTCCTTTTTCTACCATCCTATGCCTAGGTGGTGGATATGGAAGTTATGGAAGAGGTGGAATTAATAGGGAAGATAGGTCATGGTGGAGTTTCTTCATTAGTTGTTCATATACAGAGTTCTTTCTCCATCCAGAAGAGATACGATGAACCACATTAGAGTAGTGGAAAGGGTGATTAGTAGTCATCAGGTTTGGTGTTAGTGGATTCTTCTAGGTTTGTGCTAGTGACTTTCTATTAATGTGGGAATTTTTTCCAAACTAGGCCCAATTTCCTAGGGTTTCTAAGTATGTTCCACCAATTTGGGTATTTGGGTCATCTAAAATTCTTCTGCAAGGCCACCCTTCAGAAGAGTGGAGTTTTTTCTTTTTTTAAGGGTTTTCAGGTGTGATCCGATGATTCTAAGGGTATGGTGTTTCACCCTCAATCTAGAGGGTATTCTTATCCAATTAAGAAGGCTAAATGCAATCTAGAGTTAGGTTTCCTTTATGCAGTAGATACGACACTTGAGGACTCCAAATATGGGCCGACTACTATGAGTGGTATGGTGTTTATAACTTCTTCTATGGGTTTTTCCTTTTTTAAAGGTTCTTCTCATTCGTTTATATTGCTAAATTTTCTTGATGTTTTGGGATTTTTAGTGGAGTTGAATCCATTCATGATGGATCTTCTTACCTCATTGGGAATTAAGAAGGAGCATAATTCTAAGTTTTTGGAGTGTCGCGTTTTGATCACTAGCATGGAGGTAGCATGGGAATTCCTTATGTTGGACCTAGAAGTTTTTGATATCATCATCAGTATGAATTTAATGATTGGTTGCAATGATCAGATTCATTTTTATCATCATAGGGTCAAGTTTTTATCTCCTGATGTGATCACTCATATCTTCCAGGGTGAGTGGGATCTGAGGTTATGGAGGACAGGACTTATTTCTCTATTTATGGGGTCTATTTCATGTTAATTATCTGGGGTTTTATTTGATTTTGTAGAGCAGGTTTTGCATAGTTGTCTTTTGGTGGTTGTGGATCTATACCTTGAGGTGTTTTTGGATGACTTTTATGGATTTCTGCCCTAGTGAGAGGTTGAGTTCACTACCAATATACTCCCTTAGATGATCCCCATATCTTTATATTCATAACATATTTCTCCTATCATGTTTTAAGAGGTAACTTTTCAGTTGTGGGACCTTGAAATAAAAAAGTTTATCATCATAGTGTGTCCCCATGGGCATCACCGGTGCTATTTTCAAAGAGGGTGGATGGTAGTCTCAAAATTTTCATAGATTATTATTAGTAATATTAGTTTACTATTTAAGACAAATAATCATTTCCTTAAATTTATGAACTTTTTTATCTACTAAGGGGATCCTAGTGGTTTTCAAAAATAGACCTAAGGTCGGGGTACCAACAGTTGAGGTTCTAAGAAGAGGATTCTCCTATGATCACCTTCACAAGTCAGTATAGGAATTTTTAGTATCTTGTTGTTCCATTTGGAATTACCATTGATCAAGTGGTATTTATGGAACTAGTTAATTGAATCTTTCATTGCTTTCTGGACTCCTTCATAATTGTTTTTGTTAATGACATCTTTGTATACTCCAAGATAGATGAGGACCATGGAGTCCATCTGAGTGTTGTTTTAGGAATATTAAAAGAACATTGCATGTATGAAAAGATATCTAAATTTTAGTTATTGATCTAGACGGTAAAGATTTTGGGAAATGTGATTTTATAGAAATTTATTTTTGTGGGTCTTGAAAAGATCCAAGCACTTATGTCTTGTGAGTAACCCAAGAACATGTTTGAGATCGGGATCATTTTAGGCTTCGTCGGATATTATAGTCACTTTGTTCGAGACTTTTCTAGGCTAGCTTCTCCCTGGATAGAGTTTTCTTGGAAAGGGGTAAAGTTTGAGTAGAGTGAGAAGTGTTGGATTTATTTTTATGAGTTCCAGGTTCATTTTACATCAGCTTCAGTATTGATTCATCCTGATCGTGGGATGGAATATGCAATGTACTATGATTCCTTGCTGTGGGATTGGTGTGTGTGGTAATGTGGGGTGATCATATGGTATATTATATATCTTGTTATATATCCTCACATGAGGGTAATAACCATTAACATAACCTATAGTTGAAAAATATTATGTATGTGTTAAAGACATAGTGTCATTACCTCATCGGGGATCAGTTTATAGTCTACTCAGAACATAAGATCCTGAAGTATAACTTCACCTAGATGTACTCAACCATCAAGAAGATATGGTGGGTGTAGTATCATAAAAAAATTTATTTTTATATTTATTTTACCCCTATTAAGGAAATTTTTTTTGTTTATTCATTGAGAAAAAATTTATTGATCCAAGTAGTTAGTGAACCAGTGGATGGGTGGAGTCTAATGGGGTTATTTACTCATCTAAGTCTAGAGACGTTGTAGGATAGAGAGAGAGTTTCCTTGGATAGTGTTTAGGTTACTCCCTCTCTTGTTAATCTATTTCAAGGTGAGAAGACATTTGAACCCAACTTTTAGTGCATTAGAATAGTTTTAAATAGAGGGGATACCTTAAGTGAGTGGTCTCAATCTCCTGATGGTACCCTCTTCTTTAGGAAACAACTGGTAGTTCCTTTGACATTATGGTTGGAGGTGATGCATGAGGGGAATTATTCTAGTCGGTTCATTCACCTAGGGGATACCAAGATGATTTATACTCTACGGATTTAGTACTGGTGGCTCTTAAGGAGATGGATAGTTTTGAATTTTGTATCTTGGTGTTTTACCTACTAGAGGATCAAAGTAGAGTATCAAATTCTAGTTGGTTTTCTTTAGCCTCTTCTCATCCCAGTGTGGAAGTTTGATGAGATATACATGGACATTTTTTTATTGTTCTACTACATACTCCTAGTAGTAAATATGATATTTGGATGATTATCAATCGGTTGTCTAATACATCCCACTTTCATCCAATTAGGGGGACAATGAAGGTTGAGGAGCTCGGGAACCTGTATGTCTGAGAGGTTGTTAGGCTTCATGGTGTTCCTTCAGAAATAGTTTTTGGTTGAGATTCCTATTTTACTTCTTGGTTTTAGAAGAGTCTATAGGAATCCATGGTAACCTAGTTTAATTTGAGAAGATCCTATCAATCATAAATGGATGGTCATACTAAGTGGGCCATCTATGTTCTTGAGGATATACTTCACGTGTGTGTGATTGAATTTAGGGTTCAGGGGAAATTATATGTAATTGGTAGATTTTTTATACAACCACAGTTACCATGCCTCAATAAATATATCCCCTATTGAGTAATTTTATGGGAGGTCATGTTAGGCTGAGCTGGGTGAACACTCCTTATTCAGACTGAGTCTTATCTAGTAGGTGATGGAGTTAGTGAAATTAATCCAAAAGAGGTTAGAGATAGCTAAAAGTATCCAAAAAACATATGTTGGTCATAATCTCCACCTAATAGAGTTTGATGTAGGTGATGAGGTGTTTCCCTGGGTATCAGTTCAACTATGACATTGTCACTTAGGAATGAAGGGGAAATTGGTGTTGTGTTATATTGATATATTTCAAATTGTGGAGAATATTGGGAAGGTAGCCTATTATCTGGACACATCACCATGACTAACCTCGATCCATGATTTTTCCATGTATCCTTATTAAAGTAGTGCCATCTAGACCCATCTCATGTGATAGAGTGTGAATATTTGGATATAGAGCCTGACACCACCATTGTGAGAAACCTAGTCATATCTTGGACTAAAAAAACAAGTTGCTACATGGTAAGTCTATCTCATTGGTCCATGTTCTTTGGCAGTGTGGTGGTTATATCTATGAGACTTGGGAGCATGGGGTTTCAGTGAGGGAGTAGTGGCCTCACCTATTTCATTCTGAAGTGCCTTGTGGATTTTTTGGGGGTAGAAAGTGGCATGGTGGGGAGAATTATGACACTTATAGGGTCACTGGTACATATTATTTTGAGATTTATTTATTTATTTATTATGGTAGTTTTTTAGAGTTGTAGATCAAGAGCCTCATTTTTTTTGGGAAAACAGGCTCTAGCTCATGGTTGGTGCAGGGTTAATGAAACTGTGCGGTTAATTGCATGAGAGGGATGTTTAGGGGACACTGGGGTTTCGCGCAACTTGATCAGGGTTTGTCTAACCATGAAAGGATCTCCAAAAATTATGTGGGATGTGTTTTGGGGAGACAATAGATCTTTCACAGTTGGCACGTGGTTTTTCTAATTGTACGGCCAAAATGTATGGTGTTTCTGAATAATTAAAAATGGATTTTGACTATTTTTTCCATTTTATTTTTATGGGTTATCACCCTCGTTTCTCTGGCCACTCATGTTAAACCTCTCCCTTGTGAATTGGGTCTTTTACCCTCTCCATTTTGGTAGATTTATTGCTTCCTTTGGTGATTTCATTCAGGGAAATCTTGATTTCTTCCTGATTTCTCCTTTATTTCCCCTTCATTATTCTTATTATTCTATTTTCTTGGATGGTGGAAACCTTAAATAGGGATTTATAAAGACCTAATGTTGTTGATTGTGGTTTTTTTATGGTTCATTATGTCTATGGTGTTTATGGACCTCTCTTACTCGAATATTATGGTTTTCATTGAAGGCAACAATATTTGGTTTGATTCTAAGGTAGATGTCTCTATTTAGGGGTTTGTTTCCATGAATTTCCATAGATTCATGATTTCCCTTGGTTTTTAATAATTAAATTGACCTTAATTTATATTATTGGTGATGGTTTATCCATTCTTGTTGTGATCTTTGAAATGGGTTGGCAATATAATGGTTTAAAGTGTCTTTTTAAAGGGAGTTGGATTGATGCGCTCCATGTTTTTGTTAAAATGACGCAATGAGGTTTTATGATTTAAAATGGGTTTCTTAAAGGGTTTCCAAATAGGTTTTTCATGGTGTTAAATTCATGACTCATCATGGACAAGAATGTTTTGTGAAAATGGATTCTAAATGGCTTATACAATTGGCAGTTATTAATGTTTACGTGTTTGGAATTGTGTAGCACATGGGAGATCTTGGGTGTGTGTATGTGTGTGCATAACTTAGAAAAATGGAATCTTATCCTATATCTATGACAAGGTAGGCAGTTTTGTCCAAGTTACTGAGGGAGCCTTTGAGAGGAATGTCGAGAGAGATTCTAAAATGTGGCCATGCAGACTAAGAGTGCCCATGGAATTATGATTGGGTATATGGAAGACCAAGAGTGCTTCCAAACTTGTTATAACTTACTTATTTAGATACAATTTTATTTTCATAGACTAGGTCACACTAGACCCTTTGGTTAGAACCCATGATTTTTACAACTTGTGCCAAGTTGGTTTTCATATGCTTTGTGCATGATGCCAGTTCTTTGTTTGGTTGTGATATATTATGCTTATGCCATTTCCATTATTTGACTATATATATTGATGTTAATTTTATGAACATGTTTATGTCGTGTTTTGGGTGTGATAAGAACATTTATATTGGGTGGATTTGTTTCATTATTTGAGCCTGGTTTACTACGATTTGAAAAGATGGTTTGTTTTTTAGGAAAAAAATAGATTTCTAATGTATTATTTTTCAAGTGAACTCAATTTTAAAAGTGAACTTAATTTTGAAAGTGAATTTTAAAATAATAATTAATGGTTTTCATGGGAAAATTTCTTCCAAGGATTCATGGTAGTATCCTACTGGGCTTTCTGCCTCACACCCTATATGTGTATTTGGGCATATGGAGACCTTGTCTTGCAAGACACGGGTAAGGGTAAGGGAACCTTTCAGTTTGATGGCATTTCTTTATTATCAACTTCCATGAATGGTTGGGATAGTGGAGATGTGGCCTCATAGAGTTGGCTCATGTAGGCCAGTTCTGAGATTCAGTATCATTTGGATTTGATGAATTTATGGGTCTTATTCCTCATTTTGAGTTTTTTGTTGTATATCATATATATATATATGTATATATATTTGTGTGTGTGTTTGTTTATGACTTGGGATGTGATAATGTTATGATATATTCTTTTGGTCATTGTTGTGTTTACTCTGATATATATTTATATATGTTGTATATGTCCATCCTGTTTATTGGTTGGTATGTCCATCCAATTCATGTATGGGTCGTGTAGAATTTTTATTGGTGAAACTATTCTTAAATGGTTATTTTTTATGCCTCGGTACTTGTGGAATGCGGTTCAGGCCTTGTGGTGTGCTGGCTCAGGTGATGGGTCGGTTCAACCCGAGCTAGTTCTCAATAATCTATGTCTTTTCAGGATATCAAAGGCTACTAGGTGGATGGATCTAATATTGGATATCATATCTATATTTAGTGATGGGGCAAATATTTTGGGGGGAGTTTGGAGATATAGATCCAAATTTGGTATCCTCATCAACCAAGGAGAGACATTCAATGGATGAGAGAACAAGTATGTTTTAACAATTTGGTATCGGTTTTGATAATTGGAATTAGGTTTGGTGTCTGAAGATTATTTGAAAATATAAAATCTGATATGACTCACACACAATGTAGTTCATGTTTCCTCACTAATTATTTTTTAAAAGTGTGTCTGAGTTAAAAGGAAGAGATCCTTATTAGAAGCTGAGAAGAGAGACAACTTGTATCTTATGGAAGATAGTGCAATGGGAAGTAATGATGTTGTTAACTTAATTTCATGTTTCATATAAAGAGTTATGACTTGATAGTCTTAAAGGTTGTCTCAATCTCCCATCACTAGGAGGTAAGACCACTTGCTGAAATTATTTTAGAATGTAACCACAGTTGAGGAGTTTATGAAGTTTGAAATGAAAATATGAAGTTGTATTTAACATATCTATTGCTAATAAATGGATGATAAATAGAGGTGGAAATTATAGGAGCCTTGTTGTGTTTTGAAATAAGTTGAGCCTAGTATCTCTTAATCTAATGAAATGACCGCAATGACATGGGGGGAAATTTTTTTTATTAATATGCCAGTGTAGCATCCTAGAAAGCAGAGTCCTCAAAGAAGCTTTCAAGTGGAAACTTGATAAAAGATTTTTTTTGAAATCATGAAGATAGGGGGCCATGAAAAGTTGGAGTTTCTCATATAAAGAGGAGTGTCATGGGTTTGATGTCAAAGGAGGCATAGGAATCATCATGAATCCATGAATATTTTTGACCCTCAAAGGGGAGTAGAAAGCGGGGGAGAAGGAAGGATCATAGTGATGTGAAGGAGTGTTGGATTCATGATTAGCGTTGTCAAAAAATACAATGGGAGTGATTATTGGAATCCAATTTAGGATTAATGATTAAATGGAGTTAGTTTTGTTATTGATAGGTGTTAGTTCAGTTGTGTTGGGTTTTTTGTCAATACAATATGGTTTTTTGTGTTGGAGGTGTTGAAACTAAAGTGAAGAATTTCTAGAAGTGCATTGGAATTATGAAAGTTCTTTGAACTAAAGAGATATATTATAGAGAAATTATAGAGAAATATGGTTTTAGAAAATGGATAGTGATGCATAAAATTCCTCGAAGAACTCATAATTTTTATAAGTGTAATTCAAGGCTGAGAAGATTGGAAATATCAATTTCCTAAAGGTATCCTTTATTTTATAAGGATTCCTATTAATTGGAAGGTGGTAGATTTAACAAAGTTATAGAAGTTCCCGGTGAGCATAAGAGTCATTTTACATGAAATTTCATAAGAGTCACCAGACCCATTTTTATAAGATTCAATGTACTATGATTATGGAAAATGGAAAATGTAGACTTTGTAAGAGTCATCAAACTGTGAACTAGAGTTTGTAAGAGTAATTTCACTGCAAAGGGTAAAATCATAAGGGTTGTCCTTGGAATCTATAAGTGTAATTTTTATGACTCAAGGAATTCCATAAGAGTATATCCTGGACGAATGTAAGAGTCATCAGGAAAATATGTGAGGGATTCCATAAACGTTATTCTGGAAGAATGTAAGGGTCATTAGGGAAATTCATAAGGGTCTTCCCTTAGTTTTTTAAAAGATTCGTCCAGTTGAAGAATAATTAATGTATATTTTATTAATCATAAAATATGATTAATGGTTTTGTCAAGAGATGAAGGAGAAAATCATGACGAAATTAAAGGATGATTATTTAATGATATATCAGTTATTTAAATTCACGATATAAGTAGATATGGTGGGACTGGTATTTGAAAAAACATCACGCTGCAATGGAAAGTGATCAATCCATGGTGAAGATCATTCAATGGGTTTCCTTATTTTGTATTTTCTATATTTACCTCCAATGGCCCGAAGGCCTTCATTTTTATTGATTTTTGATAATCCACCTTTCATAGGGTGAGGTGGAACCCTTACAAGGCCCGTAGGCGTAAGTATTACATTACTCGTATGCCTTAGAGGAATTCAATGCCCGTAGGCTTCAAACATTACATACAACCTAGACTAACTACATGGAACTACTCCTCCCCAGCCTCTTCATCTTGAAATCATCTCTCCACCTTCACATTGCTGTGTGGATAGGCATTTTCGTGCTTGCACAGGCTTGTCCAGATGGTAGGTGTCATACCCTCTCATTCTTGCAATCTGTTTAGCTCTATTGTGGTGAAACCTCCTTGCTCATCCTCCTTGTACAGATTGTTCCTTGTAGGCTCTCTAGTTTGTATCTGCACTAAAGGTGTCCCGAAGGCCTTGAGGTGGCCCTAAGGCCTTACTGACCTGAAGGCCTCGGTGGCCCGAAGGCCTTACAAGACTCAGGGACCAAATCGGTGGCCCGAAGGCCCAAACAGAGGCATATTCCTGGCTTCTATAGTGTCAAACAGTGTCTTCTACCGTTCCGCTACAGTGCTGCTATAGTGCTTCACAGTTCCCACTACAGTACCTGCTATAGTGCTGCTACAGTACCTAGAAATTTTGCCTCTACCTGGATTTGATCCATGGTCACATGGATGCACTTACAGAGTCCTTACAAACAAGGCTAATTCTCAAGAGGAAAATTCAAGAGTTTAATGAATGAGTTTGACTCTGATTTGAGGAAGGATACACGATGAATTTTCCCATCATTCTCATGATTTCAGATATCCTCATGGAGGGAAATGTGGAGATTTTCTCTTTTGAGTGGAGAAAAATATTCTTATAAGGTGTGAATTATGGAGATATCTTTCTTGATAAATACAGGTGTTTGTTGCTATGAAAATAGAGCTGAAAATTAGAAAATATTTGTGAGAAATGAATTTTATAGAGGAGAAGGCAGATTATTTTAAAAAAAATTGGGTACAACCACGAATGTGGGACACACAAAAAGAAGAAAATACATTAAATCCACTGGTCTGGGGGCTTGACCCTGTGACCACGCTCAAACCACTCCCCACCATTACCACCCCAGCAGAGTGAAGGGGGCGAAGGGAGATTATTGTTGTGTAACAAAGTGAAGAATATTGAACATATCTTTTTAGAGAAGAAGAGAGGGAATTTCATATCCATTCTGGAAAGAAGTGAAGGAAGAATTGGTGTTCATTGAAGATCCTTCCAACGAAGAAAAAGGTATAGTTTTCCATGAAGACTCATGGAAAAGTGGTGATGTTGTTCGTGTGATGTTCCTGAATGTAGTAATACTATTTGTGTTGACCTATGTAACAAAGTGATTATTCATTCTAAAGCGGTGAGAAAAGGATATACGAAAAGGGAGTGTCCCTTGAATAGAAATGAGCTAACCTCAACCCTTATTAGAAGAGTGAAAGCAAGTCTGGGAGTTCTCTAGCCTATACCCACCACCAAATAGTGCATTCAGTATATCTTGAAGTATCTCTCACTAAATTCATGTGTGAGGTTAACAAAGATAAACATAAATGAACCCAATTTAATCTAAATAGTTTAGGTAATTTGTTTAATCTAGAAAATCAATAAAAAACAGAAGAGACCATTATATAAACAATTCATCCATCCATTACTCATCCTTAATATTACTGATGAAAAACAAATGATGCATTCATTACTAAGATATATTGAGTGTATATAGGGAGATGGTACCCATATCTCTGATGCACAAAATAACAGCAAAAGAAACAAATTTCATTGGACGGCCAACCAGAGGAACATCATCCCCAGCCTTTGGAATAATTTTGGTTGTTTTCCCAAGGGATTACTTCCTCAGCCTTTCCTTCTCCTTGAGCTCAAGATCCCTTTGCCTCTGCTTCACAGATATCACGTCAAGATTTACCTTGCGCTCGGCTTCTTCTTTCATTCGTTGCTCCACCAATACATAAAACAATACCATAAGGCTGTTTCATTGCAAACTGAATCCCCATAAAAAATGAAAAAATCCCTGATTTTATGCTTAGAATGGAAGCCAAACAACATTATTTAATTTTTCTCCTCTCCTTTCCTATTTGAAAATGGGACCCCATAATACATTCACATTTTCACACTTCCCCCTCGGGCAGCTTCATTTGCATTTCCTCCTCAGATCTTAAGTATAACATCATCTTTTGGTTAGCATCATGTTCCTGTTTAAGTTCCCGGATGATTTGGGCAGTTCGTTCCTCCCTCTATTATCGTGATCTATTGCATTCCGCCTCACGCATCTTCATTGATTTTTCCAGAAACATTTCATACAGGGAATGAAACAAAACTTAATTAATGGACAGTGGAGGTGCCAATTTCTGAACAAACACAACAGGATCCGATTAAAACAGGTTCAGGTAAATGGGTTTGGGTTGTAATCAGATGCACCCATCTGGTAATATTCAGGTTTGGGTTCAGGTTCGGGTTGACTGGTAACCCATGTAACCTGTTAATTTTTTACCCAATGATAACCAACACAACATGACCCGATTTAAACAGGTCTGGGTAAACAGGCCTTTGTTGTAATCAGGTCGATCCGTATAACCTGAATAATATGAGTTCAGGTCCGGGTTCGGGTTGGCCTATGATAACCCGTGTAACCAGATAAAATAGTAATCTTTATTTGGGTTATTCAGGTTATATGGTCCAGATTATGTGGGTTATTTGGGTTAAACATGTTGTGTTATGCAGGTTATTTGGGTTAAAAGGGACAGGTTTCAATTTATTTTGATTAAATGGGTTAGACAGATCGTGTTCAGGTTGACCCTTTTAAAAACAGGTCATGTCGGATCAACCCGTTTACTTAAACGAGCCGGGTTTGGGTTCAGGTTAAACGAGTTCGAGCAAAGTTTAACCAAACACATGAACCCAAATTGCCATCCTCATGGACAGAGAAAACACAATTTCAAGGCTATAGTAGAATTCATGTTTATATATACTGATACAAAAAAACTAAGAAGATTGATATTGGCTATATTTCCAAACATGCATGACAACCTGTTCTTCACCTGGAGATCACCATCGTGGCACAAAGCCTAATAAAGACTTCATGTAAAAATATGTGCTTTGGGTTTTTTATCTGGGTTTTATAAATATGTTATTGAGAACAAGATATAAAATATTTTGTTTAATAATGTTCATCTAAAAAATATTCTAAAAAGAAAAAACAAAAAATACATTTTGATAAAATTTTATCATTTTTAATTTTTTATAACAAATAAAAACTGCTGGGCAGCTCCAGTTTGTCTAAATTGTTAAGACATGAACTTTTTGTGATCCAGTGGCACAACATCAGGTCCACCAAAATTTGATCCATTTAATATTTTTTAATAATTTTATGCTCTTAATTTCAAAATTAAGTTAACATTTTATTTTTTGGATCAGACCAAGTCAACAACTCAAGAGATTCGACTCACCCATATTGGATATGGACCGACATTACATTCCTAGCTTACAAATTTTTTTTCTTCTTTCAAAAGTCAAAAAACAAAACCCTCCCATACCTGCTGTTCGCGCTCATAAAGAACCCACTCCTCCACCAAACGATGTTGAATGGCAGCCTCGTTCAACAGAGCGACCTCTTCTCTTTTTTCTCTTTATAAATGATCCACTGTTTTAAAAACTTTTTCCATCTTTTTTCAGTTTCCTGCAACTCCCTGAGTTTCTCTGTAAGAACCATCTCCATCAATGTTTTTTTAGTATCCTTTTCCTACATCATTACACAATCAGTTTATAGCCCACATTAAATACCATTGAAACATAATCAAATTCACATACTCCCCCTATAATGGGCTTTCTCCCCTTCTTTTTACTGCGCTTTTCAGATTCCTCGAGCAGAGCTTGCTCTTCATCGAGTTCTCATTCCTCTATTTACTAGAGGATTCGTAAATTATTCTTTTTCTTTTAAGATGCAAGCCGCTTCCATTCTGCCTCTTCAGTAATTTTTTGTAGTTTTAGCCACTTTGAATCCTCCTTGTGTTCCTAAAAAAAGAATTAGATTTCATTTAAATATTATAATGTTAATAAGCTTTCCCTGAGAAGTGTTGTTTCCAAAAGATGCTGCTCACATTCTTCCTTCCATTTCTCAATAATTGATTTCCTTGAAACATGTCTTTTTTGTTCTTTATCGATTTTATCTGCTAAACTAGATAAAAAATCTCCTAATTTTGATACCCTTTTTATAGGAAGGCGTAATATAGCCCTTACTCCATTCAAATTTTCAGCCAGATTTGAGAGTTGTTGACACAGCTCTTCGGATTCAAGCCCCTTAAAATCAAATAGGGGGAAAGCCCTAAAAATATTGACTTCAACATATTAAAAAAATAATTCCTCACCATATTTCTGAAAAGAACAGCACCCGTCATGTGGTCATTTTTAATTAAAATGAAATGATTCTTAACAGCATGAACATATATCTTTTCCACAACAGAAAAATCAAAATAAGGTATCAATTGTGATAATATTTCTATTTTCATTGTCCTATACACCTGAGATACCTGGGAAGACAAAGGCAAGATTATTATACAAGAGAAAAAACAAAAAAAACAAATTTCTTTGATACTTACCTGCTGAAGTGATCTGAGAGGCGAAAGCTTCTCCAATGAGGGTACATATTGAGAGAATTTCACTTTAGGAGCTGAAGAAGCAGAAGACAGTTTGGCCCGATTTTTTATTTTTTTCCACTAATTGTCCTACTTTTAATGTAAGATCCAGAGGGTGAAATTATTGTTCCAAAATATTGTAATTATATTCAAATTCCAAGATCACACATGACATAACACCTTTGGAAGCCCGTTAGAGATGATAGGATTAGATAAATATGGAAACAAATATTTGATGGGTAAGATATTCAGACATGCAAGTTAAAAATAATCACATTGAACATTTTCTGATAGAAGACGCTACCAAATTAAACAAATAAGATATCGTACCAATTACGAAAAAAGGGATGACTTCGACAACCAGAAAAGGTGAGGAAAACAGGTAAAATAGAACACTGTAACATCATAAATAGCAACAAAAAACAAAAACTCCGGGGCATAGTTTTCATTACCGCTTCTCTGCCATCATGTATAAGATCAAGGTTGAATCCTATAAGATTAG